>CAVNZK010000058.1:0-1200000 GCA_963693345.1 Pieris melete
CAAAAAATGTTTAAAAAATAAATGTTCACAAGTGCTAAGCCGGGACGGGCCGCTAGTAATTAATATGCTAAAAGTGGACGAAGTGAAAAGGATACGAAAGGGAATGTTTAGGTGGTTTGGCAATAGGCCATGGGATAGTAGAATATACAAGGCAATCGTGGATGGTGAAGTCGAGTTGGGTAGGCCATATCCGACATACCTGGACAAAGCGAGCTTGCCCCTTGCAAGTCAAAAGTTCCAAAACCAACGAGCATACTTAGTTTATCATGAAAGTGGTTGAAGCGAAAGAGATATGTCAGTCGTACCTAGTAAGTGGAGATCCGTAGCGTCTGCCTACGGGAAAAAGGCGTGAATATATAAATAAATAAAGCATTACAGTTGTTTTGTTTTTATAATGTACTGTGCTTGGACGGTTCGCGTAGTCTTAATGTTAAACTAGAACTGTTTATTAGTATTTATGTTATTATAGATTATTGTACCGCATAGCATTCCTTTCGTATGAGACTAGAATTTAAATAACTTTTTCTTTTAGGAGCAATATTTCGAGCTGACTATGAGAAGATTTCAATGTAAAGTTACTAATACTCACTAATTCAACTACTATTTCGAAGTTCGTACTGTAGCACTTGTGTGAATTCCTCCCTTATAATGCTTAAAACTCTCAAAGCGATAAGCACCTGCAGGACATGGTTCACTTATTTATTTACTAAGAGGGTACTTAAGTGGTGTAATGCTTTGAGGGTCAGCTTGGTAAGTTACCAGTAGTATATATATAGATATATCAGACATATTATATTTAATAGTTTTAGTTAGGAATACTAGCCCTAGTACGAATTTTACATCTTAAAGTGTTCATAGCTATTGATATATAATAATACAGTCAAAACCGTTTATAACGACATCGTTTACAACGACCTATCGGTTATTACAACCAGATTGTACGGTCCCGTCCGAATCCCTAGTAAACTATTCAGTAAACAAACCGCTTATAACAACATCGGATACAGCGACATATCGCTTACAACGACGAAATTTTATCGATATTCATCGGCTATAACGACCAACCGCTTCTTGTCTCAGCAAAACAAAACAATACAAACAATTTTAAATATTATTTAGAGGCGTTGAATGAATATTTAGGCATATTATTACCTACGCACTTTCTCCCAACGAACAGTTTCAGCCAACAACGATTTCCGAGGCTCTTAACGCTGTAACGATTTTGCAAAAATTTGTTGCCTTTAACGAACAGTTTGATACTCGTGATACTCATACCTTGAGACTGATTACTTTTGTACCTAATTATTTCGTAATAAATATTTGTGTTTCTTTTTTGACTCGTTGACATATTATAATATTAACATACCATATTATAACCCATACCTACGTATTCTAGATAGATAACTTGTATGTATTGTACATACATATGAACTATACTTGTGTATATATAATATATGACGCTTATAACGACTATCGGATATAACGTCGGCAACTATACGGCCCCTTCAATGTCGTTATAACCGGTTTTGACTGTAATAATAAAATCCTTTATTGCTGTGATGAAAAAATTAATACTAAAAATAAAAAATAAATTGTACTAATATTTAATCGGTAAGCCGGTTGATTTCTGTTATACAGCTTGTCCTTGGACATAGGCCTCCTTTAAAGGCTTCCACTCTTCTCTGTTTCTAGCTTTACGTAACCACATAGGGCCAGCCACTCTTTGCTTATCATCTTCCCATCTTTTTATTTGTCTTCCTCGTTTTCTTTCCGACCATGGACACTTACACTGCCAGAAGGCTCGGCGTGCGTTACAGGCTTTTAAAGAAATTGCAACGCTCTTGAACTATTATTTTAGATCACGATATAATTATTTTGAGTTTTAACGAATGAGAAAGTTGGAGAATGGTTGAGGAACCAACAAAAGGGAATTATTTTTCTTTTTAATGTGTTATTCTCGCGTAAAGAGAAACAATTATTCATTACGTAGTGAATAACAATTTTTGTCCCATTTTTTATTCTACCTGGCATAGTCGGTATCACCTGAAGCGTGAACCGGCAGGTGGATGACATTACAGGGGTTACTTCTTAAAGGGTCTTAAAAAGTAACTCACCGGTGCTTATATAGTCTGAACTTTTTGCACAGAAAGTAGGTACAATGCTAAAAATATCTATATAATAGGTAAGTTATTAAATTGTTCTAAGATTGTTGTCTCGTGAAGTGACTAAAGTCGCAATTAATTTATGAAAATCAAACAATTCTTAGAGAGAGTTTAAAGCTAAGTTGTACTTAAATATATCAGTCATCATCGCTTAACATAAGGAGGGAGCTTGTAGTTTATTGTTTATCAGAATGCCAAATCGTAAAATGACTGCTTCATGACTGATTTGAGCGCGACCACCGCTGCGAGAATCACTGTGAGAGTTCGAAAAGTGAGTAACAGAATCACAAGGCAAGTCAGCCTCCTGCCCTTTTTATGTTCTAGTGTCAGGTTCTTTTCAGTCAAGGACCCAGGAGTCAAGACCCTTAATCAGTCAAGTGAAAAATGGCGTAATAGCTTGGCGATGATTTCTTTACTTTCTTGTCAGTTCATCTCGTATGACCTGTCCTAAATTTGCTTTTAAATGTAGTTTTTTTTTAAATATTGCAATCATAAGTGTAGTTACTAATACTACTAAATAAATATAGATTTGATATAATATTGCCAGCATTTACTCGCTGTTTTGCGATGCTTATATGCTCCAGCACTATCTACCAGGCGACTATTTAAATCTTTGACTTGGCTGAAGAATCGACTCCGAAATTATATTTTAAATTTAGTTATCGTATAATGTATATAATCAGTAATGACGTAAATCATTATATTAATTGAAATTAATAAAATAAAAAATACGAACGTGCCGTGCCATTGTACAGTAATGTGCAAATACTGTCTGAATGAAGCATTATATAGAAATTAACTTCGTCGATTTTGAGACAATCGATTAAAATCAAAGTGACGTCACTATGTTCGAGACTCTGCGCTTGTATGTGTGCGTTTCCTTACTGGAGGTTGGTCCTCAATTTCGAATCGTATCAGTGTTTCACTAAAGTCTCGAAACAGTATTTCATACAAACAGATATTACCCTAAACATCTTGTCATTTGACAATACGCGCGGCTCAGGGAATTTCTCAGAAGATTCTTCGCTTGAAAGTCATTTTCCTCAATTTAAATGAACAATATGTTGCGCGTATGTTGACCTGGGCACGTGCCGTTTATTTATCAATTACGGCCAGATTTGAACTTCTCGCTCTGTCGGCCAACTGTGGCCGCACGGAACGACGCCCGCTATGTACACTCAGATGTATGGAATCCAGTACAAATAAGAATATTCACTACTTGCTAATAAACCTTCATATTATATAACGAACTGAAAAGATGAACATAACAAGTCTGATTGATATCGAGATCTTGACTTCAATTAATCAAAGAACGCTAATTAATTAAGCATTACTTGACTACGAAAATGAGGAACTAGCTATTAGCTTAAATTACATAAAATATTAGAATTATCGTTATTCCAGTAGGTAAATAATAAAATAACTAGTAAAAATAAATTTCTCCTTCCATGCTCCGGAAACACACCTACGTGTAGGCACGATTCGCAACGTATCATATAAAAAAAAACACTTGTGAGATTAGGCATAGTTTATTTATCTTATAATCATATTTTCTAAAAAAAAATTTAATTAAAATATGGCTACGTATGAAACTTATGTCACAATGTGGGACATACCTAAAATATATTTTCTTTAAAATATTAAGGAAAACGGCTGAGCAGTTTGTTCGCTGAGTGTACCTGCCTCAGCGCACAAGTAAGGCACACTTAGCAATTTTTTTATTCTCTTCACAATTACCTGTATGTAGTTTGTATATACGTTTCGTATGTGTGTGTATACCGTTAAGAGCTAACCGAGATGGTAGACTTTCTGATTAAGGATTGCAGTAATTGTTTCCGGTTCCCTTAAAAACTTATTTTTAGAAATAAATACAATTCAAATTGGGAATTTAATTTTGTACAATTATTTTTAACAAAATCATTTTTTATTTATAAACTTCTATTTTAAATACTAGAGTAGTAAAGTAGTAGATACTATTTGATATAGATTAGATAAGGATAGAAGCAGTCGTAGGTTCCATCCCCGGCCGACCAATGGACTTTTGGGCATCTAACAATAGCTCGTACGGTGAAGGAAAACATCGTGAGGGTAAGGGCATGTCTCAAATCCAAAAATCGATGTGTCAAAAAGAAAAATTATCCAAGAAACGGATGAAATCTGTCAAGACCCATATTACAGTCCCAAACAACTCTATGTGTAGCGTGGACTCAATTTCCACACTAAGACGCTCATTTAGTCCGTTGTGCGTAAAGTAATATTAAATATTGGTAAAGAGAACTGAAACAGTATCGTCAAGAATCAAATTCAAGCTCTTCGTCGCGGCCATTATAGGTTATTACTTTGACGAATTAACATCATCATATATAAGATTTTTTTTTAGTAACCGTGCAATAAGAAAAACCATTGTTTAGAATGAAAATCGGAATTCCAAAATAAAGTAGTAGCAAGAGTAAGAGTGTTTAAACCGCCTATATAACACCCCAAATACCTCATACGGTGATAGACTATCGCAAGGAAACCAGCCCATATAAGACACAGAACATCTTGTCTATACTGACACAACGATAGGGCACAGATACACAACTGTCTAGCTAAGTATTGTAGAGTATATTCGTTAATTAACTTATATAAATGCTATTTTATAAAGCAATATGTAGGTACATCATAGACTGGACAAACTAAGCCAAAGTCCATATTACAAACGGAAATTTCCTCGTACATAGAATGTATGATAATATCATATGAAATCATTGATGCGTTGTGAATTATTCAACTCGTTTCTAACTACTTGTTACTTCGTACGCCATCTTTATATATACCATCTGTGCGTGTGTTACTAATTAAACTTGTGTTACTAAGTAAACGGCTGGACCGATTTTGCTGTATTTTATTCGAGAATGGTTTAGATTTACAATAAGATGATTTGTTGTAACTAAGACGTGTGTGTGTCTGTCGAGTCTGCTAGTAAACTTTTAAATGTTTCCGTAATTAAATCTAGGCTATTTTCAAATTTAGATATAATTTATAGATACTGGGCCTATATGCATAAAGTCTTGTGAGGGGAGGTGAGCAACCCAAGTTGCAAGTGTTCTCCAAAAACTCGCTTTCTTTGCACCCATTGAATATGAGCGACGGCGAAGGCCAAGGTTGTTTGCGATACCAAGGACTAGAACTACTCTGTTGTACAGATCCCCATTAACAAAGACGTTGCGTTTACTGAATGCTGTCTCCGACACTAACAATATGTTCGCAGAGTGAGTTCACACTAGCGATATTGTGTATATTATGTATTTAATATTAAATATTTTATTTTCGATATCATCGTATTGGCTTAGGTTAGGTTAGTGCTTACAGTACCTACTAAGACAAAATACATACATTCGATTATCTTTCTTAGATTGCATTATTTTTAGAGTAACATTTTCTTTTATAGGCAAATAGGTGATTTGTTTTCCTGACACACATCTTCGCTTTTAGGGGGTAGGACCCGGTTTCTTCCCGGTATTTGTCGTTAGTTAGTAGGTTTATTTTAATTTATAATATAAGTGTTATTATTTTACAGTGTATTAACATCGCACCATCATCTAGAATCCATAAGGACATGATTATATTATAGCATATTTAAAATATTGTTAATCTATATTTTATAAAAAAAATATTAATTATTATAGTAATTAAAACATATGCCACTTCTCAATTAAGTCAGTTTTCAGTATTTTCTCGAATAGCAAAAGTATTGTCATCTAGTGAATAAAATAAAAATATATTGTTTGTGTTAAGTGCCATCTAGTGGTATGCTTTATTTAAAACCACCGCGAGATTTCCTCATAAAAAAATGTGGTTAGGTAGTTCGTTATACTTTCTCTAGATGTTGCTAGTTTAATTGTGTTTGCAATAAATTCTGGTGGCCATATAATATACTCGTACATATGTTAAGCGCTTTCTTACTTTTTAAATATGAAATATTTAATTGTTTTTATGCAATTTTATATTGTATTAATTAACTATAGTTTGATTTTTTATCGTGTATACAAAATCTCGCTTCTTGGATTGAAATTAGAAACTATAATACAATAACTAATACATTAATTATATAAAAAAAAAAAACAAAAAAATCCCTATTAATTAAATAAATTAATATGGTGTGTATAGTGTGTGTGTAGCAGCTTTTTAATAACAATTTTGTATAAGTGCAGAAATATCTTCAGTGCCTCATACTTTTTGACTGGCTACTAAAATTGGTACTACCGTCACCATTTTGAATTTAGTATTAACTTTGTTTGTAGAGCAGCTATTATTGTCAGTGCCACATCAAGTGATCGACATTTTCTCTCGCTTGAACTGTTTTGAATAGGAATAACTTTTTTCATACATATTCAGATAATTTTAGTCATCAAAAAACTTTGCGAACTAGTGAATTGTGGCATCGAATCCGTGGTATTTCCTGGGAGTAACGACCTCCAGTTGTTTAAAGAAAGAGTATAGTCCTCCCTGAAAGGCCGGCACTAAAGTGGGCGTCTTTGGACTGCAACTGCCCTTTTTGGGCCTCCGTAGGCGCGTTTGCCCCCCTATAATATAAAAAGGAAAAGGTCTAATGAAAGACAATATAAATACATTATATACATTTAAGTTTATTTCATTTTATTCAAAATAACAAAGAATAATTCATAATTATCTAAAGGTTTAAAACCGAAATTCTTAAAAATATTTTATAAGCTTATTTCTAATTTCATTGATAGAACTCATAGAAATATTTCCAATTGTTGAGATTTTGATTTATTAATGCTTCAGCCTGTTCGGTATTTCAAATGTAAAACATTAAATAGGTATTTATTTTTCATACGCCTGCAGGAATAATTGAACTAAATTGATATATCCTATCAATGAAATTAGAAAACGCTTTTAGATATTCTGACTAGAGTAAAATATTATATTAATTTACAATAATACAATTTATTATATGCAACACTGCCAGTTCTCCGGAAACATTTAGTTTATTTATGAAAATGACATCTAGTGGAGCCAAAAGCCAAATAGTTTGGATAAATTTTAATCAGTTTCGTAGGGCGTAGAACGGGGTACGAGCGCGTCAAAAAATGTTACATCCAAAAACAAGAATGTTAAAACATATTTGGAGAGATGGAGCTCATTGTAATCGTAGAAGGACAATAATATAAAAAAAGTGATATTTTCAGAGTTTTTGATGTAATGTGAATGTTTTGTTGACGGTTGTTCAAAAAACTCTTGCCATCTTTTGAAATTTTTATATTTTCTCGAACACCTACTTATTTTTATAACAGATCTCTGATAAGAATATTAATAGCAATAAGATCTTTAAGATAAATACAATTATTGAGAGCGCCCTCTCTTATCGCTAAGAGCTTTTTGACAAACCATATTATGCATAATAAATTCGTAAATAAGATTGTTTATATCAGTTGAGTTTATATAAAACAATCACTTGATCATTATCATTACCATTAAGTAAATCTTTTCATTTCTACCATACCTTTAACTGTTGTACAAATAAATGGTAATAAGTCCGCAACTAAGTTATGTTTGTCAAGTGTAAATTATTTTTATCTTTTAAGAACAGAAAGCTCATACAAATACATATTTTGAGCTTAACGGTTAATGCTAAGAGATGTCGCTACTGGCAGTGTTAAGGCGGCAAGGAGAAATCGTATTACAATAGGCAAATAAGGTTGATAAGGCAACAAACCTTTGGTCTTTTGTACCTGAAAGCTTACCACGTAATTGCAGAAATGAAAGAAGATGATAGATATTGGCTCGTTTGATGACGTCGAGGGAGTGACAATACTAGATTTTTGTTAACTGACAGAGGCATCGCATTGTTGCTGTTTATTTCCTATGCATTATTAAGTACGATCGTTTAATCATGCGTCATGCTTGACTTTCTTGCTTGCGGTGTCTGCATTCCCTTTTCATCCTTATTTATCTATAACGTTACATTTGTTTTGAATTGTATGAATAATTATTAATAGACAGAAATAATGCTTTATCAATATTACTGTTAATCACCATTGCAAAACTTACATCTTTAAGAGTTGTCATTTGAGAGATACATCGTTCTTGTATGGTACATCATAAAATATTTATAATTTAAAGTTCCTCAAATTTCGCAATTTTTCATGTACGATGTACATATATAAATTATCCCTCAATCATATTACATAGATGATACGATCAAATAACTCCGAGTCCAGACTTAGTGATCACCTCCGTTGTTCCACAACTACCTAATGTTAAGCCTTTTAAGAATCGGTACACTCTTTTGAAGGAAAGAGTGTCTAGATAGGCAGATATTTCTGTCTTTATCGCGCAGTATGTGGAACCAGCCGCCCACTGAAGTGTTTTCGACCAATTCGACTTCAAGAAAAGAGCGTACCAATTCCTTACAGGTAACGCGCTTGCGAGCCTTTTGGCAGTGCGAGTGTCTAATGGGCGGCACCATCACTTAATCAGATGAGCTTCCTGCCCGTTTGCCCCTGAATCTTACCATAACTGTAGTTTAGTATGTACTATAAAAATAACAGTGATTAACAGTAAAATTTGATTTTACAGAGATTTATAATATAATGTATAGAATAACGAAGAATAGAAGCTTTTAAAATCAACAAAATATTGTCAGAATTCACATTCATGTTGGTCCGATATCATATAATGGGAAATTGATTTCTCATGTAATATATTTCCATTTTCATTACAAAAATTAGTGAATTTATTAAAATAAACTCATCCAATTAAAACCATTTTTCAAATATAACAGAATTTGAATATGGCTTTAATCCTATGCGTATTTCGACCGCCTTAGTGGTACATGGCGTCCTGGATTCTAATATTGGGATACACATATCGGGGTTAATGTTACTTAAAAAATATCAATAGAACAAACGCAATATGTGAGAAGCATCGTTTTTCAACCATTTTTATGTCGCGACCAACGAAAACGTCAAAAATTTAAGTAAAACAGTCTTGCGACCCCGTCACTGTAAAATTATAATTTAGTGTTATTACACTACACTATAAATATTCATTCCTTTAATAAACGAATATTTTGTATCTATATATGTAGATTGTATTTATTATTTTTTTAACAGACTGCGACTTCCAGCTTGAGAAACGATAGTCTAGGGGGCACAAAGAACAGTTTGCTAAAAATTTAAAAAAAGCTTACGAAAGGTCCTGATATGAAAAACCAGTTCCAAGAGTTCTTAATTCCCAATATTTAGATTCAAAAGTTTATATTTTATTACATTGTAATAAAAATATTTGATTTCGAATGAAAACCTATTACAAGAGATATCATCGTAACTTCCTTATTCAAGTATTAAAAAAAATAGTTTTTCTTGAATGTTCGAATTTACGATACAAGGTTTAAATATATTAAAAATAATCTATAATATAAATATTGTCAATTTACAAAGCATGGACAAGATACTAAAATATTTCTAAAGGACTAAAAATCACAGGAATTCAATATAATAATTAAACTCGAATTCTGACTGTTAAAATTATTAAATAGCTATAGAATCTTTTGTCTCTAGCAGTGTCGAGTAAATAAACGAGACAATAGATTCTAGAACAATTTTTATCAAGACCATTCATTCATTAAATATTTATTTATAGATATTTTGCGCGTTACGAAGTTACAAGAACATTATTATACTTAATTATTAATTTATCAAATTGAAACTACGTTTGATTAGTAATAATGGCATTATTTGGAAGAAATTTTTTTAACACTGAATTCGGTTTTAATACAAGTTATAAGATCGGTACAAAACGTTCGTATAAATTAACACGTGTTCGATAATTAAATAAAATTTCCTTAATATACAAACAATTACGTACAAGATTACTTCAAAACGTTACTTATAAGGAAGTTAGTTTAAACGGTCGAGTACGTCCCTCAATCTTATACCGAACATTCACTTTGAAAAACCGGTACAGGGTTAAATTAAACTCTTTTATTATTATTTAATAAATTAGTATACGTTTATTCTAAAAAACACAGCCTGCTTACAGAGTATTCAGATAAAGTAAAATTATTATAAATATCGTTCCAGTGTATAAAATAATAATACCACGTAATCACGATAACACAAAACAGGAGAAAAATAAATAGGTGGACTGCTAAAAGAAGTTTCTTCCAGACGTCTATACAAAAATCAAATGTTTTTCATTACACGTTTGTACCAATCTTATAAAGAAAAATTATAAATACCTTATCAACGCATTCAATGCACCCGCAGATATTACTTAAGTCTAGATTTAACAATTAAATTAAATAATTTCTATTATAACCACATAAATTCATCTATCTATACATAACATTATAACTATAGCGATCATAAGACATCCATATATTTAGGGACTACGAATTAAAACATTGGATGACGAACATTTCATTGTTTTTTCATTGCATCCGAAATTTGATATACAGTGGCGGTTTTACCAGGCTTGAGTAGGCTGGAACCTTGGGCGGTTTTTAGGGCGGCGAATTCGGGAACCGATTTTTTTGCTACTTCATAGAAATTTCTGTATGACGATTTTTACTGATACTAAAGAGTACTTTACAGAGTAAAACTGCAACAAATTTTGCGCAACCACCAATTAGTAATCGAACTCTGCGCCCTCAACTCACACTTTGTATAAGTGAAAAGAGCGAAATTGCATTACCCACTTCCCCCAGTACTGGTGGGAGGCTGGATGGTTTGTGCTCAAAAACCAACTCAAAAATTATTTTACGTGCAATTTTAACGAAATTGTTGAATTCGAAAATTAATCTAGGACATGACACTTGTAGACAAATCAAATTGGTTGCGGATTTTTTGCTTTAACATATTTTTGTTATTTTTTATTTATTTATAATGCTACAAATGTAATTATTTTATTTTATCTCACACACTGTTTTGTTGTGTGTTTTTATTATTTTTATTACTCTTTAATGTTAATATTCTACGGTTTCGATATTTGTAAATATGTGAGGAACATGTATACTAACTTTTTTAGTATAGTAGTTTATTCTAAGAGTACATTGTCTTCACATATAATTATTTAACAAATGTAACTATTAAAATATTGTAAACCTATTTTAAAAGAGTAAGTGTGGAGTTTCTTGCCCATTCTTCTCCACACGAAACTACCTTTTGGAAGGGGCAACTAGAATCTTCTTTGTATTTTTTTTGACGTTCAAAAGTGCCATTTTAGGTGGTCTAATTGAAATAAATGATTTGACTTTGACTTTGAGGCAAGGGCGGCAAAGACTTCACAGCCTATACCTTAAAAATTTGTAAATCCGCCACTGTAAATATAGAATAGTTAAACGGCACGTAGCGTATAAATACATATAGTTTATCTAACAGACTAGTCCTCCTATTCTGTCAAAGTCAGTGATTGAATTCATTGTACCAAACGTTGGTCGAGATTGGTGAATATTTCTAATTCACCAATCTCGACTCGATAATAGAGTTTCCATTCGCTCTACACACCACAAGAAAGTATAGTGTCTTACACAAAAATGACATTTTCACAATTTGGCATTTTCTTCTGAATACTTATTTGGTAGGTAATAGACATCAAACTGAAGTATTCCATAAACAATTTGTGCACTTTAAATATATACATTAAGGTACAATTGTAAGCTTAAAAGATAGCTTATTAAGAACACTCGTCACTGCTACGTGCCTTTACCGATACGACTCCGATACGAGAATATATTTCTATATCTAAAACTTCACTAACACAGAGTAACAGTATGTAATGAATTTTGAAGGCACAAGTATCCTGATAGTATAACATAAAGCAGGATTCTCAGTGCTCAATTCCCTTGAACGAAACTATCTGCCTATGATATGATTTGTATTAATTACTATTATGAAGTCCCAAAAGCAGGTTTAGTATGATAATGTAACATTGTTTCTAGCTAACATTTAATAGTAATTAGCCAGTAGCTTTCTGCTCTAAATTTGATTAACTTGATATTTTTTGAAGAAGTTCTCGTAAATCTAATCTTTTAATACTGTTAGACTAAACTATCAGAAAAGATGGACATTGATGTCAATGAAGACCTGAAGATTGAAAAAGCAGTCTAGATATCGCAAATTATTTTATCTTAACTCACACTATAATTGAATTTACTACCTACATCTAAGTCTCAATACATTCAAATTATATATTCATACAGATTCACGTGTAGCTTTGTCAATGTCATTTTTCAATTGTCATAAAAAGGGTTGACCAGACATCTCAAGGTCTCCATTTAAAGTCTATGATATCTGAATATCAGGCAGTTTTATGTTACTTCTGTAGAAATAACCTAATAATTGCGGCAAAGCACTCCAGTCCTATCTGGCTTACACATAGCTCTCTTGTTGAGCACTAGTCGACGGGTCCTAGAAAGACGCCTCCACGAGGTATGTACCATCCATTGCTACGCCCGTCTGGTTCCCTTGCACTGTGCTGCCAGCTGGAATGTATTTGCCGCAAGCTTGCTGAAATTTTTAAATAGATAATTATACTTCCATTACGATGTTAAAATCTTTCAGTTTTAGGAAACCTACTCTTTCATGAAACAAAAGAAAATTTATAATCACAATTCGTAATTCTATGAACTAATTGATTCCAATTTAGATCTATCTACTAAAATTGTTATAAAATTTATGGCCGATAATTCAATAGAAAATTTAGACAAATTGAAGCTTTATAGCAATACTGATTTCAACTACATTTAAAAGAGTAAGCACACAAGCTGAGAATTGTAGGAACTTAAACTAGAACAAAAATACATATTTGTCGGAAGTGAACAAGTTGCAGTGAATGTAAGTGTAATGAGTAAAAAAAGTGCTTCGGATCATGCTATCGTTACAAATGTAGACCCATCAGTGTATATTAGTGTAAGTGTTCGCTCCCTTAACACTGCAGCTTAGCCACGCGAATCCTCTTAAGATTCTAAATACAGTTTTCATTTGGCACACGAAGCGCGTCTAATGCAAAATAAATGATTATTGCAACCCTTACTTTGAGCATGTGTGCAGTGTGTTGGCGTTGACGATACAAATGTCAATGTTGCTGTCAGTGGCTTACAGCAAGTAGCAACACGGGTTTAAGCGTTTAACGTTTACAACACTTGTGGATCTACTATCAATAAATGAAATCGCATTATTCTATTTTTAAACTGTTATCCAAGTAAACATTCTAGAGAATTATAAGCAAAATTTCAATAACGATCAACTATAAATTCGTTAGTTATCCATCAAAACCTTTGAATGTGCTGTCAATGTTTAATGTAGAAAAATGCGACTTATTAACAATATTCGTAATTACAAAATACACATTGAATTACATTTTATACCTCACATTGACAATAAATACGACGATAGCACAGCGAAAGCTTAAAATAATAACATCAATTTACAATAATCATTGAGACTTGTACAGAGTTTAAGCAACAGTTTAGCAGCCAACACCCTGCATACATTAAAAGCCTTTACGCCAGCTACCACGCAGCGATTCTCTTGACCAGATGGTCCTTTATAAAATATATAAGACCTTGGCAATATAGTTTCTATACAAGACTTTTCGATATCTACTACACAATACCATGTACTCATATATCTAATGCTGCTATATTACGAATAACAAGTGTTTTTCGTCTTAGATTTAAATTTTTGCTTAAAATTATTGTATAGTTGTGGTCTAATTCCAAAATGCTTATCACATAAGGTGTAAGTCTAGAATCATTTGTGTTTATATCCTGTACGTTAAGATCATATGTTACAAACAAATATATTACACATAAGCATGGCATTCACACTATCCGACACGATATTGAGAAATGTTCAATTTAAATTTATAGTAATATTTAAAGGTAATCGGATACTGTGAAAGGCTCTACAATCCGAATAAATCGCTGTGTGGTAGTGCTGGCTAGACATACTGGTAAGGGGTCTTCACTGGGCGCGGCGGACACAGAAGTGTCTGACGGCCGCGACGTCGCCGTGTAACGCCGAGTACCCCGCGCTCGTTTTCTACTCGAGTCTAATAGCAGGACCTTAAATTTAAACTACCTGTTAGCCAATTGGATACGAACCAGACCAGAATTTTAAGCGAAGACCAAGCGTTTCGTCGTTGACACCTGTCAAAGTGACAACGTATGAAGCGCGAACTATAGAAAGTTTTGGAACGACGATAGATGTATCAAGTTTAAATAAAAATAAATTTGTAAAGATAAACCAAAACGATACTTAGTTTATTGTGTATAGTTTGCTAGTTTTTATGTATAATATAAGATGTGTTACAGTTGATAATCTGGGATGAGATAAAGTTATTACTATAAGGATAGACAGATTTATTCAACAATAATAAATAATGATTTAGAGAAAAGTGTATCATGACGTGGTATTCACAGTGTTAACTACGAAGTTTTAAAAAGAGTTATAGCATAACAAAATAGTTGCTACAAACTAGACTCTACGAGAAGAGGAAAATGTTATACTATCCCATTAAATCACTCTAAATACTTACCGATATAACCTAAAAATATATCAATAAAATGTGCGAATATTATTCATATAATACTCAATTACATATACTTAAATGATACATTATCGGTTTTATATCGTACTTGCCAATGTGCCAATGCTTACATTATATGCATAGCAGAGCGATTCGTAAATTTTGTGGACAGCAAAGCAATTTATTATATATTTGGTATATATTTTTGGTATATTTTGGGAGTGTACCACGCAAGCACGTCAGGGGCACAGTCTAGCCACACAAGCAACAATACGGACATCGATTACAATATCGGTGAATTGTATTTTATGACCAATAACCAATATAGTGTGTAGACTGCCCACAACATTGCTCGTAAAATAGATATTCATTATGACCAACGTGTTTGTTTCAGTTGAAATTTAATACTATCTTGAATGCAATCTTATTAATTTTTATACAAAGAGGTTTTAAATCCTCAAAAAAAAATATTGGTCATAAATACACCGATACGCAATCGGAACATCAAGGACGGTGCTGTGTGCTGTTTATACCTCACGATGCGGACACGTCGCGAGTCCGATCGGACTGACGCACCGTACTGATCGACCGCGCTTCTGCCGTGACACAAAACCCTTATTATCATAAAAATACCTATACTACGAACGTGTTAACGTATCGAAAGCTAACCTCTACGTGAACTAACATGCCATATAAATGGTAATTATTACCATAAGTTCAGCCTTTACTACACCTCCATTGGAAACTAAATTAAAAAAGAAGCTGTTTGCAACTATGCCTTGTAAAACCTAATAACACACAAGTTAGTTCCGTTAGTTTGAAAACGTATTGATTTTAATTATCCGTTAACACATTTTGAATGTATGTAAATGTAATAAGGTTGAGTTTACCTGATATTTCTGTGGACAGCAGCCGCATCGTGCGCAACAAGCCAATAAGGCAGGTGCGCGGCCAGAATGCGCAGGCGACGCTAGAGGCGAAGGAGATCCAGGCCGTTTAGCGGCCCCATTGAATGGGTTTTCCATTTCAACAAACTCACGATCCTGGAATATTTTGTCGTATTGGTTTTGAAAACCCTAAAAGGAAAGAGACTGATAGATTATAAAAATAAAAGTAAAAATTTTGAATCTTGTCATGTTAGTCGTTTCTTTATTGCCAATCTAAACACAAAATACAAAACTGAAAATACAACAACAAACCGAAAAACAAAATAAAGCAATAACCGCACATGAAAAAGGAATGCCTAATGTTACGATTTTTGTCTAAAATCGTTGATAGTAAAACACATTATAAAAAGGTTTCATTCAATTATATAATAAACATGATTATTGTAAAAACTGTTTTAAATCCCACAATCTCCATCCAGACAAAACCTTGTATTTACTCAACCTGAGGCCGGGCTAAGCTAAACACCACGAAAACACCATTTAAAATTATTAAAATCATTAGTACACATTAAAAAGCAAAGCATACCACACCCAGCGTAGTTTTTTACCGTAGTTCGTTCTAGGCATCTTAAAAGGTGGTGATGCTGCAACTCGAAGATATCCTCATCCCTTCCTGCGTCATCCAGCTCCACTCCAGACTCCTGAGCAGCCAGACGAGCCTCAGCAGCCTTCTTCTTAGAGACGAAAGCAGCACCTGATGAAGCTTTGGCAATACGGATGCGGGCGAGTCGAGCTTTCTGAAATTAGATATGCATAAAAATTGTATTCACAGTTAAACCTATATACGCATATTATATGATATAATTGTTTACATTTCACAAATTTAAGGGTAAGATAGCAGGAAACCTTGTGTTATAATATATTAGTTCTGTATAATATTAAATAAGGATAAGATTTCAAGAAATATTTCACATAAAGTAAAATAAGTGGTAAAATAGTATTTATATCTTCGTGACATTTTCTCATTCGCTACACTTTACTGCTTACATGGCCTTTGACTCTTTTTCTCTTCTATCTTTTAAATTATCTCATGTATTTTAAAATTTTCTTTTACGTCACTATCTATATATATATAATGAAAATGGTCTTCGTTTGAGGCTCAATCACGCCTAAACCACTGATCGTATCGACATGAAACTACCACCATTCGATGCGAAATTTTTCCTAGATGGTTTCTATATATATATATATAATGAAAATGGTCTTCGTTTGAGGCTCAATCACTCCTAAACCACTGATCGTATCGACATGAAACTACCACCATTCGATGCGAAATTTTTCCTAGATGGTTTATGGCTATTTATTTATTAAATTCCAACGTTCCTTCAGTTCCTTTTTTATTGCTGTTTTACTTTTATGAAAATTTATCCATACGGACTTCACCGCGGAAACATTCGGGGAGACTTCCTAGAACCTAAACGTCAACATCTGTTAAAAACTCGATTTTCGAAATATTTCAATTTTCTTAGCGGGAAGTTAAAAAGAAGAATAATAAAAATATGAAAAAAAATAAAATAATGAAACAAAATTTATTTTAATTCGTCCAGCAAAGCGGGCGCGAAACGGCTAGTATATTATATAAGGGGATTCTAAATTTTTTTTTTCTATTTTCTTTGTCCTTAAGTTTGGTATAATATGTACAATTGTACATATTATAAATATACTGTATGTAATTGTTAGTATGTATTTGGTAAACCAGCACTGAAGATTCCACTAAAATGTTGTCTACAGATCTAATTGGACTTCAGGTTTACAAATAATGTTTAGTGTGTAATAACTGTATGTAGTAGTGTGTAATGCTGTTTCTGTACCTTAAATGTAAAAAAAAATTTAAAAAAAAATTGACGTTCATGTACAAATATGTATACAGTATGGTTCAAAGCCCTTTTTCAAAAAATCTTTGATAGCCCTCAAACATGAAATAAGAATGTTGTCTTTGATACTGTAACCCTTTTTTCACGAATGCCCATATTCCATATCCAAAAAACCGTTAGTGCTTTAGAAAATAAACGACTCTACTTGATCATAGATTACAGAGTTTTGAGAATAGCGCCTGAAGGAGCACAACGCTGACGTTGGAAAGTTATAAAGGCCCGTTTAAAAAGCTTCTAAAGGCAACAAGTCTTTGTATAACTTACTCTTTGAGCCTTCCTCTTATCAGCTCTCTGGTTCTGATGATAGATCCGCGAGAAGTTTGAGACAATGACAGGCACAGGCAGAGCGATGACGAGTACTCCCGAAAGGGAACACACACCTCCCACTATCTTACCAGCGATAGTGCCGGGTACCATGTCTCCGTACCTGAAAATGACACACGCATACTCAGTAATATATTAAAACTAGCTGACCCGCCAAACGTCGTTTTGCCATGTAGGTATATTATTTCTAGGAAACATTTGTTTAGTTCAATAAAAATATCTATATACTATAATAAAAATAGGGGTTGATCGTAGAGGGGTGAAAATTAAGGGTTGTATGTATTTTTTAATGCCACATAATAAAAAAATATGAAAAACACAAAAAAAATAAAAATTGGGGTGGACACCCCTTATCATTTCTAAATGATAGATGAGAGGTTTATATGCATAAAAAAATTCATAAGAATCGGTCTAACCATCGGAATAAACACTGATTTTCAGTGAGGGCAGTGGGGACTTCAAATAAAAAGATAAAATAGGCCGGCTATAACCAAAAGACTATGTTTTTGTATAATATATACAAACACCAGTAGCGCTGTATTATCTATATACATTTCTGTATCTATATCGTGATCATTTACTTTTCTAATAGGCGTCTGATCAGCCTACTGTCACATGCGCCTCGGCAGATGTTTACGGTGTTTTGCTTCACTTTATAAAAAAATATATTCTTTCGTTGTTGGCGTTAATAATGACGCTGAATTTTCCGATTCAGAATAGACATTAGTCTTTTCCAAATATTCCGTTTATTTTTCTTTTTTCTATATTGCCTTTGATTAAGCATCTCAGGTTTTAATATTGATCTCATAAAAATAATATTTATTTGTTTTACATTGTTTTAGGGCTCCCATAAAAGCTAATTTTAGGTTTGTTAGGTTGACAATTAACACAATTGTTTTTATTTTAAAATTTCTTTATCATTAATATAAACCAATAAGTACATGCCAAAAATTATAAATGGTTACCAAATTACTACTTTGAATTAAGCTGATCTCATATAAATGATTAATTAAGTTCATATTTTTATTTTTTTATAGTGATGTTTGTAATTCTATTTGATTAATTCTTAAGAAGAGTTTGTAACGTTACCTATTCTATAACTTTGTACTTGTTAACTGTACTTTCAAAGATTTTCTGATTAGCTTTTTAACACTGATGTTGTTTCTAATAAAAAAAAATAACCTTAATAACATTTCTTTTTTATTTATTAACCTAAAAAATTAATCACTTTCAAATTGTACATTTGAATTCTGTACCTAATATAAATACAATTACCACATATAACAGAGTAAGACTTATGTTTTTCAAAGTATACAGTTGTAACTATCATATACCACTAGTGATGCTATCTGGGCGCCGCGGTATAATGTTGTTAGTATCAGATGCAACAACTGGCATAGCTTCTACTCCGGAGTAAAATGTTGTATGAACAATATCTCCGCAAATAGACATATTACTTAAAATTTCTTTTAACGTAGTTAAGAAGACTAATTATATTACATTCAATACGAAATTTTAAAAAGATGCAACAATAAATGCAGATTTTGGGTTAATTTGAATCTTTGAAACGCTCTACTGTAAAATTGCAGTTTTGGAGATACAACAACTTATCGATATGAAATGCGCACTTAAACATAAATGAGTTCTCAGCCGGGGTTAGAATCTACGAACACAGAGATGACAGTCGCACGCCAACACTGCTCTATATACAATGGGCGAATATTAATACTGAATACATGCAATAATGTGAATAATAAATAGATACGAATTCACGCTAAATCAAAATTTAATAATATTATTGCGTGCTCGGCTATAAATTGTCACTGTACATATTAACATTGCTTGACATTTGTAAGACGGATTACATAACGACACTTTATTGTTAGTGCAAAGCTATTGCAATAAACACACACATCAATATTGTTGACATGTATATGAAGTTCACAAGAAATTATATGAAGAAATACCGAATAACTAGACACTGTTTTTAAGCTATCGTATATACAAATAGGTATACTATATTATACATACATACATAAATTTTCAAGAATTATGTGTTTATTCGTGCTACAAGATTTCTACTCAACCGTTTTTATATGAATAAACGTATTATAATTTGTAAGACTGAATTTATTGCATGACCTCCTTCATAATATAGCATCTAAAAAAATCTGTGGCACTACTACCTCTTTAGGTCTTGGCCTCAGATTTCTGAATCTGTTTCATGATCATTTTTTAAAATCTAATAGGCAAGTAGGTGATCAGCCTCCAGTGCCTGACACACGCCGTCGACTTTTTGGGTCTAAGACATGTCGGTTTTCCTCACGATGTTTTCCTTCACCGTTCGAGCAAATGTTAAATGCGCACATAGAAGCATGCGCACATTGGTGCACAGCTGGGGATCGAACCTACGACCTCAGGGATAAGAGTCGCACGCTGAAGCCACTAGGCCAACACTGCTCTCAGCATCTAATATAAGCAAAAATTTGTTTAACAATTGACACTAACAACGATTGACAAAACAAATGACGAGTTGACCTAGGATTTTCCCACCCAATACGTTGTCCATTATGATTTCATTGAATCTAATAAATGCGTAATAAATCTATAAATAAACTGTTTAAAAACGTAGTACGGGAAATTACTAATGGAGTAAACGGTGGAAAATTAACGACTGTGCGCCGCTTTGATCTTCCAATATTAAGTAATATTCACTAATGCACGGCTCAATTAGAAGGCGAAAATAGTTAAGGTGAGAAATTGTTTATCACAATATCTGCAACAGAGAATCCCAAGTACTCAGTTATTTGAATATAAGATTTCCACGTGCCACGTGACTCAAACAATGTATGTAGTATCGTAACCATTCCAATATGGCGTTGGGCATGCACATTTCTGCATGTTTCACTGAATATTGTATTTATATGTGTTATAGATATGATTTTTCATCTATTATTTATGCTTGACACGGTTTGAATAAATTATACATTATTTGTGTTTTCTATAATTAATTATAATTATGTGTTTGTATTAAATTTATATATTATTTAGTCCAGGAGGCACCTGGCTGCTGTCAATACACTAAGTGAATATTCGAAGACGAATTTTTATTCATAATTGTGCACTAAATAGCCTCATTTTAACAGTATTACATACATAAGTTTTTTATGAATGTATGTGTTCATAAATCGTTTTGATCATCTAATAAATGTAGGTAAACAACCGTGTACTTCGCGAACATTGGTGTCCACAGGATTAGATATAATATATTTTGTTTTATTAACAAGAAATCACCTTTAGGGTTGATTGCGATCTTTTGGAAATTATGGAGACATGCGAACGTATAATTAATAACTTATCGTTATTGTTGTAAACAGATCTTCTATCTTAATGAAATAGTTTTATTTTGTAATGTAATAATTAAATAATATTTAATAGGTCGATTCGAAAACAGAAACGCAAGATAAAGCTGGCGTTCTCTTGTTTTTGGCTCACTTTGAGTCACAACGCCAGCGAAAGTAAATATTTTATAGAATATGGTCATATATGGTCTGTATAACACTAACTTTTATTTGTAATTCTAATTTGAAGATCAAAGTACTAAAAACTGGCGAACATCCTTCACTATTAAAAAAAGTAGATATTTAATAGTGAAGGATGTTCGCCAGTTTTTAGTACTTTGATCTTCAAATTAGAATTACAAATAAAAGTTAGTGTTATACAGACCATATATGACCATATTCTATAAAATATTTACTTTCGCTGGCGTTGTGACTCAAAGTGAGCCAAAAACAAGAGAACGCCAGCTTTATCTTGCGTTTCTGTTTTCGAATCGACCTATTAAATATTATTTAATTATTACATTACAAAATAAAACTATTTCATTAAGATAGAAGATCTGTTTACAACAATAACGATAAGTTATTAATTATACGTTCGCATGTCTCCATAATTTCCAAAAGATCGCAATCAACCCTAAAGGTGATTTCTTGTTAATAAAACAAAATATATTATATCTAATCCTGTGGACACCAATGTTCGCGAAGTACACGGTTGTTTACCTACATTTATTAGATGATCAAAACGATTTATGAACACATACATTCATAAAAAACTTATGTATGTAATACTGTTAAAATGAGGCTATTTAGTGCACAATTATGAATAAAAATTCGTCTTCGAATATTCACTTAGTGTATTGACAGCAGCCAGGTGCCTCCTGGACTAAATAATATATAAATTTAATACAAACACATAATTATAATTAATTATAGAAAACACAAATAATGTATAATTTATTCAAACCGTGTCAAGCATAAATAATAGATGAAAAATCATATCTATAACACATATAAATACAATATTCAGTGAAACATGCAGAAATGTGCATGCCCAACGCCATATTGGAATGGTTACGATACTACATACATTGTTTGAGTCACGTGGCACGTGGAAATCTTATATTCAAATAACTGAGTACTTGGGATTCTCTGTTGCAGATATTGTGATAAACAATTTCTCACCTTAACTATTTTCGCCTTCTAATTGAGCCGTGCATTAGTGAATATTACTTAATATTGGAAGATCAAAGCGGCGCACAGTCGTTAATTTTCCACCGTTTACTCCATTAGTAATTTCCCGTACTACGTTTTTAAACAGTTTATTTATAGATTTATTACGCATTTATTAGATTCAATGAAATCATAATGGACAACGTATTGGGTGGGAAAATCCTAGGTCAACTCGTCATTTGTTTTGTCAATCGTTGTTAGTGTCAATTGTTAAACAAATTTTTGCTTATATTAGATGCTGAGAGCAGTGTTGGCCTAGTGGCTTCAGCGTGCGACTCTTATCCCTGAGGTCGTAGGTTCGATCCCCAGCTGTGCACCAATGTGCGCATGCTTCTATGTGCGCATTTAACATTTGCTCGAACGGTGAAGGAAAACATCGTGAGGAAAACCGACATGTCTTAGACCCAAAAAGTCGACGGCGTGTGTCAGGCACTGGAGGCTGATCACCTACTTGCCTATTAGATTTTAAAAAATGATCATGAAACAGATTCAGAAATCTGAGGCCAAGACCTAAAGAGGTAGTAGTGCCACAGATTTTTTTAGATGCTATATTATGAAGGAGGTCATGCAATAAATTCAGTCTTACAAATTATAATACGTTTATTCATATAAAAACGGTTGAGTAGAAATCTTGTAGCACGAATAAACACATAATTCTTGAAAATTTATGTATGTATGTATAATATAGTATACCTATTTGTATATACGATAGCTTAAAAACAGTGTCTAGTTATTCGGTATTTCTTCATATAATTTCTTGTGAACTTCATATACATGTCAACAATATTGATGTGTGTGTTTATTGCAATAGCTTTGCACTAACAATAAAGTGTCGTTATGTAATCCGTCTTACAAATGTCAAGCAATGTTAATATGTACAGTGACAATTTATAGCCGAGCACGCAATAATATTATTAAATTTTGATTTAGCGTGAATTCGTATCTATTTATTATTCACATTATTGCATGTATTCAGTATTAATATTCGCCCATTGTATATAGAGCAGTGTTGGCGTGCGACTGTCATCTCTGTGTTCGTAGATTCTAACCCCGGCTGAGAACTCATTTATGTTTAAGTGCGCATTTCATATCGATAAGTTGTTGTATCTCCAAAACTGCAATTTTACAGTAGAGCGTTTCAAAGATTCAAATTAACCCAAAATCTGCATTTATTGTTGCATCTTTTTAAAATTTCGTATTGAATGTAATATAATTAGTCTTCTTAACTACGTTAAAAGAAATTTTAAGTAATATGTCTATTTGCGGAGATATTGTTCATACAACATTTTACTCCGGAGTAGAAGCTATGCCAGTTGTTGCATCTGATACTAACAACATTATACCGCGGCGCCCAGATAGCATCACTAGTGGTATATGATAGTTACAACTGTATACTTTGAAAAACATAAGTCTTACTCTGTTATATGTGGTAATTGTATTTATATTAGGTACAGAATTCAAATGTACAATTTGAAAGTGATTAATTTTTTAGGTTAATAAATAAAAAAGAAATGTTATTAAGGTTATTTTTTTTTATTAGAAACAACATCAGTGTTAAAAAGCTAATCAGAAAATCTTTGAAAGTACAGTTAACAAGTACAAAGTTATAGAATAGGTAACGTTACAAACTCTTCTTAAGAATTAATCAAATAGAATTACAAACATCACTATAAAAAAATAAAAATATGAACTTAATTAATCATTTATATGAGATCAGCTTAATTCAAAGTAGTAATTTGGTAACCATTTATAATTTTTGGCATGTACTTATTGGTTTATATTAATGATAAAGAAATTTTAAAATAAAAACAATTGTGTTAATTGTCAACCTAACAAACCTAAAATTAGCTTTTATGGGAGCCCTAAAACAATGTAAAACAAATAAATATTATTTTTATGAGATCAATATTAAAACCTGAGATGCTTAATCAAAGGCAATATAGAAAAAAGAAAAATAAACGGAATATTTGGAAAAGACTAATGTCTATTCTGAATCGGAAAATTCAGCGTCATTATTAACGCCAACAACGAAAGAATATATTTTTTTATAAAGTGAAGCAAAACACCGTAAACATCTGCCGAGGCGCATGTGACAGTAGGCTGATCAGACGCCTATTAGAAAAGTAAATGATCACGATATAGATACAGAAATGTATATAGATAATACAGCGCTACTGGTGTTTGTATATATTATACAAAAACATAGTCTTTTGGTTATAGCCGGCCTATTTTATCTTTTTATTTGAAGTCCCCACTGCCCTCACTGAAAATCAGTGTTTATTCCGATGGTTAGACCGATTCTTATGAATTTTTTTATGCATATAAACCTCTCATCTATCATTTAGAAATGATAAGGGGTGTCCACCCCAATTTTTATTTTTTTTGTGTTTTTCATATTTTTTTATTATGTGGCATTAAAAAATACATACAACCCTTAATTTTCACCCCTCTACGATCAACCCCTATTTTTATTATAGTATATAGATATTTTTATTGAACTAAACAAATGTTTCCTAGAAATAATATACCTACATGGCAAAACGACGTTTGGCGGGTCAGCTAGTTTTAATATATTACTGAGTATGCGTGTGTCATTTTCAGGTACGGAGACATGGTACCCGGCACTATCGCTGGTAAGATAGTGGGAGGTGTGTGTTCCCTTTCGGGAGTACTCGTCATCGCTCTGCCTGTGCCTGTCATTGTCTCAAACTTCTCGCGGATCTATCATCAGAACCAGAGAGCTGATAAGAGGAAGGCTCAAAGAGTAAGTTATACAAAGACTTGTTGCCTTTAGAAGCTTTTTAAACGGGCCTTTATAACTTTCCAACGTCAGCGTTGTGCTCCTTCAGGCGCTATTCTCAAAACTCTGTAATCTATGATCAAGTAGAGTCGTTTATTTTCTAAAGCACTAACGGTTTTTTGGATATGGAATATGGGCATTCGTGAAAAAAGGGTTACAGTATCAAAGACAACATTCTTATTTCATGTTTGAGGGCTATCAAAGATTTTTTGAAAAAGGGCTTTGAACCATACTGTATACATATTTGTACATGAACGTCAATTTTTTTTTAAATTTTTTTTTACATTTAAGGTACAGAAACAGCATTACACACTACTACATACAGTTATTACACACTAAACATTATTTGTAAACCTGAAGTCCAATTAGATCTGTAGACAACATTTTAGTGGAATCTTCAGTGCTGGTTTACCAAATACATACTAACAATTACATACAGTATATTTATAATATGTACAATTGTACATATTATACCAAACTTAAGGACAAAGAAAATAGAAAAAAAAAATTTAGAATCCCCTTATATAATATACTAGCCGTTTCGCGCCCGCTTTGCTGGACGAATTAAAATAAATTTTGTTTCATTATTTTATTTTTTTTCATATTTTTATTATTCTTCTTTTTAACTTCCCGCTAAGAAAATTGAAATATTTCGAAAATCGAGTTTTTAACAGATGTTGACGTTTAGGTTCTAGGAAGTCTCCCCGAATGTTTCCGCGGTGAAGTCCGTATGGATAAATTTATCATAAAAGCAAAACAGCAATAAAAAAAACTGAAGGAACGTTGGAATTTAATAAATAAATAGCCATAAACCATCTAGGAAAAATTTCGCATCGAATGGTGGTAGTTTCATGTCGATACGATCAGTGATTTGAGCCTCAAACGAAGACCATTTTCATTATATATATATATATAGAAACCATCTAGGAAAAATTTCGCATCGAATGGTGGTAGTTTCATGTCGATACGATCAGTGGTTTAGGCGTGATTGAGCCTCAAACGAAGACCATTTTCATTATATATATATAGATAGTGACGTAAAAGAAAATTTTAAAATACATGAGATAATTTAAAAGATAGAAGAGAAAAAGAGTCAAAGGCCATGTAAGCAGTAAAGTGTAGCGAATGAGAAAATGTCACGAAGATATAAATACTATTTTACCACTTATTTTACTTTATGTGAAATATTTCTTGAAATCTTATCCTTATTTAATATTATACAGAACTAATATATTATAACACAAGGTTTCCTGCTATCTTACCCTTAAATTTGTGAAATGTAAACAATTATATCATATAATATGCGTATATAGGTTTAACTGTGAATACAATTTTTATGCATATCTAATTTCAGAAAGCTCGACTCGCCCGCATCCGTATTGCCAAAGCTTCATCAGGTGCTGCTTTCGTCTCTAAGAAGAAGGCTGCTGAGGCTCGTCTGGCTGCTCAGGAGTCTGGAGTGGAGCTGGATGACGCAGGAAGGGATGAGGATATCTTCGAGTTGCAGCATCACCACCTTTTAAGATGCCTAGAACGAACTACGGTAAAAAACTACGCTGGGTGTGGTATGCTTTGCTTTTTAATGTGTACTAATGATTTTAATAATTTTAAATGGTGTTTTCGTGGTGTTTAGCTTAGCCCGGCCTCAGGTTGAGTAAATACAAGGTTTTGTCTGGATGGAGATTGTGGGATTTAAAACAGTTTTTACAATAATCATGTTTATTATATAATTGAATGAAACCTTTTTATAATGTGTTTTACTATCAACGATTTTAGACAAAAATCGTAACATTAGGCATTCCTTTTTCATGTGCGGTTATTGCTTTATTTTGTTTTTCGGTTTGTTGTTGTATTTTCAGTTTTGTATTTTGTGTTTAGATTGGCAATAAAGAAACGACTAACATGACAAGATTCAAAATTTTTACTTTTATTTTTATAATCTATCAGTCTCTTTCCTTTTAGGGTTTTCAAAACCAATACGACAAAATATTCCAGGATCGTGAGTTTGTTGAAATGGAAAACCCATTCAATGGGGCCGCTAAACGGCCTGGATCTCCTTCGCCTCTAGCGTCGCCTGCGCATTCTGGCCGCGCACCTGCCTTATTGGCTTGTTGCGCACGATGCGGCTGCTGTCCACAGAAATATCAGGTAAACTCAACCTTATTACATTTACATACATTCAAAATGTGTTAACGGATAATTAAAATCAATACGTTTTCAAACTAACGGAACTAACTTGTGTGTTATTAGGTTTTACAAGGCATAGTTGCAAACAGCTTCTTTTTTAATTTAGTTTCCAATGGAGGTGTAGTAAAGGCTGAACTTATGGTAATAATTACCATTTATATGGCATGTTAGTTCACGTAGAGGTTAGCTTTCGATACGTTAACACGTTCGTAGTATAGGTATTTTTATGATAATAAGGGTTTTGTGTCACGGCAGAAGCGCGGTCGATCAGTACGGTGCGTCAGTCCGATCGGACTCGCGACGTGTCCGCATCGTGAGGTATAAACAGCACACAGCACCGTCCTTGATGTTCCGATTGCGTATCGGTGTATTTATGACCAATATTTTTTTTTGAGGATTTAAAACCTCTTTGTATAAAAATTAATAAGATTGCATTCAAGATAGTATTAAATTTCAACTGAAACAAACACGTTGGTCATAATGAATATCTATTTTACGAGCAATGTTGTGGGCAGTCTACACACTATATTGGTTATTGGTCATAAAATACAATTCACCGATATTGTAATCGATGTCCGTATTGTTGCTTGTGTGGCTAGACTGTGCCCCTGACGTGCTTGCGTGGTACACTCCCAAAATATACCAAAAATATATACCAAATATATAATAAATTGCTTTGCTGTCCACAAAATTTACGAATCGCTCTGCTATGCATATAATGTAAGCATTGGCACATTGGCAAGTACGATATAAAACCGATAATGTATCATTTAAGTATATGTAATTGAGTATTATATGAATAATATTCGCACATTTTATTGATATATTTTTAGGTTATATCGGTAAGTATTTAGAGTGATTTAATGGGATAGTATAACATTTTCCTCTTCTCGTAGAGTCTAGTTTGTAGCAACTATTTTGTTATGCTATAACTCTTTTTAAAACTTCGTAGTTAACACTGTGAATACCACGTCATGATACACTTTTCTCTAAATCATTATTTATTATTGTTGAATAAATCTGTCTATCCTTATAGTAATAACTTTATCTCATCCCAGATTATCAACTGTAACACATCTTATATTATACATAAAAACTAGCAAACTATACACAATAAACTAAGTATCGTTTTGGTTTATCTTTACAAATTTATTTTTATTTAAACTTGATACATCTATCGTCGTTCCAAAACTTTCTATAGTTCGCGCTTCATACGTTGTCACTTTGACAGGTGTCAACGACGAAACGCTTGGTCTTCGCTTAAAATTCTGGTCTGGTTCGTATCCAATTGGCTAACAGGTAGTTTAAATTTAAGGTCCTGCTATTAGACTCGAGTAGAAAACGAGCGCGGGGTACTCGGCGTTACACGGCGACGTCGCGGCCGTCAGACACTTCTGTGTCCGCCGCGCCCAGTGAAGACCCCTTACCAGTATGTCTAGCCAGCACTACCACACAGCGATTTATTCGGATTGTAGAGCCTTTCACAGTATCCGATTACCTTTAAATATTACTATAAATTTAAATTGAACATTTCTCAATATCGTGTCGGATAGTGTGAATGCCATGCTTATGTGTAATATATTTGTTTGTAACATATGATCTTAACGTACAGGATATAAACACAAATGATTCTAGACTTACACCTTATGTGATAAGCATTTTGGAATTAGACCACAACTATACAATAATTTTAAGCAAAAATTTAAATCTAAGACGAAAAACACTTGTTATTCGTAATATAGCAGCATTAGATATATGAGTACATGGTATTGTGTAGTAGATATCGAAAAGTCTTGTATAGAAACTATATTGCCAAGGTCTTATATATTTTATAAAGGACCATCTGGTCAAGAGAATCGCTGCGTGGTAGCTGGCGTAAAGGCTTTTAATGTATGCAGGGTGTTGGCTGCTAAACTGTTGCTTAAACTCTGTACAAGTCTCAATGATTATTGTAAATTGATGTTATTATTTTAAGCTTTCGCTGTGCTATCGTCGTATTTATTGTCAATGTGAGGTATAAAATGTAATTCAATGTGTATTTTGTAATTACGAATATTGTTAATAAGTCGCATTTTTCTACATTAAACATTGACAGCACATTCAAAGGTTTTGATGGATAACTAACGAATTTATAGTTGATCGTTATTGAAATTTTGCTTATAATTCTCTAGAATGTTTACTTGGATAACAGTTTAAAAATAGAATAATGCGATTTCATTTATTGATAGTAGATCCACAAGTGTTGTAAACGTTAAACGCTTAAACCCGTGTTGCTACTTGCTGTAAGCCACTGACAGCAACATTGACATTTGTATCGTCAACGCCAACACACTGCACACATGCTCAAAGTAAGGGTTGCAATAATCATTTATTTTGCATTAGACGCGCTTCGTGTGCCAAATGAAAACTGTATTTAGAATCTTAAGAGGATTCGCGTGGCTAAGCTGCAGTGTTAAGGGAGCGAACACTTACACTAATATACACTGATGGGTCTACATTTGTAACGATAGCATGATCCGAAGCACTTTTTTTACTCATTACACTTACATTCACTGCAACTTGTTCACTTCCGACAAATATGTATTTTTGTTCTAGTTTAAGTTCCTACAATTCTCAGCTTGTGTGCTTACTCTTTTAAATGTAGTTGAAATCAGTATTGCTATAAAGCTTCAATTTGTCTAAATTTTCTATTGAATTATCGGCCATAAATTTTATAACAATTTTAGTAGATAGATCTAAATTGGAATCAATTAGTTCATAGAATTACGAATTGTGATTATAAATTTTCTTTTGTTTCATGAAAGAGTAGGTTTCCTAAAACTGAAAGATTTTAACATCGTAATGGAAGTATAATTATCTATTTAAAAATTTCAGCAAGCTTGCGGCAAATACATTCCAGCTGGCAGCACAGTGCAAGGGAACCAGACGGGCGTAGCAATGGATGGTACATATCTCGTGGAGGCGTCTTTCTAGGACCCGTCGACTAGTGCTCAACAAGAGAGCTATGTGTAAGCCAGATAGGACTGGAGTGCTTTGCCGCAATTATTAGGTTATTTCTACAGAAGTAACATAAAACTGCCTGATATTCAGATATCATAGACTTTAAATGGAGACCTTGAGATGTCTGGTCAACCCTTTTTATGACAATTGAAAAATGACATTGACAAAGCTACACGTGAATCTGTATGAATATATAATTTGAATGTATTGAGACTTAGATGTAGGTAGTAAATTCAATTATAGTGTGAGTTAAGATAAAATAATTTGCGATATCTAGACTGCTTTTTCAATCTTCAGGTCTTCATTGACATCAATGTCCATCTTTTCTGATAGTTTAGTCTAACAGTATTAAAAGATTAGATTTACGAGAACTTCTTCAAAAAATATCAAGTTAATCAAATTTAGAGCAGAAAGCTACTGGCTAATTACTATTAAATGTTAGCTAGAAACAATGTTACATTATCATACTAAACCTGCTTTTGGGACTTCATAATAGTAATTAATACAAATCATATCATAGGCAGATAGTTTCGTTCAAGGGAATTGAGCACTGAGAATCCTGCTTTATGTTATACTATCAGGATACTTGTGCCTTCAAAATTCATTACATACTGTTACTCTGTGTTAGTGAAGTTTTAGATATAGAAATATATTCTCGTATCGGAGTCGTATCGGTAAAGGCACGTAGCAGTGACGAGTGTTCTTAATAAGCTATCTTTTAAGCTTACAATTGTACCTTAATGTATATATTTAAAGTGCACAAATTGTTTATGGAATACTTCAGTTTGATGTCTATTACCTACCAAATAAGTATTCAGAAGAAAATGCCAAATTGTGAAAATGTCATTTTTGTGTAAGACACTATACTTTCTTGTGGTGTGTAGAGCGAATGGAAACTCTATTATCGAGTCGAGATTGGTGAATTAGAAATATTCACCAATCTCGACCAACGTTTGGTACAATGAATTCAATCACTGACTTTGACAGAATAGGAGGACTAGTCTGTTAGATAAACTATATGTATTTATACGCTACGTGCCGTTTAACTATTCTATATTTACAGTGGCGGATTTACAAATTTTTAAGGTATAGGCTGTGAAGTCTTTGCCGCCCTTGCCTCAAAGTCAAAGTCAAATCATTTATTTCAATTAGACCACCTAAAATGGCACTTTTGAACGTCAAAAAAAATACAAAGAAGATTCTAGTTGCCCCTTCCAAAAGGTAGTTTCGTGTGGAGAAGAATGGGCAAGAAACTCCACACTTACTCTTTTAAAATAGGTTTACAATATTTTAATAGTTACATTTGTTAAATAATTATATGTGAAGACAATGTACTCTTAGAATAAACTACTATACTAAAAAAGTTAGTATACATGTTCCTCACATATTTACAAATATCGAAACCGTAGAATATTAACATTAAAGAGTAATAAAAATAATAAAAACACACAACAAAACAGTGTGTGAGATAAAATAAAATAATTACATTTGTAGCATTATAAATAAATAAAAAATAACAAAAATATGTTAAAGCAAAAAATCCGCAACCAATTTGATTTGTCTACAAGTGTCATGTCCTAGATTAATTTTCGAATTCAACAATTTCGTTAAAATTGCACGTAAAATAATTTTTGAGTTGGTTTTTGAGCACAAACCATCCAGCCTCCCACCAGTACTGGGGGAAGTGGGTAATGCAATTTCGCTCTTTTCACTTATACAAAGTGTGAGTTGAGGGCGCAGAGTTCGATTACTAATTGGTGGTTGCGCAAAATTTGTTGCAGTTTTACTCTGTAAAGTACTCTTTAGTATCAGTAAAAATCGTCATACAGAAATTTCTATGAAGTAGCAAAAAAATCGGTTCCCGAATTCGCCGCCCTAAAAACCGCCCAAGGTTCCAGCCTACTCAAGCCTGGTAAAACCGCCACTGTATATCAAATTTCGGATGCAATGAAAAAACAATGAAATGTTCGTCATCCAATGTTTTAATTCGTAGTCCCTAAATATATGGATGTCTTATGATCGCTATAGTTATAATGTTATGTATAGATAGATGAATTTATGTGGTTATAATAGAAATTATTTAATTTAATTGTTAAATCTAGACTTAAGTAATATCTGCGGGTGCATTGAATGCGTTGATAAGGTATTTATAATTTTTCTTTATAAGATTGGTACAAACGTGTAATGAAAAACATTTGATTTTTGTATAGACGTCTGGAAGAAACTTCTTTTAGCAGTCCACCTATTTATTTTTCTCCTGTTTTGTGTTATCGTGATTACGTGGTATTATTATTTTATACACTGGAACGATATTTATAATAATTTTACTTTATCTGAATACTCTGTAAGCAGGCTGTGTTTTTTAGAATAAACGTATACTAATTTATTAAATAATAATAAAAGAGTTTAATTTAACCCTGTACCGGTTTTTCAAAGTGAATGTTCGGTATAAGATTGAGGGACGTACTCGACCGTTTAAACTAACTTCCTTATAAGTAACGTTTTGAAGTAATCTTGTACGTAATTGTTTGTATATTAAGGAAATTTTATTTAATTATCGAACACGTGTTAATTTATACGAACGTTTTGTACCGATCTTATAACTTGTATTAAAACCGAATTCAGTGTTAAAAAAATTTCTTCCAAATAATGCCATTATTACTAATCAAACGTAGTTTCAATTTGATAAATTAATAATTAAGTATAATAATGTTCTTGTAACTTCGTAACGCGCAAAATATCTATAAATAAATATTTAATGAATGAATGGTCTTGATAAAAATTGTTCTAGAATCTATTGTCTCGTTTATTTACTCGACACTGCTAGAGACAAAAGATTCTATAGCTATTTAATAATTTTAACAGTCAGAATTCGAGTTTAATTATTATATTGAATTCCTGTGATTTTTAGTCCTTTAGAAATATTTTAGTATCTTGTCCATGCTTTGTAAATTGACAATATTTATATTATAGATTATTTTTAATATATTTAAACCTTGTATCGTAAATTCGAACATTCAAGAAAAACTATTTTTTTTAATACTTGAATAAGGAAGTTACGATGATATCTCTTGTAATAGGTTTTCATTCGAAATCAAATATTTTTATTACAATGTAATAAAATATAAACTTTTGAATCTAAATATTGGGAATTAAGAACTCTTGGAACTGGTTTTTCATATCAGGACCTTTCGTAAGCTTTTTTTAAATTTTTAGCAAACTGTTCTTTGTGCCCCCTAGACTATCGTTTCTCAAGCTGGAAGTCGCAGTCTGTTAAAAAAATAATAAATACAATCTACATATATAGATACAAAATATTCGTTTATTAAAGGAATGAATATTTATAGTGTAGTGTAATAACACTAAATTATAATTTTACAGTGACGGGGTCGCAAGACTGTTTTACTTAAATTTTTGACGTTTTCGTTGGTCGCGACATAAAAATGGTTGAAAAACGATGCTTCTCACATATTGCGTTTGTTCTATTGATATTTTTTAAGTAACATTAACCCCGATATGTGTATCCCAATATTAGAATCCAGGACGCCATGTACCACTAAGGCGGTCGAAATACGCATAGGATTAAAGCCATATTCAAATTCTGTTATATTTGAAAAATGGTTTTAATTGGATGAGTTTATTTTAATAAATTCACTAATTTTTGTAATGAAAATGGAAATATATTACATGAGAAATCAATTTCCCATTATATGATATCGGACCAACATGAATGTGAATTCTGACAATATTTTGTTGATTTTAAAAGCTTCTATTCTTCGTTATTCTATACATTATATTATAAATCTCTGTAAAATCAAATTTTACTGTTAATCACTGTTATTTTTATAGTACATACTAAACTACAGTTATGGTAAGATTCAGGGGCAAACGGGCAGGAAGCTCATCTGATTAAGTGATGGTGCCGCCCATTAGACACTCGCACTGCCAAAAGGCTCGCAAGCGCGTTACCTGTAAGGAATTGGTACGCTCTTTTCTTGAAGTCGAATTGGTCGAAAACACTTCAGTGGGCGGCTGGTTCCACATACTGCGCGATAAAGACAGAAATATCTGCCTATCTAGACACTCTTTCCTTCAAAAGAGTGTACCGATTCTTAAAAGGCTTAACATTAGGTAGTTGTGGAACAACGGAGGTGATCACTAAGTCTGGACTCGGAGTTATTTGATCGTATCATCTATGTAATATGATTGAGGGATAATTTATATATGTACATCGTACATGAAAAATTGCGAAATTTGAGGAACTTTAAATTATAAATATTTTATGATGTACCATACAAGAACGATGTATCTCTCAAATGACAACTCTTAAAGATGTAAGTTTTGCAATGGTGATTAACAGTAATATTGATAAAGCATTATTTCTGTCTATTAATAATTATTCATACAATTCAAAACAAATGTAACGTTATAGATAAATAAGGATGAAAAGGGAATGCAGACACCGCAAGCAAGAAAGTCAAGCATGACGCATGATTAAACGATCGTACTTAATAATGCATAGGAAATAAACAGCAACAATGCGATGCCTCTGTCAGTTAACAAAAATCTAGTATTGTCACTCCCTCGACGTCATCAAACGAGCCAATATCTATCATCTTCTTTCATTTCTGCAATTACGTGGTAAGCTTTCAGGTACAAAAGACCAAAGGTTTGTTGCCTTATCAACCTTATTTGCCTATTGTAATACGATTTCTCCTTGCCGCCTTAACACTGCCAGTAGCGACATCTCTTAGCATTAACCGTTAAGCTCAAAATATGTATTTGTATGAGCTTTCTGTTCTTAAAAGATAAAAATAATTTACACTTGACAAACATAACTTAGTTGCGGACTTATTACCATTTATTTGTACAACAGTTAAAGGTATGGTAGAAATGAAAAGATTTACTTAATGGTAATGATAATGATCAAGTGATTGTTTTATATAAACTCAACTGATATAAACAATCTTATTTACGAATTTATTATGCATAATATGGTTTGTCAAAAAGCTCTTAGCGATAAGAGAGGGCGCTCTCAATAATTGTATTTATCTTAAAGATCTTATTGCTATTAATATTCTTATCAGAGATCTGTTATAAAAATAAGTAGGTGTTCGAGAAAATATAAAAATTTCAAAAGATGGCAAGAGTTTTTTGAACAACCGTCAACAAAACATTCACATTACATCAAAAACTCTGAAAATATCACTTTTTTTATATTATTGTCCTTCTACGATTACAATGAGCTCCATCTCTCCAAATATGTTTTAACATTCTTGTTTTTGGATGTAACATTTTTTGACGCGCTCGTACCCCGTTCTACGCCCTACGAAACTGATTAAAATTTATCCAAACTATTTGGCTTTTGGCTCCACTAGATGTCATTTTCATAAATAAACTAAATGTTTCCGGAGAACTGGCAGTGTTGCATATAATAAATTGTATTATTGTAAATTAATATAATATTTTACTCTAGTCAGAATATCTAAAAGCGTTTTCTAATTTCATTGATAGGATATATCAATTTAGTTCAATTATTCCTGCAGGCGTATGAAAAATAAATACCTATTTAATGTTTTACATTTGAAATACCGAACAGGCTGAAGCATTAATAAATCAAAATCTCAACAATTGGAAATATTTCTATGAGTTCTATCAATGAAATTAGAAATAAGCTTATAAAATATTTTTAAGAATTTCGGTTTTAAACCTTTAGATAATTATGAATTATTCTTTGTTATTTTGAATAAAATGAAATAAACTTAAATGTATATAATGTATTTATATTGTCTTTCATTAGACCTTTTCCTTTTTATATTATAGGGGGGCAAACGCGCCTACGGAGGCCCAAAAAGGGCAGTTGCAGTCCAAAGACGCCCACTTTAGTGCCGGCCTTTCAGGGAGGACTATACTCTTTCTTTAAACAACTGGAGGTCGTTACTCCCAGGAAATACCACGGATTCGATGCCACAATTCACTAGTTCGCAAAGTTTTTTGATGACTAAAATTATCTGAATATGTATGAAAAAAGTTATTCCTATTCAAAACAGTTCAAGCGAGAGAAAATGTCGATCACTTGATGTGGCACTGACAATAATAGCTGCTCTACAAACAAAGTTAATACTAAATTCAAAATGGTGACGGTAGTACCAATTTTAGTAGCCAGTCAAAAAGTATGAGGCACTGAAGATATTTCTGCACTTATACAAAATTGTTATTAAAAAGCTGCTACACACACACTATACACACCATATTAATTTATTTAATTAATAGGGATTTTTTTGTTTTTTTTTTTTATATAATTAATGTATTAGTTATTGTATTATAGTTTCTAATTTCAATCCAAGAAGCGAGATTTTGTATACACGATAAAAAATCAAACTATAGTTAATTAATACAATATAAAATTGCATAAAAACAATTAAATATTTCATATTTAAAAAGTAAGAAAGCGCTTAACATATGTACGAGTATATTATATGGCCACCAGAATTTATTGCAAACACAATTAAACTAGCAACATCTAGAGAAAGTATAACGAACTACCTAACCACATTTTTTTATGAGGAAATCTCGCGGTGGTTTTAAATAAAGCATACCACTAGATGGCACTTAACACAAACAATATATTTTTATTTTATTCACTAGATGACAATACTTTTGCTATTCGAGAAAATACTGAAAACTGACTTAATTGAGAAGTGGCATATGTTTTAATTACTATAATAATTAATATTTTTTTTATAAAATATAGATTAACAATATTTTAAATATGCTATAATATAATCATGTCCTTATGGATTCTAGATGATGGTGCGATGTTAATACACTGTAAAATAATAACACTTATATTATAAATTAAAATAAACCTACTAACTAACGACAAATACCGGGAAGAAACCGGGTCCTACCCCCTAAAAGCGAAGATGTGTGTCAGGAAAACAAATCACCTATTTGCCTATAAAAGAAAATGTTACTCTAAAAATAATGCAATCTAAGAAAGATAATCGAATGTATGTATTTTGTCTTAGTAGGTACTGTAAGCACTAACCTAACCTAAGCCAATACGATGATATCGAAAATAAAATATTTAATATTAAATACATAATATACACAATATCGCTAGTGTGAACTCACTCTGCGAACATATTGTTAGTGTCGGAGACAGCATTCAGTAAACGCAACGTCTTTGTTAATGGGGATCTGTACAACAGAGTAGTTCTAGTCCTTGGTATCGCAAACAACCTTGGCCTTCGCCGTCGCTCATATTCAATGGGTGCAAAGAAAGCGAGTTTTTGGAGAACACTTGCAACTTGGGTTGCTCACCTCCCCTCACAAGACTTTATGCATATAGGCCCAGTATCTATAAATTATATCTAAATTTGAAAATAGCCTAGATTTAATTACGGAAACATTTAAAAGTTTACTAGCAGACTCGACAGACACACACACGTCTTAGTTACAACAAATCATCTTATTGTAAATCTAAACCATTCTCGAATAAAATACAGCAAAATCGGTCCAGCCGTTTACTTAGTAACACAAGTTTAATTAGTAACACACGCACAGATGGTATATATAAAGATGGCGTACGAAGTAACAAGTAGTTAGAAACGAGTTGAATAATTCACAACGCATCAATGATTTCATATGATATTATCATACATTCTATGTACGAGGAAATTTCCGTTTGTAATATGGACTTTGGCTTAGTTTGTCCAGTCTATGATGTACCTACATATTGCTTTATAAAATAGCATTTATATAAGTTAATTAACGAATATACTCTACAATACTTAGCTAGACAGTTGTGTATCTGTGCCCTATCGTTGTGTCAGTATAGACAAGATGTTCTGTGTCTTATATGGGCTGGTTTCCTTGCGATAGTCTATCACCGTATGAGGTATTTGGGGTGTTATATAGGCGGTTTAAACACTCTTACTCTTGCTACTACTTTATTTTGGAATTCCGATTTTCATTCTAAACAATGGTTTTTCTTATTGCACGGTTACTAAAAAAAATCTTATATATGATGATGTTAATTCGTCAAAGTAATAACCTATAATGGCCGCGACGAAGAGCTTGAATTTGATTCTTGACGATACTGTTTCAGTTCTCTTTACCAATATTTAATATTACTTTACGCACAACGGACTAAATGAGCGTCTTAGTGTGGAAATTGAGTCCACGCTACACATAGAGTTGTTTGGGACTGTAATATGGGTCTTGACAGATTTCATCCGTTTCTTGGATAATTTTTCTTTTTGACACATCGATTTTTGGATTTGAGACATGCCCTTACCCTCACGATGTTTTCCTTCACCGTACGAGCTATTGTTAGATGCCCAAAAGTCCATTGGTCGGCCGGGGATGGAACCTACGACTGCTTCTATCCTTATCTAATCTATATCAAATAGTATCTACTACTTTACTACTCTAGTATTTAAAATAGAAGTTTATAAATAAAAAATGATTTTGTTAAAAATAATTGTACAAAATTAAATTCCCAATTTGAATTGTATTTATTTCTAAAAATAAGTTTTTAAGGGAACCGGAAACAATTACTGCAATCCTTAATCAGAAAGTCTACCATCTCGGTTAGCTCTTAACGGTATACACACACATACGAAACGTATATACAAACTACATACAGGTAATTGTGAAGAGAATAAAAAAATTGCTAAGTGTGCCTTACTTGTGCGCTGAGGCAGGTACACTCAGCGAACAAACTGCTCAGCCGTTTTCCTTAATATTTTAAAGAAAATATATTTTAGGTATGTCCCACATTGTGACATAAGTTTCATACGTAGCCATATTTTAATTAAATTTTTTTTTAGAAAATATGATTATAAGATAAATAAACTATGCCTAATCTCACAAGTGTTTTTTTTTATATGATACGTTGCGAATCGTGCCTACACGTAGGTGTGTTTCCGGAGCATGGAAGGAGAAATTTATTTTTACTAGTTATTTTATTATTTACCTACTGGAATAACGATAATTCTAATATTTTATGTAATTTAAGCTAATAGCTAGTTCCTCATTTTCGTAGTCAAGTAATGCTTAATTAATTAGCGTTCTTTGATTAATTGAAGTCAAGATCTCGATATCAATCAGACTTGTTATGTTCATCTTTTCAGTTCGTTATATAATATGAAGGTTTATTAGCAAGTAGTGAATATTCTTATTTGTACTGGATTCCATACATCTGAGTGTACATAGCGGGCGTCGTTCCGTGCGGCCACAGTTGGCCGACAGAGCGAGAAGTTCAAATCTGGCCGTAATTGATAAATAAACGGCACGTGCCCAGGTCAACATACGCGCAACATATTGTTCATTTAAATTGAGGAAAATGACTTTCAAGCGAAGAATCTTCTGAGAAATTCCCTGAGCCGCGCGTATTGTCAAATGACAAGATGTTTAGGGTAATATCTGTTTGTATGAAATACTGTTTCGAGACTTTAGTGAAACACTGATACGATTCGAAATTGAGGACCAACCTCCAGTAAGGAAACGCACACATACAAGCGCAGAGTCTCGAACATAGTGACGTCACTTTGATTTTAATCGATTGTCTCAAAATCGACGAAGTTAATTTCTATATAATGCTTCATTCAGACAGTATTTGCACATTACTGTACAATGGCACGGCACGTTCGTATTTTTTATTTTATTAATTTCAATTAATATAATGATTTACGTCATTACTGATTATATACATTATACGATAACTAAATTTAAAATATAATTTCGGAGTCGATTCTTCAGCCAAGTCAAAGATTTAAATAGTCGCCTGGTAGATAGTGCTGGAGCATATAAGCATCGCAAAACAGCGAGTAAATGCTGGCAATATTATATCAAATCTATATTTATTTAGTAGTATTAGTAACTACACTTATGATTGCAATATTTAAAAAAAAACTACATTTAAAAGCAAATTTAGGACAGGTCATACGAGATGAACTGACAAGAAAGTAAAGAAATCATCGCCAAGCTATTACGCCATTTTTCACTTGACTGATTAAGGGTCTTGACTCCTGGGTCCTTGACTGAAAAGAACCTGACACTAGAACATAAAAAGGGCAGGAGGCTGACTTGCCTTGTGATTCTGTTACTCACTTTTCGAACTCTCACAGTGATTCTCGCAGCGGTGGTCGCGCTCAAATCAGTCATGAAGCAGTCATTTTACGATTTGGCATTCTGATAAACAATAAACTACAAGCTCCCTCCTTATGTTAAGCGATGATGACTGATATATTTAAGTACAACTTAGCTTTAAACTCTCTCTAAGAATTGTTTGATTTTCATAAATTAATTGCGACTTTAGTCACTTCACGAGACAACAATCTTAGAACAATTTAATAACTTACCTATTATATAGATATTTTTAGCATTGTACCTACTTTCTGTGCAAAAAGTTCAGACTATATAAGCACCGGTGAGTTACTTTTTAAGACCCTTTAAGAAGTAACCCCTGTAATGTCATCCACCTGCCGGTTCACGCTTCAGGTGATACCGACTATGCCAGGTAGAATAAAAAATGGGACAAAAATTGTTATTCACTACGTAATGAATAATTGTTTCTCTTTACGCGAGAATAACACATTAAAAAGAAAAATAATTCCCTTTTGTTGGTTCCTCAACCATTCTCCAACTTTCTCATTCGTTAAAACTCAAAATAATTATATCGTGATCTAAAATAATAGTTCAAGAGCGTTGCAATTTCTTTAAAAGCCTGTAACGCACGCCGAGCCTTCTGGCAGTGTAAGTGTCCATGGTCGGAAAGAAAACGAGGAAGACAAATAAAAAGATGGGAAGATGATAAGCAAAGAGTGGCTGGCCCTATGTGGTTACGTAAAGCTAGAAACAGAGAAGAGTGGAAGCCTTTAAAGGAGGCCTATGTCCAAGGACAAGCTGTATAACAGAAATCAACCGGCTTACCGATTAAATATTAGTACAATTTATTTTTTATTTTTAGTATTAATTTTTTCATCACAGCAATAAAGGATTTTATTATTACAGTCAAAACCGGTTATAACGACATTGAAGGGGCCGTATAGTTGCCGACGTTATATCCGATAGTCGTTATAAGCGTCATATATTATATATACACAAGTATAGTTCATATGTATGTACAATACATACAAGTTATCTATCTAGAATACGTAGGTATGGGTTATAATATGGTATGTTAATATTATAATATGTCAACGAGTCAAAAAAGAAACACAAATATTTATTACGAAATAATTAGGTACAAAAGTAATCAGTCTCAAGGTATGAGTATCACGAGTATCAAACTGTTCGTTAAAGGCAACAAATTTTTGCAAAATCGTTACAGCGTTAAGAGCCTCGGAAATCGTTGTTGGCTGAAACTGTTCGTTGGGAGAAAGTGCGTAGGTAATAATATGCCTAAATATTCATTCAACGCCTCTAAATAATATTTAAAATTGTTTGTATTGTTTTGTTTTGCTGAGACAAGAAGCGGTTGGTCGTTATAGCCGATGAATATCGATAAAATTTCGTCGTTGTAAGCGATATGTCGCTGTATCCGATGTTGTTATAAGCGGTTTGTTTACTGAATAGTTTACTAGGGATTCGGACGGGACCGTACAATCTGGTTGTAATAACCGATAGGTCGTTGTAAACGATGTCGTTATAAACGGTTTTGACTGTATTATTATATATCAATAGCTATGAACACTTTAAGATGTAAAATTCGTACTAGGGCTAGTATTCCTAACTAAAACTATTAAATATAATATGTCTGATATATCTATATATATACTACTGGTAACTTACCAAGCTGACCCTCAAAGCATTACACCACTTAAGTACCCTCTTAGTAAATAAATAAGTGAACCATGTCCTGCAGGTGCTTATCGCTTTGAGAGTTTTAAGCATTATAAGGGAGGAATTCACACAAGTGCTACAGTACGAACTTCGAAATAGTAGTTGAATTAGTGAGTATTAGTAACTTTACATTGAAATCTTCTCATAGTCAGCTCGAAATATTGCTCCTAAAAGAAAAAGTTATTTAAATTCTAGTCTCATACGAAAGGAATGCTATGCGGTACAATAATCTATAATAACATAAATACTAATAAACAGTTCTAGTTTAACATTAAGACTACGCGAACCGTCCAAGCACAGTACATTATAAAAACAAAACAACTGTAATGCTTTATTTATTTATATATTCACGCCTTTTTCCCGTAGGCAGACGCTACGGATCTCCACTTACTAGGTACGACTGACATATCTCTTTCGCTTCAACCACTTTCATGATAAACTAAGTATGCTCGTTGGTTTTGGAACTTTTGACTTGCAAGGGGCAAGCTCGCTTTGTCCAGGTATGTCGGATATGGCCTACCCAACTCGACTTCACCATCCACGATTGCCTTGTATATTCTACTATCCCATGGCCTATTGCCAAACCACCTAAACATTCCCTTTCGTATCCTTTTCACTTCGTCCACTTTTAGCATATTAATTACTAGCGGCCCGTCCCGGCTTAGCACTTGTGAACATTTATTTTTTAAACATTTTTTGCAGCGCATGCGATGAAAGATAAATTATAGGTATTTTTTTACACATTGGGTAACATTATTGTAGGTATATTAATTAGTGATATTATAGCATTCAAATGGTGTAAGAAGTGTTAAAATCGGTGCAGTACTTTTTGAGACAAACATACTTACATACAAATCTTTCTTCTTTATAATATTTGTATAGATTCATAAAATTATGTTTTAATTATTATGTGGGGCTAAGTTGCTTCATTCTTCCTTGTCTAACACAAGGGAACTATAGGTATAGGGAACTATTTTCGCATGTCTTCGAAAGCGGTGCTGAACTAACCAATTGATTCACAAAAAATCATGTTCCGTTATTGTTTACAGTTGCCTTTTAATATATTAATTTGTTTCATTATTCTAAATTAATTTAATAAAGTTTTTTTATGTTTTAAATAATTTAAGTTGGAAATTCCTTTACCTTGATGTTATAGTTTAAATATGTTTTAATTGTACATAAAATTTATCTGGATTTTCTTTTATGTGTAATTAGGAAATATACAGAGACCTAGAGGAATCTATCGAAGTACCTGTGTCTGCAAACCTTTGATTTTGTGTTTACTTAAGATGTTTTCGTTAGATGCTGTTACATAACTTCTAAGATACAAATGAAATACAGTCAAAATCTATTATAACAACATCGAAGGAACTACTCATATTTGGTCGTAAAAACCGATAGTCGTAACAGCCGATGACGTTGTTATAAAGTACCTAATACTTATTATTGAATGTGTGATTAATATACTCATGTATTAAATAAAACTACATTTTATTTATTTCATATGAAAATTATAATACAACGACATATATGTAATAATAAACCCTTTTGACTCATATACCGTGTTTGGTTTTGTGGCTACCGAGTCAGTATTTTATAGAATTAATGAAATAAAAAATTAAATTGAATAAATATAGAAGAATGTTAATTGGAGTAAAACTAGATACTAGTTAACGCTAAAATTAAAAAAAAAAAACTTATAATACCGTTTCATATCAAAGTTTATAACCCATTAGGTTGGCGTCTACAGAATTTAAAATCACTAACACAAAATCCAAAACAACATCAATTAAATTTCATCACACTAGAAGCTTCCACACCCATTTGTGTGCGTGTGCATGTGTGCGACGCGTGCGCAGATTACATAAGGCTATCTCTTTCGCACTCATCGTACATACGTCCGTCTCACGTACATAATGTACGTTACCCGCCTGCTGTGATTCAGGTTTTATTTAATGCGATCAAACGAGTTTGTTCGCTTAGATCATAAGTATAATTGTTTGGTTTGCAAATTTTTGTGTTTTATAAGAATACTGTTAAAATATTTAGGCCATAATTTAGTTTTTATTCTCTGTACGTTATTTCTGATGTGTGTAAAGATTTATTATAATTATATTCAACTACGACACACTAACGGATATTAATGTGACATTATTATATTATTTACCTAACTCGAGACTCAGGGAATGACTCAGAATTGGATTTGACCTTAGGATGAGTTTGAGATTCTTTTTATAGAAAAGCTGCAAACAACCAGGAGATTCTCCTGATTTTAAGGAATACCGATGCCCACTCAATGGCAGAGAGCTTGCGAGTGCGTTGCCGGCCTTTTAAGAATTGGTACGCTCTTTTCTTGAAGGACCCTAAGTCGCATTGGTTTGGAAATACTTTAGTGGGCAGCTGGTTCCACATAGTGGTGGTGCGCGGCAAAAACTGCTTTAGAAAACTCTTAGTTGTGTTATTTTGTTATCGTCATAGTTAGGATAATAATTGAATAGGAATTACAAAAACATCACTGTATGTACACTGTAGGTACTAATAAAATATAAATAGCCTTTATTCGAGTACTAGGTACATAACATACTACTACACTGGCTGAATTCACAAGAATTTCATTATTTATAATTAGTTATACTTAATCATAAAAAGGTTTAGGCTTTAAGTTTTTACTTATTATGTTTTAAGTAAAGTTTTTTATTGTATTAAGTTATTGTAAAAATAGGAAATAAGGAAAAAAAAATAGTTAAGAAATAATCAGGATTACATTAAATCCACGATAAACGTTAGTACACGAAATCCGGAATGAAGCCCTCTTCCAAATCTGGTCTCTCATGCTCGCCACCATTTTCCAATTCTTCCCAGGTTTCTGGTGGACGTCCTCTCATTTTCTTACTGGGCCATTCCAAGGTAACTATAAAACACGAAAAAGTTTTGGCGGTACAAAGTTCGCTAAGCAATTAATAAAATAGCCAACAAATTCTAGTATCGTTCTTAAGGTATACGAAAGACCAGTTAGACTCCCCCGATATAAAAACGTATAAATGTAGGAATAGAAATAATGTGAAGTGAGTGTTGGCCGTTACGACGGTTGTGCTTTCTTCGTTTCGCTCCGCCGCCTGCGCAGACGCTAGTGATGTGATAACGATCGATATACTTTTATTAATATAAATTTAGGACATTTATTTAAAGTGTATTATAAAAAAAATACGTTGCGTTTGAAAGAAACTGATTATTTAAGTTCACGTTACCTAGGTGTGAGGCTTTAGTTATTCAGAGCCAATAAAAGTTATTATTTATTGTTTTACATCCATATATTATATGGGTAGGTATATTTGTTTACATAGTAAAAAAATAAAACAATACTACATAATTACCTACAATGTATAACATTTCGAATAAAGACAAGTGTTTAAACCAGACTGCGACAATATTGAAAAATATAAAATAATTATCAGAAAATAATAAATGTCTGTCTAAACTATCGACACATCACTAGCGTCCTGCAGCGGAAGTAAGATAATTGTGCGGCGTCTTCCCCTCACTAGTCGGCTAGTCGGACTCTTCACGATAAAAGTACTTAAATTATTTATTCATTAGGTATTATTATTTTATCGATATAGACTATCGGGTACTGCATAGTACATACTTTTTTGTGCATTTTACTTTGGATAGGACCGAAATTATCAATCAGAATAACAAATTATATTAAATTTGTAACCACGAATTAATAAACAATAATAATCATTAAACCACATTTATTCCTTGAAACATTCATCCTTATTTACAAAACATACACATACTTAAAATATACAGAAATAGTTATTTTCCAAGGCCCTCTTATAGAGTATAGGCTTCCTCCAATTCGCTCCATCTCTCTCTATCACTTTTCTTCCACTCTTCTCCGCCAACTTCTTTAAGCCCGTCAACCCAGCCTGTAAGAGAGCGAACTCTCTTTCTTTTACTCGGTGTATCCCGTCTTTCCACCATGTAACACGAAAAATTGCTTTTTAAAAAGATAAACATTTTGTCTTACGTGTTAAGTGCACTAAGCCCTACAGTTGTACCCTATAGCTGCCAGATTTCTGGGCCATTTAAAACCGTTTATTTTAAATCATGAAACATAGCTTCAGATATAGGAGAAAATATATTTTCTCTGTGTAAGTAGATCTTAGGAAAGTTGGATATGTAATAACTTATAATCTAGAGAAATGGAGTTTAGATTTTTTTAACTATACCTGCATGGTAAATTACTAAAGTCCAATTTTCCTATTTTAATTTGGGACGAATTTTAAAATTCTAATACATTCCTCACGCCGTAAATTAATAGTATGAGTTTGTATTATTAAAGTAGTTTTGTGTTTCTATAATGTGGTGTCTACTGGTTAAATATTATTTGTTCCTGAGGATTATATGTATTATTCATGCAGTAGTTGCCTGGAAAAGATCGCTCGAAAGCGATAAGGCCGTTGCGTTTCTTGTTATTTTATTATTTTACTTGTTCTGTACTTTTTGCAACGACGTGTAAATAAGTACTTATTAGACGGAATAATGCAATTAACTTGAGTATTATAAAATCAGTATATAAATATCAATAATTTGTTTGCTTCATAACATATACAATATTGAAACTTACCTATCATAATTTGGCAATTCACATGCGATCATGTAAAACAAAATAATTGTGTTTATATGTAAAGAGATTCAAAACTCAGAAATAAAGCAATGTTTAGAGAAAAGACCATTTTTTAAATAAAATTTTAATGCTTTATCTTACTAGCTTTTTAACTTCGTCCGAAATGACAATGACTGTTACGAAACATGAACATTTAGGATTAGATTTTTTTTAAACATTCCCTTGATTTTTCTATTCTGGATAGAGACAAATACCGTTCAACAAATGAAAATCGGTCCATTCGTTCTTCAGTTATAACAAACCCAACTTTGTTTTATAATTAGTGTAGTATACTAAGCTTTTTATTGTACAGTCAAGACAAGGTTAAACTTTAAACAAATCATTTCAAAATTATATTTAAATGAATATTTTGTTTAATTCCCTAAACTTAGTGTTTCTTTAGTAACTAATTAAAAATTATTGATTTAATAAATGTTAGCATGTTCATATCATTTAAAACATTATTTAAACTATACGCAATACTGTTTGAAACAAATTTCACAAAACATCAAATTACTCCGATATTGCACCATTACAATTTAATTGTGATAGCTCGAAAAAAACTTGGATGAGGCAAAAAATAGCGACAGGTGTATATATAGCTGTCCCACTTGCACACATAGTTATAAGAAGCACTGTCCCTCTCTACCGGAAGATAAAAGTTGAATAAAATTGTAACGGCCAAGTGTCGTAACTGACTTTTGTTTAGCAATGGTTCTATAAGTATGGATTTTTTGTAAGATTTTTTTTCTTTAGAGATGGAAAAGTTTTTCCCTTAAGGCTGATCTTAACGAACTATGTATGTGTCGCAGACAGCTAGCTTAAGTAGACGTTCAATCAACAGTCTAGCCACTTTACTAAACAGCGCCGTTTAACTAGAGGCATGAATTATATTCAGCCGTAGCATTTGTTACAACCATTAATAAACTGGCTGGCTAATAATTAGGCCATTCGTACGATCATGTGACTATAATCTATAATCTTTGGAAATCATCATCAAATTTGTTGTTTGCCGACGACGCTATTTTGACAGTTTGGCGTAGGCGGCAGAAAGTGGAACTAAATAGAATTGAACAGGATAGGCAAGTAATGTATCGTCATCGATCGAAGTTGTGCCTAGCTGTTTGATCAAAGGGCTAAACATCATTCAGGCCGCTAGTTGAACGGCGCTGTTTAGTAAAGAGACTAGGCTGTTGATTGAACGGCTAATTAAGCTATTTGACTACGACATATGCTGTCTATGCATAACGAGCATATTTTTGTATTCGTTTAACGACACAAATAAAATATTTTATTACAATGCTTACCAATCACAAAAATATTTTTTCGTAGTCCCTGGCGTAAGAGCTTTGAATTAACTAATTCAATGAGACACACTACGCTACGCACTATTTTAGACTAACGTCCTGAATAAATAAATAATGAAAATCAATGAAATTGGACTATTTAATTTTCTTTTGTTAATTTCCGTTAGATTGTATTACGTTGCAATGGTAAGATTTAGTTTTTATTCATTTATGCAGTGTACAAAAATGCACATTACATAAGGAAGCCAAATTGGGATAATTGTTTATGAATTTCTCGAAAACTTTCAGGTGTATTCCAGGGAACGGTCACACGTTCTGTACAAATAGGTAAATAACAACTCATTTAAATTGACAGGTATTTTCAGTGAATTTAAAAAAAAACATTTCTAATTGTGTAATACTTTGAACAACTCTGGTGTTATAACAAAAGAGCTCAGCGCACGCGCAGACTAGATTCCTAGATAACGTCTCTGACTGGTAAATACGTATATATGTACCGAGTGTTGCATGCTAGTTTTGTTGACCGCCTGTGATTGTAAAATGAAATGAAATAAATATATTGGATTCAATTCCTGGTGAAATAATAATTTCAGGTTCAGTTCAGACTCTGTTCCTTGAAAATATTAAATGCTGTGTGATTTGTCGCTATGCTTGTTAAATTGTTTTATCAATTAAACACACAACTCTCTGAATCAGTTGACTCTGGGTTCGATTTCCAGGGCAATAATAATTTTTCTGTTCGTACTTTTAAGAAAAAATCTGCAAAACACGTATTATATCGGTTTTTTATTATTAATTTTTAATAAGAGCTTCTACATTTTTAGAGTTTTATTGTTTGACCGTGAAGGAGTCTCTTTTGATAATAAAGTATAGAACAGATTTTCCAATTTCATCCCATATACAGTTACACCAAAATCTACAAAGAACAGCTGATTATTTTTATAAATAAAAAAGTATTTATAAACAATCGTCAAATTCATTATTAAAATATATCACATACAACTCTAAGATACGCCAGTCTTGCTACAACCCTAAAGCCCTTTTCTTGGCCACAGATCATTGTTAATAGGAGAGTAGTAGTAGTTAAGGGTGATCAGCCGTCAGATGGTCAGACGTTAGCACTATGTATGACTTAGGTATATATGTCAAAACCGATAGTCGTACTTAGGGCTGAGTCTAAATATATTCGTAGACCTGTTTTCCTTATAATGATTTTTTCGTATCATAAAGTATTTATTAAGATCAAAGAAAGAAAAAGCCGTCGGGGTTTGAACACACGACCTCAAGGTTCAGAGTCATAGATGTAGTGGTCATTTGGACGTGACGATTGGATATAGTAATAATAATATGCCAGTTTATTTATGTACATCTTATTTACATATAATTTACAAAAATATGTATTATATATAAAATTTTATTAAGCTAAGATTCGGCCCTCGTCCGAGAGAAGGTTTCCTCCAACTTATTCCGCCATCATAAATTTTTTTCCAGCTATCCTTTGAATCTCGTCAACAATTGGATATAACAACATTATTAATTCTGATTCTTAAGTCGCAGCGTGGTTCAAATTTAAACTTTACAATATCTACTATACAGTTAACTTGACTCGCTAATAAATACAAAATAATTTTATAACCCAACAATAATACTAGACATTGCTTCCTTCGAGTCCTAACCAAAAACTGTCATCATGCTGTAATGACTGCTTTCCGTTAACGTTAAAGGCTTTATGTGTGCGTTCTGCGCAGGAGTGGAAAATGTTCCACTCAGTCGCATTTGTGCTCTGGCTGTCGTGGGGAACGGACGCCCGCGCGTCTAAAACTATAGACTACTTGAGTTTTGTGTCTGTGTGTGATTGTGTTTTTGTGTTTCATCCTATCTAATTGGTATGTTCTTAAATTAGTAATTTATAAATATTTTAAAAGTGGATTAAAAGAAAACTTTCTGATTGTATAATCTTTCATAAACCATAGTTTCAGTTTTTACCTTTTATATTTCGTATTGGAATCTAATTAGATCGAAAATGCTATGCAAATAACAGTTAAGCAACCTTAAGAATCTTAAGAAATCGATGCATTTTTAACTTTTACTTAATCAATAATGGCCGTAAAGTTTCATAAGGCGCGTAATAGTGTCGTTTAAGTCTTTTGTATTGAATTCTTCGTCATGCTTAAAGGGAATGATCGCAATCCCTTTTTATACGGGTTGAGTTCGGTTAAACTATTGGAAGTCATTCTTTAGAGCTCTACTTAGATTCAATATATTTAAAAATGGTGAACATAACGAAGCATTATAGTAATAAAATAAAATGGCGCTAGTCGTACTTCTTTCTTAAAATGTTATATTTTATTTTTTCTCTTAGTACATTTAAAACAATGAACGAATAAAAATACTTTTTGTATTAATAACTTATTCTGAAACAATCTGAAGAACTATATATTGTAATCGTTCAAAATTTGAAACATTAGTAATCAATCTTTATAACGCTTTTTTAATAAATTTTGATCCATAAGCTATATTCTATAATTTTCTGACATTTTAACTACATTCCGGTACATAGTCGCCGCTAAAAATACATTTATATGTTCGGTTTATATATGAAAAGGATTTTTACAGAATACTAAACCTTTAACATGCGTCATAGCGAAATAAAACTTACATAAGCATTTTTATCTAATCGCGTCAAGTGTGAGAACCACAGGTCTAGGTTACAATTTGAATGAACAGTGGTTCCCAGGCCGCTACTGCCTCAAAAACATTGTTTATCCTCTTATAACAATACTTTGTGCGTCTTTATAATTTTAAGCAATTTTAAGTTAAATAAATGATATGTTAGATTCATTAGCGCTTGCGATATTCTAATGAAAAGAGACGAAATAAAAAAATAAACATATTATAGGCCTATGTAAACGCTTTTAATATTCTGTCCAAGGCATGTATGAAAGACATTATAATTAAGAACCTGACTTATTAAATGTTTTGTCATATTTAATACGTATAAAAGATTTTAGATATTCAATAGTTGTAATAAGTAACAATTTCATGGGATATCATTAATTTGTTAGTGTTAAAAGAAATGGGAAAACCAAAATCTGGAAAAATCATTTAGCAAAAATTTATCTACTAGCTACCTGTGTCTGCTTTATTATTTGTATCTCAACCTCTTTCAAGTTGAAGCAAACTGCGTTGCATCTATAGTACATATTGAATTTTGGTATAGATAATTGTTGATAAGATCTATGACAGAATCACGTGATAATTTAGTGCATATAACCGCCGGGAACGCACTTGCAAGCCTTCTTGAGTGTCTATGGGCAGTGATACGCTTTTATAAAAACGGATATTAATACTGTACGATATCGCTATCATATAAACTTTATGTTTACTTCAATATACCTGTGTTAATATTTTTTATTAGCTTAGTTCAATAGAGTTGCGAGCTAAAATCTCAAAACTAACTATTCATAAGCCGAAGTGCGACACCTTTCGATCATTTTTTGTCGATAAAAAGTAAAAGACGCAAGCGCACTTTCTAAACGTACGAATAGACTATAGAGCAAAATTTAACTATTCCAAGTTTGAATTTCTTATAAACGACTTCATTATGTTATGAGTATAATAAATGGGCATTTTTAATGATCATCAAGAATAGAGAAAGGAATGAAAAATATCTATGAAGTTTTCTAAAGTAGGTGCAAGTTTTAGATAAGTTATGGTTAATTATTAATAGTTTTTGTCCATAAGCCAAGTTCTAACATATTCATTAACGAAAATCCTAGACAACTGAGTACAAATATCGATTAGGTAACATAGTAACATTTGCCCTTATTAATAGAAATGGTTGTTATCTAGTTATTTTAACTAAAGTGCTCAACTGTAACTTTTCATCGTAGAGTTTATTTTATAAGTCTTTATCTTGCAATCAGTCAGCTAGACTATGAGTAGATGTGTTGAGAGCTGTTAGACGTTCAGAGCAAAATCTCCATCGAGACTGCTCCACTCTGTCAACCGTGTCTATCAAGCCTTAGGATTTGACGCCTTTTAAGCCTATTTAATAGGTCCAGTGTGGTTAGGTATATCATAGAGTAAACATAATTTTAGTCATAGTTTTTTATTTAAAAACCAATTAAAACTTTCAAAAAAGTAAAAACGATTACTATGATATTCAAACCTACTTCCTTCAATGGAAAGACACTCAGCAAACGCTGAGACTTATATAAAATGCCCCGCCATTTTAAGTTGGTAAAGACCAAAAATTTATTAACAATTAAATCACTGAAATTTGTAAACAATGCACAATTAAATAACTAAGAAGGTTTATAATTATTTAAACGCATTGTAAAAATATTAAACTACTAGATAAACATGGCCTTTGTCAGCACGTAGAGTTAAAAAGCTTTGTCTATATATTTAAGTATTTTTAATAGTCTCGAAATATGTATGAGCATTTTTTATCCTAACTATAAAAGAACCGACAACCTTCCAGGTCTGGCCTCAGATTTCTGTATTTGTTTTGTGATCATTTATTTTCCTTAATAGGCAAGTAGATGACCAGCCATATCTGATAGATGCCGTCGGACTTTGGATATTAGGCATGTCAGTTTTCTCACGATGTTCACCGTATGAGCAAGTGTAAAAACTTAGAGAAATACATAGGGGCACAGCTACGATTTAGCATAACCTCAGAGTTGGAAGGCATGCAGGCCAATACTGCTTTATTCCTAACGATAATGTTCACATTAATACCTCTTCAGACACATTACTTTTCTCATAGTGTTAAAATATCTTACTTGCTTATATATTTTGTTTTCCATTTTTCATGGAATATTAAACGATTAAAACACTTTATACGAGAGTTCATCGGCACAGACTAAAAAATTAGCACCAAAATAAACAGACGCACGTGGGGCATGCTCCAATGGAGCACAGCACTATTTGGTTCCATACGTTGGCTGCGTCTGCGCACCTCATTCAATAAGAAATTCAAAATAGAACCCTGACCTCTACTAACGGATCTGAATACAGTTGTTAAAAAGCGTTAAATGCTTTTTGAGTCTAGGGCTGGTTTACATTAGATAGCGCATCGTCACTATGAATTATAAAAGTAGCAAAGAGACAATTCAGTCTCATATACATATCACAAATATTATCGTGTTAACAAAACATACAATGATAGTTTTTAAATTATATTGATGAATGAACACTTAAATTGATTTTTTCTTTGAAGATTACACATAACCTGTAGGATTGGGTTCTTTGTGCGTCTGTCTGGGTATAATTAAAAGTATCTTAAATAATATTTCAAATAAATCATATTTCTATATTAAAAACTCGTAGAAATGTATCTAGAATTTGTAGTGTACCGGTTTTTTCTTTAGCAAGATCTATGAAAATAAATTTAACATCAAATTGAATAAAAAATGCCATAGACAACAAAAACATTATTTTTCTACCTATTTTACAACTTGAGTATACAGTACACTATAAGATATTGAAGCGTGGTAAAATTCAGTATCCGCCGGCGCCGGCGCAACTTTGGTCACAAGACCGAAACGCGCACTCACTGTGTGAAACAAAACAGTCTGGCTTCACTTCAATGGAGCATGTACCACGTGCTTACTTGTTCATAAAACATCTTAGTAAATTAAAAAGTAATAACTACATATATTTTGTATCAAATATTATTTGTATAGGAAGAGAAGTTTCTTGACTGTTCACATCACGGCCTGTTTCTTAATAGTCTGTAAACTTAGTGAGCAGTGTTGGCCTAGTGGCGTCAGCGTGCGACTCTCATACCTGAGGTCATAGGTTTGATCTCCGGATGTGCACCAATGGACTTTCTTTCTATGTGCCCATTTAACATTTGCTCGAACGGTTAGGGAAACATCGTGAGGAAACCGACATGTCTTAGACCCAAAAAGTTGACGGCGTATGTCAGGCACTGGAGGCTGATCACCTACTTGCCTATTAGATTTAAAAACGATCATGAAACAGGTTCAAAAATCTGAGGCCAAGACCTAAAGAGGTTCTATTATTTTTAAACTACATAAGTAATTTTGAGTTTGAGTTGAGTTTGAAGTTCTACTATGGTTCTTTAAATGCCTTTGTCCATTTTGAGCAAACACATCAAATCAAGATCACATTATGATTTCATAAAATCTATTAGTATTATCATAGATTATATTTATTATTTTTTTGCCTTGTTATATTCTTACATAAATTATATTTATGTATTTATATTGTACATTCGCGGATGCTTGGCGGACTTTTTTTTTAAATTAAGTTAATATTATTAATTACTTGATACTTGATGTGGAACATGGTGTAATGATTACAGCTCAAACAAACGTTGTGTAAAAAAATAGCGATTAAAAAGTGTAGCGGAGAGTTTATTGCCAGTTCTTCTCTTCCGTTCTACGCCCTTGATTTGAGAACTGGCAGTAAATGTAAAATTAGAAGCATTAATATGTATTTCTTTACTGACGAGTCATAAGTGTTCATTATGTTACTTACATGATTAAATGATTTTTTACTTTACTTTTTACCCATGCGACTTCTTCAATACAAAGAGTCCTCTCTTGAGTTGTGTTCGATATTGCGGTCTACTCGATTGTGAGGAAGTTGCATAGATCTGGTTAGCGCTACGCCTTCTTAAGTTCTCTTGTTATTTTCACACGTGTATATTCTTTTTTCTACACTAATATTATAAAGAGGAAAACTTTGTTTGTTTGTTTGATTGTAATGAATAGGCTCATAAACTACTGGACCGATTTTAAAAATTCTTTCACCATTCGAAAGCTACATCATCCACGAGCAATATAGGCTATATTTAATTTTGAACAAAAATAGGGTTCCGTAAGATATTAGGGTTTTTCTGACACAAGGTGTAAAAAATCAACCAAAAAAGTTACTTATTTTGCGTACCCTGCCTAAACTATTAAAGATAGAACCATAAAATATTCTAAGTAATTGTAGATCTTATATCTACAAAAAAGTCCGCGACACACTATACCTATCTATGTCGAGTGAGGCACAATAACCATAAATGATATAATGACATGGCAAAACGGCGTTTGCCGGATCAGCTAGTATAATATATTTTTATAAGTGATTGTCCTTATTTTAACATTAATATACTCTAATAATACAAACACAAAAGTTTAGTTAGGTACTTTATTTGAAGATTGTAAGAGATTATAGAAAAGATCTGGAGACCATTACATATACTAGTTATGTGTTATATTATTTACTATAATTTTTGCGTCCATTAGTAATTAGTAAATAAAAAAAATATTTAAATAACGAATAAAGCAACTCTATCAGAGAACTAAACACCAGTAAAAATAACGCAAAAAAACTCTAAAGAAACGAAGTAATTACTTTTTTAAGCCAAGTGACCTAGTAAACTGACCCTAATCTTAAACAAAAAGTTTGTGCATCCCTTAAAAAACAAAGGTCGATAATGTTGACTAATCGTTTTTATCGACTTCAAATATAAACAAGGGCAATTGCTTAATAACACTATAGGATTTTTTCTATAGGATTTGCGTCACAAATGCGAAAGTATGATTATAAGCATTACAATTGTTTAGATTTAGGCAAGATTTTGGTGGAAAACAGTTTATACGTGAGAAATATTGTGAGCATTCGAAATTAATGGTATATCTTCCATATCTATTTTATTCAGTTTTGTCCAACCCCAAATTTAACGCATAATAGTACAAGGGACACAAATATTAATAATTAATTAGTAAAACAATTCTTATTATATAAACGAACCTTATTCTCGAATGTGAGATTTTTTTTATCCCCTTTTACATGGGGACAGTTTAACATTGTTTCTGGGGGACATAATGGGTGCCATGCAGGTCACTTTAAGTTATGTGTAACTATGACACGTCCTTGATTTTTAAAGTAAATAGATATAAGACAAATTTTGACGATGTGAACAATGCACTTTCTGAAATAGTGTGCTGGTTTTCTGCAAATAATTTACAATTAAATGCCACAAAAACAAAATGCATAAGATTTACTTTACCTAATGTTAAAACTACAACTATAGAGCTTAAATTGAACAATGAAAAACTAAATTTAGTTGATTCGTTCGGTATTTCTGGGCATTACAATAGACCAAAAACTTCAATGGAGTCAGCATATCACTAAACTTTCTGACAAGCTTAGTTCTGCGGCATACGCTATTAGGAAAATTAGGCAACTCACAGACGAGGAAACTGCCAGAATAGTATATTTTAGTTACTTTCACAGCGTTATGTCGTATGGAATTCTTTTATGGGGCAAAGCAGCAGATATACAATCTATTTTTATCTTGCAAAAACGTGCTATTAGGTCAATTTATTGCTTGAAACCAGGCACTTCACTTAGAAATTTGTTCAAGAAAATCGATATTTTGACGGTACCTTCCCAATATATTTACAACTGTATCATTTTCTATCAATATTAGTTCTCTTTTAAAGAACAGCGACATTCACAATAGGAATACAAGAAATAAGGGAAAACTTTTCCAGCCGTCTTACAGGTTGCAGAAAATAAATACTTCATTTATGGGCCTAAGTAAACGCTGCTATAACATGATTCCTAGTGAAATATTGGAACTGCCTTTAAACAGATTCAAAACACATATCAAAAAAACCTTTATGACTACCTGGAAGATAAAAATGCTTGGCAATAGTTCTAATTATGTATGAATATGTGTGTAATGGTGAATGTGGTAAATCACAGAACAGATTTTTATTTTTTTTTACTTATGTAACTTTAATGACGTTGTGGTTTATGACATTTTCCTTTGAATAATTGTAATGTAAAGGGAGGGCAAAACTTGCTGAGTTTCTTGCCCGTTCTTCTCAGAACAAGGCCTCCTGGTAGTTTTGCGAACGGATGGCGTAGTCCTGCTCTTTCGTGAATTTTGTAAACGTTGTTGACATTCATAAGCATGCTCTAAGAAGCATCTAAATTGAATAAACGTATTTTGATTGATTTGATTTGATTATGAAAACCGGGAAAGTAATTGACGAAGATATCTAAAGACCACTGCGAACGCCGACAGCTTTAAATCCAATAGAGAAAAGATACAAATATTATTGGTATTTGGTAAAACAGAATTATATTTATAATAGTATAGAAACGTTAGATTTGTCAAATATTTCAGCAAGGCTAGGCCAAGTTCACACTATAAGGTCACCAATTGTACACGGTTTTTATGCGACACTATTATTTTATTGTAATGGATTAAAATTAAGATGACATTGATAATTTTTTGAATCAAGGATTTTGTGTTAATTAAGTTTTATGCACTTGTTAAAAGAGGATTATAAACTTTTTTAATAGTGACAATAACAAGTAGATATGAACCAGCTGAATTACACTTAATTCCTTACATTTTCTTATATCATGATTACTAGGTATTTTAAATTAAATACTAAGTAGGCGAACGATACACGAAGAGTAAACTTCTACTTTTAGATTTATATTATATATTAACAGATAGAAAAAGATAAAGTAAATATTAATAATAATAGTGTAGTATTGTTAATACTGTATATTTGTGTATTGGAAATTAATAACAGATAGAATGGTTAAAAATAAAACATATATCAGTGGCGCTACCTTTTTAGGTCTGGGCCTCAGATTTCTGAATCTGTTTCATGATCATTTATCATTCTAATAGGCAAGTAGATGATCAGCCTCCTGTACCTGACACACTCCGTCGACTTTTTAGGGTCTAAGGTAAGCGGGTTTCTTCACGATCTTTTTCTTCATCGTACGAGCTAATCGAACGGGAATCGAACCTACGACCTTAATGATGAGAAGCGCATGCTGAAGCCACTAGGCCAACACTGCTCTATATAAAATGATTACCTTTTAAATTACTTTAAAATTATTCGGTATATATTACAAATCATGTAAATTATCAAATGTCATAATAATCTTGAAATGTATATTAGGTATATGTTTTGTGTTTTCGGTGAAGTGGCTCGACAAGGATTTTAATATGATACATAGCCAGATATAGATATAAGCAATCAACAATATATAGGAGAAAAGCTTATTCTGGACATTGATTATTCAATAATAAAACAACATTAAATTTTGAACACAAAATTACACGAACAAGGAAACAATTTAAAATTTAAAAAGCACTCATTAAACATCCTTTCCTAAGGGAAATCCATTTCGTTCGCTCCCATTTCCCATGCTCCAACAATGCGCAGACGCAGACAAAATGGCGGACGGTGACGTCACTCCGGAAACGACTCCGTTTTGAATTTGGAACGGTCGAACGAGCAATGGCGGAACATCCGGCGAAGACGTTACAATGAGTGCGCGCGATCTGATCTAGTTTGATTCTTAATTGACGTATGATTTTTATTAATATGTGAAATGTGTGTGACATATTATTACTGCTACATCGCAAACGAATCTAAGAAGATATCTATTCGCCGGCGTTTGATTATAGTATTTTATTTATTAACATTGCAGCTCTTGAAAAACGTCTACATTGTATATGAATAATATTCCTCATGGAATAGTTACTGAAAAAGAAAAATTTGAAAATTCAAATAAAAATAACTCGTAGAATCTTCAATGTCCAAACACCTTATCCAGTAATTATCATTATTTTTTTTAATTAATCAAATTTATAAAAGCATCTTATCTTTATAGATGCTTTTATAAATTTGGATGAATACTTTTACTATTATTAGTAAATTATGGTTTCAGCAATATACACCCAAATACAGCCTTAAAATCTTGGATGAATGCTCTAGAATAATCTAAAACTTGATAAAGTTATATTCTATCGGTAGTCGTGTGAAGTTCCGATACAGATAGCCCGGTGGCAGTAATCATTTGAAATGGTAAACAGACCGCTAATCGTTGCGGTTATAGTGTTGTAATATCGATATCTTTTCGATTAAAGTCATATGAATTATATTCTTGGCATGCCATACAGCAATGATAACAAAAGTAGCCAGTTTGATATCCATCGAAAGTAATTGTTTTCTGTGGTTGGGGAGGACAGAGGGTGGATGACAGTAGAGAATAACTTAAATATGAAAAAACATATAAAATAATTTTTTATATAAATGTTTTAATTTGATATAGAGTATATTCTTTTTTATACATAATAGGGGGGGGGGGCAAACGAGCCTTCGAGACGCCCAGAAGGGGCAGTGATCGCAACCCATGGATACCTATTTATTGTGGGTGCGTTGCCGGTCTTTAAGGGAGTACACTCTAACATTGAATAGTTGGAGATCGTAACTCTCAGAGAGTCGATTCCAAAGCTCGCTAGTTCGCAAAAGAAAATGCCTTGTGAAACGGACTGTGGAAGACCAGCCATCAAAATGAAGAAATACAAACACTGCTGCAGTTTAATCAAAAATTGGATAAACTGTAAGTTGCTATCTGAATACAATCACGGTATTATCGACATTGCTAACATCACTATTCCAATCAAAGCAGCTTTAAAAAATAGAAAACTCAATATTGGATTTCGAATCCATTTATTATTTTCATCATGGTTTTAAATAACCTTCTTCGATTTAAGTATAAGATAAAAATGCAAAAAATTTCGTGGTTATTCCTTAATAATATGAAATGTTCAACTAGGTCGTGGATTCGATGCTCGGTACAACAATTATAGAACAGTGTCTGAAGAAAGACTGATAGTGTGTTTGTGGATTGTGGCTTGGCTTAAATGTATGACTTAGAACCTTTGTGCATCGGTGCACGGTGAAGGACGTCTTGGCGTCGGGACGTGACGACCCCATCGCCCACTGGTGAAATAACCTGTGACAGAGGTTATTTCATCAGCGCAATCAGTCAACCCCTTCCTAGTGGGAGTGCCATGCTGTTGCCTTCGGGCTACAGCCAAATGGGCAGGCACGACCGGGGCAGTACCACTGTCTCTTAGAAAACCGGCGTGAAGTGATGCAATAGGCTCGCCCTATTGTACTCGCGTTTCGTACGGTGAGAGAGACTCCCGGAGCCCATTCCCCCCCCCCCTACAACAAATATGAAGGTGCAGAAAAAAAAACAGAATCTACCCCAGGGGGGTACCACACGCGCTCGCGGTGGAGAATCCCCCGCTGGGCGTCCAGCATCGGGACACTATGCGCCCGGTGGTGGACGCACAGGCTGCCCTTCGTATTCTGGGGGGGGCAATTCTGCGCTCGGTAAAAACATCATTAATCGTTCTCGGGGCAAACGGAGCAATTCTACAAAGGCACCCCCGTCCACACTCGCCGTGGACTTCACAAATGTTAGGGGGCTAAATACCAATATCAACGCAGTCCACTACCATTTAGAGACTGCGAAGCCGGCCTTGCTCTTTCTTACCGAGACTCAGATTTCCTCCCCGGCTGATACTTCCTACCTCTCCTACCCGGGGTACAAATTGGAACATTCATTTGTGCCGCGGGCGGGAGTTTGCGTGTACGTCAGAGAGGATATCTGTTCTCGTCGCCTCGGGACGCTTGAAGGAAGGGACCTATCTAACCTCTGGCTGCGCGTAGACTGCGATGACCATCCGCGATTCTACGCATGCCTGTATAGGTCCCATAGCGGAAATACCGAAACTGACCGACTCATTGAGCACATCCAAATGGCTACAGATTCCCTGCTCGAAAGGGTTCCTACCGCTGAAATCGTGATACTTGGCGATTTTAACGCCCACCATGCCGATTGGCTCGGCTCTGAAACTACCGATCACGCGGGAAGATCCTTTCACGACTTTGCTTTAGCCTACGACCTGACACAAATGGTCCCTGCGATTACGCGAATACCAGATGTGGATGGTCATAAATCCTCTTTGTTGGACCTTCTGCTGACTTCACATCCGGAGAACTATCAAGTCTCTGTTGACCCATCATTGGGTTCATCAGATCATTGTGTGGTCCGGAGTACTGTGCCATCTACGCGCCCTTCACGGCCCCGCTTTATGGGTTGTCGCCGTATTTGGCACTATAAGTCAGCAGATTGGGACGGGATGCGGTCTTTCTTTGCGTCCTACCCTTGGGGGCCTATGTGCTTTTCGCCGGAAGCTCCAGATTCCGTCGCCGCCTCTGTCGCCGAAGTGGTTCTGCAGGGCATGGAACTCTTTATTCCATTTTCTGCGGTGCCGATCGGTGGCAAGTCTCAGCCCTGGTTTAAACGTTCTTGCAAGGCGGCCTCGCGTCGAAAGCGAGAATGCTTTAAGGCATGGGCGGAAGCGGCGAAATCTCGTGATGCCAATACCAGCGAACTTAAAACAGCATATAACTCAGCCTCCAGGTCCTTCAAACGGGAAATCACTAAGGCAAAGTCAGAGCACATTGCCAGATTTGGCGAGAGATTGGCCCAACTCCCTTCAGGGACTCGAGCCTTCTGGTCTCTCGCCAAAGCTGTCCAGGGGAATTTTTGTCAGCCCTCCATTCCGCCACTGCACAGGGAGGATGACTCTCTGGCCCACACTGCGAAGGAAAAGGCCGACCTTTTGGGCTGTCTCTTCGCGTCCAACTCGACTTTGGATGACCAAGGGAGATCACCACCGACCATTTCGCGGTGTGATTCCTCGATGCCGGAAATCACATTCCGGCAACGTGCTGTCCGCAAAGCACTATCTTCCTTGGACATTCATAAGTCGAGCGGGCCGGATGGTATCCCCCCAATTGTGCTGCGTACGTGTGCTCCTGAGTTGGCTCCGGTCTTAACGCGCCTTTTCCGGTACCTGTACTCGCTCGGCACTGTTCCGAAGTGCTGGAAGACCGCTTCGATACATCCGATCCCAAAAAAGGCGATCGCTCTGATCCGTCCAACTATCGCCCAATTGCTATAACCTCCTTGTTCTCCAAAATAATGGAAACCATTATTAATAGCCAGCTCTTGAGGTATCTAGAGGGCCACCAGTTGATTAGCGATTCTCAGTACGGCTTTCGTCGAGGTCGCTCAGCTGGTGACCTCCTCGTATACCTTACCCATAGGTGGGCAGAGGCAATTGAGTCCAAGGGGGAGGCACTGGCGGTAAGTTTGGACATAGCGAAAGCCTTCGATCGGGTGTGGCACAGAGCACTGCTCTCGAAGCTTCCAGCCTATGGGCTTCCCGAGAAATTATGCGATTGGATCTCCAGCTTTCTGGCCGATCGGAGCATCAAGGTCGTCATCGACGGAGCATGTTCCGACCTTAAACCCGTGAACGCTGGGGTCCCACAAGGCTGTGTTCTATCCCCGACCCTATTTCTTCTGCATATCAATGATATGTTGCAACTTAGCAACATTCACTGCTATGCGGATGACAGCACTGGGGATATTCTTTACACTGGCCGGGCAGGTATTTCTCGGGCAGTTGTTGATGAGTACCGGAACAAACTTGTGTCTGAAGTCGAAACGCTACTACGTGGAGTCTCAGACTGGGGCAGACTAAACCTAGTACTATTTAACCCCAAGAAGACACAAGTTTGCGCGTTTTCCGCTAAAAAAACACCCTTTGTCGCTACTCCTCTTTTCGAAAACACTCTTCTTAAAGCCACAGCCAGCATTGGAATACTTGGCGTTGACATATCGAACGACGTTCAGTTTCGCGGTCACTTGGAGGGAAAGGCTAAATTAGCCTCCAAAAAGCTTGGTGTGCTCAGCAAGGCGAGGCGGTACTTCACTCCGGGCCACCGCATGCAACTATATAAAGCGCAAATTCGGCCCCACATGGAGTACTGCTCTCACCTCTGGGCGGGGGCTCCCCAGTACCAGCTCCTTCCACTTGACCGTATACAACGCAGAGCGGTTCGAATCGTCGACGACCAATCCCTCTCCGAGCGGCTTGATCCTTTGGCGTTGCGTAGAGATGTGGGGTCACTCTGCATCTTCTACCGCATTTACCATGGAGAGTGTTCAGAGGAGTTGTTCGGATTAATACCTGCAGCTGAATTTCATTATCGGACGTCGAGACAGAATACGAAATTCCACCCGTATCACCTCGACGTCCGCCGTTCCACAACTGAGCGTTTTTCAAGGCAGTTTTTGCCGCGCACCACCACTATATGGAACCAGCTGCCCACTGAAGTATTTCCGAACCAATCGACTTAGGGTCCTTCAAGAAAAGAGCGTACCTATTCTTAAAAGGCCGGCAACGCACTCGCGAGCCCTCCGGCATTGAGAGTGTCCATGGGCGGCGGTATCACTTAACATCAGGTGAGCCTCCTGCCCGTTTGCCCCCCGTTCTATAAAAAAAAAAAAAAAAAAAAAAAAAAGGAAGATATCGTCAAGAAATAAACAAATAGGTTAGTTGGCTGGCCGGCTGTTAATAGGCCTACTATTACGAATGATCGCAAACATGCTGAATACCAGCAAAATAAGATCCAAAACGAACGATGTGTACGTGTCTATAAAGAAACAATCGGTCTCAAAATGGATGGACTGTTACAATTCATTAACACGAACGAATATATATCACTCCGATTCATAATCTTATAATTAAAGCAAAAGCTTTGAAATCATAATACATGTTAAACATTGATTAGGTATTAGTCTAGTGGCTTTAATGTGCGACCATCATCCCCGAGGTCGTAGGTTCGAGCCCCGGATGTGCCCCAATAGACTGCTTTTTTAACATTCACTTGAATGAACGAAGGAAAACTTCGTAAGGAAACCTACTTAGACCCAAAAGGCTGATCTTGACTTGCGTATTAGATGACAAATAATCACGAATCAGATACAGAAACCTGAACCCGAAAAGGTTGTAAGTGGCAATGATTTTTTTAATACATTTCCTATATTTTAACCAATGAACGCAGCTTTAGAATGTATCCCTAGATTTATTAAGATCTGGAAAACAATAGTACATATACATTTGATACTACACAGGTGGAACGGATGTGGTGACCACTTAGATAGACCACACTCGGGATTCGATTACATTTGTTCTTTCTTGTTTCATTGTTTCATTAGAACAATCTTACTTACTTATTTATAAAATAGCATCTTAAAATGCTAAATGCAACGATAATTTACAATAATAAAAATAGTAGGCGTAACTATGTAAGACATAGATTATGACTTGGAGTATTTTATTCCGTAGCGTATAACTAAGCGAACTTCGCAGCTACATACTAACCCAAGTTCTAAAAAGAAACGCCGGCAACACACTCGCGAGCTCTCTGGCTTTGAGTGTCCAAGGCACTCAGTTTTTGCCGTGCACTATATAGAACCAGCTGCGCATTTTTTTCTCAATAAAAAGCTTCTTTTTAATATTAGCTTTAGAATATTCCCTCTGAAGAATAAATAATAAAATTAAATACTCAAATTGGGCCAGCCAACATATTTTGCGATTCATTATAATTACATTAGCAGTAGTTACAACAATGACCACAGTCAAAACCCAATAATTGCTTTAAAACGTCTATTAAGGAATTCCAAAAACGTATAATTTTGAGAATTTTCAAATCCAAGTATAATTTATTGTTTCACGAAAGCCCGTACGTTGGTTATATTATAGTTAACGCATATAAATAACGTTCTAATATAAATAGAAATAACTAATTTTTAATACTAATAGAACTTATCCTAGTGATTTTGTAATCAAATCGAAAAAGCTGTTGACAATCAAGCTGTGCAATAAATTAGTCGTTTTACTATATGTAGACAGACTGAATAATAAGCTAAGTTCAAACAACAATAAAGCAAACGAAATAACAGAGTATGGTTGAACAATTTCTCTAAGAAAGTGTCGCCCGCGGTGTAATGTTTAAACTGCCTGTATCTAGGTCTTAGTCTAGGTCTAATTTGGCTGCAGGCTAGACGCTCTCTTTCTATTCAACATTTTTAGTTAGTACTTATAATGTTTGGTTGTAAATTTATAAATTATCGTTTATTGAAACCTAAACATAACAATAAAATATACAGTTTTTACAATTTTCTTAACCTACATAGAAATAATTAAAAATAAATAAATAAAAACAAGTTTAATAAGTTTGGTCTCTGTGGCAGTGTGCCTTTAACGATGGCAGCATTTCCTCGCTGTATTGCGATACTTATTCATTGTGCGAGGAAAGCACAAGTACCTACCAAGCATCAACTTTACTACGACGACTTACGACTACTCATTTTTGGCCATAAAAACTGATAGTCGTAACAGCCGATGACGTTGTTATTAAGTACTACCTAATACAATAGAATTCAGCCGGGACCTCTGATTTTGGTAAATTTTTAGTCAAACCGGTATGTTGTTCTAAAACGTGTGTCGGTTTTGACTGTATGTAGGTACATTACATACATTAAACGGTGTAACGTGCAATTTTCACTGTTTCTCAATACGATTCGTTGTGCACGTGTGGCTGTGTTTTTTTACGCTAATATTTAAGCTCCAAATATTAATATAATGCCTGTCAGTCACCGAAGGTTCTGCCTCAAGAAAATTATGGGTGAAACAGACACAGAATTTTTTCTGCCTTTCCCTTTCTTTCTTTCTTTGAGGACTATCGGACGGGACGGTTACAATGCCATAGGAGCCTATTCCCAAAAACACAATTTGGAAGCAGTTAGAAGACTCCTTGTCCATTTTTTGTACAACAGTTATATATCTGGTTAATTTCTCAATTAGACTAAGGAAAAGTAAATTCTAGCTTTAGAACCAAATTGAATCTATCATTTCCTAGATCAACCTAAACATCCTATTAGCATCGAACAAATTCAAATTACTGACAATTTACACAAAAAATAAGGAATAAATGCTTCCTCATAATTATCAGTAGGTAGGTACAAAAAGTGCATCGAATTACAGACTGACGTTTGCTGTCTCAATGGTTTCGCAGAAAAATAAATTTAAAGTGTGCATAGACTTCAAACATAATATTTTGTCCCGTTTATGTATTTTCAAAGTAAGATTAGAGCGACAAAGATAGAAGAATCAACTTTATACATATTGAGCTTACAAAGTATGTGTATCAAGTTTTTGAAGTAAAAAATGGATGAAATCTTCTAAACGAACTTTCTAGAAAATCTATGGTGAAAGTTGAAAATTCGTAGAAATCCGAAATTGAACCTACTTCTTGAGAATTTTGGTTAAATTAACTGACTTTGTGCTTAATATTTCATATTGTTATTGAAAAATTTATTAAAATTATTTGGAATTTGAATTTCAGTTTGAAAAACGAACGAATCGTTCTAGTAATTTCTTCCTAAAACCTATCATTTAAGTTTTTTAAGTGAACAATTAAATCTTTTAATATTACAAATTACCTAGGTGGAAAGATAATTTTAGAAAGGCATGGCACAACAAAGGTTTAGAAACACTGAGCTAGATTGTAATTCATATAAAGTCGCACTCTCATAAAAAAATCCTAAGGAAATTCACAAGTTCAGTCAGACGCAGAAATATGACAGCCCTGCCAATTCCTTTATACAATATATTATTCAACGGTTAAATCTATTAAGGAGAATAGGGTTGTAACAGCAACGAGGAAGTAGGGTTTTCGAAACAGCTGATAATTTTAACGTCTTAAGTAAATTGTAACGGTGGACACCTGACCTAAGGGTGAGAAGTCACTGCCTTCTTGTGACCTTAAGAACGTTAGAAATTACACTTGTTACGTTTTATTAGTGTAGCGACGCTTAGTAACAGTGTGTATAATTCAGAGGATTCATATACAGAAAAATTCTAAAGAGTTTTGGGCTCTCCCATATATGTATAATAAATTATTAACTAAATACTAGATACTGTTAAAAATAAAATGTTCTTATTGTGAACTATAAATTTATGTGCACAATTTTTTTTAAATATTTACTGTAAAATATAATTCGTAAATGAAAAATCTTAAATTGTAATTTGCGTCATGCCAACAAAAAACATGAAATTAACATCATTAGGTATTTCCCGCCAAATCTTCAACCGCCAAATATAATTATTATGGAGTTTTTATTTAAATTCCCTATCATTGTCATCATTACAGGAAATGACTTCACCCCTTGTAATTGGGCATAGCACCACGCGTCGGCATTTTGAATGAAGTATTATCTATGCTTTTTTAGCTGACAACTTTTTGTATGTAACCTTCTTGATAGTGAAAGTTTGATTATCTATGGCTGATCGTGTACTGGCCAGTTTTTAGTAAGTTTAAAACTAAAAGGATTAACTTTAAAGTGTTGTCCTATATATGAATACTCGGAAAATCGTCAACTAAAAAGCATCGTTTTAGTTATTATAAATATGTATTATCATGAAGGTACCATAAGCATCTAAGACAAACAAAATTGACTGAACCACGTGTCTAAAACAGCAATTCTTGAAAAATATTCTAGTCCATTCACCTCCTCTGACATTTACCTAAGCGATATTGCCAGGTATAAAAAATCACGAGTTCCCTCGACTCACGTGGTCACACCACCTGTTAACAGTAGTTGCGGTTTTTTACAAATCGGTTAGCGCCCTTTTGCAGGACAATGACATTTCGTGGAGGATTTGAGTTTTTCTACATCTTAGGCCATTATTTTTCGTAGATAATTAATGTTTTTTTTCTAACCAGAATCATTTGTGAAAACTTACAATCGCTAATGAAATAAATAGCAATTTATTTAATTAGCGATTGTAAATTTTGTCTTTTGTCTATGGCATGTTTGTATCTATCCATCTTTGGGAACGTTTAAGTACGTTTCATTAGACTTTTTCTCCAACCCAAAACAAATAAGATTTTCCCTGAATTAGAACTTTGACTTCTGAGTTCAGCCATGGGTATATGAGGTGCTTTTTAACATACCTACTAAATTAAAGTAATTTTATGTATTAGGAAATCTACAAATGGACCAAATTAGATAGAAACATGATGAGAAATGCAAAGTTTCGCCTGGATTAAGACAACGTAATCACTAACTGTCAGAATTTTATATTTAAAATTACGATTTTAGATACATCACCATTCTAAATTTAAAATTCCCGCGCTTTTCGTTGTAATGTGGGGCTATGTTAATTTGAATATTGTCAAGTCAGGTGGTCAATTTATGTGTGAAAATTTACTCATTTGCATTGTTTTATTACCGAATTACTTAATTCCCATAAATGTAAGGTTGTTTCAAAGTTAAGTGTTCATGATTTAGTCACAACGTAAGTCTGATCAAAGAGCTTGAATACCATCGACATTTAAATAAATACAACTTATCACATTGTACACAACAAATAAACCTGTCAAAATCGTCATTTGTTTTCCTACCAATTCTCTCCATTGTCGAATTTAGATTTTAACAATACGCTGTAAAAAAGCCTATTATGAATAGTTTAGCCATTAGATTCAAACGGGCGACCCGTATGTTGGCTCGTGCCGTTACGTCAGGTGTCTTAAGAGGGGTGGTTCCTGATAAAATGATAAACATTTTTTTATTCAAAGATACCCGGGATATTAAAGGTGCATTGATTTTACATTAATAAAAAAATATAGATATGTAAATAGAATAGATAAATAAATCTATCAATAATTTGGAAAGCTTTAAAACTATTTACCTACATTAGGTATGTTGCAAAATTAGTAACATAACGTATTCTTCTAATTATATAATTTTTAAGGTAGGTAACTGTTAAATCTTGCTTTTTGTCTAGGCGAAGCAATCATTATTATTCGTATGTATAATAGTATCTACAGACATTTTAATTAAAATATATGCTTTGGTAGTATTAAATATGTATATAATTAATCTTAGAAGAAGTTTTGATAAAAATGTGCTTCAGTGTTCAAAATATGGCTGATAGCAAAATTTTTGCCTATTGGGTTAAGAATTTTGTTAAGACTAGTTTAATTTTTTATAGATCTCTTCGTCTTAAATAAATGTACTATCTACTTATAATATCTACAGTAATTATAAACCTAAGTTATTCAAAATCTTAGTACCAATATTAAAAAACGTATTAAACAAATAATACCTCTTTCGACGGACAATTGATACGGGATTCCTTGTCTAGTAAAAAAACAAATGACGTTTAGGCGCGAACACGTGTCCGTTACGTCAGGTGCCACCCCCGCGCAGGTGCAGGGAGGCTCCTGTCAGCTGATTGTCATCTGCTATGCTGATTTGAAAACGGAATAGTCTATGTCTGAAGACTGATTCCTTTTATATAATTTTTAACTAATCGTAATAAAAACGAATAAAATTGGAATTTATATAGACTATAAATTTTCATACTGAATAATAAAGTCACTGACCTGTACGAATAATATGAACTTAAATAGAAATTACAAATTTAAAAAAATAATTGTTTTTACGTCAAATTTATTATCTTTATACATTCATTTTATTATCTATCTAAAAGTTATCTCTAAAAAAGGCGCTAGGGGGCCTCATAGCCTAGCGGTCTTATTAGGTGGCAGCTAGGTGAGGGGTACCGGGTTCGATTCCCGGTTCGAGGGCAAGTTTTAATTTAATTTAAATTTGTTCTCGGCCTTTGGGAGGGTTGTGCGGTACCGGGCGAGTACCTAAACCGTACATGAAGGACATGGTCGAATTTCTAAGGCAAAAAGCACGAATGATAAAAATCTCATACTTGACGCTGGCTAATGCACAAACCGTGAAAGAGCCATTTAAAAAAGCGCTACGAAGTGACGTTATATTTGGCGGGAGTTTGACGTAACGTTTCTTTACGTCACAGGTGTCAGCCACCCTCGTAAGTTTAGTTACCTTGTTAATTACGTTATTATAACTAATTAGTAATTAAATGGTTTTTATTTAATATAATAGATATGAGCTAAATTTCATAGTTTAGATTTAAGACAAATATTAATTTAGTACTAAAAGATTAACAATACGAAAAACTGTTATACACTCTTATCACTAAGGACATTCACCTTATTAATAATTACCTATTTAGAATACAATAGGAAACAATAATTAATCAATTAATTATAGTATATGGAACATGCAATCGCGAAATTTTATTAACTGAACGAGAACTTATAACGAAATATACAAAAATAATGAAGGTAAATATTTAGTAAATGCTTTAAAAAATCATTTAAAGTGGGCAACTTAAAATTTTGGGAATCTGAAACGCTTATTTGTTCAAATATTATGCTTACCTAATTTTTTGTATATTATTTTATATTATATATAGTTTAGTAAGTTATATAGCTACATAGAAAATCGTTACATACAATACAGGTAATAAGATTGTATACACTGATGATTTTCTTTAAGCTTGGTTAGATTTGAGCTTATGTAAAATCACATTGTACTCGGCGACTATTTTTTGATACACCTATTTTTTCGTGTGTTTATTTGTTAAGTGACAAGAAAGTATAGAACTAATTGAGGCTTTAAAGTGTATGAAAGATTTTAGCAAAGATGTGAATAATATTTCACGTTGATAAGCTCCGGAGTGAACAAAAGAAATAAGTCGCTCTCACGGCGTCAATGTTGAGGTCATGCGAATGTTATGTCACATTATATGGGCGCGAATGGAAAATGTACTTTCATTGATGACTCTAAATTTACGGTTTATGATACCTAAATAACAATGTTTCACCTGAAACAGTATCTGTTTTAATCACAGCGTGAACACGATTTGACAGAAAGAGAAGTAGGTATGCTTTATAAATGGTGCTTCTATAGTTCTTAGATTATAAGTATTGAGATGGAATATGACATAATAACTAATTTAATTACTTTTTACAATTAGATTGGTTATTGGATAATAGAGCTGATGGTGCATTTTTTTTAAATTCATCCATTATAATATGTCCTTTATGGTAAATAAAGGATTTATGAAACAAAACGGATTTTGATTAAATCTTTATACAGACAAAAGAAGCATCCTAATGAATTTTAATACCAGATCTCTACTGGTGTATCGGATTGTTGAGCTCAAATTATCAAACGAAAATATGTCAAAATATTAGGAATTCTGCAATAAAATTTCTAATGCAAATGTGCCTTTTTTATGTATATATAAGTTTTGAATATAATATTATCTTTGTGTTCTATTAATTAAAAATTATATTATATGGCAACTATTGATTGACGCCATATCGTAAACATTTATTGTTTTACCAAAGAGAAAAGAACTATGTATTTCATTTGCGTCACATACCATTCTTTTGAAAACACTCTTTCAGACACAAACTGCCCAACGCACAATTTTTAATGACTTGGATTTTCTATCAAATTGTTATTAATATAAAGATACAAACAGATTATTTTTGTCATGTTTCGTTATGCAAGTTAAATAATTTTATATCGTTTCCGTAAACGGAAGCATCCATTAACAACGGAAAGTATTTTCATTTACTATCTATGACATAATACCATAGATAAACCATTGTAAATAGTTCTCACGACCTAGACATTGATATGTGGGAAATGGCACTGTTTTTTACTACTTCTCTATTGTTTATGCTTGTTCGTTAATCTGTAGCATATTAGGTAAGTGGTTTATAATAAATTGGGTATTCAAAATTATTTAAATTGTCTGAGATGTGTCTTGAAACATTGTTCAAGTGTAGTTTTGATTCCTTAATACGATTAGCGACTCATGGTTTGCGTATTCTTTGCCTTTTTCACTATTTCTAACACTTAAATACGACCAGAACTTTGTATGTAGAGCAGTGTTTCCAAACGTACATGACCCACAAGGGGGCAATTTGATTGTCAAGGGGGGCATTTGGAGTTTTAAAAGTGAAGCTAACCAAATTGGAACCCTAAAATCTCTGCTCAGCAAGCTTCAAGCGCAAGGATCTCACAGAATTAAAATAATAAATCGATATAGAAAAATCGTTATTAAAATTATTTGGATTTTAAATTGTTTTGAAAATTAACTTACTATGATTCGTTAACAAATAACCTTCTGAAACCTATCAATTAAGTTTCTTAAGTAAACAATTCAATTTTTTAATTAGTACCTATTTTTTATTGGGCAATATCCATGGCATATTATTAATAAATACATTCCTAATTATGGTAAAAAATGATTGAAAGATGAATGTTTATGTTTATAAGTATTTCTACGTCGGCTTATAAAACGGTTCATCAGTTACTGCATATTTTTAATCGTAAGGATATTTTTTGTAAATAAATATTTAATAGTTGCAATTTATCTTTTGTTAAATTAAAAACGTAACTAGACGATAATTCACTATGAAGTTATTTGATTAATTCAATATTCCCCTTATAATTCACACGCTAATTCAAATTATCGTGGGTAAACACGTAGTAAATGTCCACTTGTTGCAACGGAAATAGTTTAATATTCAAATGAGTTAAGGGCAGTCACGCGAGGGTAAGACTATCGGTATGTTGGGGTTAAAAAGTATGTTTTTGAATCGACTTTTAATCGAGTCGTACGTGTAATTCGAAAACATTATACTGTAGGTGAGGAAATGCCGCCACAGGGACCAAGATTTTTTATTGCCAGTTCTTTTCTTCCGTTCCTGTCCTTGATTTGGAACTGGCAGTAGATGTAAAATTAGAAGCATTTAATGTATATTTCTTGTTTGACATAAGTGTACATTGTGTTACCTATATGAATAAATGATATGTTTGTGTGTTGGAAATAAATATTTAAAAACAATATAATAATATTTACAATACTGAAAAGTATCGATTTATGAGAACGTTTTTAACGTGGTCATTATGATAAAAACGTTACTGCGTATGGTTTTAAAATTTAAGGAAGTGATCATGCTTGTTATTTTTTGCCTTAATAGTATTAGGAATATAGGAACACTGGTTATATTTTTTTTATTTTTTCACGACTGTGACTTCGAAAACCTTTAGTAGTGATGAAAGGGCCTTAATGGTTTCAGAGCTGCGCTTACGCAGGGGTCACGCGATCAAATGTACCGGAAAATTGGCATTGTTTACAAAACTTATTTTTACCTTTTTTTCATCGAAATTTTTACGCTTCATTAATAATTGGCTTGTTATAATTTGTGAAACTATTTATACTAAAATATTTTAACTTTAAATAAAATAAACCATTTATATATAGAAAATGGCAAAACGACGCCATACAAATTTTAGTGTATGCCGATTAGGTATATGCTTATCCTAAGATTCGACGTTATTCGTAACAGGCCTTTTGACAATATGTTTAAACATTTAAAAAAACCATAGATAATCAATATATGAATAAAAATCATAAGAAATATATTTTGGTCTCTATAAACTGTACAAACTCTCTAATATGTACAATGATATACTCTTATATAAAAATAATTTCTCGTAAATCTTTTTTCACGAAATAAATATAGATACAGATTTCAAACAAATCTCAAAAGCCCGCTAAAATGTAATGCCTAAATGTCCTTGATAGCATTATGTTCAATAACATAGACGGGTTTTACAAGTTGCCTGAATTGAAAATTGGGGGTGAATATGGTTTTTTAACTATTAGGGACATTATTAACAGATATATATAATTTGGATATGTTGAATACAATATTTATTTTGATATTAATGTATATTATTAAACACTAACCAAATATTGTTAGAAACATTATTTTTGTTTTGAACAGTTTTTGATAAAACTTAAAACTTTTAGTTTTTCCTAATCTTGTTAATCAAAAAAAAATTAAAAACAACACAATAAACTCCCTAAGACTAAAATATTTTTTTCAATGGGTTTAAATCCCACATAAAACAAACATCATATTCATCCTAGTGATAATTAAATATGCCTTTGTCTAACATTTCGGTTGTTAGTGAGTCAATTACGTACAGTTCAATGTCATTGTTTTTTGTCAACGTGAGAACGACGCCATTTTATATTTAATACCATACATAATATAATCACTTATTAATCCTTTTGTCTTCATTAGGTACAAATAATGTATAATCTATGTATTCTTTGGCCCTAAATTTTAAATTTGTATTTAAATTGATTATTATTTACTCCCGTGTTTCGTCTTTGGTTGGTGTGTGCTCGTGAACTCGTGGCTCACAGCTTTGATTGGGTATTAGACATTACCATATGAACATAATTAGTTGTAGATTATGAAAGATTAGATTAGTAAATAAACCATTTCCATAGCTATTTTCAGTAGTGGTAAAATATTTGTTTACTACACAAAAATTATATTCAGTCAATTTACTCCTATCAACCATGCCTATTTTTAATCTCTGAATTTTTAATAACAAACAATTAATTTTACATGAAATTTAAATTTAAAGTCTACAATTCATTCTTTGCAGAGTTGATTTGGTCGCGTGTGATTTATAATTTTAACTTATATTTGTGATCGTTTTTTGTTTTATTCTATATATTTTTTTAGGCCCAATTGGCGGTTTTTTTTCTGTATTTTAATTCTCTTAGCTGTCTCTTTTTAATATCTGGTTACCTAACATTGTGCGATTTACCTTCGCGCCATTCCATTCTTTGGCCATTACCAAATAGCGAATAATAATAATAAAACTTTTTATAGGGAGCCCTGTGTTGTGGTTAAGATTATTATTATTTTCTAGTTAATGCATGTTTAAAACTATTTTATTTGAGAAAAAATAGTCTTAATATTACATCTAATCAAACAAAATTCGTAAATAAAGTTTGCGTGAATGCATGAGTATTGTAAAGAGTTATTATAGATAGAGACATCAGCTAAATATTATACCCGGTTACATGTTTTGTTTAATTAATCAAACGTCAAATAGTAAAACCTAGGAGAGTTTTAGTTTCTGGCTCGACACAGTTTGTAAAAACTAAAAACCACTGAACCATCCATAAAAGGAAGTAACAGATCCTTCTGATAATTTTACCACCAAACGAGACAAAAACATAACAACATAATGACGTGTGAAAGATGAATCAGATGGTTACCCATACATTATTTATTACTTACTAAAGGACGCAAGAAATAAAATTTAATCCAAGTAACTATAACAGGTCAACGGGTTTTTTTAAAGATTATATATAGAGAACAAAAGAAGTTTTATAGGAGGTGACTTGAGAATTTTAATGTTATTTATTATTAATTTATTTACCACATCAAACATAATACTATATCTATGGTAGGTACATGTTACAAACTCTTTAATCTAAAATGTATGACAATTTAGGTTAACATAAATATTACAAAAACAATTAAAATACATAAGATGAAATAAAAAGAATAGATTTTTTTGTTAAGCAGAAAAGAAAAAAATATAACAGCAAAACACAGGATTAGGTAGGTACGCGATAGGCCCTTAACTTCCTTTATAACTTATCAGCTCACTACCGAATAGATCCAGTTCCGGATAAGTACTGTTTAATCCGTTATAATCGCGAAGAATTAGAAAGAGAATCTTAATTGCTCATAGGGAAAATATCCAGAGAAAACCGGGTTGCTTCCTAATATCGGCATGTATGGATCACTATTAACAATACAAATATCACATAAGATACTTGAGGCCCTAGACTTAGAGTTTGTAGCGCCTCTGGTTTTTTTTAATCTTTGGGTGTAAGGGTTACTTTATGTCAAAACCAATGATAGCCAAGTGGAATCACGGGTAACAATGCACTGCCTTCTGTGCAATTAAAACCAAGGCCAAATGATGGTTTTGATCGGAGCCAAACCCACTTATAGTTTTGGACAACCAAGAGGATCTCGGGTAATAATGTCTTGACTATGGCCAACCAGAAACAAGGCAAAATTATGGTTTCGTCCAAACTGAAACCTTATATTTTTTAAGCTTCAGAGGAGGTAAAAAAGTCCTAAAAGTAACATATTATAAAATACAACACACCAAAACTCTTTTAGACAAAACAGGAACATAAATTTTCCTGTTTCCCTCATTTTCTGCGTACGTGTATAACTATTTTAAGACACAAAAACATTCGCGATGCGCAAGGCTATGGGAATATAGACACAATGCGAACGACTACACAAGGCGTTCGATAACGCGTATTTATCTCAAGATATTTTAATTTTCTCTCAATGAACTTGTTTTATTTACGAAAAATTTATTAATGTTGGAATGGAACCTTTGTAATTGCACTGCGATGCTGTCGCTTCATCGTGTTGACATGTCATATGTCCAAAATTTCTGGCCAACGCCTTACTTCCACCTTGACCAGGTCATCTGTCCACCTAATGGCAAGCCGTCCAACGCTTTGACTGGTGCTTGGTTTCGGTTCCAGGACTTTTTAGTCAGTGACTTTAGTTCTTCTACGGATCTTTTCATCATCTTCTACGGTCTAGAGACCGTTTTGAACGCATTTTTCGATTCGAACCACGACCCTACACGTGCATTGTAGTACTAGTATAAGATCCCGCTATACAACGACCTTCACCGAGATGCTTATTTAATGAAAGTTATTTTATATTTAATTTAATATGTCAATAAATATAATCCATATGGGTTGCCTAGCAAATTTCAGTCCAGAGTATGTTTAATTAATATTAAAAAAAAATTTTTTTTTTAATAATTTGCATGTAGTAAATATTTTGAACTTTTTTCAATCAATATTTTTAATCAGGGTAATATTATATACGTATCACTATAACCTTCTTTTATACTAAAGATGTATATATACTTTAGTGTCACATAAAAAATTTACACATAAATAATTAATTTATTAAAAACAACCTAACATTTGCATATTCTATGGGCTTCATACTTTCGATTGGTATAGAATTTATCTAATAATCATACCGGTGAAATGTTAAAAAAATTTTTTTTTTTTAAATTAATAAAACATACTCTGGACTGAAATTTGCTAGGCAACCCATATGGATTATATTTATTGATGTATTAAATTAAATATAAAATAAGTTTCATTAAATAAGCATCTCGGTGAAGGTCGTTGTATAGCGGGATCTTAGACCATACAAAGAGAAGCTATAGATAACTCCTCTTTGTACTGCGATGCTGATCGACCCTAAAACAACTGTGAACCAATACAAGTTTTAGTAGTGTATAATATTCTAAATCAATACATAATATATTTAACTATAATTACCTACCCATGCTACTCGTTCTCTGTAAGTGTTTACGAGATCAGTGCCTAAGTTATAAATTTTCAAAAAATACTGATTCAGTTGTAATGAATTTAAGATAGCACAGTCTTTTTGATATATGTAGTTACTCGTTATTAATGAAAATGTTATTTTCATTAACTCATGAAGATTGGAGGATAACAAGAATTTGTTTTGCGTCATGAACAGACAAACATACTCTCTATGTATATTTACTTAAATTAAAAAAAACTAAAATATCTTGACTCCTTTAATATCGTGTACGGCACATTCGGACATTCATTTTGATGTACCTACCTATAGCTACCTGATTACTATTATCACATTGTCGACGTCATAGATATATATTTATTAAAATTTTCTTTTCGACTATTTATATTTTACTGGAATAGTGATTTAATACATTATTTTAAAAGAGCAGTGGCCTAGTAGCTTGAGCGACATCTCAACCTTCAGGTCGTGGTTCGAATCACGTTTGTGCAAAAGGACTTTTTCTCTAAATGCGTTAAATTTTATACTCGCTCGTACGGTGAAAGCGTGAGGAAACCGGTAAGCTTTAAACTCGACGGCGTATGTTAAGCACAGACGGCTGATCACCTACTTGCCTATTAAGAAATAATAATCACGAAACAGATGCAGAAATCTGAGGTCAAGACCTAATTTTAGCGCCACTGATTTTAAATGCATTTTGGAAGATTCCTAGAAAAGTTGGTGTAAATTGTAGAAAACATAAATAACAAGATAATATTTAAATATTTTAAACAATAGGAACGCTGGTTGGCGATTCACAAAGTATGGATGCGGTGTCTAATCTGTTAATGGGAGGTCATGATGATAAAAACGTATAGGTACCTATTAAATCAATATTTTGCTATAAATATTTTTGCTAATTATTACGCGTTTTCTTAAAATAATTTCTAAATGAAAATATATTGAAATTTTTAATTTTCCTAAACATATTCGTTAAAATTATTCATATCATCTCTTTAAATAGTAATAATTATTTAAAAAAAATAGAGGAAATGCTGCAAGCGATAAAGGTACACTTGACTGAGTAGGGGCTAACATTTTAAAATTTATTTTAGTTTAATTATTTATTTTTTATTAGTATGTTAAGAATATCTAATACATATATAAAATTCTCATGTCACAGTTTTCGTTGCCATACTCCTCCGAAACGGCTTGCCCGATTTTGATGAAATTTTGTGCTTATCCGGTATCTATGAGAATCGGCCAACATCTATTTTTCATCCCCCTTAATGTTAGGGGTAGTCCACCCCTAAATTTTATTTTTTATTTTCTAGATAAAATTTTTAATTTCTATTTTTTTATAATACAGCATTAAAAAATACATACAACCCCTAATTTTCACTCCTCTACGATCAACCCCTATTTTTTTATTATAAATGATATACATGGCAAAACGACGTTTGCCCGGTCAGCTAGTTTAATCTAAATATTGTGGTTATATTAATATGAATTAAAATTGTATGAATATCCGCTCATTCGTAGATTACATATAAAAGCGAACAATGGAAGAGCTAGCCACGAGTCCAGGACATTTTGTTTAAATGAATAATATTTGCAAAACGGAAGCAGATTTATATTCCCTCGCCTCATTTCTATACAAAACTCTTTTAAAATAGCTTTGGCTTAAAACTAATTTACGTTTTATATTTATCCATTATTAATTATTATTACTATGTAAATAATATTATTTGTGTGTTATTAGATAATAATATTCTTAATAATAATAATTAAAATTGATAAATAGAACATTAAAACAAATTTATAAGTTTGGTCCCTGTGGCAGTGTAACTTAAATGGCAGCATTTCCTCGTATTGCGATACTTATTCGTTGAGTGAGGAAAGCACCAGCTCTGGGGTCACCGGTATTTACCAACTTAAATCTTTAATTAGGGCCTGCCTAGTTATAAAGAGAATAGAAGTTATTGCACTTATTGCGCTCACCTTATCTACTTTTTTTTCTCACAGTGGTTGTCTGGAAGAGATCGATCGAAAGTGATAAAGCCGCCAGTTGGCCTCCTTTTTATTCAATTATTTTAATTTGAGCAGTGTGGGCCTAGTGGCTTTAGCGTGCGACTCTCATCCCTGTGGTCGTAGGTTCGATCCCCGGCTGTGCACCAATGGATTTTCTTTCTATATGCGCATTTAACATTCGCTCGAACGGTAAAGGAAAACATCGTGAGGAAACTGACATGTCTTAGACCCAAAAAGTCCACGGCGTGTGTCAGGCACTGGAGGCTGATCACCTACTTGCCTATTAGATTTAAAAATGATCATGTAACAGATTCATATCTGAGGCCAAGACCTAAAGAGGTTGTAGCGCCACTGATTTATTTTTATTTTTATTTTACTGTATTTCTGTATACTACTGAACCAAAGTGTTAATAAATAAATATCCTTTTTAATAATATTTCACTTTCAGGATAATGCATTCGCGGTAACAGCCCAGACAATGCACTAGCAACCATGGATCTCCACGCACCCTTGGTCGTTCATGGCTACGAGCACGCTCCTCTATTGGAGGTGGAGGGCATTGACCCACACAGCCCTCAGCAGAAGGTGTTAATACACCAACCCATTCAGAGCCAGGAGCTCATGAGCACGGATCACAGGAATGGAGGTGAGTTCACTGTATACCGTAAGTCAGTATTCAAAATTTACTAGAAGCTTTTCATGCGATAGCCTATATATTTATTTAAGACATAAAAGATTTTGAATATAATTATTATAATTAAATTGATAATTAAAATAAATTTAATAAGTTCGGTCCTGCCAGCATTATAAGTACAGGGACCAAAATTTGTAAATTTAATTTAATTTAATTTTAATATTAATATGGTCAGTCTAAGATGTTGTTAGTTTAGCTTATTACGTAATAAATAAAGACAGAAGATCTCCAGTAGGGACTGATTAGTAAACCGACTTGGTACACGGATTTCATATCTTTTTAAAAGAACTCAGTTGCGAGTTTTTTTTTACAAGTTTTGTTTTTGAATGCATATAATTTTAACTTAATACTTAAAAAGGCCCTTATCACTTACCAAATATATATATTTTTTCATTTGTGACCAGATTATGACAAGATTGGTGTGATTTATTTAGATTTATAATAGCCACAATTGTGTCGAGAGCAGATGTGCTAATCTAAAATAGAGTACGACTTTTCAGATGAGCAGTATCACGCGCACAGCAGCAACCAAAGCGGAGATGGTGAGTTTGGTAATAATAGCAAATAGATAATAGATATATTGCACAATAAAAATGCTTATAATAACAACAGATAACTTAATATCCAAAGATATAATAGTTGCAGTATATTACAAAGTCAAACGCTTGAGAGTTTACCGCATATAATTTACAATTCAAAAGTTATATTATAACCTGACCTGGCAAACGTCGTTTTGCCATGTATATCATTTATAATAAAAAATAGGGGTTGATCGTAGAGGGGTGGAAATTAGGGGTTGTATGTATTTTTTTATGCATGCAACGTATCATAAAAAAATAAAGAATATCTAAAAATTAAAAAATATATATTTAGTTTAGGGGGGACTACCCTTAACATTTAGGGGGGTGAAAAATAGATTTTGCCCAATATGCACACAAAATTTCATGAGAATCGGTCAAGCCGTTTCGGAGGTGTTTAACTACAAACACCGCGACACGAGAATTTTATATATTAGATTATAATTCTTGTATTGAACCTTTTCATGCACTTATTCTATTTTTAATAACAAAAATTATACAGAGACGATATTTATTATGTCTGTAGCCACATTACCCACATACCTCGGTATATAGAAATCAAAGAACTATAGAGTTAGAAGTAGGTTAAGGGACCCACCCTTAGGGTACACTAGGCTAAAGAGCAGTAATGGCCAAGAAGCTTCTGGGTGCGATTTTCATTTCTAGTCCTAGGTTCGATTCCCGGCTGTGCTCCAATGGTCTTTATTATGTGCGCATTATTGTAAAGACCGAAGAAAAACATAGGGAAGCTTTAGAGTGTGTTAGGCAGATTAATCAACTACTTGCCTATAAGAAAATATATCACGAAACAGATTCATAAATCTGAGGCCCAGACTTAAAAGGTTGTAGCACCACTAGTTTTTTTTTAACCTTTCTATATGTAGATAAAAATGAATCGCAAAACATGTGAAGCGCAAAAGTCGAAGACGGCTGGAGTCTGGACCAATTCGAGTATTTCTTTAAAATATTCCTTGAACGCTGTAGAAGGGTTTTATGGAGAGAAAAATTGGAAGAAAAAAAAAGTTTTGTTTTATTTAGTAGGTTTTGATTCCGGAATAGAGAACATCCTCTATGGAGTATGTTGCTACTAAAAATGTAGGCTAATTAAATCTATATTAAGGTGAAACGAAGTTTGCTTATAAACAAATCTTAACATTTTGAATATGGAACTAAATACGATATAATTAATAAAATAGCAAATTAATTGAATCCGTTCGAATATCTTACGTAAACATTATTGTGATCGTAATTATTATTTTTATACAACTTTCACTAAACATTCACTTCGATTTCATAGATTAATGATAAACAGATACATTTTAAACTTAACTTTATTTTTTAACAGAGATAGGGGTGATTTTTATAATGGATTATATAAATCCTAATATACCTTAAGACGACAAACTAACGCTATTATAATATCAAGAAATGAGGGTACCTATTCTTAAAAGGCCGGCTACCCACTTGCAAGGTTTTAGTGAGGCCTATGAAATATAAATAAAATTAGGAAAAATCTTTCAAAAAAGTGGTTTCTTTCATTGTAATTTGATTTGGTTTGGGTTCGATTCCTGGTGAAAGAATTGTTTCAGATTTGCAATACCAGCAAATAAGGGCGGATCTGTGACAATGTTCAAAATTCACTAAAACCGATTCAGTATTTTGACCGTGTCAAATAAATATTTTAAATCTGAACGAAACAAAATACTATAATGAAGAATATTTCAACGATAACATTTCCAATTAAATATTATTTTGTGTGAATCTAGTTATGATTTTCCATTTACATACAAACGGATGAGTCACTAACAGTTGAATTATGTATTGATGAATAAAAGTGAGGGCGTGGTGCGAATATAAGCGATTTCATATGCGATAGCGTTTTATATTTCTTACTAAAACCTTTTCCGGATATAAACGCAAATTTATTTACTAAAATAAAATTAACTAATATTTTTTTACTACATTAGTACAATGTCTATATTTATTTATAAGCCAACACATATCAAAAAAACAGAAAAGGGAAAGAAACTATTTATACAAATTATAACTTATGTATGGCCTCGATAATAAGTGCAAACACACACACACTCACACAAACATAATCTTTAATGTTATTATGAGAAACGCATTAAGTGTTGCTCCAAGTGTTGCTTGATGAATTGAAAGCTGCCTTCGAATCTTTTCGAGTAAAAACGTAATGCATGATGTATAATTTTATTTATAAAAATATAAACATAAGACTTTCATAGACATTTATTTCTCAGGCGTTTCCACGCTATTACTAGCACCACACAACCATCGGGCCAACTAATTTCACAGCGATTTCGTCAAGTGTTGCCCACAAAAAACGCCATTCACTAAAATGTACTCAATGGATGTGTACCTTAATGAAGATGGATGAAAAAATTATTCCCAGAATCTTGAAAACTATGTAGAGCATTCCTGAATCTCCCAATAACTGTATAGCAAATATAAACTTAAAAAATCCGCCTCAGGAGGAAACGTAAGGACAAAACCATTGGAATTAGTGTTAGTGCACGTTAGTCTTAAGTGCTAAACAGTGGATGTAAGTAATCTTTATGGAGACTTATATTACGTATCTTAAACATCAATATCTTAGACTTTAATTACTTATTAGCCTTAAGTTAGGCTAGATCGTAATGTTCGATGTCTCAGTGAACAGATAATGTATTAAAATTACACAAAAATACCAGTGGCGTTGCTACACACACAGAAGGGCGCAAAAATATTGAAAAGGACCAAAACATTTGAATTATTCTTAGTGCACTATACAGCTTGCCAGCCAGTAGAATGTGTGTTTAAATGTATTGTTATATATGTCAGGAGTATATGTAGTGAATTTGTGCAAGCTGCACTAGATAACTAAATATATGAGAGGGTGAAACCTAAGAACCTAACAACTTACGGGACCCTAAGCCCTAAAGATGAACGCATGAATACATAAATAACTACGGAATGTCTGAACCAAGAGATCTAAGGTAACAGACAGAGCCCTACGGGTATGATCAATAGTTCAACGTGGTGCGTTTGTCTCAAAGCTATCGGGAAGTCTGACTACGATAGTTAAGGGCTTGAAGGAGACCTCGCAACTTTGAGATATATTCAAATTACTACTACTACTTATAAATTTAAACACATTTCACAGTCCACTGGCAAGCTGTTTATGTACGTTAGTCTTAAGTACTAAATAGTGGTAAGTACACGAGAAAAGAGTGTCTTCCCCTTAATAGATGTCAGTAGTGTTTTTGGACAGAATTAAATTTATTAGTCTAAAGTTAGGGTAGACCATATTGTTTCATAATGTCTCAGTGAAAAGACAATGTATAAATACTTGTTTTTTTTTAGACAAGTAGGTCTAGCCTTCTTTGCCTGGCACATCGTTGACTTTAGCATTGGGACCAAGACCGGTTTTCTCAAAATCCATCACCGTTCGAGCCAGTGTTAAATGCGTAGAACGAAAATTCATGTCACCTTAGGTTGAGCAAAGCCCTACCGCTCTGAGGTACAAGAACAATGGTGAATCTTCTCATATGATGTTATATATTATTTCGAAAATGACTTTTTTTGTGGTGGGATTTGCAAAGTAAGCCAGTGTAAAAGAAAAAGTAAGGGATGCCGATTTCCTCACGATGTTTTTCATCACCGTACGAGTGTTCAATGCGTAGAACGGAAAGTCATTTGATCCATTTGAACGCACCTTAGAATGGGCAAAGCTCTAGTACCGATCTGAGAGACACGAACATAAAAGTTAATTGAACACGCTATGTATTCAAACGAAATATGAAACATTTTTCGTAGTGGTATTTGCAAAGTCAAAGAAAAAGCGGTCAACGTGAGAGATATATGATTGGGTTTTAGACAAAGGTTGTAAATTTTGATAATGCCTACAAATGAGTCCGACAGCCACTGCGTCTGTGTGTCTGTTCGCGATAAACTACAAAACTACTGCACGGAATTTATTGCAGATTTTACCAATGATTTATGAGGAAGGTTTTGGTATATAAAATTTCAAGGCTTACAGGTCACATAGGTATATTACTCTCATTTGTCTATAGGTTCCATAGACAGTAGAGGAATAAAATTTTATTCTAGTGAATGTAATCTACAGTTTTATCAAGTCTGTATTCTGATATTTATCGTATAAAAAATGATAACAATGTAAGATGTCTTAAAATAACTTCCGTATTACGTATTAGGGTGCTTATAGACTGGACCTTAATCAGCTTTAGAAAAGCTTATACATTTCTACATTATTTAAACATAGCTAACTAATCGAAATAAAACATTATGATCCTAGGATTTACGTTTTTAATGGCTATACATTAACTTAAAACCGTTCAAATTTGTTAAGAGCAAGTTATATTACTAAATTTGTATTTTTTAGCAAAACGTAATTTGTAAACATCTATTCCAGAAACAAAAAAGTTAGTTAAAAACCAAATTTGACATGATTAAAGGTAAGACTTGGCCAATTGACTTATCTGTCTTTGCCAAATCTATTGCAGCAGATCTGACTGATGCTCGTCCTTTATTCGGAACAAAAGACTAGTAGACGTAGCTATTATTAATTGTACATGTATTAGTGTTATCTTAAGACTATTAACAATTTAAAACTGAGTTGTTTTGAGATATACACTGATTTACAGTAATAAAATAATCATGTCATGCACACCATTACATAAATCTTTACATTTGCATATTGGTTTTTTCCTTTCGTAAATGTTTGAACCTTTTAAAATATGAAGCACATTATTATGTGTTTCATATTTAGCTACATACATCTTTAGTATAATTGTTTGTTGTAATATAAAATATTTGCTAGTTAAATATAAAAATAATAATTAAAGTATATAAATAAAACTATTCCTTCCTCCCACACAGACTCTTCGACACCAACTAGTCTAAAATTAAGATTGATGTAATAGTTATAATAAACGCTTAGTTTGTAATAGGCTTAACCGCTGGCCCCGATACAAAGCTGGTCACGCGCATTGAAAGCGAAACTTCAGAAAAAACACTACGTGACCAAGAGCCCGGAGACTATGACACAGTGTGGTTGAATCAGTAATCCTTTCTTAAATCTGCTATAAACGGACGTTACATGTTGAAAAAATTTTAATCGCCGCAATTCAATTACTTTTGCTAAGAAAACAGCAGGAGGTACACGGCAGAGAGTGGCACAGTGCAGACAGAAATGACGGGATTTGGAGGAGGCATTTGCCAAAACAGAGCACCTAAAATACATTTCTTTTTCTATTATGTCATTTAGAAATATAAATATGTTTAAGTGTAAAGTATCTGAAATAAAAGGCTTTTCTTATCTCTATCTTATTATTAAATTACAGTCTTTATAATAAAGATAATAGTGCTTCTTCTTTATAAATTGGATTAAAAGATTTCCCGTAGTTGTAAACAACAACTTCATTCATATGGAATTATAGTGATTCTTCCATATACTTCCTTTAAAAACAGACTTCAATCTATTTCACTCCTGTACACACCATACTAACTATTGAATTTATTAAAATATAGTACTTCTGTGAAACCCAAAAAAAACAAATTTTGATAGATTTACGAAATTTTACGTTACACTTTTGCCGCGTTTGTGAAAAACGTTCTACTGTTTTACTAATGATGTTCAAAGTTGCCGACACAGATGGCGAAGCTACTTCGACTCGAGACAGAATGAACTGATGTAGTAATTAAACTTTTAAACTTCCAAATATGATATTTAAATTCAAAACAAATTAATTAAAAACCATTTGATTTCCAACACGTAATAAAATTAGATTAAGTATTTCTAATTATTAGTCCTATATAAAGTAGGTACAATATTTTTAACTTACATAGTAATAATAATAATTAAAAATTGATAAATAGAAAATGGAAACAGCAGCAAATAAGCAGCATTTCCTCGTAGTGGGATACTTACTCGTTGAGCGAGGAAAGCACCAGTTCTGGGGTTACCGGTACTACCTACCAAACGCCAACTTAAATCTTTAACTAGTTCCTGTGCACTTGAACCATTGACTCCAAAGGGAACATTGAATAACTATTCTCTCTCTCTTCAGTCGGTAGCTCATATCAGCGAGGAAACATCTGGAGCGAACTGTTTCCACCGGTTTCTGTCCATCACTTCTCTTATTACAGTTTTGAGGACGATGAGTCTTTCAATTTGGTTTTTGTATTACCAACCACGATCAGTTTCTCCAAGTTCTCATCGCCTCTGCGTTGTGTGGCCGATATATTATATTATTCTCGGCATAAGGGAAACAGGCGTTTGAAGTTTCACTATACAAAAGTCACATCAATGTTGTCTGTGTGAACATTTCTGTATCAGACTCACTAATATCTTACATGATGTCATATGTTATCATCTATAGAATTAGTGTGAGTGTACATTAGTCTTTGCTGAACAGTGGTAAAAAAAAATCAGTGGCGCTAAAACCTGTTTAGGTCTGGGACTCAGATGTTTGTATCTGTTTCGTGTTCATTTGTCAATCTAATAGGCAAGTAGGTGATTAGTCTCCTGTGCCTAATCTAATCTCCTGACACATGCCGTCGACTATTTGGGTCTAAGGCAAGCCGGTTTCCTCCGATGTTTTCCTTCACCGATCGTGCAAATGTTAAAGAAAGTAGATAGAAAGAAAGTTCATTGGTGCACAGCCTGGGATCGACCCGATCTGAGAGTCACGCCTTAAGCTACTAAAGCCAACACTGCTCACTGAATAGTAGTAAGTAGATAATAATAGTACACAAGAACAGAGTGTCCTTAATAGAGACTGTTAGTAGTGTAACACTTTCTTATGTCAATATCCTTTTTAGTAAATTAAATTATTTTAAATTACATATTAGTCTTATGTTAGCCCAGATCGCAATCTTCAATTGTGTCTTTGTGGCTGTTCAAGTATTACGTAAGCAGATTACTGCTATTTATCCCCCCCTCCCCTCTTGTCTGCAAAAGTAAGCAAAGCTCTTAAAAATGATAGTACATAAAATTCTTTGTAGGAAGCCACGAAAATGCATTTCGTTTTAATGTGTGGGTAATATGTGTAAACAAGTAAATAATTAAATAATTACTGTCGACGTCATCACGAAAAAAGAAAGAACCTATAGTGGTTACGTAATACTTGAACGGCCCCTTTGTGCAGAGACAATTTATGAAAAAAGAAGAAACAAATGTTATCTAAGTCACAGAAATATCAGTATTAAATACCCTTTCTCATTTAATCTATAGACAATAAGAATTTAATTAAATAGACTTCAAGTGTTTGTAATGGGAGCGGTCTTGTTCCCAGGGAAGTGGTGAGCACTGAGTGTGGTCGGATCGTGTTGCGTCCATCTCACAACTATTACTTCCGTTTCATTCCTTTATTTCGATTGCTTTTTTTTATCTTTGACCAATATTCCGTCAACAAGCTCCCATTCCTCGCTTACTCTCGCAGCTTTATAGTTTTCTCGACTCACAGATATAATATGGTTTAAAAACGTACTTAGAAAAGATTAACGGATAGTTTTCATTAATTTGATTTAGTTTGTTTTCATTGATTTTGTTTATATCTTTAGTTAAAGTTTACCATACATAAGCTGTGAATGAAGAAACATTTTAAAATGTTATCCCATCGCCAGCTTGATTCAAAACTTGATCCTTGAATTTTACGTGATTTACCTACCCAACAAAAAGGTTTTGGTATAGTAAAATGACTTACCTGTGAATACCGTATGTTTCACTTATCTTCACTTTTGCAAACATTTGAAAACCTAAATATTGGCCTTTTTAAATATTTTTTATATTTTATTGTGATGTGAATATGTTATTTTTTATAAATAACACACACATATATACATTTTACGATGTGCCCTATACATTATACAACTAAGTACTTTTTAAACACTAGACAATTTCCTCGCAATTCTTTAAAAAAAGATATCCTTAAAACGAAATCAGACATTATTTAATGTCAGTAAATCTAGCCGATTCTAACACAGGCTGTAAACCTTCTAATTGGTACAATCAAGTAGATAAGTTTTTCTAAATAAATAAATACATAAATGCCCACGCCCTTAATAATACTTCTCTTTCACGTCATTCCTTTGTCTTTTTTTATGACATAGACACACATTGCCAGTGTAGTCTATTTCTGCATCTATTTCCCTGATATTATTCTTAATAAGAGAACAGACCGTCCATCCATAAACAATTGTTTCACCTCGAAGTATGAACCGTACAGACTGATTTGTTAATCGTTTTTCTAACATTTAGGTACTAAACATTTTACCTAGAATTTACCTAAAGAAAGAGACGACAATATGTAATTGGTTCAACTTGATTAGGCACCGCCTTAGCTAATTTTTGATAAATCGATAAATAAAAGCAAAACTGACTTATTTTAAACCCGAATTGAAGCTTATTTACTGGTAATAGAGTTGATTTTAGCAAGACATACAATAAAAGCTTTTTCATGATCGATTTCTTATAGAATTTATAAGGGAATGAGGATTAAAAATATGGTTTCATCATCGGTCGTCGAGGAAGAATACGAAATTCCCGTATCATATAGACGTCCGTCGTTCCACAACTGAGCGCTTCTAAAGGCAGGCACCACATCTATTTGAAACAAGCTATCCACTCAAGTATTTTCCAACCAATTCGACTTCTAAGCCTCTCCTAATGACCCTAGACCTTCAAGATAAGAGCGAACCAATACTTCAAGAAGGAAACGCACTTGCGGGCCTTCTAGCAGTGTGAGTGTCCGTCTGGCAGCCGAGTCTTCTGGCATGTGAGGACGGCGGTATCAATTAACATCAGATGATTCCCTGCCCGTTTTCCACCTGTTCTTTAAAAAAACAAAAGACGTTCGCTGGTTTGTGATTGGTCTAATACGGTGTTATAAACGAACTTTCCATAGTACCTATTGCATTTTTACCTCTATAGTACCTACTCCTAGACTAAAGACTTAAGTGTTACATACTTCCGTATGTCGTTAAAAGTACGGGAGTCAGCACTAAGTCATGACTCTGAATCTGGGAGATCAGCCTGAATAGTAAAGATAGATCTATGTAGAAAAGTTAGTATGAAGAACACACATAGTATGGAAAAACTCGAAAAAAAATTGTTAATAGACATCTAATTTTTTAATGTACTAATTCAGCTAATATGTAATCTTTAGACTTAATTAGTAACAATTAATCTAGACGGACATACGAGATCAATCATATTGTTTGATAATACCAATATATCCTTAGAGATATAATAAATCAAAAAACATGTAAACTATGAACCTGTACTATTTTGTTACAAATAAATCTTTATAAATATAATTTTACTGTACGGGTGTACTGTCATTAAATTTCCTCTCAAACGGATGGACTGATTCCAATATTTTTTTTGTATCCGTTTGGGTGGCGCCCTCGATGGGTTAGATTTAAAAATCAACCCTACAGATGGCGCTGCAGTCGGTTTCTAGGTTATTTATCTATACAGCAAATAAACAGCTGGTATATGTAAATCTTCTGTGTATGTGTTCGTAATTAAACTCCTAAACGGCTGGACAGATTTTGATGCTTTTTTTTGTGTGTTCAAGTGGAGTCGAGAATAATTTACTTCGTATGTAAGACGTGTGTACCGGACAACTTCTGTCGGAGCCGCTAGTAAATTTATATAAATAGACAAGTGTAGTTTTTAATTAATTCTCTTTTAATCACTAAAAGTTGGTTAAAGTTTTAGTTGAATAATTTAATCATTATAGCTAAATAAGTATATGAGAAGTCAGAGGTCTTTTAATGTTACAGAAAATGCACCTATTTAATAAATTTTATTAAAACACAGATTATTTGAGTTGAATATATTTTTTAAATCTTTAAATACTATTTAACCATATTTTTGATGAAAGCTATTCCCATAGAAGTAGGAAAATGTATCTATTAAAAAAAATGGGTTGATTGAAAACTCCAAAGGGATAGATTAAAACATAAAGCGTTAGTGCTACGTCTTCTAAAGTTCTTAAATGTCATTTTTACACGTGTATATCCTTTCTATAACATATTTTCATAAGTACCTGATTGTCCTCATTCTAACATGTTAGTTTTTCCACGACACGAGAATTAATAAAATAAAATAATAAAACTCTCCACTACGATATTGTAAAATCTGATTTTATTAGGTACATACTCGATTTAACTTCGGACTAAATTAAAATTGTTTACTTAAGTTCATAGCTTACATGTGCACGGTCAATATGCAATTAGTCAACATAGAACCCATTAGATACCATTGTATACATACTAATAATTACATTATATGACTACTAATACATTATAATAGGTATATGTATTAGTATAATACATAATCACAATTTAGCAATTTTTTTAAAACTGTGTTAGAGTTGTTAGTTGTTACCCTCAATAATAATAATATACTTCATGATTTGTCTAACAAGGTCTTTTATAAAAATAATTATTATTGCGTCGGCGCTCTATCATTTTGAAGACCTACAAACTCGAAAAATATTTAGTCAGATTCTTTGATTTGTATATTTAAAATATGAATCGTTAATTTGGATTTTGAATACAGAATGTATAGAAATAGGTCTTCAGAACAATTACGATAAATACAGATAAGACAAATTTTTGCTTTTGGAAACTTTAGCAGTATTTTTTTATATTTTGACGTGGACAGTAAATCAAGCTAAAACAGTAAGAATAAATAAAATATATTAATACAATTAGTATAGTGCATATCTTTTTCTTAGCCTCGTTAAGTAAGAATAAATGAAATAAATCTTTATATTTTAACCCAATTTAGGCACGTCTACTAGCCTACTGAGAGTAAAATATTAATTTATCCTACAACGTTTACCATACAAAAACTTATGATAAACAATTTTAGTAATAATTGTAAAACGTTATTAACGTTGTTTATCTTTTTTCGTTTTGAACACACATATTTGTAAAACTCTATGATAAAATCTCATTCTCTTATGCTAGGGGTAGTATCCGATCGCGTCCCATCCGCCACGTGCCGTAGAGGGTGTCGTGTCATCGCGGCGCGCGGTCGACTGCGAAATATCCCGCGAAATTTGAACCGAATTCGAAATACGAATTATACGGAAAGAAAGCATAGAAAAGAGCTTGGTGCAAAATGACTTTCCCGCGTTTCGTGTTGTGTGACCAGTGTTTGATATAAATGTTTCGATATCTATGGTACTTCAATTTAATTATACAAAAATACAGTTACAGTTTAATGAATAGGTACTTCCTAAATATTAAAATTTTTCATCCTTAAGCAATTCCAAATAATAAACATGATGAAGGTACAATGAAGTAGGTATACAGTGTAAAATAATACTGCATGTAATATAATTACCTGTCTAAATCAACCTGTCATTGGAGCTGTGTGAATAATACCTATCGTATCAACTAGTACGAGTATTAATTATTCATGGTATAAATATATAACCTGTGGTACAGATAACAAAGATTCAGAAAATTGAATACCTATAATCTGTGTTAAATATTAAAAAATAAACGCTCAGTTAAAACATTGAAACAAAAAAATATATCAATTGTTATTCTCTCGTTGACTAAGATTGCCAAAACGCATTCGAAACCTGGAACAATTTCTTAAATTTAATATATCTTAAAGAAACGGAAAAAAATTTAATTTGAAAGATATTCAATTTAAAATTTTAATAACATATTCAAAAAGCATAGATAATACTTTGCATCATCTGTATTTTTTACTACAATTTGATGCGTATGTGGTTCACCTGCTTTGCAGCTTTATCTACGTAAATTAATTTTCGATTATCTATATTTGTTTGAGATTACGTAAAATCTATTTCGTAACAAAACAATCCCACGCAGAGCCGGACATTAGATATCTGAAAACCGATCCTCGTTACAATCCATCGATTCTGAGTGTACGAACCGTAAAATATACCTCAAAATCAAGATCTATCCATCTGTAGCCAAGCGTCGACGACGCCATTAAGACGTATTTTTAATTGCCAAATTTTATGTGACAGTGACAGTTTACGACTACAATACAATAATTAATATTATTCGTGCTAAAGTAAATCTCAGTACAATATTTGGACAATAAAATGTGATGTGTGAAATTGAACTGTCATAACTGAAAACTAAATCCGTGTGTTACGTTTAAGTTCAGTTTTAAAGAATTCTTTTAAAAATCGAACATCGGTTCGTTTGATTGTGATTGGTCAACAGCGTACCTACTGTATATAGTAATCCGTTAAATGAGCATTTAATACAGTGAAATACTTCGCGGGTTTTGGCCGTTTGGTCCGCTGACAAACCTAATTGCAAATGTATGTATGTATGTACAAATAATATAGATTATGAAACAGTGTTCTAGATAAAAGGTAGCTAAAATTTGACAGAACGGATCTTGTTTTTTACGTGAATCGCCGCAAAATTTTATAGAATTGCAGTATTGTTGACATCAAATTAATAAAGTAGTCTTAATTAACATTTCTCGTGAGAAAAGTTATTGATGAACCACCTGCCGTAATCGAAGCGGAAAAGCAATGCTTAAATAGCGGAAAATCGCCTAAAAAACCGGTGAAATTAAACTAAACGAATTGTTTTTAAACAATATATATAGTTCAATATTTAAATATTTACCTTTCAATTAAAATATCATAATTACGTTTTGTTAGACACGTCTTAAACTTCAAAAAGCTATTCTCATATTTTAATTTTTCAAGGTGCAATTAAAATGTGCAGATAAGACTACAACTTTAAAGTGTTACCATGTGTAGTGTTTGTGTGTGTGTGTAATCTTGACCATCAAGCTGGAGGGCCAAAGTAAGGCCACTTTTGCCGCCCTCTTTGGGCTAAGGGCCGGCGGCGGGGTGGACTTATCGGCCGCGTACCGCTACAACCAAAATATGATGGAATATTATACATGTGAGTTATATTACATACATCTCTCTCTCTTCAGTCGGTAGCTCATATCAAGGAAACATCTGCACCGGACTGTTTCCACCGGTTTCTGTCCAGCGATTCTCTTATTACAGTCTTAAGGACAATGAGTCTTTCATTTTGGTCCATCTGGTTGGTGAACGGCCAGTTGATGTTTCCTTCTGTGTATACAACCACAATCAGATTCACCAAGTTCTCATCGCCTCGGCGCATTGTACATACCTACATATGAAAGATACTTACGTAATAACTTACTATATCGATATATATGTACTAAGAATGCCCAGATTCTACGAGTACCTACCTACTTATGTAGCTTTAGCGCTTAGTATGGCTCCTGTATGGAAAACGTACTGGCTGTGGCATATCTACGGGTGCCATAGGTACTTAGTAGGTACTCTTAGTCTCGGCTTAATAACTCAATAAGGGTGTCCCCCTCATTAATAAAATCTAAATCTGTTTAATTAGTTTATTTCAAATAAGTACTCTTTTATCTCTTTCTGTCAAATTGTGTTTATGCTGTGATGTAAAAGAGACCTAAGTGGTCCTAAGTCCTTAACACTCACATAATATTTTAATTTGTGGAGAAATAACGTAATTACATATTGTTGAGTTAAACTAAGTTACAAACTTTGTGACAAAGACTGAAACATCAATCAGAGAACGTGGAAGCGTAAAAGTTCATAATATATTTTATAACTATAATCAACTAAAAAACATATAAACATAAAAATCCGTATAAAAATGTGTATAACTCAAAAAGACTTAATGTAAATAAAACGCCATCAGCATATTCATATAAATATAGACAAAAAAGCATCCCAATCTTCCACAGACTATAAACGCAAAAACAGCCATCTCCATAACGAGATTATCATAACGACAAACATAAAAACCATAGAGATAACTCTATAGCACCGCACATCTGCGTTGTGATTTAAAACGGCCAAAAATTCCTTCCAAATTCAAGATTACGAATGGCCAATGAGATCGTTGCTTTCTCGCGGGAGGGAGAAGGCTTCGCTCTGATTGGCCGCTGTGTTGTGGGCGGGATGTTTGTCTTTGTGTGCGTAAACGCGTTTGAATTTGAGCATGCGTTGGAGGACATTGGCTTGTATGGATTTGCAAATTGAGGGATGTCGTAGCTCGGGTGATTTTGAGGTTGTGTCCCTCTGATGCTCGTTTTGCGCTATACATTTATGACTTAAATAGCGTCTTGCGGACTTTATAGGCAATTATTATAATCTTGCATATATTTATCGTTTAGAAAAAATCCATAAGATTAATTTTATTGTAGGTACATGATGCATGGCATAATAATAACAATAGATAATAATGTACCCAGCTATATTAAAATGTTAATTAAAATTAATGAACCAGTACATTAATAAGATAGTTAATTTGATTTAGCATGACTTGTGTCTATTCTAGGTTTTATTGTAGGTATTTCAAGTTCAGCAGTTTTCACTAGAAGCTGTGCTTTTCAATTGAAATAATAATCTGTTAGATATGTCGGTTAAAAGCTTTGTTATTTTTGACTTATTTTTATTCATTTATTTATTAACACTTCGTTTCAAGTATACAGAAATACAGTACAATTAAAACAACTTGCGGTACGCTTATCAATCTAAGTAATCCTTAATTAGCTGCTAAACCACGGCTGTACGTGGGGTGTATAGAATTACATATAGGTAAATATGAAGAAAATCTGTAGAATTTATTAAGATAGTGAAGTTTTTGTTAAGAACATATTTCTTTGCTGGAATATTCTTTCGTGTTAATTCATTATTTAACAAACAAAAAGCATATCAACGTGTACGTTTTGATGTTACTGCAGTTGATAGTTATCATTTATTAATGACTTAATTAAGTATGTTTTAAACCCAAAAGTATATTTTATTATTTGTTTCCTATTTGATATACCTACCTACCTACCTAATGAGACGAACAAGCAGAATACTTTGTTAGTTATCAAACTGATTGGTTCAATGCGTTATCTGCAAGTTTTTGTGTTCTGTGACAGTTTATATGACTATTTTCAAAGATTTTAGACCGGCACCGCGATATCACTTAACATCAGATGAGCCTCCTGCCCGTTTGCTCTCTGTGCTTTAAAATAAAATGTCCTACCAGCTCATTATTTCTCCTATAACATACCTAAGTACGGACTAGTTTCTAGTTTGTGACAATTTTCTCTCGTCTTATATCACCAAAGGCTAAAATTTCTATATATCTTCCGTGATTATTTCTAATAGGCAAGTGATCTTCTGTGGCACACACCGTTATTTTGGGTCCAAGGTATGCCGGTTTCCTCACGTTTTCCTTCACCGTACGACCGAGTGTTAAATGCACATAGATACTCCATTGCACAGCCGGGTATCGATCCTAACAACCCCAAGGATTCGAGATGCACGTTGAAACTAGGCCACCATTGCTTTATAACGACTTTTACTCTCGTATTCAATGCTCGCCTCGTCAAAATATAGACCTGCACTAATTCTTTGAGTAGTACAGGTCGCTGGAAAGCGCTTAAGCCTCCAGTGGCTCTTCTTTTTCTTTAATTGTTTTAGTTGTAAGTACTATATTTATGTAGGTATACTTGGAACGTTAAAAAATTAAATAAGTCAAAGTCAAATCATTTATTTCAATTAGACCATCTGAAATGGCACTTTTGAACGTCAAAAAAAAAAATATAACCTTATGTGTATTCGTAGATATATTTTATTTTTTAAATTGTTCCCAAAGCCAGGAAGTCTTCTATTTCAATGTCTCGAAGTTTGTTTAGAATTTAGAGAGATTCGTTTCATGAGATTTTTGGTATACAAAAAGCAAAACCTCGCCCTTGACTAAATAAAAAAATATAAATTACTCCACAGCACTTGTAATATAACATGACGTCATCCAAAGGCACCGAACAAAAAAGTAATAATTTCATCCTAACAATAGAATCACTTCCTCATAAAAACATAAGCCACATATATAACACATGTATAAGAAAACCGACCCTATTTAAACAGAAATACGATATAAATTACGGTAACCGGTAACCGGCGACAAATTATACAACGCACACAGAATGGACGCATACATGAACAGTGCACGTACGAGGTCACGCACACATAGGTCGTCGCGTTTTAATTGGCGAGGGCGTGCGCGGGCGCATATATCACAGATCTTTGAAACGTAATAAGATTTAGAAAGGTTGTCTGTCTGGTATGAGTGTTTTGAAATGACCAGTCCGTTGCGTTGTTATTAGCATGGTTATGTAAAGTATTCGTTAATCGCTATCAACATAATTTATCGTTAGAGGTATTTGTTAATTAGTAGATATCTATTGATGCTATCGGCGTTATTTAAATCTTCTATATAAATTATTTTTATATAATTCAATAGATTAATATACCATATTAAATTAACTCTGTAACTACCTACATTATACTTAAGTGTAGGTTACAGACTAGTAGGTGATCATATTGCAAAAAAGGAATTCAAAATTGGAACTCCATATGGAGGCGAATTAACGCAAAAGAAAAAAAACATTACACTGACGTAAGATAAAAACTATAGTCATATATAATTAAAGAAAAATTCAACTACAATAAAACTGTCGCTAAAAACTGGTTTAATAATACAAAAGGGAAACATTATTGACCGGATGTGGCCCCGACGCCATTGTGCGCCATCTTGTTTTATTAAATCGCGGCATTTTTGTTGTGAACTTTATGTTAGCTTGTAATTATTTTTAATGTTAACGAACTCGGTAAAGTATAATGTTTTTAATTTAAAAGCTAAAATGGAGTGGTTTTGAAAGCTTTGTTTGAGCCTGTTCCCAAGTTATATATTATTAGATAAATTGTGTCTCTTTGATACCGATCTCTTTGATATAGACTTTTTTCAGTGTTTTATGTTCGTTTTATTTTAGATTAAGTGCCATTAATTACACTCAGTAAAACTAGAAATAAACGGAGCTATTATTCTAATTTGTATAACTTACCTATTTCTTTTTTATGTGTTTCCTTGGAGTGGTTATAATAAACCGATAACCATACCATATTTAAGGCAACGCACTTGCGAGCCTTCTGGCAATGAGAGTGTCCATGGCGATATCATTTAACATCAGGAGAGTCTCTTGCCCGTTTGCCTCCTATTACAAAAAAAAATATAATAATAATAAACTTGGATACGACTGGAACTGTGATAAAGAAGTACCAAAAATTTTAACAGTTAGACAATTATACTTAATAGCAATCAGACTTTTGAAACAAACACCGACCACACTACATCACACACAACGTAATCCTAATAAGCTACCAAAAAAACGCACTTTCTTCGCCTTTCAGAGGCCCTTTTAGCTTTAACCACTAACAAAACAAACGATTCAACATCTCAACCTGTCCTATGCTGAAGCGGAAAGTATTCTTCTTGTGCAACGGTAGTTTTTAATTATAAAATTGTAAGTGTTATGTAAAAATTATTACGTCAGTAAAATCATTAATATGTCAAATGAAATGAGCCCACGACACAAGGAATCTTAGTGTAGGGAAATTTTAGATACTTGAATTGTTTTCTCTTATAATTTGAATTTATTGTGTTTAATTGAAGTGCGGAAGATTACCTACATATTGGTTAATAAAAACAATTGAATATTTGTGTTTTATCCTATTTCGTCGTAGATTTTGCTCTTACAACTTCATAGGTCAACTCACCCCGGGTGAATTGTCAACCAACCCCAAGAATGTGGTAGGTTGACCAGTTTTTCCTATTACACAAGAACTGGCCTGTGCTGTACATCATAATGAATATCGCGCTTTTTTCCACTTCTTTCCAAAGCTCAATAGTAAATCTTTTTTTTTTATATAGAACGGGGCAAACGGGCAGGAGGCTCATCTGATGTTAAGTGATACCGCCGCCCATGGACACTCTCAATGCCAGAGTGCTCGTGAGTGCGTTGCCGGCCTTTTAAGAATCGGTACGCTCTTTTCTTGAAGGACCCGAAGTCGAATGGTTCGGAAATACTTCTGTGGGCAGCTGGTTCCACAAAGTGGTAGTGCGCGGCAAAGACTGCCTTGAAAAACGCTCAGTTGTGGAACGGCGGACGTCGAGGTGATACGGGTGGAATTTCGTATTCTGCCTATCTATTAACTGAAGCTGTTTTAAAATTAATATACTCTAACGAATTGAAAATAGAAACCTTTAAGCTGAAACTTGGTCAACCAACCCCGGTCTCCCTTCTTTTTAAATAAACCTCCTTTTTTATTACATATTATGTATAATATTTTTTTTAAATTATAAATCAAAATCCGTATAAGTTAACCCTAAGTGTCCATTTAACCTTCAACCTGACCGTTTAAAAAGATAATTAATTATAACATAGATCCCTCCGTCATGCATCAAAAAGCACCCGTGTTTGGTTTATAGCACAATTGTTTAGGAATTTAAGGTACATACCTACAATATACCGGGATGGACAATTGTTTGTTATATGTTGAAAAACGTAACATAAATATATATTTCCAACACAATTATACAGTATTTACAATATTCTTAATTGTTTCGTTTATTTTTCTAAATGCTGCCAGCGTTAAACACTGCCACAGGGACTATACCTACTTTTTAAATTTGTTTTATTTTTTTTCTTATTTAACAAATTTTTTTATATAACTATTATTTCGTAGGTTAATAATACCTATTGAAGAATGAAATTTAATATTAAACATATATTTTGTTTTTAAATCTAATAGGTACATATGTGTTAAAGGCTAATTATATTTGTATATAATTTGCTACGGGCAAAACGAAGATAATCTTCGATAGATGTAATCGCGGTTCTGCTTTAAAAAAAATTCAAACGCACTCGCGAGCCCTCTGGACACCCAATGCCTGAAGACTCGATTAAGAAAAAAAACTCAAGTATCAAATACAGAAATTTCAGGCCAAGTCCTGGTTGTAGCACCATTGGTTTTTATGGGTTTATACTTAAATCATTACATAAATCTGTTTCCTAAAAAGCGACATAAACAAGAATTTGAAATAAATTATAAAGCATTGTTAACAAGGACAGGGTCATGCGTGAGCGCACGCCCTAACATTCCCTTACATAACACTGGCCTTTCAGATTTAAAACAGATACATAGGTGTTCATTAGTATAATTTGTTTGATTTGAAGGAAAATATTTTTTCGGATATTTTAATTTATTTATTTAAAAATGACAAAATTAAATGATAGTTTGAAGTTGTACATAGGACAATACAAAACAGTAATGGAGTAATGTATAACTTGTTCCAACAATATTACATAGGTACATATAGATAACCTGCGGATTAAAGTCGGTAAAAATAAATATGGAACGCATCTTACAATCGGAATTATAATCCTTTGAAGTTAAATCTTAATTTACACCATAACAGCCAAAATTTCAACAAAAAGTATCAGAAAATATGTTTTTATACAGTTAGCGGAGCAGAGCAGTATTGGTCTAGTGGCTTCAGCGTGCGACTCTCATACCTGAGGTCGTATGTTCGATCCCCGGCTGTGCACCAATGGACTTTCTTTTTATGTGCGCATTTAACATTTGCTCGAACGCTGAAGGAAAACATCGTGAGGAAACCGACATGTCTTAGACCCAAAAAGTCGACGGCGTGTGTCAGGCTGATCACCGACTTGCCTATTAGATTTAAAATGATCATGAAACAGATTCAGATATCTGAGGCCAAGACCTAAAGAGGTTGTAGCGCCACTGATTTATTTATACAGTTAGCGGAACACATGACTTAATGTCCAATAACCGTTAGATAGGGCAGAGGGCGTCCAGAATTAGTCTCCATCGCGTTTGGTCTTGAGCCTCGTATTAACTTCGCTCCAAGTCTTTCCAGCTCCCTTTCTCTCTTTGCCTCATCTGCAACAGCAGAACACTAGCTATAAACTAATCTTCTCTAAGCACGTTTTAATGTCATATTATCATGCTACCTTTATAAGCTTAACAAACTAATTCACCAAAATAATATTGTGTTATTATTACATCTTTGCGAACAAATTAAACTCTACAATACTCGTAGGTACCTTTTGCATAACATTGTTATGTAAATAAACTATGAATTTGCATAGAATATACCAGTTTTGTTGCGTTTTTTCTTGGTAGGTACTTGCTTCCTCGTCAATAAATAATTTGTAACTCTTACAATATGTATTCTATTTTTTATACGAAGTGTGCTTAAATGATTTAAGTGTTAGGCTAGTGAACGATTAGTTTTGTCACTGATTAGAGCGTTTGTTTGTTTATTATCTGGTTAATTTAACTTAAAATTCTGTTGAAAAATGTATAGTGCTATTTCAAACAGTGTATTCAATATTAAATCAGATATAAAAATTTGTGCCCACCGGAAGCGAGCCAGGAAGCCTCGTCCCTCCAATTGAATTGAGCAACGTTCTATTTTTAAATTGTACACAGATAATAGAAGTGCTAATAGCTTTGATTGCTCAATACTTTTCTGGTAATCTCTTTACGCATATTGTTAATTTGTATTAAAAAATTGTTGAATATTTAATTTGTTTATATAAAAAAACATGGGAACAGATAATTATTATTTTATGTTTAGAAGGATTGAGCAACAACACACTAATGAGTCATTCTTATTAGTAATATACTTTGAATATTGAATATTATTTTTACAAATTGAAGAATTATTTTTATATGCATTTGTCGTGCTTCTAACAAAACTGCTATTGTATTGCATTATTACATACCACATACATTTATTTATGTCAAATAAAGTTAAAAAATACGTTGATATGACGTATAAAATGGGTTGACATATTTTTATAACTTTAGTATTGGAATAAGCTGAAGTGAAATGGCCATCCATAGACACACATAAGTAATAAAAAGACAAGCTTTATTACCACAAATCAAGTGAGTCCCCTAAGCTAAGTTCGATTTTCAAAAGAAATTCCTAAAAGAAAACTCAGCTAATTACGTTTCGTACGCAAGTGGTGACACCTGGCGGATGACGTTAAGATTCCCGCCTAGTCCCCACTTCCGGGGCGCCATCTTGTCCGCCATTTTAATTACTTAAGGGTGCTTTTTTATAATCGTCAAGAGATTTGCATAACGAGATGTTCAAACGTTATTTCTGTTTAAGACTTATGCTTTTCTTTATTTATATTTTTGCTAGAGCTGCTTATATCTAGTAATATAAGGAATGAAACACCAAAAGCTGATTATCTTATCTATTAAGAAAGCCATTATCAGTAAATTAGTGCTAATGTGTCTACTATGTCAAATGTCACTACGCCATATTATCGAGATCGAAGGTACGAACCCCTTCTGCCTTGCGATTCTGTAACTCACTTTTCGAACTCTCACAGCGGTTTTCGCTGCGGCGATCGCGCTTAAATCAGTCGAGTCATTTTACTATTTAGCATTCTGTGAAACAATAAACTACAAGCTCCCTCCGCTTGTCAAGACGTAATGTGAAATTGCTTAACAGAATACCATGAGATTTCAAAAATGGAAGGGAGCGTTGTTAGTGCGAGGTGAACTCAAGGATTAACAGAATCGCACGGCAGTGCTCCAATGGACTCATTGCGCATTTAACATTCGCTCGAACGGTGAAGGAAAACATCGTGAGGAAACTTGCAGCCTAAAAGTTGACGGCGTATGGCACGGGAGGCTGATCACTTTCCTATTAGATTGACAAATTATCATGAAACAGGGTCAGAAATCTACGGCCCAGACCTAAATGGGTTGTAGGGCCACTGATTTATTTTTAACTGATTAGTAAGTAGGGATAATGAGAACAAAAAAAACAGTTTTTTTTTAGGTTTAATAATATACCAATTCCTACATATCTAGTGTTTTTCTTTAGACCTATTAGATTACCATCACTTGTACAAAACAAACCTAGCATCTCAGAATCACCTCTAAAATGTATTATACATTAAATATATTAGGAATTATTAGATTGAAAATTAATTTCAATAAGATTATACATAAGTAGACTTTTAAGCAAACAAAACGCTAGCTTACTGTCTTATGTGGTCACTGTCACCGTAAACCACCGAAACAATATTTGTGGTGCTTACGTAAAATAATTCTAAATATTTGCCAAAAATAAACCTGTATCCAACATTAAAAGCCCGCCCGGGTAAGAGTGTCTTACCCGGGTGGGGCGCTCACGAGGCGTGACCATCGATCCGTCACGCCTTGCGCCCGGTCGATACCCGGGTAGCCGTGATCCGGCTACGGATATCACAATCGATGACAAGTGCATTATTGTTTGCTTGTTTATCAACTGTTTTGGAATGTGGTTAGGCTTTTACAATTAAAATATATACCTATTTACGGAAAAAGATTAGAGATTAGAGAGATTAGAGGAACTTAATAAGAACCAGCTTCCCCCGCGATCTTCATTTCGCCTTAATATGATTTATTTTCTTAGCTTCGTTTTAGTAGCTACATACCGACGTATGAAACATTTTGCTATACCCCATAGAGACTGTTCGCTTTTCCGGAATAAAAACCTAAGTAGGTATACCTAACAAAAAATAAAACTATTTTTTAAGTTTTCCCAAAAGGAATAAATTAAAAAAAAATACTCTATTTGGTGCAGCCGTCGTCGACTTAACTTAGCAACATTTTTACTTATTACGCGGAAAATACTTTAATAATTAGTAGAATTAAGTAGAATTAGTTCTACTGCTCTTAGTGTAAAATGTTATTTAAATTTCTTAATAATATAACTATTATATTACGCTTAGATTTTATTTAAGTAAAGCATCAGATGATAACTATTTCCCCGACGCACTGAAACTAATAATTCTACACGGGGATATAAACACACAAATAACCATATCTTTCCTTTCAGGTCATGGCGGCGTGAATCAACTAGGCGGCGTGTTTGTAAACGGGCGGCCGTTGCCCGATGTTGTACGACAGCGGATAGTGGAGCTGGCGCACAGTGGCGTTCGGCCATGCGATATCAGTCGGCAACTCCGAGTATCGCATGGATGTGTCTCTAAGATACTTTCTAGGTAAGTCTAAATCAGATGTTCTGGGAATCAAGTATAGATTTAGGGCAAATTTGCCCCAATGAGGCGTCTTTGTTGTCTGTTGTGTATTAATGAATAAAAAATTGTTGTGGCGTTTTATAAGTAGTAGCTTGTGTAAACGAGCAATATGTATGTATATTTAAATATAAATAATTATACACCCACAAATTAATTAGCGCATAATAACGCAAAAATACAATAAACGTATTTAGACAGTCAAAACTCATTCTTACTTGACCTGAAAGAATTAAATTGTCTAATTGGAAATTCTAAAATAGAACTGATTCATAGATCACGTCTGCGTTCCGCGGCCTGCACATGGCGCGTGCGCATGTTCATCCGTTAGTCACTTATGTCATTTACTATTGTTCTTTTGTTTGGGAGGTAATTTAAGAGGGTATTGGAATACTTTGTTTAAGCATTGTATTATGTATAACAAAATATAGTTTTTCTTGTTCTTTTAATACATCTTTATCGTAATAACTTTGCCATTGTGTTTTATATACTTGTCCTTGTATTTGGAGCCTACGAATTTAATTTAAACCTTTAAATATATGTGTGGAAACATAATAGTTTTTTTTCGTAATAGGAGGAAAACGGGCTCGCCTGATGTTAAGTAATACCGCAGCCCATAGATACTCATTGCCAGAAGTCTAGCAAGTGCGTTACCGGCCTTTCTAGAATTAGTAAGCTCTTTTCTTGGAGGACCCTTAGAATGGGTTCAGAATTTTTTCAGTGGGCATCTGGTTCGACATAGTGGTGATGCGCGGCAAAAACATAAAAGTTATGTTTATTTTAAAACATTTTAAAGAAACAAATTAGCTGATTTTAATTATGACTAATAATGACAAACTAGATCTTTTTTATATGATACTAGACGACCTGACATGATAAGGCACTTTTTGACTTAAGGTCATCCTTCTATATGCAATGTGGTATAGGCACATTCTAACGATGAAAGAATGATTATATATTTTATTATAATTCATTTTTTTGTTTTGTTTTCGATATTATCGTACTGGTTTAGTTAGTACTATAAGGATAGGGTATGTATTTTTTGTGTATAAATAAATAAAGTTTTAATATTAAATGGTACAGTCTTGAGAGATACAAAAGCTTCTTCGGCTTTTTCTCCCATTATTAAGCATTTTCAGTCAGTATTCACTTTTGCGGTGCTAATGGACGTTGGATGACGATGGAGTACCAGAGATGGTAAAATTTTCCATCACATTTTACCACATTACACGTGCTTTCTTAATTCGATTCACTAAGCCTTCTCTACATACTTAGATACCCCGAACATGAAATTCCATCGGTGATGCAAAATTAAAAATATTTTTTTCTACGAAATTGTAAGTATATTTTTCAAGAAGACTCTAAAGCTACTGGATGTATGTATAATTCCTAGAAGCTTCATCAAAAACAATTTCGCATTTTGGCTTGACAAACAAATTCATAATACAAGTATTGTATGTTAACTTAATAAACCCCAAATGAAATCCCAACTCACAATGATATGAATGAAACGAGCATCGGACACTGCTATTGTCTGATTTAAATTGAAACTGACCCACTAGGGATGGACCAACTGGTTTGTCGATGTTAAAGTCAAAAATCGTTAAAATTAAAATCACCACACGCGTTTCCAGTCTCGCTGTATTCTGACTTTAGTAATTTTAGGCAATAATTAGCTCCGTAGTTTGGACATTAGTGTGCTTTTAACATTAAAACTTAGGGTGTTCATTTAATACCTACAAATCCGTAACAATTGTTGTGCTGGAAATTATAGCTTTAATCTCTGTGTTATACATTATTCTTGTATTATACAATTAACCTACAACGGCGACTCCAGCTGTACCTAAGTTTGTAACATTTTTATTGCTATAGTATTCAATATTTAAATAGACGTAAACTTACGACGCAGGTAGAAGTAAGTAGATTACTATTTTGTGTAAAATTACGATTCATAAGTTAATTACTAATTTTATTGATTTATTTCGAACTCAAGTCAATGCTTCAGTTGTGGTCGTTGTATGTCCGGAGTGCGCGATACAAAACTAAGTTCTTTGGATAGGCGTTGTTGATGAAAGAAATCAGAAGATTACGAGTCTGGTAGTGAACTAAAATCAATTTTATCTGAGATGATGTTCAAATTTTTATTTAATTTGAATTTTGAGTATGCTTATTAAATACGCTTTAACACTTGGTTCATGTTATAAGTTATTATATTTAAAACATTTATCGACCCTAGTACATCCCTATTCCCACGGGATCGCCCTGAATAGAAACAGTCGGTATTGTTTTTCAATTTATTTGCCCCGCGCGTCTCTGTTTTGAATTTATACAACAATGCAAAGCTATTTCTGTCTTCCTGTTGTCATATCTCTACATACATCCCATTGGGTATATACGGGATAGCATTATCAAAGTCCTGTATCCATACTTATTTAAAACATTTGGAACCTTATAAATTAAAAAAGTAAAGAACGTAAAATATTCTACCGCTCTAATATATTATTATAATTAATGTATGTTAACAAGCCAAGTACAAACGAAGTGTCAATTGTTAAACACAACCCACCCATCAGTGTCAATGAAATTTTCCTGGTTTATATTAACACCGAAATCAGAAAGTAGTCCAGTCTTGTGTCCGTATATAATAATTATTACCTTTTTTCTGTCTGTACGTCGGCAGGCAGAAAGCGTGACCATTGCCACACTTCCGTTTTATCACATAGATTAATTTTAAGCCTTATAACCATGCAACAGAGTTCAAATTTCACCTGCTAATAAGGCCACTGTACGCTTGGCAAAGAAATAAAGTTACTATTTTATATTCCATAGGAATATCTGTTTTATTCGAGGCTTATAAGTGTTGAATTGCTATAATGCAATTCACGTACGAATTTTGTTTAGAATTACGAATTAAAGTAACGCACGATGATCTAGATTTTTGTTATCTTTTAATTTATCTAATATAGTTAGCTGTTTTCAAAACTGGACTGAACCGACTTTTATTTCACAAAAAGCGTAATTGACGAGGAATTTAGAAGGTTATTTTACTATAAAAAATCAATAGAATACCGTCATATTGTCATTTTCTTTTATAATATTATATTTGCGGGTGCTTGGCGGACCCGTGCGACTTCTTCAATACGAAGAGTCCCCACGTGAGTTGTGCTGCGATATTGCGGTCTACTCGATTGTGAGGAAGTTGCATGGATCTGATAGCGCTGCGCCTTCTTAAGTGCTCTTGTTATTTTCTCACATGTACCTTTCTGTAACATATTTATAGGTACATATCTGATTGTCCTCCTTGTAACATATGTGATGCTTGAGAACAGATGTTCGGAGTTTAGTTATGATACTAATTATGAGGATGTTGATATTTTCCACCTAACCAAAGAGGAGGTATTTTTTTAAATATAAGTATTAATTGTCGTTTGTTTAATTTAAAATTTCAGTTTTCTTTTTTCTTTTTGCCCATTAACGTACCTACTTATGTTAGCAGTAAGATTACTAATAAATAAATATGAGCTTTATCTAGTTTATCGTGATATCTGAAATACTATGTCTCTTTCAATTAGCTTTGAGTTAATATTAATGTTTCTTATATTTGTTCCGTAAATACTACTAAATATAATTACTGCTGTAGCCAGCGTATAAACCAGAATTATTGGTAGACCATATAAGTACTTATTTATGTTTGCTCGCCATATTTGATAAGTTACTCAAACGAATTTATATAATATATCTTACTTAAGAACTTAAAATATAAATACAAATCTTAATACAATATATAAATTACGTGTCACGTTGTTTGTCCGCTATGGACTCCTAAACTACCGAACCGATTTCAATCCAATTTGCACACCGTGTGCAGTTTGAACTAACTTAAAAGATAAGCTTACATCTGAATTTATACCCGCAAAATTATTATATTACAAAATATTTGTTTATTATATGAGAGTCACAATTCTAACAGATGGCGCTGTGTTGAAAGTACCAACGTTTCAAATAAGCTACAATTTAATGGGATTACCACCAAAGCATGGTGGTCCCCATGACTGGTGTTCTCCTACCGTTTCCCTTGAATAGGTTACTACTATGTAATATAACTAAAACCTTAGCCACAGCAACGCTTGGCCGGTCTGCAAGTAGTATATATATTTTAATATATAATAATGTATCTATATTATTAATAGTAATACAATATATAGCCAATAATACTTGTAAGCCAATTTGAGGCGTAGTAAACATATTGCGGATCTTGATAAGGCTAATAAGCTTAGATTATGGGAGCTTACAGCACTCCACTTGTATCAATAACTGAGGGTTGATCGCAGAGTTGCTTACCGATTCCATAATTCCAAGTGTTGATTCCGGGTAAAAACGAGCATTACATTAACGTAGTCTTCTAGGTCTGTTTCTTAAACTAAAAGTAGATTAAGTAATGAGTATTTATAACAAATTGTTTGATGAAAAATTAAACTTTTATAGCTTAGCTAATAAGCACATAACCGAGGTACTGGGTTCAATTATCACCATCATATGTAACAAATTCTTTCTGTAATCACTTATTCTGAACAAGCTTTCTCTAGTAGCAATAATTTATACCTAGTCTCATTGTAATGTAAAAGAGCATATTCCAGGGCACACAACAGAGAACCCGTTGTCCCAAAGGACTTAAAACATAGTACCCTTGTACTGTGTACTGTCAAACAGAAATTATATTGAAAGTTTTAGTTATACTTAAATTTTTTAGAGAGTTAAAATTAATATTGCTTTAGTTAAACCCACAACATAAAGTTAAACCTTTAATTTAGTTAAGAATTAAAAATTATCTGATTTAATCCCTAAATATCTCTTGCGTAGTTGAGTACAAGATTCTAAACAAGTCAATAATATTGTCTTTGATTTACATGAGTGCATATTTCTTGATTATTTATGTTTTGTGATTGTGTGTGACTTTAAAACAGTGCAAAATCTACTCTTAAACACATAATATGAGATTTAACGAGACGAAAGCTCAAATTGTGGTTACCAATTTTTTTTACTGAAAAACAATTCTGTTAACATTTTATTTCTTCAAACTGAATTGGACCACTTTTCCCCACGACTGTCCACTCTCATAGGGTGTGATCACACTCATAATTGACTTATCAAGATACACCCACCCCTGACACAAAATTACTTAAGTGCGGTGCGATCCGATTAGATTTATCTACTTGTCGTTACCAAGCCACTTACGGAGGTTTTTGATGCAAAATATCCTGATATAAAAATTATGAAAATACTCTAGTTATGTCTTTAAAATAACCAGTTGCGCTACATAATACATAATACCTTTAAGATCGTTACATAATTTTTTTGTCACACACCGTCGACTTTTTGGGTCTAAGGAATGGCTCTTTCCTCGCGATGTTTATCTTCACCATACGAGTTTTAAATACCCTAACACATGCGCGACTGAAAATTCATTGGCCAAGAGTCGAACTTACGACCTCAGGGATGAGCGTTGCACGCTAACAAACTCACTAATTACTCACTCATAACTTGTAATGCTTGAAGTTATTTAACTTAAAATTATTATTAAGTAAATCAAAAGGAAAAGTGACAATATTACGTCGACTAAAAATACGTTTAATATAAAACTATTATAAAGGACTGTTAAAATAACTTGAAAAAACTTATTTAAAACTTTGCCTTAAATAATATAATTAATATAATTATTTATTTTAAATATCTAACTGTAGCTTTACAAATTTGCGAAGATATTAACGCTAATATATAAATGTAACAATAATATGTAAACCTAAATTATCCAAGAGAGTTTTTCAAATATTTTTTAAAACTACTAAACTAACGTTCATACATTAAGATTGTTACTCTATCAGTCTTATAAACATTACTCGGCTTAAAAATAGGGTTGCAATAATCGAATTGTCATAATACCCCTCCATTATTTTATTGAGCAGTCAAAATTTAATTTAGCTTTAATGCCATGCCCCGTGGGAGTAGGCCGTTCCTTGTTTATGGTTGATTTGGGAATACATTGATTGTATAGTGATGAGGCAATATGGTGTGATTTCGCGCTGGTATAATGTAGAATATAGCTCGTAGTAGGAATCAAATATGTTGTTTTTGCTATTGCCATGAAACCTTTGTACCTATAGGGCAGATATTACATAGTTTTATGAAATACTAGCTGTCCCCGCGAACTTCGTTTCTGCTTAATGTGATATTACTTAGCCTACCTTTTTAGTACATACGGTTCGGTTTTCTGGAATGAAAACTTTCTAGGTTTTTCTGTGAATTTTTGTCAATATAAAAATCCGAGTTCAAGTCATAAAATTTTAATAAAAATAAAAAATAGGGGTTGATCATAGAGGTCTGAAAATTAGGGGTTGTATGTATCTATATATGCAGTACCTAGGTACCTAAAATAAAAACAAAAAAATTATCTAAAAAATTATAATTTAGGGGTAGACCACCCTTAACATTTAGGGGTTTGAAAGATAAATAGTAGCCGATTCTCAGACTTACTGAATATGCATAAAAAATTTCATAAGAATCGGTTGAGCCGTTTCGGAGGAGTATGGGAACGAACTTCGTGACACGAGAATTTTATATATTAGATTAGATTAAAACTGACTTCATAATTTATCGCACAAAACTTGCACGTGATAATTAAAATACCTACATCTATTCCTTATATTTAATAAAAGCGCTTAACAGCTATGAAGCGTTCTATATCACGTTTAACTAGATAATTTATTTTTCTTTCCAGGTACTATGAAACGGGTAGCTTCAAGGCTGGTGTGATTGGCGGTTCGAAGCCGAAAGTGGCCACCCCACCCGTAGTCGATGCTATCGCCGCGTACAAGAGAGAAAACCCTACTATGTTCGCGTGGGAAATTCGTGATAGACTTCTAAGTGAGGGCATATGCAGTCAGGACAACGTGCCCAGTGTATCAAGTATTAATAGGTAAGTATCTTAACCATCCGGGGCTCAAACTCGGGCTCAAAATCATTTCATATGTTATTGATTTTATGGTTGAATCATTCACGGCGCACGTTTAATGGGATCTATTTAACTGATTTGTAATATATATTTTCTTTACTATTTGTAACTTACACCAAAAGATAGAGACTTAGACTTAGAGACTGCTTTTGCAGGATACAATTACGTTTAATTGGGACTATCACACAATTTTTCTTGTTGAAAATACTGAGTTATTAATAAAAACCTTTTTAACTTTCATCCTAAGATACTACTTGTATATTAAATATTCTATATAATTAAGGAACCTTTCGATATCAGATAAGTTCAGTATTTAAATATATTTAAGAATCTTCATTTTGAACATTTCTCTTCTGCCTCGTAATTAGCTACCCTAAGAGTAGCCGTCGTTATTATGTTAATTACTTATGCACTACTTTTTGTCAGTCGGTGTTTTTTTAAGGTTGCCTGGAAAAAAAATTCATTTGAAAGCGCAAGGCCGCTCGTTGCCTAACTTATGTAACCTGTTTTTTATATGTATGTTTCAGGGTTAAATAAAATAAACCATTAATAAATGTACTAAAAATAGCAAATACGTCACACAGGGTACAAAATTGAAATTACACATAACACATTTTCTCTACAGGTTATGTTTTCGAAATCTACGCTTTAATCGATAAGTTTATATTATACCAAACCAAATCGAAACAAATTCTGTATACGTAATAGGTACCTATAGGATAACCCCTGCACTTATCGAGAGCGATAGAGTTTTATTGTTCTGTAATGGACTCGAATGAGGGGAGACTAGAGTCTTACACTCTCCATGTTAAAATCACACGAACTAATGTTTTTCTATACCACGGTCATACCTGTATTAATATTTTACCAAACGACTGTACTTTATGTTAATTAATAAAAAATAATTATTATCTTACTAAAGCTGATCAGAATATTTACTAGTTTTATTACTCATACTCTTCTGGAACTTTCTGGACGCACTTGCAAATTGTATGCAATGTGCTGGAAGTCTCGTCTAGGCCGGTATCTATAGACATTGAGAGATGCGACTTTGAGAGTGTTACTAGTTATTACCAATGCAGGACAATTGCTAATGCTGTTAATAATATGCAGCACACAGATTTTTTACAAGAATCAAATAATATTTAAATAAAATATCAAATTTCATAATCGAAGCAGTCTTCGTATAGTCTCACGAGTGAAACCGCGTCAACATTTGTTACAATTATGTCTAAAAACCACCTTAAATTGACTTCTTCTACATCTAGAATCGATGGTTTAAAGCTAAGCTTATCAATGTTGCTTTTATCTTCCAATCAATGGAATTAACATTTATCCAAAGTGTTGCCAGATTAGATATTTGTAATCTCGCTACCGTTTATTAATTTATTTTATCTTTGATAGATCGTATTTCGATTACATGCTTTATTACACACATATTATTTAAGATTAGATTAAGCGATTTAATTAAAAATCCGATGAAGATAGGTAAATATTGTGTTTTGTAAGTAATGTAGGTAATTAGTATTTTTCACGCCATTGAATTAATATAACTTAGATAGGAAAACAAACCAAAACAAAAATATAAATTTAATTTAACAGTATAAAAGTCTACTAATGTTTAGTGATAGTCCAAACCAATATAATTTCACATTATCATTCCCAATATCAATAAAAATAATATTCAAATAAATCAAAATTCCCATAACCCTTAGTTCACGAAAAATGGAAATTCTCGAGAAATCTTGCTAGTTTATATGTTTATTATATGTGAATGGCAATAATTCAATGGATGTAGCGGAGGATTTCCGGTGCGCGCGGAGCACGTGTCCCTGTTTCCGATGCCGCCATCTTTGTAACCCCCCCAGCTTCCGGTTACTTACAACCCCTTGTGTTGGCCATGAAAAGTGTTTAAGATTATTTCACGTTTTGCGCATTAACGTAGTGATGCTGGTTATTTCAACACAAACAATAATAATTTATAACTATATATTCATAAAAAACGAGATCACCGTTATTCATACAAAACTTGTTATTCAACCTTAATATTGTCAGTTAGAGTTACAGTGTTTCTAAAGAAATTTGTCTTACTTTAAAAAAAAAAATATGAAGAGACAAATAAATTATCTACTGAAATTTTTCTAAATATGTATTAGAATCGGAAAACAAAACATTAATTTTCAAATTATAAGTTGATCACTTTGAAAATTGCATTAAATTCATAGTTGCAGTCAATTTTAAAGCAATTCACTGGAGGGGTCATTCTCACCCCCATACACGTGTCGGACACGCGTGCCTAATGTCGTGTCATGTAGTCTACTGCGGTCTATTCAACGTTAAATACGATTGTACTTAAATGGCGATATTAGGGCTTACGTTAAGAGTTTTACGCAATTTCCAAATCACTATATAGAAATTATAAGTATTTTCATTAAGTCAGTTATTTTATCTAGTTATAAGACATAAGAACGCTATCACTTGATAGCAAAAGTCTAACTAGCAACCCTAGGACCTATTTAAAAAAAACTAAGTTACTACCAAAATTGTTTCTTTACTTGGCCAGTTAAAACTTTATGTTATATGTTCCTATTAGAATGCATTAATTTTTACTGGTTTATCAATACAGCCCTGCGAATCTGTAACTCACTTTTCGAACTTACACAGCGGTTCGTCGGTCAGTCGTGAAGCAGACATTTTATGATTTGATAAACAAATCTACAACAAACTAAACATTATTCGAAAAGTGAGTTACAGAATCGCAGGGCTGAACTTGGATTATAAGGACCACTTGGGAAAACCATGTTCAACTCGGCGGCGGGTGAAGAACTTTGTCAAAATCGAAATTAGTCTAGACAGATAAAACAAAAATCTTTTTGTTATTAATATATTTCATCATCATAGAGTATATTAGTAATATTTTAACGATTTAGTAGTATATAAACAGACTTAAAGTAATGTGAGGATTATAACACCGAATCAGTCTTTGCCCTTTGCCACAACTGAATTAAAAAAACGCGGAGTTTCAAAAAGACATTTTTAATCGAGGGCCCGTCGCTAGCTAGTAATTGAAGCCATAATTCTAGCAACCCCAATTTGACATTTGAGTTTTTGCGCGCGAAACTGAATAATTTGTCAGCTAGACATTTTGGGCTTGTGGGGGATGAAAGATGTCAACAAGAGATTTATTTTGATTTGAAAATTAATAACTATACATATTTAAAATATATTATATTCACAATTTTTTATTTTTTAAAATATAAATCGACTTATTAACATTTGATTAATCGTTCAAAATATTTTTTTAACTGATCTTAATAATCTTAATAAAACATGAACTAAATTACAAAATCTGTTTTTTTTAAACTATTAATAACACAACAAAAATGCATATGTTCAATAAAAAGCTAAAGCTAAAATAATATGTCTCTTTTACTTTAGTCTAAACCATGTTAAATAAATAATGTCGCTATTTTTCGTAACACAAGGGTGATCAATCACAACCCTCTGATGAGTATATTACGACCTGACCTTTTTGATAAGTTTGTGAAACAATTTTTGCATATGTCAACCCACGAGATACTGGCAATACTTCAACGGAGCCATTATCCATCATGGCGGTTAATGAACTGTCAACGAGATGGCGGGAATCATTGCTAGTTGATGACTTAATTTCGAATAGATAATGTTGTGGATTTACTATAACTTTTTTATTTAGGTATATCTTTCATAGTGTTATTATTGTTCTATATATACATAACGTGATATGTAGCGCAGTAAAATAAGTTTAAAAAACGTTGGTTAAAGTTATCAAAATAAACAGATTAGGTACCTACGTCCAAGCAACAAATTTTAGCTGATTTCGGTATATAGCTATTTTAAAAACTTTCAAAAGTGCCTTTTTAGGTATTCTAATTGAAATAAATGATTTGACTTTGACTATGATATAAAACTGAAATCATATTATTCTTCGTAGAATAAAGGTTTTTAACTCAATCCTTAAAAATAAGCCTATGTTACAATTACTAGTAAAAACTTACCTACACAATTATCCATTACTTTTTAATATACTAGAAAAGAAAGTAGCCCTTCTTCTGACGATCATATTACTCTTCTGTCTGAACTAATGCTCGTTATTATTATTTCTTATAAAATTATGATCCCAATGACAAGTAATATGCATTAGTAAAAAACCCCTCCGACCACGACACGTGCCGCGACATAGCAATGCAATTTACATCCGACCGCTACGATTTGTTACGCTTCCGATGTTCTATATATCACTTTTTGCATTTTAATGATTTATTACTTGATAAGTTCGGGGAGAACTTTTGGGAAAGCCTGCATTTGATTTCACTCCTTTAAGATGCTAGGCTTAATATTATATAGTAGAACACTCTCACTTGAAAATAAAAATTGAATTCGTATTTAAAAGAATCTCATTTATCCGATCAAAATCCATATTTTAACTTCAACGTTTGTTACAGGATTGTTCGTAATAAAGCAGCAGAAAAAGCGAAGCATGCGCACAATCAGCAACAACAACAGCAACAAGAGCAGGAAATTACTTCTGCCCAAGGAAGTGTTGTTTCTGTGAGTTATTTTTTTTATCCACTTCAAAAAGCCGTAGGAGGAGGTTATGAATTCGATGTTATATATTTAAGCGTAGTTCCTTCGTCACTTGTGTCAAATGATTATCTGAAGCGGATAGATCCCATATTTAGAGTACTGAAAAGTCATAATTCGTTAGAAAATCCTTGTGCAGATTTTCGTTGCCCTCTTAAATTGAATTATTATAATTTGTACCAATTTTTGCAATAATTTTTAAAATAAATAAATAAAATAGATATAAAATAGGTACCTCTACTGATTATCCACTCGAAATGGTTTTATTATGTGGTGTGTACGCAGGTGATAACCCACGCTGGCAACGCGGGAACAACTGCAGTTCTTTCACCAACAACAGAACAACACGTCACCAATACCGGCAGCTATAGCATCAACGGTATACTTGGCATTGAGCAGGTGGAAAGTCTGCATAATGGTAACGGACTGAAGAGAAAGAGGCATGAGGACCAGGGTAAGTAGTTACGAAAACTGTGTTCTTAGTTATCATAACAGCTATGTATTTATTTACACTTCGTTACCTAATACAAAAGCATACATATAAAAAAAGAGAAAGAGAAAGAAAAAGCTATTATTATCAATGCTAAGGAAATATAAAAAAATTGGTCGATTATAAAAATTAAATTTGTTTTACAGTTTCGACAAAATGTTGACATTCACTGAAATTGTGTTTATGAATATAAAAAGAGGACCTTGCTTAAAATAATAGTAAGGCTAAACTTTTATCAGAAAAGCTCAACGAAAAATTCATGATTAAAGTTATTTCATTGTATTTGATATTTCTAACTATTTTAAGAAGGTTATTACTTCCTGTACAAATTATTTTATATAAAAAGTATTGCTATTCCTTCTTGTTATGAATTCTACTAAGCTACTATCTGATAACATAGGTAACATAGTTTGAAACATTCCAAGTTATTAATGTAACACATCGCCACATGGGACCGACAATATGCCCCACACTATGTTATATACGTTATGTATGAACACAGGGATTAAAACACTGTGGACCCCGCGTTGGGCGTCTTCGCGTCGCGATAGTGCTGTTCCAGTGATGTCGATAATACCATATACCATACCATACCTTAAAGGCTAAAAATACTGTATTTTATATTAAGAGAACAAGTTAACAAGCCTATCAGTTGCAACATTAAAATAACTTACCTAATACACAGAAATCAATTGTATTTTCATAGCATTGAAATACTTATTAATGTAGTGTAATAATATTGTTTGCGTGGCATATATTATGAAGAAAGAATATGAGAAAATTAAATATTACGTGACACATTTATAGGTTATAATATGCAACAATTACATATATCGATACTTTAAATCGACATCGTCCAACCCTAGTGTCCCTTCCATAGTGGTGTGCGCTGAGCGGAACCAGCAAGATTTACTGTGCTATTAAAGCGAGCACAAATTGTGGCCATATTATATTAACTTATAACTTCTCTTTAAATTCTAACCCCTTTTCCGGAGTCGGATGTGAGTGTCATAACCGTACATTATCTCATTCCTGTGAAAACGTATATTTGAAAATAAAACATTTTCAAATAAAATACAATGATTTCAAGTTTAATATGGTCCCTTTCAAACAAAGTATAATAATAATTAAAAATAGATCAATAGAAAATAAAATCAAATTTCAAAAGTGGCGATACTTAATCGATTCTTTATAATTAAAGTAATAATTTGTAATAATAGTATATGAAGAAAGGCGCTAATGCGCTTGTGCACTTGAACCCCACGGCCCCATAGTCTATTCCAAAACTGTTAGTTTAAGTCATATAAATTCATAAAAAATCATTCAAATATTCATTATTTTTTTAGTAAATGAAATGAAAAAAAAATAAAATTTCATTAAGTAAAATTATACTCAGAGAGAAAAGAGATACTTTTATCGTCCCTGTGACCCAATGCTTATCGTATATAGTGTATTACGTCCCAAGTTCTGAGTTTCATTCCTGTATCAACAATTATTATTGTTTCAGTTTGATAGAGACAGATTAACTATCTACCTATTTAAAAAGAACCTATGAAATTTACACATAATTGGAAAATTTTGTGTCCAGTCTATTTACAACAACACTTTGGACCTTCTAGATTAATTAAATATAGATTATATTGCGAGTGAATAATTTTATTCGATTCATGAATAACAATTAAAATAATATTTCGTCCAACAGATGAGAACAGAGACTTCAACAGCCATTCGGAGGATGATGTGAAAAGACAGAGAAGTCACTATAATGGAGATCAAATCTATTCTAATGTAAGTACAGTTTTAGAATTAAATGTTCATCCAAAGCCATATTGTTCGCCAAACTTCTAAAAAAAGGCCCAATAAGAAGAAAAGCCCACAATAAACAGTGACTGCATTTACAATACTATAGATAAAATAAAACAGTGGCTAGTTAGGTCTGGGCCTCAGATTCCTGTATCTGTTTCATGATCATTTGTCAATGATCCTTGTACCTATTAGGTAAGTAAGTGATGAGCCTCCCGTACCTGCCACACGCCATCGACATTTTGGGTCTAAGGCAACACGATTTTCTCATGTGTTTTCCTTCACCGTTCGTGCGAATGTTAAATTCGCATATAGAAAGAAAGTCTATTGGTGCACAGCCGGGGATTGAACCTACGATCTGCGAGGTTGAGAGTCGAACGCTGAAGCCACTAGGCCAACACTTCTCCTAGTTACCAGCTCCTGATACTATTTAAAAAGTTTGGCCCCTGTGGCAGTGTATTTTTAAGCAGTATGCCTCGTATTGCAATTCTTATTCGTTTAGCGAGGAAAACACCAGCTCTGGGTTCACCGGTATTTACCAGGCGGCCAGGCCAACTTAAATCTTTAATTAGCGCCTGTGCACTTTCACTCCACGGCCTAAGTGTCTCTAAGTCTACTACTTCCAAAGGGAACAAAATCATTTACCTTTTTAAATGTTGTAAAACCTGTAATATATACAATTTACTTATAATGTAATGATTATTCTTTTGACAGCTATGGTCATCATCCAAATGGAGCTTAAAAGACGAATATAAGTTACTATCGGAGCTAGGAGGAAGCACGGGTTACTACGGCGAGCTATTCGAAGCGCCCTACGAACATCCTGCGCACCCGCACTATGCGTCACACTCCGGTTAGTACTATTCATTTATTTTCATAAATTATCGCTCATACAAAAAATTTAAATAGACCGAAAGATTTTTAGAAAACAAATGAAGGAACACTTATGCTATTTTCTATATTTATTTGAATGTACCTTCACAAGCTACTATTCCCTGTTTTTGTACCAGCTAATAGGCTGTCTCAGTAATCAGGCTCGTGACACGAGCGACCACCATTTCACCAAGTACCAATTTTTAAAACTACCGTCATTAAACCATTATTAGTCACGCCCTGAAAATTGCTATGGTGACACGCGGTTTGTTGTACAGTGTCTGCTATACTATTATATTATCGCTGTAATAAAAGACACCAAATATTTTTGAAGTGAAACTTCTTTATCGGGGTTGGAAAAAAATTTAGTGTAACATTTTTTCGTTACGCGTCACATTTTTCGGTTATGCGCCATGTTGCTTTTTGAAGTCAAACTTCTTTATCGGCGTTAGAATGAATTTTTTATCGACGTATGGGAGAAATTTTGTAGCAAATCGTCACATTTTTCGGTTACGCGCCATCTTTTTCTTGTCCCTACCACGGTTGATCCGAAGAGATTCGAAGCCATTAATAACAAAAATATATAATAACGATAACAACGATAGTAATAATTCTATTACAATTAATGAAATTCTGTAATAATCTTAGTAGTAATAAGGTAAAATGAAATACATAATTGTATTTGTATTCATGTCTATGATAATAAAATCCTTTTGTTAAACTTTATGTAACCAATTTCGTTAAGTTGCATATAGTTGATCATTTTTCGAAAAATAAGGTCATAAAGAAGTTTCACTTCTTACGTGTGTAGTACACGCACACATTTTTTTTCATAAAAAATATAAACTGTATTGGCAAATTTTTAAATAAAAAATGCTGTATTATTTAGTTCAATAATTAAATAATTACTTTTCTAACGGCTTTTTGTTTTTTATGTTTATAAAAGGAAAAACCAAATGAGAGTTATTATAAAGAATATAATACGAAGACACGGTAAGCCTACGGCGACAATATTCTTTAAATATATTCCGGCAGCACGGTTTCCCGCAGTTCTCCCACCTTCCTAGACGTTTTTCGGGCTTAACAATTTTTTCGTAGAAAACTTCTAGGTTCACTACCTGGAGGTCTTTGATACGGTTGCTAACATCTCCAAAGTTATCCTTTTTATTAATTTGTGGCTCCAGATCAATAAGCAAAATACTAACGGTTATCGAAAGTTAACAGCTGTTGGAACCTTCTTTGAATCAAATACCTTTCAATTTATCAACATTTAATTTTAACAAAATTTCAGAATTCAAATTCTTCTCTAAAATTTTTGATTATAGCTTTCAGTGGTAATTATCCTAAAACATAGACGGTATAGCACATAACTGTTCCTAGATTCTTTGGTTGCGGTTGAATTGTTGACATTCAACACCAGAGGTCGCGGATTCAATGCCGTTTTAACTTCCTCATTATTGTTTTTATTATCAGCATATGGAGAATAAGTTTTTAAATTACATGTTATACAAAAAACTGATAACTGATGAACATTACAACAAACCAACTTGATTAACACACATTAATTATATTGACGCTGTTATTTAACTTAAATTTTGTATTATAATTGGAGAACAACTGTTAAAAATAGAATATCAAACATAAAACCTAGCTTCGAGATAACTTCTACACCTTCGCCATCGCAATCTGTTTCGTGCTTCTTGCGTCCAACTTCGAACACCTATGGTTTCGAGTGCCTTAACAACTGCATACCACCAACGCAGCCTCGCTCTACCGGGTTTTCTCTTTCCACCAGGTTGTGAGTTCAGTTCACGATCTGAGGTCCGCCATTCGTTGCACATGTAACAATTTATGAATTAGACGATGTTAACGTCTTCAACTTATAAAGTTCTTCAAATAATTGTATACTTTACTAATATAAATCAAGTAATGTGATTACTGATTGGGATTCCGTTTTTAGTACTTTTAAAATCTGTTTTAAATCTTAACAAAGAAAGATATAATATGTATTTCATAATGACTTTCAATTCATAAAAATCTGGAAGTGGTAAAACGTTTTTAAAAGTTTAATTTATTCTAACATTAAAATGAGGAATTTTATATCAAAGTGAATGAAGTTCTCAGAGAACAAGTTGTAATAGAACTCTGGGAGTGCGGTTGTTGCTATCAAATGATTATTCCACTTGTTTACGATCACGTGGGAAATTATTAGACCACTAAACTTGTGTATTTATTATTATAGTGTTATTACTAGCAGGCTTTTGTAGTTTAGTGAAGAAGATAAATAAGCAAAACCATTCGAAGGAGACCTTCCTCCTTTTATTAATAACGAATTACTTGTTGTTTTTTAATTTATATTAAATAAAAACATATTTAATATGTTATTTAATTATTAATAACAAATGAAGAACGGCCACTTATTTTGTTGACATACTTAAAAACTCAAATAAGGTTTAATAATTATTGCGGTGCAGTTTCATGTTATTACTAGCTATTACCATGCTATTACCTTGTATGATAATGTTGTTTCTCGAGAAAAAAGTCATGTCTTAGTTTAATCAAAGGCTTTGATCTAATGATACTGATCAGGATACACGCTTATGAAGATCAATTAAACATATGTAATCTGACATCGAATTCAAAAAGGGCTGCGCTGGATTATTTTAATAATTATTATCCATATATTTAAGAATAAGACCGCTTAGATATAGAAATAAGTTGATCTTCCTTTTACTTCTTTCTCTAACATGCTTCAATGCATGTTGAAGATCCTATTGCGTATATCCGCAATAAGGATCTCCATCGAGACATTAATGTAGAGGACGTCTCCACAATAATAAAAAATATGGCTGGAGCCCACGAACATAGGCCCCACCATCACGTGAATGTCGTGTCTATTCAACTCTTTGACACCACGGGCCTAGTGAGAAGACTGAAAAGGACAAAACCATTTGAACTAGTGAATTAGTGCACGTTAGTATTAAGTGCTAAACAGTGAGTAAATAGACCACAAGAACAAAGTATCTTCCATTTAATAGAGACTGTAAGTAGTGTTATTGGACACTTTCTTATGTTAAAAATCCTTATTAGTAAATTGGGTTAGACTTAAATTACTTATTAGTCTTAAGTTAGGCTAGATCGTAATGTTCGATGATGTCTTAGTAACGATACATGTAGGTATTAAAAAATCATCTCTAACATATTTTCCCAAGAGCTAAAACCTTAGGGTAAGAACCTTAAAATAGCGGATAAAAGACTTTTTTTGCACATAACCATCACTACGCCGTAAAAAGTTAATCCATTTTCCATTTGTTTTTAGTTTAGGCAATAAATTTTAAGCTCCCAAAAGCTCACCGTTTAATGAATTGACAAAAATAAAACAGTTTAGAGGCGTTCAAGTTAAATCGCTAGCAATTTATGCCTCAATCAACGTACCCAATACTCGTCTATCACCTGCAAATATGGTTACAATTAACGCGAATAAACGTTGTATACAAAAGAGGAAACTTCAATAGTTGTGAGGGTAGAGGTTTTACCGTCAACCAAGACTTATCTTGCTATAAAAATGTACGCTAGGGGTAAGTTCGATTAGGAAGTCGCAGATATCCCTTTTGCGTATAAAGAAAATTAGCAAATAATGTGTGTTGCCACAAATACATGAGTTCATTTAATATATCATTATATAACATTGGCTTTGATTTATGATCTGAATAATTAATTGATTGGCCAATCATTAATAATTTTTTAACGAATATTACACAAGAGACCATCACTGTACAACTCCTGAGAAACATTAGAAACTCGAAATAAACAATTATTAAACAACGTTTATATTCGTTTGAGAAATTAATTGCTTAAGAAAATTGTAAAAAAGACCCTGAATACAATGTTTATTTTTCTATACATTACCATTGTTTTGATGCTTACCACAAAATGTGGCTCTCCAAATTCGTTGGTAGAAAAATATGCTGACATTTAAATGTCATCGTTACATTGTCTTTTTTTTTAAACATAACACAAGTTACATAACATAACCAGGTTGTTATTTTAGGAAATTTTACTAACCCTACTGAATTCTAACAATATAACCTATAACTGGCCTCTGTATAGTTGACCTGGGAAGCAATAAAATTCATAAGTCACAGTGACTTATGAATTTTATTGCTTATCATGAATATTTATTAAAAATAATCACTCAGACTTTGTTGCTTTCAGTTGTTGGAATATACGAGTACATGTGGGATCGTACTTAAGCACGTACTTTAAATAACTAAATGTTGAGCTTGAAATAGTATGAAAGTTTTGAAACTAGATTGAGTCGCTTTGGAATTAATGTAAATTTACAAAAGTTCCCAAAATCTGAAATGGATATTAAATGTTTTGTCCTTATCACACTCGCGTGATATTTTGCCAATATGCCACAATCTATAACTAATTAAAGCTTTTAGTATGTTACTGATTAAAATTATTTTTTTTTCCTCTTCAAAGAATCGTGTAAATAATTAATATTGACAATATTTGTTTAATACAGAGATTAGAGTTAAGTGTAAGAGATTGAAAAAACAAAAAAAAACTAAAAAAAAACAAACAAATAAGAAAAATCTAGTGAGATAAAAAATAGTGATGTATTAATATAATAGCCTCGTAACTCGCGAATCGTGGACTCGATAGCCTTTTTTGCACATTCGTAATAGTTATAAATCTATCACGTGTGATATATCGTTTCCCGATCGTTTCACGTTGAAATATGTATGATTATGACAGTAAATTATGAATATTGGACAAAAAGTCGGTGAAAAGAACATTTTAATGCCATTTGGTAAGACAATAATAAATCTATTATTACCTTGGATGAATTAAGTTGTAAACAAAATAGAGCAAGTTACAAGAATATGACACACACTTTCACTTGTTTTTTATAATTCGTTGCATACTATATTTTATAAAGATTTTTCAGAAATCTTGCATAGGTACTTTATCTGTTCATAAAAAGTCAGTAGTTTTAAGATAAAACTAATTGTTTAACTATTTGATTATAATAACTATACAATTCCAATTTAAAATCTCAAATTTAACTAACAAAAATAAATCTTACGATATTTTGATTAGAACAACTTAGATATAGAGAATGTATGGTATTACAAAAAAAATTATATTAAAAAAATTATATCCAGCGGCGACAAATGACTCGACGGGCTCTGCAGCGGGGCCCGGCGAGCCGCCCTCAGCCGCAGGCAGCCCTGACGCCGCCGCCCTTGTTGTGCTACAGCCGCCCGCTCCGCCTTACCCGCCCTATGCTCACTATGACGGTAAGTATTATGTCTACTAAAGATTACCTTATATATGGCTTTACTTAAAGTCAATTTGAAGTTATGCGGCTATATTAAAGCCTTCAAGGCATAAAAGGAAATTAGGCAATTTTTTGGTCTTCAATAAGTGCAAGAGCACTATTTTGTCACTTTGAAAATGCTTCCTTATTATTTCACTCTGTAGAAAATGCTTTAACTTTTTCCATATTACTACTTTTACTTTAACTACAAAATTTAGAGAGATATATACATATATAGACTTACAACATAGTACTTAAAGCTATTACGAGAAACAAAATCGTATTAAGGTTACATCCGATAAAATATACATCCCATATCACCCTTCCTCCATCAAAGTACAAAGACCACAAGATAATCTCATCATCCCACATCAATTAATCCACCACGCCCCGTATCCGAATTATAATATTTATACACGTTTCAAGTCCCAAAATGTTCTGGTTCGTTACTCGCGCAGACAAAGCCGTATGATTTTCCCCTTGAAAATTATTTGCATAGACCCGAATGAGCTATTAAACACCCGCCCCCACCCATAAGCAGATTGCGGTGTGCCAAAAGCTTTTACTTTTACACGATAATGCAACGTAATGCAGACACACAGAGACCAGTTTCCTACGAACTGTTTGTCAAAGAGTGGGGGCGGAAAATTAGATTTCCTCAGAGTGCTTGAGTAGTGCTCGAGTGTAGAGCCACTTTTTGTGATTTCTGTTGTCGCTCTTAATTCTTTCATTGTTTTTGTGAATCGTAAATGACGTCAAACTCGACTTGTGGAGTTTTTACGTTTTACAATTGTTGGGATGTAATTTAATCTATGGTTTGGAGATAAACGGGAACTTTATTGCGTGATAGTCCCCTTATGCGTTTAGAATAATTTTTATATTTTCATTTAATTATTTGCTTTAGAATGCCTATAGGCAGTCTTTATTATATTTTAAATGTCTGTTTATAATTCCAGGCACAGCTACACTAGCCAGCGAGTATGCTTACGCAGCCCCCTACTCGCAATATTCCCCTTACGGTGGACCCTACTCGCATTCTGCCGCTACGGGTCTACTCTCCAAGTGGTAAGTAATACACACATTCCATAATTATTATACATACATAAAAATATATTTAACCACCAGGACTTGTAGATGTTTGTGGAAGGCTTTGCAAAAAGCAGAGGTAGATAATCTTATTCAAAAATATCAAATTAGAGGTAAATTAAATACTACTTTTATGCTAACTTTGAATACTGATATACTTTGATCCTTTAAATCAATAATGCCACTTCTGCATTCGTTATTGAGAACGATTATTAGTATAAGATCCCGCTATACAACAACCTTCACTGAGATGCTTATTTAATGAACTTATTTTATATTTAATTTAATATGTCAATAAATATGATCCATATGGGTTGCCTAGCAAATTTCAGTCCAGAGTATGTTAAATTTGCTAGGCAACTAATATTAAATTATATATAAAATAAGTTTCATTAAATAAGCATCTCGGTGAAGGTCGTTGTATAGCGGGATCTTAGAACATATAGACTCATGTACGTCAAAATCACGTCCTCGGTTTTAGGTGTAAGATACCAGTTTTCTAGCGAAATTTATCATCATCGTACAAGCATGAAAGAGACATATATGCGCACATAGAAAACTCTATTACCAGTCGGAATTTAAACGCATGATCAGTTAAAATCGCATTCTAAATACTGCCAAATCTTATAAATGTCAAAACAAATATACTAAATTACGAATTTCCACACCTTAATAGCGTCATTATACATGGCTAACCAACCTGCTCCTCCAAAACGGTGTACCATTTAGCACAGGATAAATGAGGGTTTGTGCGAAATAAATCTAGCTATTTTATCACAGCCAGGTGATAGAGGTGTGCTCCGGGGATGTATGTTCGCACCCGTGGTTTTCCCGATCGTTAACACGATATTTATCGCTTGATTGCTATTTTTTACGAATAATTCTATATGAACTGTAAAAAAAATCGGAGCAAACATTTCATTCGTTTAGAATTTAAATAATAAATAATTAACACAAGGTAAAATGAAATATTGAAGGATTATATTCGATAGATATTTAGATGAAAAATGTGTCATTTTAATATAATAATAATCATACCTTAACCACTAAATTGGGATTTGGAGTAAAGGCAGGCTTTTTCCACAGACAATAATTAGTGAGGTGAGGCGAAGATAGTTTTAGCTTTAGATAGTTATAGCTTTAAAACAACGTTTTGCTTGAATGAAATAAAATGTATTGTACCTATTGAAACGGCCTAACCCCTAAAACACTTTTGACATTAATTAATTGGAATATTACATCAAAAAGCGCAATCCAAGCATAAAGAAAAAAAAAACAATTCGTTCGCACATTTGTCGTAGTCCCTTATCCCACCCTGGGGACCTTAACAAAGGGCTGGGTCTCCAGAGATTCGCAACTTATAGCGTTCGATTTAAGTGATTCTATTGCTTTTAAAGTTTTCAACTTAGGGTCTTATTCGCTTGAAAGAGAATTTATTTGTCGGCCGTGAATTATTGGTTGATGCATCCGGCTCTGATTCTACGAATAAAATTGTATTTATTTTTAAATACTGACATTTTGGATTTTGTGTGACCTGTGTATACTTATGTACACGCGTTAGAAGTTACCCATACTTCATTGGCGTAACAAGATTATATTTCGCCTTATTCTACGTTTCTAGAAAAAAGTACACTAACAATAGAAAAAATTTACTCTCATAATTTTTCCCTAACGCGCAAAAAGAAGAACATATAACTTCAATAAACGTTTTCCAAAAATGTAATAAAAACTAATATATTTAATATATTAGTTTTATTTATTATTAATCGTTTTTTTATAAAATTAAAATCATATAAAACAGAGGCGCTACAGCCCTTGGTCACTGGTTTCCGTCTGTTTCTTTAATTATTTTTTTATAGTCAAGTATTGACACGTGTTAATTTGTACCTCGTAAAATGCTGCGTTCCACACGATGACGTGTACATAGATTAAATGATAGAGGAAATCCATTCATGGATAGCCTGGCATCTGAACGACAGGGTTGAGACCCACTTACTAGGCTTACACACTCAAGCACTACAACAAACTTTATTAATATAGAATGCAGACTTATTAGCAAATATATTGTAAAACTCATGATAGATACAGTACAGCTGTAACAGTAGCACACGTTTACAGTATCACTATATTTATTTCGTTGCATCAGAAGAAGGATATTTATGAGATTATATTTTCAGATATCAACGGACGCCGTGCCAGCAGTAGCTGTCGGCGATCAACAACGAAACAAAGTGATATGGACACTAATTAACGTTATTGTGACAATTTTAGTTAATTAAAACCCTTATCCATTCCTTTAGAACTCATTTATATAGACAAATAATGTGTACAATTCATTTTTATTAGTTTATTAATTATTTAAACACAAATTGGAGCAGCTGAGATGATGAAAAATGCGATAATTTATTATTATGACAGACTTATCAGACCTAATCAGGTGTAATATGTCTTTTTTAAAAGAAAGTGTGGACCTTTTTGTGTATCGTTTTCAAGTTTTTGCAAAATATACTACAGTCAAACTGATTACATTTTAAAAAGATTTTTGAAACTTTAGAAATTTATGAAACCGCTCGTTTTTCGTCAGTCCCTACTGTTCTTATTAGTGTGGTAGCTTCTAATTGCTTTTCAATGTCTATAGATTTAACATATACTCATTATTTTTAGTTTATCTATGAGAGCCAAAGTTATCGTTGCGAATGTAAATAAATGAAAATAAATGTAATTTCATTTAATTTTAACTATTATTTACCTCAAAGTCTTCAATGCTGTCTAGCACAAGTTACTGTTCATAAGTTAACTTATTTTATAATTGTTATATTATTAAGTATTTGCTGTGTTTTATAAATTGGCTAGGGAAACCTATATTTTATATTATTTCATTTTAATAAAAGTTTTTTTAATATTTCAAAGAAATTTCTTAGCCAAACAAACATCGCTTAAACTGAACAAATTAATATATTGAGTCAAGTAATGTAGTTTCTTGAAATTACAATGAGATTAAATGTTTCCTTTAGTTTTTAACATATTATTTCGTCCGTCCATTTTCATTTATTATTATTTCCGTGTAAATAATAATTGGTATAATAAGCTTTTTACATTCAGTCTGAAAAGTCAGTGTAAAATGTTTTACATACAATACAAATTACAGAAATCTTTTATTATATAAATAAAAGCGTATTATTATTTAAAAGTAAAGTAATCATTTTTGAGAAAAGCTCTATCTAGCGATAATTCGACTGAATGTAATATAATAGTGATAATTTCCGTTATGTAATCTGTATATATTGTTTTCAAAAGCATACAGTGTAGAGTTACACCAAAGTATATAGATTCAGCAATACAGTTTTGAAGCAATTTATCGCCAAAGATATTGTAAAGTTTCTTGGGTAACCTAATAATAAAAATAATCATCTGATTTAGGAAAATAAAAATTATATCAATTTTAAATAATTTTATTCATTAATTTTTGATTTTTAAAACCCAAGAAACATTGATTTTACTCAATTCTTGAACAAAGTATTTGGTATTTATTTTATGTTACTCTTGATGTTGCTTTCCTTAAAGCATATCGTTTAGTGATCACTTAATACTTAAAGTAATAGTTTTGTTTAATTTGTAATAAGTATATTTGTAAGGTAAACGCACCAGTACGAAATAAATGCATATGAGTTTATATATAATATTATTTTTATTTATTTCTTGCATAGGTACCTACTTCCCGTTTTCGGTTTCAGTAAATTTTTGTAATGTTGTAAATTTTTAAAAGTAGGTTAGCAAACATGATTTGAACTTTATTAAGAACTCCTTTGTACTCGTGCTCATACGGCACCAAAATTTGACAATGTCACAATATGTCAATACTTTATATAAATTTGCCAATTAGGCACAATAAAAATTATATTATGGTGTAAAAAATAATAAAACAATGAATCCATATAGCCCTGCAGAATTAATAATATGAATACTAAGCAATCATAATTTTTATGGATCAGATTTTCAAGTTCGAGACTCAGATTTTTAAGCAACCCTGGCTAATTCATCAACGCCAAGTAAGAATATAGATGACAAGAAGTCTTTAAAATGTGGTACCAATACAGACCTAAAGGCTGATAACTTAGATGAATCGAAAAGTTCATGTCAACTTATCAAAACTGTACTTTCAGAAAAATACACAAATTGTAAAGAGTATTTGTGCAACGGAATAAATTTATTATCAAAAAAATATTCGGGCAACGTAGAAAATAAAGATTCTGTTCACGTTAGATCTAATTTTCAAACAAAATCAGAGTCTAATACACCTTGTGTGGCAAGAACAAAAAGTTTATCTGACTGCAAAGAAACATTTGAATCTGTTAAGGCATCCTCTAAAGGAGAATACAGTTGTCAAGATCCACCATTGGAAAGAGGCAGTACGTGTTGTTGTTGCAATACTGATCCCAAGCCTGTAGAAAGACCAAAATGTCCACCACCATTGTCAGTATGTGAAAAGGAGAACAATAAACCTAATATTTGTGATAAGACAGTGAAAGAGGTCAATGAATGCAAATTAAAAGGTTGCGTAACTAAATGTGTTAAACAACATGTTAAAAAAATAAAAAGAGATCAACGTCATTGTGAAACTGTTATTGGAATGATACCATCGAAAAACCCTAACGATAAAACTATTTATTATCCATTTAAAAAAATAAAGGAGAGAGGCTCCATACTCTGTGAACAAAAGAAAAGTAGCGTTCAAGAACTTATCGAAAAAAAGAGCGCAGCGGTACTGGAAATGACAGATAACGTTAGCAATTTTTTCTGTAGGGCTTACAACAAAACAAGGGAAGTAATTGGGATGCCATCTTCAAGCAGCTGTGGAAATCAAACCGCACAGTCAAGAGAAAAATGTTCATCCAGAGTATGTAGTGGTAAATCAAAAAGTAATAAATGTTCTGCTACGAACTGTTCATTTGAAAATGACAATCAAACAGAACCTCCTATCAATACAAATTTAAGTACTCATAGTATACATGAAGTTCGACATCCAGTAGCTTTAGTTTACGAGAAAATAAAAAATACAGTTGAAACTTCGTTGTCCTCCTTCGGTGAGAGGAGCTATTTTGGTAATTTAGTTGACATTGTAACGTTGCCAAAACAAGATAAGAGTTCACCTTATGACGTTCCTACAAGACCTCCTACCCCTCCTCAAGTGGCTATACTACCTCCTCCACCATCACCACCGAAAAAAGCATCTAACCACAGTGAAATAACACCAGTACATAGTGGTATGATGACCTCAGTAAAAAATAAAATAAAATCGATATTTCGTAGAAATAAATCGGCAACAAGTCTCCCACCAGAAAAAGATGAAAAACAGGATGACAGTGATAGTGAAAAAAGTATTGGCAATTAAAGTAATGGTGGTAGTGAGATCAAGAGTTAAACAATGTTTTATATGCACCTTCAAAATTGTCAAGTTATTAAAAATATTATTAAACAACATATTTTTCTTTTCTAAGAATTTCCGGAAATAATACATTTCTGTATACTTAATTTTCAGTGCCTAGCTATATTAATAGCAGCGAGGTTTATATACTTATATAATATCCCCAATAAACTATCGAAAACACAACAAATTGATATTATAACCTCTAATGTTGTAACTGAAACTGGCAGCTTATAATTATTTTTTTGAAAAATATCTGATTGGCAAGTGCTGTCCGAAAAAATCAAACTGTCTTCCAAAAATGTATCCAAAATTGAAATAATGAAAACAAAGAAATGTACAATAGAGCCGACACCAGAACCACCCCCGCCTGATCCATGTAAGTTACAACGCATAAGACAAAAAGAAAAAGCAGGCATTAAAATATGTCCTCCAAAGCCTATCGAACCTCCGGAACCAATAGCACCCTGCCTTGCTATATGTATTGAAAAGATTAAAAATCCGCCATACACCACAACCGAAGAGGCTATTGTTTGTATCGTGGATAGGGAAAAAACTGGAACATCCAGATGTGATGCTATCGAAGATTTGACAGCTGCTCATTCTGATCCACCCCATCCTTGTATGAAAAAGCCCCCACCCCCACAACCACCTCCTCCTCCGCCACCTGATCCTTGCGAAGTCCAGAAGAAAAGAGAACGATTAGCGGCTTGTAAAGAAAAATACAAAAGATACTACGAGTGACAATGGAAAACTTCTTGAATTACACAGCGAAGCTTTGCAGCGTAGATTCCCTTATAGATAAATTTAGCCGAGAGCTTAATAGTGATTGTGAAGAAACTAGGCGACTGACTATTGAATCCCCAAATAAATCGGCCAGAAAAAACTCTATTGACGATATTAATAGTAAGATTTTTGATCTTGAAAATTTAATCAAACGCCTTCAAGAAGAAATTGACGAAATGTACGTGAATACAGATAAAGAAAAAAAATTACAGGAGCATTTTGAGGCAGAAACGATTGACAATGAAGGTGCGTCAAGTCAAGCGTATCCATTAGTACTTTCCGATGTCGATCGGCCTCTGGCAGAGCAATCAAATCGATTCAAATCTGAAAGAGATGTCTTAGTCAATTTTGGAGCATCAAAATCTATGGACTCTTTGTCTTCAATTACAAAAGCCTTTGCCGCTTTATGGAATGATGAGGAGAATATTATGAAAAGAGTTAGGGGCAGTGATAATTTTGACTCATAAATATACCTAAAAATACCTGTATTTTTTTTATAAAACATCGAAAAAATAGATTTCGAGTCTGTAGGATCAGCAGCTAAATCAAATACAAGTCTTTTAAAATTATTTTATGGTTAACAATTACAATATATTTCGTACAAAATGAATTACAACACTGAGTAAATATATAAGCACACTGTTTACCCTTATAAATCATAGCATAAGTTTTCAAAAATATATTTCGCATAAAGATAAATACTCGAAATAAAAGCTTTGGGTAATTATATTATCAATATTTTGGCACTTAACTTCTAATATACATATTTTTATATTACTTTTCGTAGAATAAGTTTAAATATATTACTTTGGTTATAACTTATAAGGCACATAGCCAAGTATATTTCTTCATCATGCCAAAAGCGTATGTTACTTATAGTAATATGCACAATATTTACTAAAAAAATCGTGTAAATATAAATTTTTCAAGGCACATTCCTGCGTAAATTTTCCAAATGGCAGAATCAGCCTTTTGTGCCCTCCAAATTACATTTTATATTCAACTAGTTCATATACAAAAACACGTTTGAAAGCAAATGCAAATAACTCGAAAGACGTTCAAAAACAAACTATTTACATAAACAATATTTTAACATACCGTAAGCACAATCTCATTATCGCTTTTAAAACTACAAAACTCCGTGACCTAACTCCAAAGCTCCGCAGAACTTGCCAAAATGGCACACAACCCATGTGGCTGTCAACCAACATGGGTGAAAATGAAACCAAAAATTCATAAAAATTGCTTATTTCTTGCGCGGAGGCTGCATCGGGGGCTGGTGGAAGGGATGGTACTGACGAGATAACAAGTTTTCCTGAAACATAATGTCTAACTTGAAACCATTTCCACCATATACGCCATTCCTACTCCAATTTTCAACATTTCAGCTTTAATGTAAGTAGTTCTTTGATATCGTACACTTGCGATTGCGTGGTATAGAATAAATATATTACTGAATATTTAAAAAGGCGTCGTTATAGCTACTCAGTATATCAACTAAGATTCCAGAATTATTTTGCTTTAATGCTTAGCTTTCAATAATTAATCATACTATTGTGGAACGGTTCTGAAAGGCTAATTAAAATAAAATAGTAGATACTATAATTAAATTAACTTCTGTTTTAAGGCTTCATTTGTATCTTAAGAACTACAATCTAGAATCTTAACGATTTCTTAAAAAAAGATTATGATCTTACCACAGCGTTCTCAGAAGTTTGAGCCATCAAGCGCTCTTTCAAAATAAGCTGATTTGCAGCGCTGTAAAAAATTATATCGATTTACAAAATTTTATTTCGGTATCATATGTTTTTCAAAATCAAAGGAAACGGTTTGGAAGCCTAAAATATCATACACAATTACACTACTAACAATATCACAGCCTTATGCTAAAAAGCCACCTTTTTTGTCTATTTAGTCGGATACAAAATAGATTTTAACAAATACTTGTTACTGTATTGAACGCCATCTAGAGCAAAAGATAAAAATCTTACGTGTCCATCTCCTCTTGTGTGAGGTCGAGCGCCTCCTGCATTTCGCGGGAAGTGCTCTGTAGAAAGTCGGCGTCACAATATTTGCCCAATCCTTGATCCGTTAGCACCTGCAATGTTGTTGTAGCTTAACGGTTTGCCGGTAGATGGCGCATTAACCAATTAATTTTTTTTTCTAAGAACACGTTTTCATACATTTTACATTTATACAAATAGTATAATTTTCAGCCTTTTTAGATAAGTGTCTAGTTTATGTTATTTGAATATTATAATATACAAAGTTTTCGTCCTATTTCATTTAATAACATATTAGTATTGCACATGTAAAAAGAGATGTAATGATGTATAATAAAACGACCTCATATTTAATATTATTTTCTAGTATTTTCCTAACTGGGATAGAACCTTACCCGAGCAATCAGACTCTCCGCTGGTTTCTCTACACAATAAGGCACCTTGTTTATCTGTCGCATATTGTCACGATCTAGAATTAAAGTAAATAAAATTGAATCCGCAAAAAATTGCTTTAAACGCATTGATATATAAATAACCCAAGATGCACAGTCTCGAATAAAAGTAACGCTCGAAAGTGTCCCGAAACACTATTTATGTCATTTTCTATAACAGTATGTCTATAACAGTATATGTTACAAGCATATATTATTGCAAAATCAACCATACGCGAATTTCTTAAAGTTGTTATTACAACGCAGTGTATACGTACTTAAAGCAATAAAATTTTACGACCGACCGTGGTCGGTAGGACAAGGTATTGAGTGCAGTCGAACATTATTATTTTTTATTTACAACTATTTAACATAATTTTAAATTTATCCGACTTTTCGGGTGCTTTACAGCGTGCGTGTTCACGGTGACTAAAGACAAAAGGTGTTGGATGTTAAATAGTTGGAAATTTATAATAATACATAACTTTAATCCGGTTAAAAAGTTTTTTCTTTAAATTAAAAAATAATTTGTTAGTAAATATATTTGTCAAAAACTACACACAAAAAAGTTCAAAAGTACATAAATTTATTTATAAAAAAAAACACAAATAAATAACATCGACTCCACTTATTAGACGCGAGACTATTTGAAATGAGTGCACAATTTAGAATGTTGCGCTCATTTTTTGAGGACGTTTTTTAGACGTTGATTGTGCATCTTGGGTTTTTTATATATCAATGTTTAAACGCTATAAAATTGTCATTCATTCTGAACGTTATAAGTTAAAATATTATTTTTAAATATACGTTTGCGTTCAAATAAACATACCCATGCGCTGTTATTTTTGAAATATTTTTTACATAATGTTATAATTTCAAAACATGCAATGAAACACGAAAAATGATAGTTATAAAAGTAGCTGTAAACAATTTTGGTCGCATTCCATTGCTTCAAAATGAACCCTAATGGTAAAATTCAGAGTCCAGACTTCAAATTCCGTATGCCTAAGTCCTACGAATAAACCACTTTGCCACTTTCTTTGCAAATAAACGATTTATTATTATTATAAGATCGGAATTCATACTTCGTGTTTGTCTCGACTCAGATTCTCACGTATCCTTCGAGAACTTTAACCTTGCTCTGCTTCAAAAGCAAATACAATTCCAATCTCTTGACATCAACAGATATTGAAAGAACTACATTGAAATTGATTCCCATATTTTTTTTTTGCCCTCAATGTTTACTATAATTCGTGTTTTAATGCCTTTTCTAAACCATCACTAGAATCTTTGCGGAAAGAGAACCAATGGCTATGCGAATGTCGCAGCCAACTAACTTAATTATCCGTTCAATAGCCTAGCCTTTTAATAAAACGGGGCCGTTTAGCTAACGGCCTGAAAGATATTTCAAGAATTGGTATTTACCACGCGTCTTGTTATTAAACAACATTATACACTTTTCATATCAAGTCAAGTAAAGTGATTACTGCTGCGTCCTCTAACGGTGGTTCGCTTTCCACACACACTAGCTATTGTTATTGCACTCTTACATGCTGTAAATTTTACCGAAAAATCTTTTCTCCGAGGAAACTCCTACAATTCATCAGGTAAATTAATCCCCTCAAGATGTCGTCAAATGTTTGTTTACGATTTTTTCAACCAACATCTTTAGACCGCTAATTATAAAGCTTTAGAAGTAGGAGAATATAATTTTATAGATCACAACAGCAAAATTAGTATTGCACAATCACAACACACTAAAACCTTCGATAACTTACTGTATCTCATACTTGTCATTAAATCATTCGATGTTTTTCTGTAAACATTATAATTGTATGTATATTTTTAATGTGCATTGATTTTACGACACCATTATAACAACACCAATACTTATGTTTTCTACTACAGGTATCTAATGTTATATCGCTAATTTACGTGATTTTATTTAACTTTAATGAAAGTATATTAAAATAAATAATAGATGAAGTATTTTAAAACTTAGCTAAGCTAAGTAATTATTAAAAGAGTTATATTAATTGGGAATGAATCTAATAATTTATATCTATATGTAACGTACAGTCTGAATTGAAGCGTGAAGAGGGTAGGGCCACAGATAAGTAATTGAAATTATTATTAATAGACTACAGAAATGGCGCGCTACCTGTAAACATATTTTTATATTTATTTTTCTATTAATATATATGATTACTTACTATTAAATTATGCAAAATAGAATTTACATCGTCTGATTTTACCAATGTACATACATATATGTTTTTCATGTTTTCATTATTATATAAGTTAAAAACTTACTCGATAACTCTGAAAATCCTCTCCGAATCCTTTCCGTGTAAAAGAGGTTGCATCGCGATCTCCTCATCGCTTTCACTTTGGTCATCATTATATTTACTGTAAAAATAATAAAAACCGTAGTCAAATCTACATTAGAAGCATGTTTTAAATTCTTTTCCCATAGCTAAGAAGGACTGATTTATATTAGACTTGTTCTTTCTGTTCGGAAAGCTAATATGAAAATTAAATCTTTTTACAACGAAAACTTACTTTTCCTCTTCCGGAATTTTCCCGTCCATTCCTAACTCCCTTTGCATCATGAAACCCAAGGATATGTTTTTGTCACCTAAAACAGAAAAATCACGTATATTTAATTTTTTTGTAATAATGCTTTATGTACGCGACTAGCACAACTGTGCGTTAGGATTTTTGTCTTCAGGAACTCCCGCAATATATCGTACTAACTGGTGCCCGCGACTTCGTCTGCGCAGGATTGTTATAACATTTGTCCAAATGATGTAGCGTGAAAGTCATATTGTCATATTCTTTCAATACCAGAAGCGATAAAAGTATCTATTTTCATTTAGGAATCACACACATCTACCAAATGTGTATTTGAAATAAATTATAAATTTTTATTGTTGTTTTGTTATTTATGCTATAATGGCTTACACATAAGATATATATACTGTAGCGGGATTTTTTGTACGACTATTTAAGATAAACATATTTCCATAATACATTACATGCAGCGCAAGCCAGAATAGCTCGCAGAAATCGCAGGTAGTAGATTTTTTCCTTTCTTTAGACTGGATGTTTAAGACGATTCACAGTTCACACAATATCTTTATAAATTGTAGCATATGTGTTATTCTGATATATAAGCTATATTATTGTAAAGTATCATTAAAATCCATTCAGTATTCGTTACTCTCTCACGTTTACGTGTCATCCATCCATACTTACAAACTTTCGCGTTTATAATGTTATATATATATGCGTTTATCTACCATTCATTGATTTAGATTTGACCATAGCTTTAGACGGTTTTCGAGGTCCATAAAAACTTCCACGGCTCTTTTTAATACTTGTCCAAACAGAACCGAATAGTGTGTGATTTCTCTGAAATAAAACAAAAAAAAATTACGTTATATATACGACGCTGGAAACGTTTCTGATTACACATACTTATAAAGTATAAACGTAACTGTAGGAATTCTGACAGCCGAGAAGTATCGCACTTGTGTATGTGATGTATGTTGTATATCCTTTGCTATGGGGGTGATAGCTAGACGGAATCTAGTCAATTTAACCCCAAGAAGACATAAGTTTGAGCGTTTACCGCTAAAATAAACACCGTTTGTCGCTACTCCTCTCTTCGAAGACACTCTCCTTAAAGCCACAGCCAGCAATCGGAATGCTGGGCGTTGACATATTGAACGACGTTTAGTTTCGTGGTCATTTGGAAGGGTATTAGCCTGTCCTTCCTAAGTTCTAGCCCTCTAGTACAGCATCTTGGAAAATGGTTGGTGAGCTCAGAAAGGCCAGACGGTGATTCACTTCGAGCCATCGCTTGCAACTGTTGAAAGCGCAAATTCAGCTCCACGTGGAGTAGAGCTGAAAACAGCTCAGATCTGTACGGGAGCTCCCCAGTACCAGCTCCTTCCACTTGATCGTATTTAACAAAAAGCGATTCAAATCGTTGACGACCACTTTCCGAGTGGCTTTATCCCTTGGCGTTGCGTAGTGAGTGCTTGCTTTTTAAATATCATTTAAATATACTATACTTACTCTATGCATAGGTTCAACGACTTCCCCAACAACGTCATCAAGATTGCCAGAAATAGCTCGCTTCAGTTCGGGTCCAGCTTCATGCATTTTCCGCAAACCAGCTTGAAGAGTTGTCTGATTGTTTTTGACTGCTTCCTGCTCCTTTCGTTTCCTGAATCTGTTGTTAGGTGTGTTATTAATATAAAATAGGAATTTTAAAGCTGAAGACCAGCTGATAAGCACTAATGCAATTTTAAAGGCATAAATGAAACTTTCATAAATTATGAGCTAGATAAAATTACTTCGAAATATTATTAGGTTGTCTAATTATTTGCACCATCTCAGACCCAAGGAATAAGAATGTAAACATACAACTATGACGCGATTTGGTTGTGATTGGTCACCAGGACATATAATAATCAAAGACTTCAAATGACCAGTAATCACTAAAAGAAAAGCGCGTAGTAATCTCCTTAGTACCTACCTTTTCAGCAAAAGTAAAATATTTTTATCAAAATAAACACAAGGAACGTTCCATACATGGGAAGGTACGTTGTTAAACGGTCAATTAATATATAACACTAGCTGACCCGGCAAACGTTGTTTTGCCATGTTTATTAATCTAGGAAATATTTTTTTAGTTCAATAAAAAAGAACTATCAACAATAATAAAAAATAGCGGTTAGTCGTAGAGGGGTGAAAATTAGGGGTTGTATGTATTTTGTATGCTGTATCATAAAAAATAAAACAATTTTTTTTCTAAAAAACTTTTTTTTTTGAGTGGACACCCCTTATCACCTAAGAATTTGAAAGATAATAGTCGATTCTCAGACTTACTGATTATGCATAGAAAAATTCATAAGGATAGGTCGAGCCGTTTCGGAGGAGTATGGGAACGAACATTGTGACACGAGAATTGTATATATATGAGATAAACCTTTAAAACAAAGGGTATTTTTCTTACAGTCCTAGTAAGGTCTGACGCAGTAGGCCGACTTCTTTATAATAATTAATAAAACTACTTAGCTTTAAATCGGGATAATAAGATGTAACTATTATTAATGCCTTTTGAAATTCTTTAATCGCGTAAAAATATGTTCCAAAAACATGTTTTCGTGTGTATACTTTTTATATGTATAAGCAGATTCAATTTTAAGTGAACTTCATGCAAAAACATTAAACCACGCGAAAAGCAAAAAGTGCAAATTGAAGAAGCATATCTGATAATGATACACAAAGAAAACATGCTTGGGAACCTTTTAAGCATGCTGTAAAAATTTAAAATCAGAGTGCGAGTAAGCTGGAAAAAAGGTCTAACAATCATTTCCTTTCTATATAACGATATATAAGTATGTTACGTGCTCTAGATTATAATTTCTTGCTAAAAAAAAACAATATTAAAATCCTAGGTCCTCCTCGCCTCGCCTTTACGTACCTGTAAACCCAAAGTAAGTGTCGGCACATAAACATAATGCACGGTTTGATTTCTGGAGAGACAATAATTGTTTCTGGTTGGACAATGATTGTTTCATACAACTTACGACTATATAAAAAAAGAGTGTGTGTACTTATTTACACGCGTTAGAAGTTATACTTAATTGGCGTATGGAAAAAAATAACTAAAATGCAGCAGTGATTAACGATAAATATTAAAATTAATCAAATAAAATTATTATTAGTAAATACTATCACCGTCGTATATGAAATTGATTTAAGAAAAAAATTAAAATAATATTTATTTATTCACACTGTTTAATTGTACTGTTACGAAACACGTGTTCTAAATATAAAAATACTAGAATATACAACTTGAGCATAGTTATTATCGATTTTCATGCCACCTAGAACTAACTTCATTCTGTTAATTTTGTGTAATGGTGCGCGCGCATCGTAACATTTCACTCTCATCAATTTTTCATAAAGCGCCTAAAGAAGTATAACTTCAAAAACTGCACTGCACTTCTGCTAATGGCAAAACTATTTTATATTGAGAAACAAAAATATGTCTTACATCTTAGTAAAGAAATGATTGATAGACCCAAAGGCCAAGAAAATCTTTCAAGCATTGGCATTGTCTTGTGGTACCAATAATTAAGCTCAATTACAGCTATCGGTTGCTTATAATTAGAATAACTTACGCATGGTTCCTATAAAATAGAACATTTTATTAGTAAGTATTTATTTAATTAATCTACGACATTTTTACTTATACAACGTGTAACAAAAACCACATACACAAACAATTATGACTAAAAATTATAAACTTAGGTATTTTACTATTTATGAATTAACCACGATGTTGTACGGCTTTAGCTTTTGTGAACTAACACGAGATGTATGTGTTCCTAAAAAGTTTTAGAATGAACAGTTTCGGTTTTTTAAATTTTTATTGGCGGATGGCATCAATGTTCGATTATCGTAAGCCCAATGGCTTCCGAAGTTGTCTGAAGGAGTTTTTTTTGTTTTTTTTTCATGCAATTGTACATCGTGGCAACAAAAAATTATGGCAAGACGTAATTGAACAAATACTGTGCATGTGAGTTCAGAAATTGAGTTCCTAAATCAAAATCAACAGATAACGGGAGTGTTTAGAAATACGTCGAATGAATAATGTATGGCGGTTTATATAAAGATTCACTAGTTTGTTTGTTCTTCGATTGTTGTTACAAATTGTATACAAGATCTTAGATTTAATATAGTTTAATTTCAAAAATTACGAATGATTACGAAACTTTAACAGAAACTAACTACTGTGCTATACAGATTTTGCGAAGTTTACTGCTCATAAAAATATTAACGATATTTAATATATTCATTAGTCTCTTTTATAAGCAAACTTAGAAAATCTGTATAAGAGTCATGCCAGTGCTAATTTTAAGATACATCAATTTTAACATCAAAGCTTACGTATTCCTCTTTATTTGAAGTACGTAGAAAATTTACTGAATGTCAATATTTTCTTCTTTAATTTTATTTATTTTCAAATTTATTTTGGTTAAAAATTTACCGTCTGAAGTAATCCTGTATGAGGAAGGTGGCGTAGAATTTTCCAACCGTTATCTCGTTCGGGTCTCCTGGCGGGGGCACTACCTGGTCCAACAGTTTTGGTGATGTTCGTTTCCATATCTTTTTTATTATTGCCCGCAACTCCGTGTTGCACTGGTCAATTACTCCTAAAAACAATTTTATATCTGTTTAAATTAACAATTTAAATGAAGACTTTTATTTACTATTATTATAAGGATTAAGACAAGCGCTGCAAATAACCACTCACGGAGCGCTCAGCCCAGTTATAGTGCAAATATGTTGTTACTATTTTGTTACGTGTACCTACTATTCCATTATGTACATTACGTTCGTTCTATTGTTACAGATACCGGCAAACATCTTGACCAAATGACCTTTTTAGGTGCCACTGTAGATCGCGTGATTGGTAAATCAGTTGACGTTTGTGTCCCGCGCGTCCCGTACGATGCGCAAACTCTCAATGCTCAAGAAATTTGCCGGTACCTGTACCCATTTACAAACTTACTTTTGCTACACGTTAGGTTGAATCATATTTTTTGATTTGATTTTTGATTTGATTTTTGATTTTGATTGTATGTGTTTTTTTAACATGTAATATCATCCACATATTTCTGCCTTTATCCTGAAATATTTTCTTGATAACAGTTCTATTTACCTGAAGTTTTTATCTGCAGTTGTGTTCTCACAACAGCGAAAAGCGTGGCATTGAAGTTGACAGTGCCATCAGAGTTGAGGGGCATGTTCATTGATACGAGTCGCTTGCAGGCTGTTCTATGGGGACAAAGCTTGCCAAAACCTGATAAAAATATACTATATATAATATTATCTATTACATGAAAGATTTACTTAAATGTATTATTTGTACTTATGGGACAAGGCCCCGCATTAGGTATGTTTATAAGAGATTCTTTAAGAAATTTGAATCTAAATAAACGTACAGCGATCATATCTTTACAATAGTTTGTAATCAAATAATTGACTTAGATTAAGACAATTACAAGTTTTCCCTCCGAAAAACGAATATATTATTATAAATGGTTTAATTTAATGAACTCTTTGCCCCTTAAAAAGAATCGTACCAGCGAAATAAATAAGTACAGTACGTTTTTGACTTTTAAGCGAAGTACGTACCTACTAATTAATTCAAGTCCTTTCTTATTATAAAGAATATAGTAAAAAAGAATAAGTTTTTACCTAGAGGCGGACTGATTTTTCTCAGTAACGTGACGACATCCAAATGTTTTATTCTACCTTTAGCATCTGGATCGTACTCACTCCATAACCTAGAACAGTGTTGATGTAAAGTGTAAAGAAAATAAATAATTTTAAAACGTTTTTATACATTATTGAAAATTGTCTTACCTAACAAACTCGTCAAGATGGTGAGGTCCTAAGATAGACCAATCTCGTGTGAGGTAATCGAAATTATCCATAATAACGGCGACGAATAAATTGATAATCTATAATGTTAAATAAAAAAAAAATTCTTAATAATAATAATCTCCAATGATTAGGGAATACACTTTTTTGCATATGACGCTCGCTTTCTATTTTAAAGGATTTAACCACATTTTTAAAAACAAAATTTTCACTATCGATTCAAAACTTTATACATTCACTAACAATCTAAAACTTCTGTCCTATGCTGAAACCGAAAGTATTCTTCTTGTACAAAAGTAGTTTATTAAGTCAAGTACCTAAATTAATAGCTAACTGGCTGTCTATGACACAAGGAATCCTAGTGTTGGGGCTAGCTTTACATAGATACATATTTTTGTATTATGTGTAATAAAGCTTTTTTCCTTCCTTTTTCAAAAATATACAACGACCTCAAAGCTGCTTTAATGCGCCATTAATAATGTTTATTAATTGAATGTATAGAATTTTTAAACTATTTTTGTAACATTATTAACTTACCAAAAATGTACACAGAAGAGAAAACGAAATAAAGTAGGGGAAAGCTAAATTTGTTCCACAGCCGAGTTCTACCAGAGTGGAGTTATCACCATCAGCGTGGTAACAGCCTACGGGGATACCGGGATGCTCGTCATCATTGGGGGACAACGCCATCATTATATCCTGCCAAGCTTCACCTATAACAAGCGTCATAACAGATCAAGATCACTTAGAACTTTTTTGTAGTAAGAGTAATCATTATTTGTGCGTTTAAGCTATTGATACCGCATCACATGTATTCATCGAACTTGGCAATGTAGGCAGCTTGAATTTTCTATATACATAATTAAATTCAAGAATTTTATAAGATAAGCTTTCACGTGAAATGATTAAACCTGAGTTCTAAAATTAGAAAAATTCATTCCTAATGTTTTAAAAATCCATGTTTATTTACATAATACTTATTCATTGTTAATGCTTAATTAAAATAACGATATTTATCGCAATGAAAACCCTGTAAAAATAGCAGAACCATGGACGTGTGAACATTTTAATAAAAACACAAGCATACATTTTTATCACATACAAAATTATGGCAAATATAATATCCTAATTGTATCCACAATTAACATTAAACAGTAATTATTATCAATTAACTTATTAACCTAAAAGCACTACCAGTAAACATAATTTGATCATGAGGCAGGCTTCATCTAATAACTTCAAAATACTCAACCGATTTCACTATTAGAATTCAACATGATTGCTGAGTAATACGTCAGACTTTAAAAATTTCCGAGCGACCGCAAGTCACTAATAAAAATCTCCCAAAGTTCATCGTTTAATCTTAAAGGTATAAATGTTGTTCTTACCCGTAGCTGATCTAAATAACACCATCAAAGCGCTGCCAAACGTTTGGAAGTTGTTATTTCTGGTTAGTACCTCATCGTCTAAGGCGATTTTACCAAACAACTGGAAGAAATTTAGTGTCATTAATATCTATGAGAAACTATATTCTCTGATTACTTAAGGTTTGTTTGTATTTCGTGCCTGTCTTACCAGTCTATATAGCCTGATACATTAAATGTTGTTGAAAAGAACTCGAAATTCCGAGCCTTTAAAAAGCGTTTATATACGAATAGTCTCCGTACCAACGAGGCTACACTTATGATAAATAAAACAAGATTTGAAAATTTCAACATTTTCACTAAAGTCTTATTGTAATTATATTTACATATGAACTTGTATTAACGTGATGACAAGAGAAGAGGCTTTACAACGGTGAAGGGGGGGGGAGGTGTACTCTTATACCTAATAAAATAAACTTAACACAAAATAACCTGAAAGATTACCTGCATTCCAACAACGGCATAGATGAAAAATAGTAGCACAATCAGTAAGGCTACATATGGTAGAGCCTGAAATGACTTTATAAATGTCCAAAGTAGAGTTCGTATTCGTTCTCCTCTTGATAGCAATTTTATCAAACGCATCGCTCGAAATAGACGGAAAAACGTGATGTATTTTAGAAGAGTTGTTGATCCCTGTAATTGTAGATGCAATTATCAAATATATTATTATAGTAGCTTAAAAATATAAAGATTTCTTATGTTATTTAATGAATAAATGCAATTAATACCACAGACAGTTAATTACCTCTTTATTTGCTCCAAGGGGTGCAATGAGCTGAAAACAAAACAAAACATTGTTAATTGGCTAAGCTAATTCTTATTCTATAGACTTCAATTTAAAATAGGTAGGTATATCTAGAATACATTAATCCTTGCTAGAATCCTATTTAATCATAAAAGATTATCAGAATAAATTAAAAAAAATATATATTTACTAGATGACCCGATGAACTTCGTATCACCTACATTTATTTGTTTCAAAACTTAATTTATTTTTTAAACATACCAAAGGGATCGGGCCTCATATTACAGCTATGAAACACAAATTTGTGAATGCGTCTATAAATATTTGACAGCCAAGTGATAATTGTTTATTTCTATTCACACATAAGACAAAATATTTTCCAGCTAGGAACAGTTTTTATTGGAAAATTCAAATGTTTTAAGTATTGTACTTTACTTATTATTTATGGTCCCCACCGTTAAAACCTTCCCTGAACTTCCACAAATATTTCAAGATTATTAGCCAAATCAGTCTACCCATTCTCGGCTTTTAGCGAGAGAAAGGAACAGCAATTCATATAGCAATTAATATACATATAGATAGATGTTAATATTTAGCTAAATAGTTAAAATAATATGTTTAATAAACCCTAAAATTAATACGTAATAAGTTATTATTAATTCATCAATCAATAATAAATGGTTTCTTGATATGAATTGTTTGTTTTCAAATTACTAGATACTAGTTAACGTAATAAATACAGCCTAACGATTCTGTAACTCGCTTTTGGAACTCACACAGCGGTTTTCACAGCGGCAGCCGCGCTCAAATCTGCGAAAACCGCTGTGAGAGTTCGAAAAGTGAGTTACAGAATCGCACGGCTGGCCTAAGATTTATTTTTCGATTGCCTAGAAATATACTGACTATTGGACTTACTTCGGATGGCAGTTTATTTTCATTCACTTGAGTAACTACGATATCTATTATACTGCCCACTACCAATATAAAATCCGTTGTATTCCATGCATCGCCGAAGTAATTCTGTAAAATAATATACATATTTTAAAGAATGTTGCTTATGAAGTATGAAACCTAAAACGAAAGCTTACTACTCTACCATTCATTCAACAATTTTAATAAGTCATTTTTTAACAAGGTTTTCTGCATTGCTAAGTGATATATGTTTTACACAAAAGCATCAATACATAACTTTGAATTCAATTCAAACATATTTCGGAGATTGTTCCATATTCTTATTTGTCTCAAGTTACAATCTCGTCCTAAGCGCTTTCAAATATGTCAAACATACGGAAAAAGGTTTGATAGCTCTTGATATAAGATTAATTAACGTTATATATAATACGGACGGATCTAAATCAACCTCGCATTGCAATAACCTACTCAAAATTATGAGATATTTTAATAAGAAGCCGAGTCAGAAAGTAAATTGTCATAGTAACAATTCACGGATCACATGCCATACGTGATAAGCCACAAATTTTGCTAAGAAGAAAGAGAGAATAAATATGGTTTAACGGGTACGTACCTTAAATCTAAATGCTGCCAATTTAAAAACAAATTCCAACATAAAAACTGTTGTTAAAAGCATATTTAAATAGTCCAATATCTGAAAAAGAAATGTTTACATAACTTCTTAACCATGTTGAAGTGTCACTAATGGTGTTGTTTTCTTTTAATTCAATGATTTAATGAGATACAGTACTCGAAATAAATTAACTCCATGACCTATCTCATAGGCCATGTGCTTAACAACCTATGGTACCTAGACTAACATGACTACTAGACTAACATGTAGTATAAGACCGATCTATTTTTGTTAGTAAGTACAACTTAAATACTAGTTTTAGTACCCTCAAATATCAACAACAAATTAAAATAAATTAAAATGGAATAAAAAAACAGCCTACACATGTCTTCCAGAGCCGACTAGCTAATGCTATGCTATATAATTATTTAGCGAGAGCTATAGAGATTTTTAGTTTTTCTATATTTTTATGAAAATATTATTTTTATTTCGGCCAGTCGCTTATTAACGAAAACTGTGACTTCATTTCCTGTGTAACTGTAACATTACTTCCGCTTAAAAAGTGAAACATAAAATATTGGTTAACCTACCTATTACCTACGGCTTGTTGCTACCTACCTTCTTATATAAGGGTTGTGCATCATGATACTTCATCATGAGCGCCACAGTATTGAGGACGATAAAGAAAAATATGACGTACTCAAACCGCTGTGAAGTCACAAACCACCATGTCTTATATTGGATTCGATGTTTTGGAATATACCTGTAAATATTCTTATTAGGCCCTGGATCATTATAAAAAAATAAATCAGTGGCGCTACAACCTCATTAGGTCTTGGCCTCAGATTTCTGAATCTGTTTCATGATAATTTTTTAAATCTAATAGGCAAGTAGGTGATCAGCCTCCAGTGCCTGACACACGCCGGCGACTTTTTGGGTCTAAGACATGTCGGTTTCCTCACGATGTTTTCCTTCACCGCTCTAGCAAATGTGATGCGCTCATAGAAAGAAAGTACATTGGTGCACAGCCGGGGATCGAACCTACGACCTCAGGTATGAAAGTCGCATGCTGAAGCCACTAGGCTAACACTGCACTGGATAACGATGATAAAAATGAGACGAATCTAACCTTCTTATTGGTTTGGCTTTTAGTGCGAACTCAACGCAATTCCTTTGATTCTTATCTAATTCACAATCTTTGAACTCTTGCTCTCCTTCTTTTTGGAATGTAACTATGACAAAACCTACGAATATGTTAACCTAAAAACATAAATAAAATTAAGACGTTATATTACACAATACATATACGTAATTTTATTTTTTCTCTGTTTGTTGTAATGCTTTGGTTTAGTTTTTTGTATTAATTGTATTTCTTTTTAGTTGAAAAGGAATTTAAATTTGTACTTCTGTGTAGCCCGCCAGATTAAACCCCTTAGTGTTTTTTGTGTTTTCTGTATATATAACAAAAAAAACTTTATGGGTTAGCGGACCTTATTAATGGTCCATTAAGAGAACGGACAAAAGGTTATAATAGAAGAATATGTCAGTTCCTATAGTAGTAGAAAGAGTTGTATTTCGTAAACACTTTAATCTTTCACTGTTGAATGTCGTACTTTTTCTTCTGATTTTTTTAAAGTGTAGTATTTATTATTTTGTATACAGTACCATAGGTGTAAGTGCTTATAAAATATTACATTCTTTTCCATTTTTCATCGCAAACTTGCCACACTGAAGTGACTCGTAGCGGCAACTTAATTGGTTAAATAATAAACATTTAAATCAGTTTTTGGAAGATTCAACACGCTTTCGATGTTCAAAAATTTTCAGGGTTAGATAAATTTAGTAAGCTTTTTGTGATATTCTCTACTTTTGGATCAAATATGTGTTTCCTCACGACATTTTTATTCAGCGTGCAAGTGTTAATGGCGCACGAAAAATCAAACGTCGCACAGTTCAAACGACTTCAGATTTTTCAATACTTGATATTTTCACCAGACCTTTACTTGATGTTTTTGTATAATAAACTCTCAGTATACTATTAAACAATTTAATTCAATTTTTATTATTCCATCCTTATGGAAGTAACCATAATAAATAGACTAAACTAAACTTACCATAAAAAATGCTATCACAATAATATAACTTATGTAAAAGAATGCTACAAGGGGCCGAGAGTTCTCTATAGGCCCATGATTTTCCTCATTTGAGTCCATTGATGTTGATAATAGTCTAAAAATATAAATAATATTATTTATTATTGCTTATGAAATGTTTTATTGGAATTTAAAACTATGGGCATGGAGCAGACTATCTTGTCAAAAGGCAGAATATGCCATATTCATGTAGGTAACCTTATGCTCATTTATAAACGTAAAAAAATATGTCTCGATTGCATTTTAGCCAGTTCTCAAATCAAGCTCGTAGAAAGGATGAAAAGAATAATAGGCTGTTTCACAATAATTATATGCAAACCAATACGAAACGATTATTTTAGATATATGATGTAAGCCATGTTGATTTTTATACGTATAATATATTTAAAAAACACAAAAGGAATCTCTATACCTGAAGCTTTTAAGGGTGTTATTCAGAAAGTGATACTTAGTGCGAACAGTGATCACCGTATGTAATCCCGTACATAATCCAATACATATTGTCGTACGGAAATCTTAGCTTACCTAAATCTATCTCTTAGACTTAACGCTCTCTTGACTTACCAAAAGTCTCTCTTAGTTTAAACTAAGTAAAGTGTATCCTTGACTGTTTTTTTTTTTTAAATTTAGTCTTTAAAAATAGTTACGATATACGATACGAAATACGTACCCAGGCCATCCCTCGAATGTGGATACGGTAAATAATGTTAACATTCCTTTGAAGACATTGTCGAAATTAAATTTATTCTTCTGCCATATACGGTCTTCTATTGTTGGCTTACCATTTTTGTACACTAGGTATGCACCACTGAAAGGTATGTTAGTAAAATGTATCATCATATTTTGATTCAATAAGGGTTAACCTATAAGGAGATTTTTTTGTAATTATCGTTACTAGTTTCTGATTCGATCAAAAATAACGCAAAGCGTTCTTGAATTTAGAAAAAATATAAAAATTCTGGGATCATTTTACATTACGATATGTTAATTGAAGCAGCAGTATTGACCTAGTGCGTGCGACTATCATCCCTAAGTTCGTAGGTTCGAACCCCGGCTGTGCCATCTAGACATTCTGTCTTTGTTCGTATTAAATTTCGTTCGTAAGAGTAAAGAATACATCGCCAGACAAAATGACCACGAAACAGATACAGAAATCTGAGGCGCAGAGAAAAAAAACTGTAAAACGAAAGCGTTGATTTTACAAGGATGTTCTTTAATAGAAAGGAACAAATACTTACTGGCATTCTTCAGATGTCACTTTGGTTATATCTGTGCAGCTATAGAATTTACCCTGAAAACAAGCTTTTGTATTACATAGACCAAACGTGTTGTATAGATACTAAAACTGGACGGTTTTGTGACAGCACAATTTGTTAATAGGCTTTGACCAGAGATAAATTAATTACTGAAGATGGTTTAACTATTTAATTCTATATAAATTTTTAGTCTAAGTCTTTTACGACATTAACGAGGCCAGTTTAGCATAACTACTGTTATAATTAATATTTAATTCTCTAAAATAACTTGAAGCAGTACAGGAATATTTATTTCATTGTTTTAAATAATAATTGATTGTCGCGTTAATTGTAAGCAAAGTGACACTAATAAATAAACTAAAGTTATTATTGTTATCTGAATTAGATCTCGATTACATCCGATCATGTCATTTAAAGCGATTACCTTAAACAATTGAATGCCAACGACAGCGAACATAAATTGCAACATATGGTTTATAACCAGGATGTTCCCGATCGATTTTATTGAAGCAAACACACACTTCACCACATACTATCACAACATTTGTTAAAACCATTTACATTACCAAATCCAATCCAAAAACGCGATGTCACGTACAGTTGTGTAAGAAAAAAAAATTGTTAACAAATTATAAAATGACATTAGTCATCAAAAAAGCCAGTGTCCTGATCTGACTTGAACAAAAAAAATAAACCAAGTACCTCACTTTTCACGAGTGGAAATGTCCAGGTAGGGGTGCAAAGAAACACAGCAAGCTCATATTGAGTCCAAAAAATCACAGTTTAAATAGCGCACAACACCTTTGGGCTTTATCACATGCAACCTACAAAGCGAATTTTTGGACCCACGAAAGAAGCAGGGTTAGTACGAGGTCACAATATCTGAAAACTCATGCGTCAGGTAATCATTCCAATTAATAACTATTGTGACCAAGTATCAGCTCCGAGGCACACACAAAAAATCTTCTAAAAGCTCTAGATTTCAAAGGTGCGGTGAACAACAAGTGCTATACTTACTAAAGACCCAAAGGTGTCGTAACAAATTAATACTAAAAAATATCCTCTACCTTGAACATTTGCACTCCCATTACTGCGAACATGAATTGCAGGAGATTTGTCACCAACAAAATGTTGCCAATTGTTTTTATAGCAACGATCACGCATTGCACAACGTGCTAGAAATATTATAAAACATTTTTAAATTTGTTTCTGTGATTATCATCTAATAAATAAAAGGATAATAAAAGAAAACTAAAAAGCTTACGTGGACTCCCAAATTTCTCGTATTATAAAAAATATGGGCGTTATCGAATCATTGAGAGTTTAATTATACATTTAATAAATGGTAAGCCTAAAAAAGACAATAGTGTACTAGACGAGCTAGTGTTCCTATAAATCTAAGTGCTAAAATAAATTTGGCTGACTCCACCATGACAAAATTAACACCGCAGTTAATCTTGTAATGACCAAACATGCCGTAGAGCACGCGAACTTTTTTCTTCCGTAAAGGTTTCTTTTTAATACTATTGTAAAATTCGTAGCGAAAGCTATATCACAGTAAGGAAATACTCCTTGCTACATTTCTGTACAATACTAACTACGTGTAACTGAATTATCTCTAATGTACATTAAAGGAGATACTGACCTTCAATCCTTTAGCCCTATTGATAGCTCTAAGAGGCCTTAATACTCGGAATACCCGCAATATTTTGATGAACGAAACATTATTTGATCTGTAAACCGTAAATATATGTTTTATATGTAGCAATAGCAATTGGTTTTCTCAGCGAAAAATATTTTTGAAGTTATACTTCTTTAGGCGCGTTATGAAAAATTGATGAGAGTGAAATTTACGATGCGCGCGCACCGAGACACAAAATTAACAGAATGTAGTTTCCCACGGAAGATGCTACGGCATTGGACATAATTAAAAAACAACATTCGAATAATAAAAAGTGTCAAGGGACACCCGGATGGAACGAAATTCCTTTCGATTAATTTATATGTTAATTGGTATCATAACAGTATGATAGATTTTCTCGACACCAATCTTACGACGAAAAAAAAAAGCCAACATCACGAGGTGTTCCCAGGCGGTCACCCATCCAAGTATTGACCTCGCCCGACGTTGCTTAACTTCGGTGATCGGACGAGAACCGGTGTATTACAATAGCAAATAGCAAAAAAGTGTCGTGACAACTTTTCGTAAGAATTTTTTCTGTCCAGCCCCCTTTCACAACGCGCGATAAGGAACTTCGTTCCAATAGAATTTATGTTACACTTAATGTAAGAGAATAGTAATAAATATTTATTTATTGAATTTTTCAAATGTTAACTGAACTTTATTGACTATAATGACTCCTTTTCCAGTCTTTGATTATTTAATTGTAATTAATTATTTGCATGCAATCAAAAACTATTTTTAATAATGCCAAAGAAGTATAACTTCTTACGCGCGTACATATGTACGCGCACCCTTTTTTTTGGTTGTATGGATCGTAGTCTAAGGCGATTGTGAAGTTTTTATTCTCGTAAGTATTTTTATGTTCTCATACTTGACACGTCATGATATTTATTAGTTACCCAGGTAGATGATTAAGTTTAACTCACCCAGATAGAGATACAAGAGAAACGATGACGACCAACAAGTCAAGCAGATTAAAAGCGGAACGACAGAATGCGTCCTTATGTAGAATGAAACCGTAGGTGATGAGTTTTAGTAACAGTTCAATAGTGAACACTGTGGTGAAGAAGTAGTCGACTCTGCGAAGAATCTGAAAAACAATTTAGCTTAGTAAATTAGCGACTCTTTGCTCAGAATAAATATCGAGGAAGTATGGCGTATACAAAACTCGGTACTCGTAATTAAAAAGAGTGAGAGGTAGTATTTTCCAAGTTTTTCTCGACCGATTTAGGACTCTCTAACTCTTGTAATTCGCAAATTATTATATGTATTTTAAATATTGACGTTCGTAAGGGTACATTGATACCAATATGATTAAATAAATACTGATTTCTATTTAGTGTTTTGCAAGGTACAACATATTTTTAGCAGTTAATGGAGGTCTAACTAATATCTTGTAATCATATAACATAGAGAATAAATATATTCTTTTGATAATTACCTCTCGTTTGCCCTCGGTAGCCTTTCCTTCAACGGGATCTTCCATAGCCAACATAAGAGAAGAGGCAAGAATACAAACCAGAATCAAATTTTTAAACCAAGAATTGTTTTGTACATTATAACAGGTAACTCGGAACCTGAAATTATAATATTACTAATAAGAGGGAACATCCATTGCAAAGTCTTGATTCGAACGCACGACCCCAGGGTTGAGAAGCGCCTGGCGCTTGCTCAAGCCACAAGGCCAACTATACTAAAAACAAACAATACTTTATTTAAAGCCATAATGTTATTTACCAATTGTTTTTCGAGAATATAAAAAAGCTGCTGGCTTCTGGTATGGGTCTCTCCTGAGATTTAATTTCGACTTCTGACAGCCTCCTAGGTCTGGCCGATATTGTTGGTTGTCGCTTTGGAGGCGGTGGTGATTCTTGTTTCTTAACATCCCCTAAAAACAATAAATTTAACATAATGTACATACTGAAAATTATTATTATTTATTTATTTGTTTTTTAGAAGAGGGGGCAAACGGGCAGGAGGCGGACCTGATGTTAAGTGATACCGCCGCCCATGAAAACTCTCAATGCCAGAGGGCTCGCGAGTGCGTTGCCAGCCTTTTAAGAATTGGTACGCTCTTTTCTAAGTCGAATTGGTTCGGAGATAATAGATAACAACTTCAACTTTACTGATATATATCTTTCATTTTGAATTTAGTAATTCATTTTATTTCTTTTTACATTTATCATTATCGTCTTTTTGCATATATTAAATGGCGTTGTTTACGACCATATTTTACATATAAGCACGACTATATGATTCTTATAAAAAAACTTAACGTTTCAAGGCCAATAAATAAAATTTTACCGTTTTGTTTCTTCTCTACCGTTACTAGTGCGTCATTAGCATTGTCAGTCTGTTCTTCAATTTCTTGTTCTATGTCTTCTTCGGACCCGGTTTCCTCATACTCATTTTCAGACCTATATTAAAGTTAATTCATTATATAATTTTTTTCATTTCGGTTAAATGGCCTAAATTTTCATTATAATTCTAGCTAGGATGCTTTTGTTATTTAATTAATTATTACCCGTATTTATTTATATTTTCCGTTCCGTAGTTCATTCAGTTTATAAAATTTTAAATCTAAATGTTCTTTTTGACTTTATTATTCTAAAGCATCAATAAAAATTTAATATCATTATTTACAAATTTCTCAAAACACTACTAATTTACCTGGCAACTCTTTTGTACTTTTTATACTTTTGGCTGCATGAAAAAATTCACATTTATAATTAAAACAAATACATTTTCTATTACAATTTGTATTCAAGCAAATAACAGTTTTTATTGATACTTACCCCTCACTAGAATATCCTTCCTCTTCATTGACATATTCATCATCTGTTTCACCTCTCTCTTCATCTATTTGAGGATTTCCAGCTTCGGTATTATCACCATCCTATTTGATTATTAAAGTTAACAAGTAACAAATAAACATTAGTTTGTAATTTCTTAGCTTAGAACTGTATACTTACATCTTTCTCTTTCACAATTTCTACTTCCTGATCCATCTCTTCCGCGTCTCCTAAATTATCAACAGCGATAGCCAAGAACACATTTAATAGGATATCTGATGTATAGTAATAAGGAAGTTTATTGTATTTATTATTCCATACGCTTTAATTTAGAGTATTAATTTCGAATATATTCAAGATTATAATAAAATGTACGAAGTTGTCATTATCTTTTACATAACTTAATTACTAAAGAATGTTACTTTAAGAAGGAATATATATAAAGGATACAGTTACCACAAATGAAAATAATAATGAAGTAGATCGAAGCAAGCATACCAGGTGTACCAACACCACCATATGCGTTTATACCATGATACATCACCACATTCCAGTCTTCTCCTGTTAGGATCTGTTCGCAAACATAAGCAGGAAAATTAAGATCTTATACTCTATTAATTGTTAACGGTAATGAAAAACGGATAATTAAGATATTATTACTAATATTAATTTATTTTACCTGAAACATTGTCAGCACAGCCTGCCAAAAAGAATCAAAGTTATGCCTCTCTTTCTGTTCCTCTGGATCGTAGTCAAATCTTCCTCCGAATACTTGCATACCCAGTAACGCAAAGATCATGATGAACAGAAACAATAGAAGAAGAAGGGAGAAGATAGATTGAATGGAGTTCAGAAGTGAGGCCACGAGGTTAGATAGCGATCGCCAATATCTATAAAAAAACCATCGCTTTATTTACGTGTTATGAATAAGGTTTATTCTAATGTGTCGAGGTGGTGGATTGTACGTAGAAAAAATATAGTATAATTTCCATATTTTTAGGACTATCTTGAGTCCACGTTTTATAACAGAACAAATTATGGTATATGGTGTGAGACTTACTTGGTAACTTTGAATACCCTCAGAAGCCTGACACATCGAAGCACAGATATACCCAATTGAGGAATGGTTCCAGAAATTGTGAGACCCAGCTCCAGAATGGAACAGACCATGACGAAGCAGTCGAAGCGGTTGAATAGAGATACGAAGTAACCCTGAAAAGGAATCACATGCATTTAGGTATACTAGCTCTTTTCGACTACAAAAAAGGAGGTTATGTGACCAGTATGTATGTGATATTGTTGGAAATTAATAATATGTTTGAACTGTTTAGGCCAAGCACGTATACTAATTTCGTAAGTATGCATGTTTGTATGTTTAACCACAAATTTCTCAGAAACTTAATTCTAGTTGTCAGATGCTTTTAAATAATTTTCGGACATTTCTGGACGTGTATACTATTTCAAGGTTCTTAGGTAAATAATGCTGACATATATTTTAAACAGTATATTCGCTAGCCCAACAGTCACTTTGATATTAAGTGCAACCGTTAAACTACGTCTGCGTGAAATATTTGATAAAAATTAAATTATCTGTCAAACTTATGATAAAGCTATTGCGTGGTGCACAGTAGTGTTGAATAACTATAGTTTGGATTCTTTGCGGTTTAGTTTATGTTAGATAATATAAATAAAAAAGCACACCTGGAATCCCAAAGCATACATCTTTACAAGCATCTCCATAGTAAACAGCACGACGAACAAATAGTTGGCGTAGTTTTGGAAGTCATCCAACCATGGGTCTTGACTGAAATCAGTTTTATTCAAGTTTAACTTTATAAATGTTAACTGCACATTATTATATTTCGGTTCTAATCAATTTCTTAGATTTTATTAACACCTCCGCAGCTTAATAATTAAAATCCGTGGGGCATAAACATATGAATTCGAAACAGTATTTCTAGTAGAAATAATCCGTAATTCTTATGGTTAAAACAATTCTTGGTTTTTCTACAGCTTTGCTGCCTTTTGAAACATATCAATATCTCATCAAAAATTCTTAAAATAGTCTTATTTTATCTGAAAATGTACTTACTTATAATGTTCTGTAGCTAGTACAAGTGTATTCAGAAATACAAGTACAATAATAGCCCAATAAAACGTTTGCGACTTGACAGCTTTACGACACGACCTGCGCATACGACGATTAACCTAAAATATTACAAAACTAATTTTACGCCGTATTTACGAACATTTTAAAGATAGTGACGTACTTTATACAGAATAAAAATTGAAGAGAGTAAACATTGTTTAAATGTTCTCTACTGACAGATTCAGAGCTGCACGCTACGGATATTGAGAGAACTGCATCAACCTTGCATACGAAAACGTTGGGATCCGTATTGATGTCGCTATTGGATTTACAGATAGAAATATTATACTTATCAATTATCTGTGGTCATTTTGGTATTACGTTACATTGCCTTAGTTTTCAACAAATGAAAAATCTTTAAACATTTTCCATTAGACAAGTACGTGACCAGCCCAGATCAGCCGGTTTTCTGGGATATTTACCTTCACTAGCAAGTGTTAAAGTAGACACACAGACAGAAACAAACAATTTTTTTATAATAATCTTAATGTTTAAAATATTGCTTACTTTGTCAAATCTCTTACAGTAGATTTTGCATGTTGTAGTTTTCTGAGTTTCGCCATTTCCATTTATATTTGTTTGCGAGTCTTCATTATTTATTCTCTCATTTTTATTACCTACAACCAAAATATTATGAGCTTCATATATAGTACTCACAATCCGCCACAGAGATTCGGTCGTGTCGGATATCCAATCTATCGGCTATGAGAGTTATGACAGTGTTCTGCTGTCTTTACAACCACTTGAGAACTACAACGTCTTCTCCATACATTGCCAGTCTCATTAGACACTAGTTGCCGAATCCAAATCGGCCTGGACATTAGACGCCATCGCATTCGTTGTTATAAAGTTAGAACTTTTCTTCTACCTTTTAACATTATATTTATTTGTGTAGACATTAGTGATGTAAAATAAAATATTTATTCTTTTTAAAATGCCATAAGCTAATAATAACAATAAACCAAATTATACTAATTATAGCTAGTAGGTATATGAATTCCTCAATGTACATGATTTCTTGACTAAGCTTTTCTAATGAAATTTTTAATTTTTAATTATGTGGAGCTGCACATCGTAGTGCTTTCAAACCACTACGGCTTGGGGTCCTTTAAGAAAAGTTTGTACAATTTTTTAATGCCTTCTCGCATGTCCATGGTCAGCGATTTAAACTTTAGCTAAGCCTAGGCTTCTATCAAGTTATAGATAAAACTATTTTCTAAAAATATTTTCGAATTTTCAAAGAAGATTAACCTTGATTTTCCTGGTCTTGTTCCTTCTGCCCTTGATCATTTTCGAGATCCAGCTCTTCAGCAACTGTTATCCAATTGAGATATCCTTTTAAATCTTCTTCAAACTGCTGTCGTTCTCTTGACTTCTGAAAATCTCCTCTATTCTTTGCTTTTTCTCTTTCTTTTGAGAACTCTCTGAAAATAATGATGTTTTATTCCTTGTTTAAAATTGATCACCAATTTTTATCAGCGAAAAGGTACTTTACTAATTATGAAACTATAAGATATTTCCACCACTCTTACTTCGTTTATTCTTTTAGACATAAGTAATTACTTCGTTTCTACATAAAGAAAAAAACTTGAAAGAAATTTCATGAAGTTTACGCTGAAATGTTTTTAAATAGAAATAATTAGGGGTGTATGTTCTTCTTCGTATTAAAATATATAACACAACCTACCCGGATAAAACTCCGAGAATCAAGTTCATAACGAAGAAATTTCCAAAAATAACCAAAGTAACGAAATAGATCCACACCCAGGTGTTGCCTTTCACGTCAGCTATCTGAAACGTATTGAAGTTGTTGCCAATATATTTGTTAACACACACACACTATAAGCACAGTATCTTTAAATAAAGTCTCAGTTATTTGAAATCACTTTGAACTATAAATAGTTATTATTTTCAATTAAAGACTTGCAATACTATGTATACTATAATCAACAAATCATAATTTTATTACTTTTAGCAATGCAGTATCTATAGGTTTCGGCCAGAAGCTAGTATATTAGTGCTGTTGCTTATAATATTCATCTTAATCTTATCTCTGAAAGATGAGCTTAATAGAACAATGATCGGGCCAAAAGCTAGATTTAAAAAAAATGGAGTTATCGATGAATATTTAAACGCTTTTCATGTAGAGGCTTCGTAATAATAAAGTAAAATTAGTATTATAATAAGGCTTTATATACACGTCAAAAGACAGTAAATCATAATACACTGTAGGTATTAGAACAAATGATATTTCAATTAAGTAAATCTATTCCATGCTTCGCGAAATTTTACACAAAAGGTTTTTAATATTATTTTATTAAATTCTGGTTTGTGAAAAAAAGGTTTTATTATATAGATACAGATTATATACAGAGTTTAATTGAATTTCTCTTTTACTAGTCTTAACTAGTTCTTACCGCGTACATAATATCCGTCCATCCCTCAAGCGTGATACATTGGAATACAGTGAGCATCGCATATCCAATATTGTCAAAATTGGTGATACCAAAATTAATCCCCACCCAATAGTCCTTGCATATCTGGCCCTCATCACAGTGGTTGCCAACATCAGCTTCCCGGGAACAAGGAGATGGTTCATCTACCATTTTTTCTGCAAGAAATAATACTTTTTTTAAGTAAAAAATTGTAATATTTCTGTTCAAATTAATAAAAAAACAAAGAGAATATTTAATTGCTTGTTTAATCAATCCGATATGTATAAAAAAACACTGTTCGTCCAGTATCATGTTTTGTCTCCGAAAAATTATAATATAATATTTAATAAAATCTCGAAAATAAAAATATATGTTTATTAAGATATATTATAGATTTTTTTTACCATATTCTTGCAAATAAATGATTATGATTATGATTAAGTAACATACTTAAGTACTTACTAGTTTCATTATCAAAGCAGGTATCATGTAGAACCCCGGAAAACAGCTCCAAACCAATAATAGCATAGATAATGATCACAAAGAGAACGAGAAAAGCGATATGGAACAGAGGTACCATCGCCTTCAATATTGAATTTAAAACTATTTGGAGACCTGGAAAGAAAATTTAATTAGAAACTACAACAAACAGTTACAAACAAATTTTACTTGAAGCAGTTCGTCGTTGCTTTCCCAGGATGCGAGTCGACCAATTACTATATAATATATGGACGCATGCTTATAAAGAATGCTTTATCGTATAAATAAACTAAAATTTGTGTTATTTTACAATATAATTAATGAATTAAAGCATATTATATACCAATACAATTAATTAATTATAGTAAATTATTTACCAATACAATTAATGAATATTATAGCTAAAACTACACTCACTTGGTACTCCCGACACTAATCGTAGCGGTCGTAGAACTCTGAAAGCTCTTAAGGCTTTTACGTCAAACAAATCCTTTGATATTACTTGTAAGAGCTGACTCACTATGCTGAAATCAATAATTTTTCATCTTTAGTATATTGCTTACCAGAAAACACTCTTTCTCTCTGTAAATGAATAAATATATATAACTGTGAAATCAATGCTTAATACATTTTCATTAGAACCATGAACCATTCAATGATGAGAAAAATTGTCTACTGTTGAGATATACAATTTTTGTCATCCGCGATATCAAAAGCGAATATTACAAGACAGGAATCCACCAACGGTAAGAAAGTGATGGTTCTTATTGTATTGAGTTGTTGTGTTTCAGACATCCTATTGACGCCAACCAATAAGTGAATTAATTCTATCGTCATTCGTCGTGAATAGCTTTCCAATACCCAATATTTTACAAATAATTGACAAAATTACATACAAAAAGTATATAGCATGTAAATTCTAATCACAAAAGTTTCAGACTACAATACCAACAACTCGTAAACAAAGACAAAACATTTACCAGTCATATAGCTTTAAAGTATATATGATTGTGTGTGTGTTCATTAGGTTAGCCCATAAAAGGTCATATCGATGACCCCTTTCGACATTAATTCTAGGCTGTTGAATAAATTGGTATTATTATGAAAAATAATACACTATTTTTCTTCGTCTTTATTTCACTTTCTTCGTCTTCGTCGTTAGAACACTTGTTTGGTTTATCATCAAATCATGCCTAAAATGATTTACTCAGCTCAAAGAGTCCTCTAACTTCTAAGCTAAGCCTAATTTACACGCCTAATTAAGCAGGATTAACCTAGCGTATTTCATCCCTGATATGACTTGACATATCAAGAACATTTCATCGTAATTCGAATCCGTTTAAAGAGAACGAATTGAAATGTAACTGTTATTTGTCTCAAGGAAAATTATACTTACCCTATAGTAACAATGGTAAAGTCCAAACTGTTCCAGGCGTTTCTCAGATAAGCTCCAGGATGCATCAAAAAGCCATACGCTATGATCTTCATCACACACTCTCCGGTAAAAATCGCCATGAAAACCCATTCTACTTTTTCCTATAATAAATTTTTAATAATAAGTAATTAATTGTATAAGTTTCTAGCAGTAGTTTAATTGTCTACTGATATGTTAAGGACGTTGATCATAGCAGCCGCGGATTTGTTAAATACGGATGGACTGCCCACGTATAAAACGTAAGCTTGCATTGCTGCGTGATTAAACAATCTTACAATGACATTAATATTTAAATTGCTTCATTATTTATCGTTTATCAATTTACAATTATTTTCTTTCCTTAAAACGTAATCCACACCAAAATCGCCTTCTTAGACCATGCATGTATGGCTCAATTCCCTGGGACATTCAAAACTCCGACAGAACGTTTAAGTAGTTAAGTACCAATTTATTCCTATTTTCCTTAATTATATATTTATTATCGTTACACAATCGTGCAAATCAAGATGACAGTTCACGTAAGTCATCGTGAGTTAATTTACCTTGGAGGTCGTTCCAGCGGTTTTTATAACTTCCCACTTACCTACTTTACAGCTTACTGTCAAACGGTTCTACCGGTAACGGTTATAATTTATGGAAACACACAGAGTCAACATTTATAAATCAACCTAATACCAATATATACAAACTGCCAAAAAGTACTTAACGTCGAGCAGCCGACATCACCTTGTGTCTTGTAATAAATGAATTTTACATTAGGTACATTAAGGCTATACTTACTAAAATTTGATTTGTATTGTTCGTGTCACTGGCTGGGTATGGTGTGAATACGGCTAACGCAATGCAATTGGCGAAAATTGTAGTCAAAATCATATATTCAAACGGTCTGAAGTGTTTTTAGGAAATGTATTAAAAAAAATAGTACATACATATATATCGTTGTTTTTAAAGTTATTAAATAGGTGGTTATAGTTATGCCCATTCCTAGTGCAATTCCTATATATTTTTCTTATATATGTACTACGACTTCCACAATATCCACTCAGGATTAAAAACTATTCATCATTTTTTTTTGGTAAATTGAATGAATGAATTAGTTTATTATACTTAAAGGGCACACATTTAAGGTTGATTTTGGCAGCACAGATCGATTCAAAGATAGAGAAGATATACATAATTAAAAAAATAAATACATGGCTATTTGAGTGTAAAAAGGATACTTCCACTCCACGATGTCATAGCAGAGTTTCCTCAAAGGATTATTGAGGGTCAGACAGAAAAGACTCCTCTTAGGTCGTTCTGGTTGCGCCTTGCCTCGTGCTCTGGCCTGCTTCTTCTGTGGAACAGGCGGCTGGCCTGTGTCATCTCCTTCTGGTGTCGTTGGCTGGGCTTGGGTTTCCATTATAACCTGAAACAGGTTAGTCTAAAATTTAAAGGTAAAATTCGGAGTCGTCCGTGTAAAGAGCGTGTCTATTCATAAAAAGCAAGCATAATGCACAAGCTCATTAAAGTTGTCGAACACAAACCCATAAGCAGTTCATAAATTTCTCATGACTTGTATAAACAAATTGTGTGAAAAATAATCTTATTTGAAGATCATATTGCAATCTTTCAGTAATTGCTTTATATTTTGTAAAGTTAAAAAATAATGACATATTTTGACTAACAAAACAACGACGACATTGACGATTCGACGATAAAACATTGACTCAATGGATAATTATTTAAATAACTTGTATGTTTACTTGTCACTAAACGACCAATTACTACAACGTTGTTTGAAAGTTAACTGACCATTTTCGTTCAATCAAATACATTTTAAACAGCCTTTTGGTTAATGACAGTCTCAGAAACGCGAAACGTGAGAATATGTACGGTAATCACAATACAAGTTTGTTCAAGAAAATCGATACTTTGACGGTACCTTCCCAATATATTTACAACTGTATCATTTTTGTGCGTAGTAATATTAGTTCTCTTTTAAAGAACAGCGACATTCACAATAGGAATACAAGAAATAAGGGAAAACTTTTCCAGCCGTCTTACAGGTTGCAGAAAATAAATACTTCATTTATGGGCCTAAGTATACGCTGCTATAACATGATTCCTAGTGAAATATTGGAACTGCCTTTAAACAGATTCAAAACACATATCAAAAAAACCTTAATGTGTAAAGGTTACTACACAGTCAATGACTACCTGGAAGATAAAAATGATTGGCAATAGTTCTAATTATGTATGAATATGTGTGTAATGGTGAATGTGGTAAATCACAGAACAGATTTTTATTTTTTTTTTACTTATGTAACTCTAATGACGTTGTGGTTTATGACATTTTCCTTTGAATAATTGTAATGTAAAGGGAGGGCAAAACTTGCTGAGTTTCTTGCCCGTTCTTCTCAGAACAAGGCCTCCTGGTAGTTTTGCGAACGGATGGCGTAGTCCTGCTCTTTCGTGAATTTTGTAAACGTTGTTGACATTCATAAGCATGCTCTAAGAAGCATCTAAATTGAATAAACGTATTTTGATTTTGATTTGATTGACAAGTAGATATTTTTTTAAAAGACGAATCAAACCAAATTAAAATTCGTTTATTTATACTAATGCCAGAAGTGTTACTACTCTCTGGTTTCTGTGTACGGAGATGAGCAACGGTCAAACCTGAAAAACCAGGCTATCTGAGTAAAATTGCTTTTACAATTGTATGCACAAGAATTATGCAATTAAATGTATCACGAATAACGAATACAAGAAGTTCATTGAATTGTCTGGCTTATTTTTGATTAGATTTTCCAATTGACCGGCAATAAAGCAGCCTAACCGAACCTGCTAGTAAAACTAAGGAGTAATGATTAATAAGAAATAAATAAAATAAAGAAGAATATTAAAGATATGGCATTGGGAACATTGAAAGAAAATTCAAACAAGTCAAGTCCAGGTCAGCTGATCTACATGTTTACGTAGAGTGCGATGACCTCACCACACCTTTCCTTCGACATCTTGAAATGACTTGCGAAATATTTCACATATACATACATAATATAAAAACTAGGACCAGGATCTTTCAAAAGGCTAAATATTATGTTCTAATAGTATAACAATACTATTCTAAAAACGTTGATTTAATACACGGATATTCGATTTAATTTTGTTTTTGTTTATTATGGAAAATTTGACCAGGATCTCTGGAATATTATACGTTGTATATTAATCGAAGTACTAAGTACACATTATATTATAATTTTTTGTAAATGCCTGTAAAATATAAATTTGTGTATTATCAACTTCGCACTCTCAAGTCACGTAGTGATCTCGTAATTCGAAATTCAAACTTGTTCAAAAACAACAAGCTCCAAAATGGCGGAGGTATTCGTAAAACGACGTCACGATTTTTACGACTCCGTCTCTCGTAAATCTATTAAGGCATCACAAACACCTTTTATTTTCGTTTTATTTACCCGATTGATGGTTTAATAATTTTATGTTTTGTTACGCAGATGTTTTGATTGCATCTCAAAAACGTAGGCGAGTTAATTTTGACGTGATAACGTCTTTAAAATCGTTTTAGTCGGGTGACATGTTCAGAAACTTGTGTCACACCAAAACCTCACGAGCGCGATCGCAGGTATAACGAGAGAGAGACGGACCGATCTCCCGTCTCATCTCACTCTAGCGGCATACAAACGAATGGAGATTTTCTCGTGCGGTTAAGTTTTGTAAGAAAAATGTATATCATAGTCGAATAAGTAAACTTGTCATTTTACACCCGAAATTTATCATCAAAAGTGTGAATAAAACGATAGATGTAATTTAAAATTTGAAAAAATTGTTATCTTCATTAATTCCTTACTTCCCAAAAACTTATATCACCAATAAGACGTTATCACGTAAACATCTCGATCGTAAACCTACTTTACAAACAACCAATATATTTTTTTATTTTGATTTAAATGTCTTATCACGTATTAGTTATACGAAGCTTATTGTTTCAATGTTATGCACTATGTAAAAAACTGCTCAAGCAATACATATTGTCTCAACAATATATGGCACACAGGCACAAGCACTGCACACATTGAAACATATATAGATTTTAAGCTCATATAGCAAGCGGCTGGATGCGATGTCTTTGTACCCTTGGAGGATGAGACGGCTTTGGTATGCTACTTGTATGGACACTTTAGCCCCGTGTCACCTCCCTCGGACAAGCACAAAAGCTGCTGTGGCCGCAGAGCAGGCGGAAAATAATAAGTGTATCAAAAGAGGATTCTTTCCTCCAACTATGATTTTGTTTCCTTTGAAGTAGAGGCTCTTGGACAGTGGGGTTCAAGTGCATCGTGCACTTGAACCCCTGAAAACTAATTAAAGGTGACCACAGAGATGGTCATGTCCTCGTTCAACGACTAAGTATCGCAATACAGCGAGGTAATGCCAGCATAGGATAGGGACAAAACTTTTGAAATTTGTTTTAATTTTTTATTTTTCAATGTCTCATAATTATTATTATTACTATGTAGGTTAAATATATGGTAAAAACTGTATCTTATAGAAGCGATTATCTAATCTTGAGATTAAAAATCTATAAACCCGTGTGTAGTGAAGTCGAGTCTAAAAACAATCAGCCGACAGCCCGAATTTCACAAATGTTTCCTCAAGTTTTTGTATACGTCAATACGATAACGATATGTTCCATCAATCTGTAGATCTTTTCAAACGATGTAACTTCGTGGTAAGAACTAAGGTTAATTAAGCTATTTCATATAAATATACGAATTAGATAATACAGTATTTCTACATCGAACCATACACCACAGGACACTTATGTCTTTTTTCTTAAGGGTCTCAAGGCGGGGCATTTACAATACACCGGCTGTACGCTGTGCAGGTTTTAACCAACCTTTCAATAATACTAATAATATTAATTTCTATCATGTGAAAAACTCCACGCCACGAGCTATTAAACAATTAGAAGTACGTATACAAATCGCAACTACATGGAATTTTAATTTCCATTTTAATATAAAAAATATGCCTTTTCTCTAAATTTTATTTGTATTGAATAGTGTTAAACAAGTTTTCCACTATATTTATTAGTTAGGTCATTAGTAGCATGGTCGTAAAGTAATAAGTATCAGAAAATCGTAAAACGGACGTTATATTAATGGATACTCAATATAATAGCAGAATTATTGCGATTTGCTACCATGTTTATATGAGTGAATCTCGGATCATTTTATATTAACTAAAAGACGAAATTTAGAGTTATGTAGGACTCAAGTCAAAAACATATCTGAGTTTGACATCTACTGGAATCATTTTTTTTACAATACAAAAGAGAGTCTGAGACGTGAATTACAATCTATACAATAATTATGGCTAATAATTAATATTATGTTGACATATTTATCTACCACACTATGGTTAATTAACTTAAACTAATGTTTTGGCACTATGTCCGTGTGACCGAGATACCGCACTTGCACTTATATTCACTACAAGACAGCTGAGAGGGACTTCATTTTTCATATGTAAGACTTACCTTGCGCCAAAAAAATAAACAAACATGTTTAGTTATTGCAATTCAACTCAAAAATAGTTTTATTATTAAAGTTTTTTACTTATATACCAAAGTTGTAAGGCTAAAACGAGTTTGTTTGCTTTTAAAATTATGGAAGGAATATTTATAGGAAAACGTTTATCATGTTTGGTATTGTAATACAAAGTACGTGTGTATACGATATGCCTTAAGTAAACTTTAGTAAGTAATGTCCATAAGCTGGTGAAAAAGCTTTTTTGTGTTGGTGCCATGCTGTGAATATCAGTGGGGAGCGGACTGAGTTGTTTATACAAAATACATTGAATTTTCTGGCTTTCTCTATTTATACAAAATGTTAGTGGGGCGAAAGAATGACAAAATCAATCATTTTATTTATCGCCAAACGCTTGAAGTATTTGTAGTCAAGAAGTTCGAATTAGGGATTTTATATTGGATATTCTTGAGAAAGGAAAATTGACAAACGGACAGGAAGTTCATCTGATGCGGCCCATGGACAGTCTCAATGCCAGAGCGCTCGCGAGTGCTTTGCTGGTATTTTAAGAATTGGTACGCTCTTTTCTTTAAGGACGATAAATCGAATTAATTCGGAAATACTTCAGTAGGCGGTTGATTCCACATTGTGTTGGTTAGCGGCAAAAACTGCCTTAAAAAAACGCTCAGTTGTGTAACGATGGGCGTCGAGGGGAACTTCGTATTCTGCCTCAACGTTCGAGAGGGTAAAACATTTCAGACATAGCTAGTTTTGGAATAAACATGATGACTACAGAGATAAACTAGTGCAACATATCATCTACCTAAATGAAATTTTGTCTATTATTTTAGTGTAGTATCAAAGTGATGAGTTCCATGAACGAGGTTAGATCTTATCTCGGAACACACAAATTGGATACTTCGGCTATTAAGATTTTATCTATGGATTGGCTGAATACTAGAAAATATAGCTTCGAATATATATCATGTAAATATTCAATTTGATATATGCGGCGAAGTATACTTTATCCTTATTATTTGTGTCTTTTTCATTTACGATTACGAACGATTCGGTAGGTATGAGTTATAGAGAGAGATTATATACGACAGTTAAAAAACTTAAATAAAACTGATATGTTTTTCCTGAATGTGGGAAGTAGACGAATTAATACAAACCTTACGATTAGATGTTTATTTTTTCGTAAATTTTTTACTAAAAATAATAAATAGTCAAAATACGTACACGTATTCATAGCAAGGTACCTACTATAAATAAGTTAATTGATTATTATTAAAAAAAATATAATAATACAATTTATAATATATTTATACAGATTTAGTTCTAAATATTTGACGAAAAAGATTAAATACATAAATTGCAATCTATTATAACTAAGCAAAAGAAAACATTAATAATATTAAATAATTAACAATGTTGCTTTGCTTATACAAATAAGACAATATCCATATCGACTTACGATTGTTATTCATAAAATATGTATAATACTATAATGAATCAATATCAATGAAAAAGAAATTTGTATCGATTTCAAGCTGTTTATATTTGAAATAAATAATGGTTAATATTTTTGGCTTGACTCGGTGACATACGCCCCGTAGGCGCCGGTAGTCTATAACTCCAAATAACGATAGCGATTGCACAACACACATGTTGAGAGATCAACATTGTAATTGCATTCAAAAATATCGAAAATATAGTTATTGATAGTTGCCGAGTACCAGCGCTTTTAATATTTTGTTACGAAACTACGATAATATGTAATTAATACCATGGGTAAAAGTACTTAGCATCATAGAACTTAACCAAAGAAAATAAAAGCCCATTAGACTTTAATGAGTAATTGCCATAGATTTCTGTAGCTATTTCATAATAAATCAAATAAATCAGAGATATCTATAACCTTTTTAGGTCTAGGCCTAAGATTTCTGTATCTGTTTCATGAGCATTTGTCAAGGTGTTTTGATCAGTCTCCTGTGCCTGAAACACGTCGTCGACTTATTGGGTCTTAACCGGTTTTGTGCATGTTTTCCTTTACCGTTCGAGCAAATGTTCTATGCGATTGCGTGCATAGATAAAAAGTCAATTGGTCCACAGGCGGGGATCGAACCTACGAACTCAGGGATGAGTGTCGCACGCTGAATCCTCTAGGGCAACTCTGCTCATAGTAGCTATTTCATTCTACCGTCCAAAACCTGTATAAAATTCTCAATCATATTATTACAATGGTAAAGTTCAATACACCAAAGTTTATAAATACCATTCAAATACCGGACTGAAATAGTCAATGATTCTCAATGATTTGAGTAGCACTTGTTTTCAAAGGAAAATTTCGATAGGCCCAATGTTGTAGAGTGGGTTAAGGCTATAAAAAAACGTTATTTACGTTTTATTAATGACAAATTTCTTAGTGATTTTCGAAGATTTTGTAATAAATTCATTTCTTTTCTCATAAAGGCTAATATTTAATCTTAGAATAATATAGCTAGATTATTACTGCCAGTAAATCGTTAAATTATCGCTACGAAATCGTACACTACTGTTATAGCGTGAATAAAGTATAAACGTTGCTTATAATTTTTCTTATACCCGAAACAATTTTTATTATAACATTTTAACACTTCAGCTGAAAAGCTTCAGAATGTATGATTTAACTACAATAATTGATTGATTGTGATAAATACATAAACAGCTATTTGGTTTCCTTTTCTACACTTTAAATATTATATTTTTTATTATTTTAGAAAAACTTTCCGATCACTAAGATGTTTTACGAGTTAGAAGTATTGCGTCCCTAAATCTTCTACAGTATTTAACGGACTATCAAATAGGAATTCAAACAAACAGACATCTGACATACGCAACGTGTTTAGACAATGTAATAAAACATTAATAGACAGATGTTATTTCGGTCCGCATGAGGCAGACACGTCTAATGGGAAGACTGTATCATTTTACTCTTAGTTAAATAAAAAATATAATTTCAATAATCTGGTGATATTTCAATATCGAAAACCATCAGATATATAGATATTTAATTGAGTGAAGGTAAAATATTCGTAATTTTGTACGAGGAATGTGTTCCAAAATCACAGCAAACAGCAATAAAGCAAGCTCTTTGCCCAATAATCGTATTACATGTACGTGTGTATATTTCTTTTTGATTGTTAATTATCTGTTATGTGTTAAAACTGACGATATATTTAATTTGAAGTATGAAGTTAGTTAGTCTGTCGAAAAAGGTGAAATTTTCAGCTTGTCATTTGAATTTTTACAAGAAGAATTCTTGGTAAAACATTTTATTTAGGAAGGATTTTAATAAGAATTAGATTAAAATAATTGTTTTGATGAACTTTAATAACAAACTCTAAATGTTATTTCTACAATTATTCCAAGTAATTGATTATTCATTACTAATTGTCTTCACATAAATATTTAGTTTTTGGGTAATTATTAGTTTAAGATTTTAAAATTAAAATTCTAACCTTTAGAATTTAGGTTCGAATTATTTTAGCAACATATTTAATTTTCATTCATCATATATATGTATATGCCAAAATTTGGTATAACTAAAATTATTAATAAGTACCGTGACATTAAAATGACATTTGCTACGACAACAATGGGCTACGATCTCATACAGATAATTGTGCTACAAAATGTCTACGCGGAACGGCATTGAGATGTATAACGAACCGTGAGATTGAAAAATCATATATGTATAATAGATTTTGCATATTATAAATAAATTAAAATACTACTAAAACAAAATTAGACCAGATGCCTTTCCAGCTTTATTGTTTCTAAATTTAGAATACCGCCAGTTCTTAATTCGAATTCGTAGAATGGATAAGAAGAACTGGCAAGAAAAACGGTTTTGTTTTAACAAACGTTTAGCGTTTAATGGTCACTAATTTACAAATACCAGCTACACTTATAAATATAGTCAAATATACAATGCTTACAATGTAAAAGCAATACTCGAGGACAAATTAGGGAATGTTTTCCCATTATCAGTCATTAGAACGGATCAATACACGCTATTATGAGATTGATAAGATAAACAGCGACATTCAATGCAGCCAAGCTCAATGTATCGGAATAAAATCATTATGAAAAGTCAATCTTTAGAATTCATAGAATGTTTTGTTCCGTAAGGTGATTTATGATATACGGTATACCTTATAATAAACAAATTCGATTGACCCACTTATCATCTGTTTCGTATATAAATATCCATCCGTATATATCGTTCACTTTAATAAATTTTATTGCGAAAATTAAGTTTTTATATATTAAAGAAACATATAGATTATAGTAGAATCAGAAAAAAAAGTTAAAAATTTACACAGCATATTGTACGCTAAAATAGTTTCACTGAAAGAAAATGTTATACAAACATAACAAGTAGACAATGTAATATTTAAGATATATAAGACGACGGCTATATATATACATACTTCCGTAATCATAGCATTGTAATCAATTACTGGGATTCATTACAAATATTTTCTAAAACGAGGATAAACATCTACATACGGTTTCTGTCTTGTTTCCTCACTTAGACTCTCAATAGATCCGTTGTGCGTAAAACATCTATGATCTACATACATGCTCACTAGTTTCAGCCTTGCGATTCTGTAACTATAAACTACAAGCTCTCTCCTTATCATAATGCCAAATCGTAAAATGACTGCTTTACGACGGATTTGAGGGCGACCGCCGCTGTGAAAACCGCTGTGAGAATTCGAAAAGTGAGTTACAGAATCGCAAGGCTGGCACTTATACATTGTTGCATGTACGGGCATACACGGTAATAGCACGGACGGTCATTTAGACTCGCCTCCAACAGTCGAAATTGTTTTCTAAACTCAACTATTTACTGACGTTTATAATTATCGTGATAAATGATTGAATCTGATTATATTAAATACACTCAATAATTTGTATGCAATTTCGTTCATAAATTAAATTATGAACTCATAAAGTTACTCGTTTTTTTAATGTGTAATGGGCGCTACAGATATCAAGATATCGAAATTGGGCCGTGCTTAGATGACGTCATTTTGTTAGGGGTACCTACTAATGCCAGGCAATTATTTACGAATTATTGAACTGGGTACTAAAAGTACGGCGTTTTCATTTCTTTCATCCATTATATTTATATTATAGTGAAAATTGTCAGTGCTTTTTATTATAAAGGTGTAATTATTAAAAATAAGGTTATATAGTATTCTTTATTTACATAACCTTTACACATTTAAAGAAAAAATGCCTCAGCCATTTCTGCCAAAACCCTCCATCTTTTAGGCGATACAAACTCCGGGGGATTAAAAACAGATAATGCAACTTTTTCTACAGCTGTGATACTTTTTTGACATCGAACACCTTTTGTCTTCAGTCACCGTGGCCACGCACGCTGTTAAGCACGCGAAACGACGGTTAAATTTAAAATTATGTTAAATAATTGTAAATTTATAATAATACATAACTTTAATCCGGTCAAAAAGTTTTTTTCTTTAAAAATAATATATTTGTATTTTTCTTTTCCAGAGGCCCTTCAATTTTTAAATACCATAACAACATTTTCACTATCGATTCAAAACTTTGTACATTCACTCACAGTATTAAGCAACATCTTCTCAATCTGTCCTATGCTGAAGCGGAAAGTATTCTTCTTTGCAGCGTTTAATTATAAAATTGTAAGCGTTATGTAGAATTTATGACGGCAGTAAAATCATTAATATGTCAAATAGAAGAGACTAGCTGCCCACAGGGAAACCTGGTGTAGGGGCTACTGCACTTTCTCGTTTCTTTTCTATGTGTATGTAAATGTTTGAGAACATCTGAATAAAGTTATTAAAAATGTTGTCACTGCGCGTTGTTTATAGATGAGATAAGCAATCTCATTTCGTAAACATTACCTATGATTAATGTCTGTCTCTTATTGAGGTTGCCCTCTTAGATTAGGGTTGCCAGTAGATAATTTTTATAATAATGTTTAAAATTGAAGCAAAAGAAGGCTCACCTTATATTTATCTAGAATCAGTCGGGATAGATATGTTAACCCCATGCCCCAATAGAGTTGGAACTCAATATAGTTAAAATTAAAGTAATTTAATTGCAATTTTTTCTATTCAACTATAGCTTACTGAAATAAAATTATAGAAGAATTCTACTATAAAAATTCTTAATTTTCTTAATATTGACAACCCTACAGTTTTCTCAATAAATATTCATCAAACATCACAAAAGATGCCATCACGCAACCTTATTACAAATATTTTGATATTCCGTCTGTCAGCTCGTATTAAATATTAAGTTTCGCCCAGTTTCATTTCTCTGTAATTCAGAGAGCGTACAAAGAAATTCATACTGACAATGCATGTATCTCGAGGACAGCAAGTTTACCACGTAAAAGCAAACTCGACATTATATGAATTAAAATAGATAACCAGATGCCCACTGAAGTATTTCGGAACCATTTCGAATAAGGGTCTTTCAAGAAAGAGCGTACCAATTCTTAAAGGGCCGGCAACGCGAGCCCTCTGGCATTGATAATTTCCATGGGCGGTATTACTTATCATCAGATAAGCCTCCTACCCGTTTGCCCCCTGTTCTATATTAAAAAAATAGGCTTTCGTTGTTAGACGACTTCATTAGCGACTGCTAATCGTTAAGGAACAGAATCGATAAGTCGTGAGGTTAGCTTGCAGTTTCTAAGCTGTCAATCTTATATTAATTGTTATTTTATCATTTAGAAGTTTTGATAAGTATATTTAATAGTCTCGAGATCATTGTATACGCTTTAGTCTTCAAGCGGTTAATTATTATAACCATAATAATTATTTTGTATCTTAGTTTTGATATCATTATAGATAAATAAATTTAACCACCTTTAACACATCATTACAATGAGTAGTTAAAAGCCAAAATAAATAGTTTTTCTAATAGCTAAATTTTTTACTAACTATCGTTTCTTGTATCTGTGTTGGCATTTTTCTTTATAGACAAAAAATAAAAATAAATGTCAGTCAAAATGCAAAGTATTTATACCTTTACATCACATAATAGCTTGTACCTTAGACATAAGAGAGATAACATAAGGTAGTATGATATTTGACGAGTACGTCATCAAGCTCCTTGAGGCAATTTTTGTTACAGCGGATCCGAACCGAGAACCACAAAAACATATTGAACCACAGAGGCTTTGTATTGTAAAATTAAAATTAGTTTAAAAAAAACCAAATGGAAACGAAACTTTAACTAGGTATATATAATTTATACACATTTTTACGTAAACAAAAAATAATATTATTCTTAAAAACCGTTCATTCTTACCGTTTATTTTCGCAATCAATCCAGAAAATAGCATCAACACGTCATTTTCACTTAACACAAAAGATAATTAAACTAGTCCAACATTTACAGTGTTGAAATTAGAAAAATGCCCGCCAAAACGATTGTTCGAGGTCACTGATATGTCACCGAAATAAGACGAGCTTTCAGTGCGCACAATTTGAGGCTAAAATACTATTTTTGACATTTTACACGCATAGGTAGTCCTTCCACCAATAAAACCTCTTTTCGAAGAACCTTTTTGTCACTTTGTCTATGATAGATTAGAATGGAATGTTGGTTGAAAATTATGTTTTATTTTTAAAAAGCGCTGGGCGCGCGTCCGCGGCAAGCGAAGCTCGAAATTCGAATTTAGGTTAGAATCGCGGGATTGCGTCACGCACACATGCGCACTGGTTTACGTGCAAAGGTTAAGCGTTTCCCGCCTGGCATTTTCATGAAATATATTTTGAGAGCTCTGAAAGCTTACGATAAGAAATTATCGCAATTCTAGCCAGGTTATTCAATGCCATATATTTTATTTGAAATACTTATCACACTCCGGGCATAACGCAATTTTCATGGTTTCGGCCTAAATTCGGCTTCACTTTTCTCAACACAATGTAAATTAACGCAATCACGTACTGCAAATACAACTCATTTCGAAAACTGCGTTATTAAATATATAAATAAATAACTTTATGGTTTAAGTCATAAATTACTAAAACGTTTTGCTGTCTCGGGTAATTTTCAAAGAAAATAATTATTATTCAACTGGAGCTTATGGTACGTTATTTAAGACCCGTCACGTAGATACGTGACTTCGTTTGTGTGCTCAATGAGAAGAATTGCTACGTAACTCGAATAAAACCCATATAATATTTAGCACATCTATGTCACATAATCTATGACAACACACATGCAAGCACACACGTCTTCTGCCAGACTAGCCGGCGTTTACGTAGTTAGCCAAAGTTGCAATATTACTAAAATACCCTGATTCGTGGGCAAGGTGCCTACTATTAGAACTCGAATAGAACTTTTCTTCGAAACAACTCGAACTTTTAGGCTTCTCGATGGATTGATGGATTTCATTTATTCATTCATATAAATGAAATTCGCTTATGAGCAATAAAGATATGATTTATCAATGTGTCAACAAAATAACAATATCAAATCTTGTTCTTTTGTCTCTATGAGGTATTGTTTTCTAAGCCCTCTTTTAACTTAAGACAGCTGTTATAAACTTCTGCGTCGATTTGACAGATTTCGCAGTTTATCAAGCAAAAAACCCATTGTTTTAGAATTTCTAAAACAATATTCCATTTATGTTAATTTAAAGTTATTATGAAATACGGATCACTCAATATTGATAGATATTGAGTGATCCGTAGATAGAGATATCACAAATAATTACACAATAATGGAGGCCTCGCTGGTGGCGCGCTGAGACATCTTCCTCATCGCGACAACAAGACCCGTAGGAGGCCCCAACACATTTAACATATCCGACACAACAGACGATATGCGTGATGGGACGTTAGCTAATGATAAATTATTAAGCTGCCCGTGCGGCAATGCCAATTCAAATTAGAGTAAAATACCGCCCTCACCGGGGAAGGTGCGGTGCTTTACTCCGTTTTCTCACTCCAGTTGAGCTTCCGTCCTACCCTTTAAGCTATTGACCACCCCACGACGGCCCAAGCCGAGGTCCGAGTCTCGCAGGAGTAGCCCTTTGGTAGTCGTTAGAATAAGCCCAGCCCAGCCCAATAATTTTCGGCAGAACTATGCTCGCCAACACAGTCCAAGCTGACCTGTCAAGGCCCTTCCATAAGGGAGAGTGTTTCTCTTTATTTTTTGTTATACATTTGTATTTTTTTAATTGACTTTATTACTATTTCTAACGATATTTATATTATCAGAATTTTACCAGTGCCTTTGTACTTTTGTACTAACAATATTTTAGTGCTCGAATAAGAAAATTTTCACAAATCGAGTTCCAATAGTTGTATCTAAAGATTGTTTTTAAAGACTGTATAAATTTAACTGGTGAATAATAGCGTTCACAAGCGACAATAGAAATTAAGGCAGGTGTATCACAAAAATAAAAATAAATTTTCACAGAGTCATTTGAACAAAAATTAACAACACTGTTTAAATGATTCTGCCTCAGGGTATGCAATACCGATCTCGCGAGGTCTGGTGCCATTTTTCCAGATGAATCCACAACCATAGGTGGCAGTAGTATCATAAAAGTTAGTCACTTCGATAAGCAAGCGTATCTCTGAGCGTGAATTAAATGTAACCGCAGCGTTATTATATTTGAAAATTCCTGTAATTTAACACGCCGTCGACTTTTTGGGTTGGTACATGTCGGTTTCCTCACGATGTTTTCGTTCACCATTCGAGCGAACGTTAAGTGTGCACATAGAAAAAAAGTCCATTGGTGCACAGCCGGGGATCGAACCTACGAGCTTATGGATGAGAGTCGCACGCTGAACCCACTAAGCCAACACTGCTCTTTGCTCCCTTAATGAGATTAACACCGCAACAGAAAACTGCCTCTTTAAATTATTGCAGAGGATTTCAATTTACGTGCTGTTGCTATAAAACCTACACAACTCTTCAACAGGAATTAGAAGAGACAGCTTTGTCCTTCTTGCGTTTCTTCGAGATTAGAGTCGCTAATAAAAAAAGAGATGAATGTAAATGAGTGTGGGGGAGCAATGGGTAGCTTTTTACAGTTTCAACTTACACTGGTTGAGTCTGAGAGGGCATTTTCAGCTGCTGGATAGCAGCAATGTCGCTTATCAGACAGATCACTGGACTGTCTTTGCTTCTTAAGAAGGTATTTCAAAAATCAAATATCTAAGATAGGTGGTGGTTTTCGAAAACTACCAGAAATCTGCGAAATGACCAAGATCTCGGGAGATGTTAATTCCTTCCCACGAGATTTCGACTCGAGATGACATTCCCTATTCTGCTTACATACACACAGAGATATTATTTAATGTATCTATAGCAAAAATGAAATCAAAAACATGGCATGACAAAATTACAACTTCAAACTGTCTGTTAATAAAAAAAATTAATAAAAGAATAAGTTTTACAACGAGAAAATCTTATTTTAAAATAAGTATACCTTGTGAGATAAAAGTGAATACTTTGAAAGTTTCTAAAAGCTTTTTAAAGTCTTTCTTGAGGCGTGAATATTTAATGGTTATAACTTACATATTTTTAAAGCGAAAGCCGCGGGAAGCGTATCTCTTGCATATTTTTTTTTAAATTTGTCGGATAATTGGAGCCCATCTCCCCACAAATTATTTAAATAGGCTTTAAAACAAAATCAGTATAGTATATAATACATCAATGTGTGCTTTATATAATAATTTGTTTATTTATTTCATATACATCTACATCAGTAAAAACCGCGTGTCTATAAATTTAAAAGCAAGAGTGGGCGATTTCAAAAAGTAATAAATGGACCACTATTTTTTTTTAAAGAGCGAGTACGTGTATAATCTACAGGTGTATATTTATCCTTTACCATTCAATAAAAAAATACAACATTAACTATACAAAATCCGTACTATTAGCTACTAGAATGATAGTATATTACAACACCAAATAGGTATATAAAAAGTCTTTAGGCATTCCTTTTATAAATTTTGACTTCATAATTATTAAATAAATAAATCGAGTAAATTGTTCTTAAATAACCATATTGCGAGCTAGCTCGAGTTTGTGCATTTTTTTTAACTTTAGAGATATTTTTTCATTTAAGAGACATCTATGATAAAAAACAATTGCAACTTGCATTCCAAGACAGCGTTGTTGAAATAGTTCAACCACGTGCTCATAGATGGCGACTTTATCATTTCCTCAAGTTTGAAGTAAGTGACATCTGTGATCATACTTCAACACTACCAATCGTAGTCCTAGATTTGGCTACTCTCGGATAGCATTTATAGTTCTAACTAACAGATGGCGCAGAAATCAGTTCATAAAATATAATAAAGGCGACTTGTATATTTTTCACAATAGTGAATAATTTTTTACTACCATTCTAACGTCATAAATTTAATTGGGATGGTTGATGAAAAGATGTCCGTTTTTTACACCTTTGTTTCTTGTTATATCTCTAGTAACTTCTAGACTTCGCTTCGCCTAATTATTATTATTATATATTAATTAAGGAGAAACCGATTCATCGGTCTTGCAATATAATTAACATTAACGAAATTTACAATTAGTCCAAGTAATTATTTAATTCGAAAGACCTAAAACTTTTGAAAAGGTTGTATTAAAATTACTTATCTAGAAGACCCGAAGATCATTAAGGTGGAAACATACTACTGAAACGCCACGCGACGCAACGTGTCGACACCCGATGTCCATCGTGCACATTACCAACACGCGACACCACGACTTAAATCCAATTCGTAGAAATTCCACACAGTATGCATTTTCAGTAAGAAACAAATTTAAGGAATATTTTGGCGGTGAAGGCAAAATTAAAAACTTGCAACTCATACAAATGTCTTTTAATATTATATTTTAATAAAACTTTCCGCTTGTATTCATTTGTTAGGCTATTTCTTCCCATGCATTATTTCTCACAGTATGGTCGCTGTATTGAGCTAACCTTATGTCATATAGAACAGAATATTGTTTCACCAACTCAGTTAATTGTTGGTCGTTCATTTCGCCAAATAAATAAATCCAAAAATATGTAAGTATATAAATTGACATTTGTGCCAAAAACTCGAACGTTTGACACTTGGCGTCAACAACACGACAACACGCTGATCCAAATCGATTGGATGTTACCGCGTGTGATCACATGGCGTGTTGTATATGTGCACCCGACCATATTAAATATATGGGATTGATAAGTACTGACATGCGTCGGATGGCGTGGTGTGGCGTCGCGTTTTAGTAGTATGTTTCCGCCTTTATAGCAACTATATATCAATTTATATACTTACATATTTTTGGATTTATTTATTTGGCGAAATGAACGACCAACAATTAACTGAGTTGGTGAAACAATATTCTGTTCTATATGACATAAGATTAGCTCAATACAGCGACCATACTGTGAGAAATAATGCATGGGAAGAAATAGCCTAACAAATGAATACAAGCGGAAAGTTTTATTAAAATATAATATTAAAAGACATTTGTATGAGTTGCAAGTTTTTAATTTTGCCTTCACCGCCAAAATATTCCTTAAATTTGTTTCTTACTGAAAATGCATACTGTGTGGAATTTCTACGAATTGGATTTAAGTCGTGGTGTCGCGTGTTGGTAATGTGCACGATGGACATCGGGTGTCGACACGTTGCGTCGCGTGGCGTTTCAGTAGTATGTTTCCACCTTAAAGGTCTGCGCGTCTTCGTTCTAAAGCATTTTCACACGCTACTGACCTATCCTATTTATAACATAAGACAACATGTAATTATGCAAACATTATCCTCTTTTTCGGTAGTTGTGTGAAAAGCCTGTAAATACATATATTCAACTGCAGTAAGTTAGCATGCTCCTTACTGCATTGCGACATAGCGCGCGTCTTGGTCTTTATCGAAATATTATTGTCCTACCTAATAATATAAAAGTAACTTATTTTTCTGCAATTGTCTAGAATCACAAGATGCTTATCTTTGCATCATCATAACATAATATCTAGCTATTTAGCGGCGTTAATTCGACTTTATCTTTGAAGGTATTACTTTATATTAATGTTTTAATTATTTTGAATAGGAAGAGGCAAAACTAATCATTAAATTAAAAATATCAGTAGTAATAAGTACGAGTTTTTTTTTTAAATATTGACTCTCGAAGGCGCTTTTTATAGAAAAATCTGCGATTCCAACTGGCAACTGGCAAGATGGCCTTTCTTGTATTTTTACTTTACTTTTTGCCTTTTAAGAAAAAAGAAAATTCCAAAGTTGTAACGTATCAGACGTAGACTCAAGGCTGAGGGTCGCTTAGACAGTAGGCTGTTATCGTACGTGTTCAATTAAAAAAAATCGTAGCATTAATAACCAAAGTCCTGTCTGACGCTTTTAAAACTCCAATGGATTGAATAATGTCTGAATAATGTGAACGAATATTTTGTTCATTACAGTTGATTTATTCGTATAAAAGATATTATATTACATTTCGTAAATATATTGTATTTAATAATAAAAGTATTTATTTAATAATATTCGATGTTTGATGTTCTCTAAAGATCAAACGATTCATCAGCACTGATAACAAAAAACGTCGGTGACAAAAAATCAACGGAAAGTGTTACAAAGCGTTTATAAGAACGAAGTCATTAATCTGAAGGTCTATCAAAGCAGTAAAAACCGCTCCCGATCATTGAACTTTTATTAAAAACCTCCAGAGAATGATATCACCCATCCCCGACAAGTACGAACACAAACATTTTTAAATTTGCGCAAACATGAAAACGTTTTCATTATAATATCATCAAATCAAAATGAAGCAATAGAATCGATTGAAAAGCAATTTCTGATTGACACAAATGACAGAATTGGCGCCTAAATGTCAAACGTCAATCCGCCATCTTAATTTTCCGGCGAGCACGATTGGCCATCCATAGAGGGATGTTCGAGGGGTGATATATGAAAAATACATCCATCTCTATCTAACAACGTTACATAATACGGAAATGGGTGAGGAGTGCCGGTTTTTAGCCAAGTTCCGCATGCGGCGTCCAAGTTAGGGGTGGCTATTGATTTTTCGCGGAGTTTGCGGCAGTCAGCCGACAAGCCGGTGCCGAGCGCGAAAAACACTGTAGCGCGCTTCGCGTTGTAAAATTGCTTATTCGTTTTGACATTTTTCGAATTTTTTGAGTTTCGAACGCCGAACTCAATTTTGTTTGTGTGCAGAACTGTGCTGGGAATTGTCGTAAGTATTTATTCTTGTAAAATATTAATGAAAATTTAAAGTTAAAACAATATTTACTTATGAAATTTGACGTATTTATCGGCTTTAATAAAATATATTTAATTTTAACAAAATAGTAAGGAAACTCCCCACCGGCTAAAGCCATGGAACAGCTCATTAACGACACACATATATACTTACCAATTTCGCCATCGCCAAATTCTGATTATATCCCTTATTACGCACAGTGTGGAAGACGTTCATTTTTAAATTCAGAATAAATTAATAGCCAATCGATTCCTCCGAGGCTGTGGATCTGTCTAAGACTGCCAGAGATCTCGCAGGACGTGACGTCATAGATCGTTATCATGACATCATGTGTCCTCCAATCCTGGGAGTTTAGCATACGCAATTACTTGTGGCCAGAAATGCCGTTTGGACGATAATGGCTCGGAAGACGTCATCTCATAAAACCATCCGTTATTAAAAATTAATTCGAAAATAAATTTGTCTCTTACGTGTTCACGGTTGAATTAGATTGATGGTGGAATTATGCAGCAGTTCTCACTCATAAGTTTCGTAGATGATATCATTAACACAAAACAACCCTATTCCTCAGCGTAGTATTACAATTTTATATAAAATCGTCATCATCATCTTCTAAAAGAAAATAGTCTGTTTGTTTTATGAGCAAAAATCAAATTGACGAATGTCCTACCTATACTATACAGCCTTAAGAAAAAGGTATAATAATAACAGTTTGAACCGATAAATAATGTATACCTACTCATTTATCAAGATTTCCGTTCATACATTTTGTATTATTCTCATGAGGGTTGCTTTTGTATTCACACTGGAATTCATGTAGCACTTGTATTACATTAATACAAAATAAACCATCTCTGAAACCTCGAGACAATACGAGATAACGAATAATTCAATATTTAAAAAAAAACAAATCCAAATTCAATATTCGCCTTATTTTATATGAAATTCCACCAGGGAATCTCGCTAATAATATAAATAAAACCTAATATTTTCATTAATAAGACTTGAATAACATAAAAAAGGGTTTTCGGAAAATCCACACTAAAACCTAAACTAAGTATCCCTTGTATAGTTTGAATCTATTTATTTATAATATACATACCTACTGAGAGAATATTCAACTAAGCTAGCAATAAAAAGTATTCTCACAAAATTAGTCAATTCAAAAAAAACATTCTACAATATGTCAATAAAACCAGAACATAAATAAAAAACGGACATTCAACATTTCCAATAAAGCATGAACATTGAACATGGCTGAGGATCGGCTATTTATTAACATCAATATAAATTAGAATTAACTAATATTTTACTACGAAATAATTCATAATTCCCCAAGAACTGGACTTTATCATTGAGCTACGGAATATATTGTATGGGTTGCAAATTTAAGATGCAGGTAAATTGCTCCGTCGCTCCAGAGATGCAGCAAATGTTCAGAGAACGTCTCTCTAGGGCTTGATGAGAGTAGTCCTGTGGAACCGACTGCAATGGAATCGCTATGTAGGTGGATTTGGAACTGCTTTTTCAGCGTCCAGCCCCATATGCTCCAGTGCCCTTTAGTGCTCTGCGGAATACGTAAACATATTCCCATTTTTGGTAACAAATAAGCGTTAAGGGTTGATATGAGAAAGTTATATGAGTATATAAAAGTATACAATTTAAGAAATAATAATAACTAGAAGTATTGTTAATAGCATGTAAGCTTTTATATTTTATATCAATTTATCAATAATTAACATTATCTACTATTGATTTTACACACAATTTGCCTTATTTTCATGTCTTTGAATGTATATCAGTTAAAAATAACATACATCGAGAAAAAATAATCAAATACTTATTTTCAATTTAAATTTATTAAATTATAATAACTCGACCCGTTATCATTCACTGCTTGCAAATCACGCAGAACATCAAGACATACATTTTTTCTCATAAAAATTAAATTATTATTTAATAAACGCTAATCAATTAATTCACTTTGATACGGTATAAGTATTTTCGAATTATGTGATGTAATTCTATGCCCCTATCAAAGGTGGTTAAATAGTATTTAAGAGAAAATGGTAAATAAATGTGTTGCGGTGTTTTGCGAAGTATAAGCACGAATTGCAGTAATGTGCCGTTGGCAACCTTCCCACATAATTTAAGTGAACATTTGCTTGACTGGCCAGTAAGTTTTCCAGTCTTGGCAAGCTTGGCAAGCCCGAAGCTTTTGAAAAATGGCAACTGTAATCGGATCACGAACTACAAAATTGTGTACTTGTTTAAGTACCTAAACTAAAAAAACATACCAGGACCATAATAATTTATTTATTAAAGCAGAAATAATTAGTCCATATGGTTATTATTGTGTTAGTTACTATATTAATTACAAAATTATATTAAATCATAAAATTAATTCTAAAATTACTCCCGCACAGATCACCTTGTTACTCGTACAGTGTAGGCACATACAGTCCATTGCAATGTCCTATGGAACGACAATCTAGCCTTCCCTATACCCGCCAAAAGTCCAGGTTAGGTGACAGTGATTATAAATACTTAAAATTAATAAAATACACCAAAAATAGACAGAGATGATTTTCGACCCTGCACTTATAGTGTGTTTATAATACTGATGAATGTGTTTTCTCCTTTGCCTGACACACGTCTGTTTTTGTGCATTCCGGTTTCCTATGTCCATTGTTTCACAGTCATGATTGGAACGCACACCTCATGGTTCAGGGCCTCTATGCCAACACTTCTTAAACCCCACAGAAGTACAAATTTTATATGTACAGAATTAGCCACGTCTTATAATAGATATATAAGGTACTTTTGATTTAACAGCATTAAGATTATATTACACTTTAATTTTATTGTATGAAAATTCTATATTTCATAGACAAATCTATAAACGTTTTTAGTTTGTAAGATTTATGAAAACGGTGTTCTTTTAAATAAAAAATACAACATACACATCTACAATATTTACAAAAATCCTTAGAAAACCGCAATTTATTTATAAAATCTTTCGAACCGTAACATTCCATTTAGCGAAACCTTCTAACATTGCTTTAGTACCTCTAAAGTGGAGCTACCCGAACATAAGTTCAACCAAAGCTACCAATATCCGACCTTAGCGCTCTTCAATCGCTTACATCTACGATTTTTCCATTTCGAGGAAATCTGTATGCACAGATATGATATTGGTATAGAATATGGATTCGACAGATATTACGAATTTATTTTGTTAATGTCATACTAGTAGCTAATATTGGAAGCACTGCCGAACACCTCGGATTAGCCAGCAGATCAAGCGACGCAAGTGGAAATGGATAAGCCATACACTCCAAAGAGATTCCAATTATATCCCCAAGCAGGCGCTTGATTGCCAGGAAAGCAGAAGCGTGCTCTTCCCAAGCAAATCTGCCGTCGTACAGTTGAAATTGAGGCAAAGAGAGCCGGAAAGAGACTCACTGTGGACGAGACTAGACTCACTCACTAGGCTTATACTAGTAGCAGTGATTTCATCTGTGTGGAAATAGTTGTGGAAATAGTAATTATCTATGGTTTTATCAGCAATCATTGACGCAACACTTAATAACCTAAGTTGTCGTCTACCATAATTTTCACATTAGCAGTATTTTTGTATAACCTTTTACTATGGTGCGTTAGTTTAGTCCTATATGAACAATGAAATCGGATAGCCTAGAATTTCTATTGGCCAATCACAAACAAGCAATAGGAACGTCAACATGTTATTTCACATTTTGAGCTCTGGCTTGGTTTATAATATGTGAAATAATTATCCTACATTATATTATATAACATAGAAGTCGTTTCACCTTATATAAATCATGACAGATACAATGTGTATCGTTCCATGGCCTGTGGGATTACATTGAGAAAATTATAGAATTTTCCAGAAATGATTAAATTATTATTTTATGTATCTCTATACAATATCCTTTTAAAACTGATTTGAAGTATAAACAAAAAATCCATTCCCAGTTCACCATTTGGCTTAGATCCATATTGCAGTTTTTACGGGCGTTATTTTTGTGTTCATTACGTGATTGAAGGCCGGTCATAATATATATTTTTAAGCAACAGCTTTGTTTGATATCTGTTAAAAAAAAGGGTCATCTAAGGAAATTTATGTTCTAAGGTCGATTTCGGTTAATTGAATGAAATTTAAATTAATACGTGAAGTGAATTCGGACAATTATTTTTTTGAACTCTTTAACACCGATGCAGAACAAAAAATAAGAAGTGGTCAGCTACGAAGACAATATTTTTTTTACTTTTTTTATTTAATAAAATTATAAATATAGAAACCTTGCATACTTCTTGGCATGCTTTCCACGATGATTTGAGAAATACGTTTCCACTCTGCTGCAATGACCCTTTTCACCTCCCTGATTTTTTTTAAGCAGGTTGCACTGATCTTCCTCGTCTCTTTAGAATATTCCAGACATGCTCAGTTAGATTGAAGTCAGAACCAACTTCTTGCGTGTACGCCATTTATCCATGTCGCCAGAACGCGGGCGAGCATTGTCGTGAAGGAGGAGTAGAAGTTACCTTGCTTTATTATGAATTTATCACTAACGGTTAAGAAACTTTGTACGAGTATATACGTATAGGTATAATAAGTACATTATGATTGACGGCTTCCTATACTTTGTGGATAACAGCCTAACGTGCTACTTTTTTCACAATTACCTGTAAAACAATAATTGTTAAGAATAGTTGCTTCATTAAAAGTAATTGAAAACGTGTGCTACTAGGGACTTAACAAATTAAATAACTCTGACCACATTTATTACTGTCCTGTGAAGTTTTGGTTTACGCCGGAACGTACAATTGATCACTACCAAGAATGTAACCTTGAATAGTCCTTGTCTATCAGAGAGTTTCTAACTGTTCCTGATTACCATGTAAAGTTGGTATTGTTTCAGCAGCAGCGCATGCCGAGGGCGGCAGGGCAGTAGCTTGCACCAGTGATACGAGCCGGCGGCTGCGCACAGATGATCGGCTCATTCTGGAACCTGTGCCGTGCGTGCCCTTCCATGCCTGTGGATAAGGTACATATATTTTTAACCTGTGGCCGCCGTCGTAGCCAATATCCTCAATAAGTGGTCTATAAAAAACAAAATTAAGTATGAAGTTCAAACCAGCCAGTGCAATTAGGGCGTTCCACGAAATAACCATTTTTATGAAAATAAAATTTGTCATTGACAAAACGGACCATTATTATTTCACTCGCACCTACCTTCGATTGTTTTGTCAATAAACAAGCGAATAATATTTTATAATACGCTGTGTTAATAATGGTAAAATTGTCTTAACGTATACCGTTCTGCGCTGGTACTCTGCAACTCCAAATAGCGATAGCATACTACAGACAGTGTTCAAACAGTGGTTTCTACAAAAAAGTAATATATGTAATCACTACGTATATATTTTCGCACACGTTTTAGCGAAAATCCCATCCTTCTTCCGGTCTTATCACAAAAACAACAAGTAACAAAGCCATTAAGACCATTCGGGGGAAAGATAAACCGACTCTTTATGGTATAATGAACATTATTTCGAGTCTGCAGAGCCGCCGAAATGATAAATAATATATGGGCGGTTGTTATTTATATTCAAGTAAATATGCAAGCGGAAACTATTGGTATTGGTTTTCTTGCGTTTCTGTATATGTATTCCTTGATATCTGATTTTCATTATTCTTCAGAAATGCAATATCTGAGATGTCCTATATCGGCTGGACCGCACCATTGTTCGGTACCTATTATAACTATGGCATTGTCTTGTGTTCACTTCTCTCAAGATAAGTTTTGTTATGTTACTAACCTAACCTATCTGCAATAGGAGTAATAATGTATTTTTCGTATTCAACTTCAAAAAGACTCAAAGGCGTTTATTTTTCGTACTTTTATCTTTCTGGAGTTTCTTGTATTTAATAATACAGTCAAAACCGTTTATAACGACATCGTTTACAACGACCTGTCGGTTGTTACAACCAGATTGTATGGTCCCGTCCGAATCCCTAGTAAACTATTCAGTAAAGAAACCGCTTATAACAACATCGGATACAGCGACATATCGCTTACAACTGCGAAAGTTTATCGATATTCATCGGCTATAACGACCAACCGCTTCTTGTCTCAGCAAAACAAAACAATACAAACTTTAAATTTTATTTATAATCATTGAATGAATATTTAGACATATAAAATTTGTTGCCTTTAACCAACAGTTTGATACTGGTGATACTCATACCTTGAGGAGTATGAAACGTAAAATGCAAAACATATTTGAGACTGGGCTAAAAAAAATCAGACTGACTGATTACTTTTGTACCTAATTATTTCGTAATAAATATTTTTGTTTCTTTTTTGACTCGTTTACATATTATAATATTAACATACCATATTATAACCCATACTTACCTATTCTAGATCGATAACTATGTACATACATATGTACTGGACTTGTGTATATGACATTGCTTATAACGACTATCGGATATAACGTCGGCAACTATACGGTCCTTTCAATGTCGTTATAACCGGTTTTGACTGTATATGATTTTTAAACTAAATGTTCTTCAGTATTTTATAATTTTTGATTTCTTTAAACATAACATTTTATACATATTGCTTCATGTTACAATAAATGTATAAATTGTAACTGTGTCCCGATTATCCAAAGTACTTATCTACACTAATATTATAAATAGGAAACATTTGTGTTTTTGTAAGTATGTTTGTGATGTTTTCACACAAAAACTACTAAATCTATTTCAAAAATTATTTCACCATTAGAAAGGTGCATCTTCACGGACTGACGTAGGTTATACTACATTTAAAAGAAAAATAGGGATCCCTAATAAAAATGCAATAATATAACCCAAAGTGTGAATAAACTGTTGTACAGTATTTTATAATGTATAAATATCTACAAAAAGGAATGTTTTACCCATGGGCAATTGTATATTGGCCTATCCCGAGTCGTAACTCCAAAACATGAAATTATTTTGCTGCCACAAAACAAAACTAAACGTCAAATCTTGTGCATAAGGAAGTTCTAATAAATGCTCTAATATTATAGAAGTTCACCATTTAGAATTTTTGTTTTTATTTTTAACAATTCATAATAATCAAGTTAAAAATCCCTGGACTGATTAAAAAAAATATTTTATTACCTACTTGAAATCAAGAATTTTTCAATAGCTGTAGAGTATTTTTAATAATGTCGGACATTCTACGTAAATGATGTTACGAATTTAAAAATATATTAGATATATATTCGTTGTGAAGTAAAATCTGTATATTGATTAGCTTATTAATGTGTGAAGTGAGTATCTAATAATCAGAAAGGAAGTAATTAAAATCTAAGAAAACTAAGTAAATTAAAGAAAAACTTTTACGATACCAAAAATATATGTAAACTTTCCACTACCACGAGATTAGTATCTACGCGAGTGAAACCGCAGAGCATTGCTATACCTATATAAAACTGATTATGCAGGAGATTCTTCAAAAACTTAACTTCTAAATAAAAATATGAACTAAAAATTAAAAATTAATAATAATAACTAAAACTAAAAAGATATAAAATAACAATAACAGAAATAAACAAAACTTAATGAAAACTTAAACCACATTAAGAGCCTGCAAAACAAAATTACGGTAAATTGGTAGACTGTTGTAAAACACATCAATATTTTCATCAATGTTGCGTCAATATCCCTTCTTTTGGAAGCATGAACCTATTAACTAACACCAAGCAGCATCTATTAAAGTGAAGAACTCTATTCTTCTACTAACTATATTGTTGAAAAGGTTAACCCTAGAATTGTTATCACATTTACCCCAAGAGACCCCAAATATGGCACAATGTTCATTATGAAATAAGCGAGTGTCCAGTTATGATAACGACTATTATATTCTACACAATAGCATTGCTCAAACGCCGTTTTAGGAATTAAATACCGCTTTTGTTGGGTCTAATATGGATACTGTGTTTTTATTATCACTATTATACTTATATAATCACTGTAATAAACTATTTAAATTGAGAAACTATTTATAGTTACAGTCTATCACTAGAGGACAAATCTTTTTTTTAATTTACTTTATTATTATTAATTACTTAAGATGCCATGTGGAACACTGTGTAATTTTGTAAAACAAAAAACTTGGCGATTAAAAAGAGTGGCGGAGAGTTTATTGACAGTTCTTGTCTTCCGTTCTACGCCATTGATTTGAGAACTGGCAGTAAATGTAAAATTAGAAGCATTTTATATATATTTATTTTTTGACGTTCATAAGTGTACATTTTGTTACATATAGTAATAAATAATTTTTGAATTTTGAATTTTGAGTCACTCCTGGGTTATATCGACTCGTCAATCCTATCCAGACGGGTACGTTTAAATTCCTGTAGCAATGATAATGATGTAAGATAGATATTTATTATAGATTTAGAGATAGATTTTTTTAATTCTTAATGGCATTTGTGTGTAATAATGAATAAGCTTAAAAGCTAAACAATAATGTTACACAGAAGGGTGAAGACGCAAAGAAGAAGAGGCTATTTGATACCTTCTTCGTTTCTTGCAAAGATGGACAATGCTAGGTCTAAGACGATTATTGAAATTCAAAGAATTCAATAATTGCGTGCAGAATTTCATCAGTTTTAAGAACACCTAGACCTATGGGCATGCGTGTTTCACATTTATTATATCTTATTTTATGTATGTATTGACAAGCAGAGGATCAGCTATGCCTGACACTTTCGTCCTTTTTTAATCTAGGGCATGGCGTTTTCCTTTACATGGTGTTTTCCTTTACCGTACCAATGAGTGTTAAATGCCCGCATGGAAAGTTTATTGGGGGATCGAACCTACGACCCCAGGGACGGGAGTCGCTAGTCGAATAACTATTTGCTTTAAACAAGATCCGCTATTACACATTACGTAGGACGTACATTAACGTGATAATTATGATGTAGTTATCAAAGCAAATTCGACTGTCCTACCGTAAAACTATAATTTATAAATTACCAACAAATATAAAGTTCATTTACTCTAAGATTAAAAGTGATTTATGAACATTAGATACCTTCTAGCATAGGAATTATCTTCCATTAACCGTTAAATAGGGAGAAGAAAGTACATCTGCTGTTACAAGAACAAAAGCTTTCTACAATTCAAATGGCTCGCGTGAAATATATGACAAAATATGTAAATGTAAAACTATCTTATTTTCATGAAAGCTGGACTAATTTATATTTCAAAAGCAATCAGAGTATATTCAACATGGAAACACTCATGGTTTGAAATATTAATGCCAACTTGAAATGTAAATAAATATGGTTCGTATTTGGGCCACAGTGTAAACTATTAAAAATGATAATAATTTATTTATTTCAAAATAAAACCTTACTCTAATCTTAGTATAGATTATTTACAATATTTTTAACTTCGTAATCATAGTGATAATTATAAATGTATAAATAGATGTTAAAAATTTCGTCTTATCTTGTAATGTATGTCATGTATTATCGAGTTTCATTTTTTTAAGCCTGACACTATTATTCGATCTCTTAATTTTTTTTGTTTAATAGTATTGCACTATGAATGTGGATAAGGTGGATATAACAGCGTGATGAAAAACATAAAATAGTCCTGTTTATTTATGAAAAACATGGAATTAATAAATAAATAATACTAAAAAGGTCAAAACATCAAAAGTCAGAATCATTTCGAAAAATTCGGCGGACGGTGGGTATATCTATCTATAATTGAGCAAAAATATTCAGAAGAGATCTTGTAATAATAATACTTTTGTGTTTCGTATAATTAAATTAATTAGGATACTCCACCCCGTCTAGAACAAACATCGATCGCCAAAATTTTCCACGCACGAAATGGCTTCTTTTGTCCTCCCTCGTACTGTGTAATTATATTCATTCAAATAATATTATTATTGTAATTATAAGAACAAAGCCTAGCAAAGCTTAATTTTATTACTTTGTGATTAAATTGTTTTAGTCCGCTGTCAGGACCAATTACACCCTGCCTAATGACAAAACAGACATCTTTTGATATACGTATATTATCAAAGCGTATTTTAATTTTGTGTTATTATAAATAATTAAAAACTGAAAACATTTTTGTTATATGAAAATATTCTTTCTTTTATTTAAGCGAATATTTCAACGACTTCACATTAAGCTTTGCAGCACACATAGTCACACATTAATTAATAATGATATCATTACGTATGCACGTAGCGCAAGCGGTCTACTGTAAGTATGAAATATCGCCTTGCATCTGTACTTTAATAGCTACAGTGATACCCGCAACCTTGGTATCTCGCGGTAGAAAAACTCATTACTATAATCGAGTCGGCTCTAACACGGACTCCAGTTAAATGATTGTTACGACTTCATCCCTGAAACAGAGATTCAGATCAATCTATACACATTTATTTTTGCTATGGAACCTGCTTGTAATAGCTACTGAAATGTAAAGCCTTTTCATAGAATATTCACTGATCTATTCAAAAGCGGCAAAATTCAATAAGTCATTGAAGGCTTTCAAACCGAAGAATCACAAAAGACTCCCGCTCTTTTGTGATTGGTCGGCTATGTGACTGCGTCGTGGTCGTGTCTCCGGATTGGCTAATAAGGGCGATGACCTTGGGCCTTGAACTTTGTTTCCCAAAGGGTCTGTGCCCTTAGGGAAAATCAGGTGATTAAGGTCACGAATTCATATACAAAGGAAAATGATATGATTTTGTCATGCTTTTTTACTGCTACTTTTATTAATCAGTTGGATCGTTTTATGTGTGTCAATAGAGCTTATTAATTGAATAACACCGGCGTCAAAACATTTTTTTTTAAACTTGGAATGTTTGAATTCCCTACAAAGCCAATAGTAACAAATCGATATTTGTTTCTGTTTCTCTTTTAATTATTTCAAGATCAATTCACATTTTTATTATGAAAATGATCTATATTCGTGTTATTTTTTTATATATTTTTAATTAAAGCACAGATTGTCAGAAGGCTCATAAGGTTGTACAACAATAGACTATTTTTTATCTGCCTCCACTCGGTCAGCAACAGTTTTATTTTTATTATCGCGACTAGAATATCTGTATTCTATAAAAAAGTATGGGTATGTAGTGGTGTTCACCATTATCGTCTTCACCATTATCGTCTGAGGATCTACTATATGCAAATAGTCTGTAGTAAATATTTCATATCTTCTAAAATTGGATATTTTTATGTGAGTTTAATGACGTTTAAGAACATTCGAATTCACGTTGACTATTTTAACTTCGACGTTTGACCTGCCAATTGCTATGGTTGCTACATGAGGTAACGATAATAGGGCGTAAGGATCCTAAGGAGGATAAATTGACTATTTCATATATTAATAAAACAAATAGACTACGAAGAATGTTACACATTACCGTACAGGCTTCACGCAGAAGAGGCCTATGCGTGCGAGTTATTGATTTTTATCAATATAATTATACTGTCCCACCCTTCAATGATAACTATCCTATAATTCTTATATAGGCTTCCCAGTGGGGTGCTGGCGGTCAACGCGTCGCGTGGTATTGATCCCACCAGCCTACCACCACTCCCCGCGTCTTACCATTTACCACTAGTCGTCCGTCGTCTCGCAACAAGAAACTACATTAAAACCTACACAAATAAAAAACAAAAGCGTCAACTGTCATATCACGCGCCGGATTGCCAAAAACCACGCGCATTTCAACCAAATACCCGACCTCAGTGATGTGCCTTAATTAAGTGATTCACAGTGACCCGTTTCGGTTTCCATCCAATTTGTGCTATTCGGAAAATTCGTAATCAACGTGTAATTGCTTTCTAGCAATAGGATGCAAAAAAGGAAATTATTATCAGACGATCAGATGCAAATTATCACGCGAGTCCCCTAGAGATAAAGCGAGATAGGAGATATCGTTGTCACTATCGTTACACTAAGTTGATAGACCGTATCGCTTCTTCGCTGTCGTTTCTATCAGCTGATTTACACAGCACGTTTCAGAATTATTGAAAAATGCATTTACATGGCGCGTCATAGTAAATTCTGTTGCTGACTCAGAGTGTGAACCGCGCAGCCGCGAAACAGACATCGACAATTTTTTCCGACATTTTCGAACGATAGAAACTTGCCGCTTAAACAATTTTTTTTTGTGACGTCCATCTTGTGCCTTATGTTGTGTTAGAGTGAGATGGTGTCATAGTGTTATGATGGAAAGAAAAGTGGAAAGGCGGGTGCAATGGGCTTCAGAAGTAAGTTTTTGTACATTGACCTTTGAACTCTTTGAACTTAGACTGGAGGCTTGACTAAATTAATTATACCAGATTATACCGGAAACTAATTATACCGGAATAATTCTTATCTATTATTAATATATAAACAGATAAGACGTAATAGATACTGTCTATAGTTCAGGGTGTGTCTTCGGAAAGTTTCTCGTGATATCACAATTTATATTCACCCTCTAGTTTTAGAATCGAAAAATTGGTTTCATTTTTATTTACGTAACTATGTATGATAATAACACCGCATTATATAATCCTATGTATATTAATAATATAATAAAATGTGCAGTATATATTTTATGATTTAAATGCATATAAATTTTTATACATTATATGTTATGTTATATAAAGCTAGTTTCGGCAGTAAGCAAAGTGTGAACATGAACAAACATATATATTAGACACCCAGGAACTTGTAAATTTTGATAAAGGAAATAATTCCAGATTTCTGTTACATTTAACAACTTTTCTCGTTAAACGCAATAAAATCTTAGTCCAAACATTATTTTTACCTGTTTAATGGCTATTCTATTCTTACTTTTGGAATTAGCACATTGGTTCTCGTAGGTACACGTACAGATCATTTACACATGCATATTTTATTTGTATTTTGTGTCTAACACTCAATTCGTCGGAAGTAGTTTATGAACGACACATTGAATAACATTTAATCAGATTTGATTTTGTATTAAGTATACAAATAATAAATATTAGCCCAATTTAACTATTTGAATCTAAATTTATATTTAACTAATATTAAAAAAAACTAACCAATCAACAGTGGGAGGAGTACCACGAGTAAATGCCTTCTCCAGACCATTCCATTTTTCTCTATCCTTCCCCAAGTCTATACAAGATTTTCCCCCAGTCTATTCCATAAGACCACTTCTCCAGTAGCCTTCCTCTTTTTCTTTTCCGTGTGGACACACGGTTATTTTCTTCGTCCAAGGGGCATAGTTGAACCGTGTTTGCTACCTATTTCTATTTTAATTTGTCCATCCGCGATAAATGGCGAGTTAGTTACAATTAGAAGTAGCTATGCCTAATTGAGACACTCATACTAGTTTCTCAGACTAATATTCACAAACATAATTATGTCAATATAATATGCCAATATGTCAATGTAATATATATATATATATTATATATCAGCTATTATAGTATATTTATAGAAAATTCTTATAAACGGCAAAAACGGGAAATTCTAATTCATGTAATGGCAACATAAAACTAAATACAATGTCAACGAAAATATGTCTATTGTTCACCTGGATCGCTTTCCATTAAAGTATTCCACTAAAAAAGAAAATATTCTCTTTAGCTAAGACATTTTTCTGTTTCATAATTAAAGGTAGGTACCTAAAATTAATTATGGGCCAATTCTTTCTCAACATTAAAATTATAACTATAGTTCTATATTTATAATATAGTAACAGAAATGTAGAAATTTTAATTGTCTAATTAAATGACTAATAATTCAAATAATTTTTAACAAACTTGCAGTAAATTTTTCCTTAAGTACATTTTACTTGGAACTCGCTGAATTGATATAAATAAAGTGCTAAACGTCTGAATACCAAGAAATACGAATTTCAAATTAAGCAGTTTGCAAATCGTTGCAAACACGCAACTTGCGACACGAGTTATAGATACTATTGTGCCACATATTTTAATACTTTCAATTTAGTAAACTCTTTTATAATTAACATTAATTAATGTATACCATAATATCCACCGCTGTTGTTCAAACTTGGTCTAGTTTTTCAATACAATAAATACACCAGTCATTATAGACATTCGAAATCGAAAATTTGATAATAATTCCAAAAGTTTTCAAACTTCGGTCAAGTGAATGGTACATTGGGACGACAATAAATCTCATTTTGCAACCTTGTCCGTAGTCCGGAACATTGTTAAAATTGCAATTAAATTAATTTTATGTCTGTATGGTCGTGAAAAAAATTCCAAAAGTTCTGCAAACTTGGGGAAGTTTTCGATATAATATTTCATATCACGTATAAAATTTGCAACCAACCTAAGTGTACGGAACATTTTTTGTTATTTATTTTATTTTCGATATATCTGTCAAATTTGCAGAACTTTTGGAACGTTTTCCTTCAGTTTAATAAAGAACAACATTAATTAAATAATGTTCCGTACACTTAAATTGGTTGCAAATTTGACACGTGATGTAAAATAATATATTTAACACCACTCCAACTTTGCAGAACTTTTGGAATTTTGGTCTCAAGAACTAAGCAAATTATCATTTATTGCATTTTTAACAATGTTCCGGACCGCAGAGCAGGTTGCAAAATTTTATAGTTTGTTTTAATACCACTCTCGACCTTACATCAAAATTTGAAAACTTTTGGAATTATTATGAATTAATTGTCTATAATGACTGGCCTAAAAGTCAATTAAAATAAATCAGTGACGCTACAACCTTTTTAGACTTAAATTTCTGTAACAGCCTCAGGTTTACAGAAATCTGATACAGATCTGTTTCATGATCATTTGTCAATCTAATAAGCAAGGAGGTGATCAGCCTCCTTCGCTGTCGACTTTATGGTTCAAAGGCAAGTTTCCTCACGATGTGTTTCTTCACCGTTGGGCGATCAAATCTATACATACGACCTCAGGAATTAGAGTCGCGCGCTTAAGCTACTTAGTATACACTGTCGATTTTTAGGTCTAAGACGGTTACCTCCTTGGTTTCCTTAATCATACAAGAAAGTAAAATCCATTGATGCACATCCGTGATTCGAACTAATATTCCAAGAGATTAATTCATCTCATCCAAAAGTCAGGTAAATACGATGTAAAAAACTTCAAGTATTACGTAACGAATTTTTTTCTTTTTGTAAAACGTTACGATGCGGGGCGGGGATTGAATTACGCGTTATTGTTAATATTATTTTCGACTTTCCAGTACTTTCCACCACATAATGGTAACTTTTAGGTATAAAGAGTCACTAGGTGGTCACGAAATGTTTTACTATACATGGGTACATAAAAACGTTACGGCGTGGGGGGGTCAATAATCTCCAAAAATTGCGTGACGTAATACTTGAACGCTTCCTTATACGTAAGTAAAGAATGAGAAAGAAGGTAACATTGTATTGTAATTCAACGTGAGAACAACGGTCCTACTAGCGATTTCCATTTTAATCTATATACTATTCATACTGTATTACGTATTAATTTATTAATATAACTTTAATTTATTATACACAAGCTAGTTAGCCTGTGCAGGTACTGTGCAGTATAATGTATTATAATGATTTTCCGATACACGGGTCTATGGTTATCATTTAACATCAGTCGAAATGTATTACATATGATTTGATTTTCGAAAAAAGAAGAATGTAACATTGGTACTAGTCTCACCAAAGTATTAAAATATTTCCCATTATTTATTTCGCCGCAATCTGAATGCCTAAATAAAAATTATAAAGTTGCAGTTGGTTCGATTCGCTTCATAACGGTGTTAACGGTACAAGACTCTTCAGTTAGGAATGTTAAATTGTATTTAAAATCTTTTCGATCTGTTTTATACAAATTGAATTGGCTGTTTTAAATTCTTTTACGACATTTTTATGTATTTATCATTCTAATTAATAATCTATATTTAAGGGGTTGATTATTAGTATACACTGGCGGGCAGACCTTGACGTACACACGTCTTAAATACAAAATAAAAGTAACATCTAATTGTAACTCTAATGAGTGTGTTAAACACACAAACACACGCATAGAAGATAAATACACATAAAGATCTTAAGTTATACATGAAAAATTCTTAACATTACATATTAACCACAACGTAATCATTTAGTGCGATAAATGTTGTTCATGGGTTTTTAATGTATTGTATGATACATCACATATACTTAGGATATTTATCGAACGATCGAAAGGGAAAACTGAAAAAACCTCATACACGATATTTTATATAGTGACGCTGATTGATGATCTTTTATGTAAAATTCCCATATTTCTTTTGCATAGAATTTTGTGGGAAATATTGATTTCGCCATTGTTGTGAGACGATCAATGTTTTATAATCTCTGTGGGCTGTTAAATAGAAAATAATTTAATTTGGAACGATTTCTAGATATGCTGATTTTTTTAAATTGAAGGTGGAATCAGATTACCGGAAATTGTTGTTATTATATATTTCACAGAATTCTCTACACTTCCCTATAAAAATCAACATAACATTAGATATTATAAAAACCTATATGTAGCACATCTCATATCTAAAAGTATTGCTTTGTACATCAGTTTATTTTTATAATTACTTCGTATAAGGCAAAATAGGATAATAATAATAATAATAAAGCCTTTTTATTTCCTGTTTTACAATAGTTGGTAGTTGTTATATTAAAGTAACCAAAAATATTGATTTTGTTAGTAGGTTAGCTTAAATTATGTTAGTAATATATATTTATAGGATTTATTTAACAGGAACCCCGGTTTGGGTAAAGGCCTCCTCCAAAGATGCCCATTGTTGTCGGTCCTGTGCTATGGAGTGCCAGTTTTTGCCAGCTGATCTTTTCAGATCATCTTCCCAGCGGTCTAAGGGTCTCCCCTTCCGCCTCTTGCCTGGTGGTCCTTTCCATTGGGTAACTCGTTTGGTCCACTTTCTGCTAGACATTCTTGCCACATGGCCAGCCCAATTCCATTTCAGTTTTCGGGCAAAAGTTAAAGCGTTTGTAACTTTAGTGACGGCTCTTATCTTTGTGTGTCTTATTTTGTCCATTCTCTTTATATTCAACATGCTTCGCTCTAAACCTCTTTGACATACATTGATTTTATTCACAGCTTGTGTAGAGAATTTCCAGGTCTGGCTTCCATAAGTTAAGCTGGGTAGTAGACATGAGTTCATAACTTTAGCTTTGAGAGTTATTGGTAAGTTACTCTTAAATATTTCTTTTAGGCTCCAATATTTATTCCAGGTTTGTTGGACCCTTCTCTCTATTTCTATAATGTTACTGTTTTCCTCGAAACTTATTCTTTTTCCCAGGTAGGTATAATTTTCTACATACTCTAAAGGGTTACCATTGATAGTTATAGGTCTTTTTCGTGTATTACTCATTATCTTTGTCTTCGTTAGATTCATCTCCAAACCAACTTCCGCACTCACCTGTTGTAGAGATTCTATCATGAATTGCATCTCGTTGACTGTCTCTGACAGAAGGATCAGGTCGTCAGCGAACCTCAGGTGACTTAGGTAGGTGCCTTTTATACAGAGTCCTGTTTTACTCCAATCTAATTTGTTCATGATGTTTTCGAGTATTGCTATGAAAATAGTGGGTGAGAGCGGGTCCCCTTGTCTTACCCCTCTTTCTATATGGAAGGCGGGGCCTAAAGTTTCTAGCTTTATTCTTCCTTTGTTGTTATTGTATATGCTTTTAATCACCTTTATGTATTTATCTGGCACCTCTTGTTCTTTTAAGCTTTCCCATATACTTTTGTGTATGACTGAATCAAAAGCTTTTTGATAATCAACAAAAGTTATGTAAAGAGGTCTCTGAAATTCTTGATATTTCTCCATAACTAACTCTATGGTGTGTATGTGGTCGATAGTAGAGTACCCTTTTCTGAAACCTGCCTGTTCTACAGATTGTTTTGCCTCTATTATCGGGCTTAGTCTATTATTTATAATGGATGCGAAAAGTTTGTATATATTTGGTAACAAACTGATTGGTCTGTAGTTGCTGATATTTTTTGGATCGCCTTTTTTATATATAAGAACGATATCTGCTTCAGACCATTCTATGGGCGTTTCAGAACTTAGAAGTATAGAATTAAACAGTTCAGTTAATGGTTCTGCCAAAATTTGGTGACCATATTTTAGCGATTCATTTGTGATATTGTCAGATCCGGGACTTTTTTCGAATTTCAGCTTTTTTATTGAGTTTATTACTTCGGTTTTGTGAATTGGTTTTATAGAGTGGCAGTCTACAGTTTCTGTTACGATTTTGTAAGTTGTTCGTGTTTTGTCTCTGTAAAGTTTCTTGTAGAAATCAGTTGCTGTATTCACAATATCCGTTCGATTGTATAGGTCTTTATTAAGGGTTTTCAGTCCTTCTATCCAGGATTGGTTTGTTCTGAGTTCTTTGTATGCTCTCTTTGAGCTGTCGTGAAGCTCAAGGTGTTTCTCTATTATTTCTTGCCTATATTTTGCATAGTCTCTCTTGATATATCTATTAACCAGTTTGTACAGTGCGGAGAGTTCATTTTTCAATGAGCGTGTTTTATTTTTTGTTTGTTGTAGTTCTTGTCTTCTTTTTAATAATTTTAGAGTACGGTCTTGTAATATTTTATGTTTTTTATTATCTTCTGTATTATGTTTCGCAAGGATCAAACTTTGTTGGATGGCCGTCTTTATTTTTACGTAGGAGGTCTGTACCGTTTTGTTCTCAAGGCTGATGGGTTGACCTGATGGCTCCAAGAGAAAGCTTGATAGGTTTTCTTTGTACTTTGTTATTTCATCCTTGTTTCTAAGTTGACTTGTTTTATTATTTGTAAAGTTGGTCCTATTTTTCTTCGGCGTTGTTAGCCTAATTTTACACCTTAGAGGACGGTGGTCTGATGCGTAGTTTAGGTTCAGAACTTCTATATTTTGAAACAATTTTGGGTGATTTGACAGTATATAGTCAATTTCGTTTTTATATTGACCGGCCGGAGAGCGCCATGTCCATCTTCTTTTGGCTTTTTTCTTGTAGAAGGTGTTTATAATTGCTAGTTTATTTTCCATCGCAAAGTCTATAAGTTTTTGCCCTCTATTGTTTCTTACTCCGTATCCGTAGTTCCTCATTATTGAGTGTTCGTCCATTTGTGGCTGTCCTATTTTGGCGTTAAAATCTCCCATTAGAATAAATTCTTCGTGTGCCATTTCCATGGCAGTATATATAGTTTTATAAAAACTGTCTATTTCCTCTTCATTAGCTTTTGTTGTTGGGGCGTAGACTTGTATTATAGTCAAATTTTTACCTGGTAGCTTCAAGTTCAGTAGAGCAACACGTTCCGAAATTCCAATATAGCTTTCTATATATTCTTTTAAACGTTTGTTTATTATGAAGCCCACTCCATATAGGCCCGGCGTTTGTCCAGTAAAGCAGAGAATGAATTTTTCATATTCATCTATTAAATTTCCAAGGCGTCGGACTTCCGAAATACCTATTATGTCGTACTTTACACCTTCCAGCGCTTTCTCCATTTCCAATATTCTTTCGTATGACGAAAGCGTCCCGACGTTGTAAGTTACTATATAAAGATGGTGACCTTCTCTCGTTAACCCTTTCATCGCTTGCTTTGCGTGGCATGATGATGATGTCCTTGGAGGGTTTAGGTCATAATCTTCCACGGTGACCAGCCGGGTTGGAAGATTAGTTGGGGAAGTGTGTTTATTATAGTTTTGTTTATACTTTTGTTTCCGATCGCCGGTATGTAATTGCTAGTGCTGAGTTTTTGAAGGCAAAGGTGAAGGCAAAATAGGATATGTTGTCAATATTAAATATTATTCAGTTTGTACGTCCCTTTAGACATTTATCGAACGCGTTTTATTAGAGCAGATACATATAGCACATTATTAGAGTTCTTTTAGACAAAAACATGTATGTGAATGTATGAGTGAATATGTAATTAAACCTTTGCTTCAATATGTTATAAGAATTATGACATTGAAAGATAACATAATAATAAATGCAAAAACCTTTTGATTTCATGTCAAATGTCCAAATTACAATTATATTTCTTTTCATGTAATGTCAATCTATACGTATATATATGCATACGTTGCTTAAACGTTAACATATTGTATGAAATATAGTTTCGACATACAACCAAAATATTATTGTAATGGTTTATCGATATTCCGAAAAGAAGAAAGTTTATAATCCAATAAAATCATACTCTATATACGAGATCTATATAAATATACAAATAAATGTTCATTTCTTAACCTAAACTTCCAACTGGAAACAACTATGTTGGGGATCAAAGAACCTCTGAATTATAACCATGGGCTACCAACTAAGCGTCTAAGGCGCTTAATTTAATTACAAAAATTGTCTTACATGTAAAACATGAACTGTTCCCGAACTTTTATTTATAGGTAAAATAGGGAGGTAGATTTCACACGATTCACTGTAACGAAATATTTCGTGTCCTCATTAATTAAGATTGGTCAAAATGGGGTTAACTGACTCAGGTCTTATCACGTAATCAGTTAATCTAGAGCACATTTAAGACCATTAGTTGTCCTAGATATCCTGGCTTGAGACTTCAGGCTAGTGAGCCAATCTTTTGTGTCAAATTCAAATTTGTATTAATATATTTAGGCGTAGCTTTTTAATATCTCCTGTCGCCGTCTATTTTGTCGTCTACGTTATTAAATATGTCAATGTAAAAAGTATTATTAGTTATTATATATTTCTTTAATAAATTCTAGTATTAGTATACAAATTTTAAGGAGGTAGGTCATATTGTTATTAAATTGAAAAATTTAATTCGAATTTTCACATGCCAATTAATTAAAACTAGGATTAACAAATAAAACCACTATATTTTTTTCTATAACATAGCAAATGTTTTTTTTTATACTACATTCTCACCTCATTAAAAACGTATTTAGTTGACTTATACCATTTTTACTGTGTGTAATACAAGCGAAATTAAACTTAGCATGCCCGTTTCAGCATTATTAAGTATTCATGCACACTCCATGTGAAAAGGAATTATTTCGCCTTTTCCATTCATTTCCTCGTGACATTTTACACATTTTAGTTTCACAAGTGAACTTAGAGAACTAAATTACAGCCACACTTACATTTTTAATCTGTGACCTAGAATCTTTTTACACGTAAAGTGAAAGACATCAAAGGAAACATTTATCCAGCAATTAAACCATCTTGAAGGTACCCAAGATCAAAGGTAATGAAGAGTCACTTTGACCTCTTTTTTGTTATTTTCTTTGAGATGTTTATGAATGGCTAAATAACAAATAACAAAATTAGAATCTGTTGTATTTTAATTACTATATATTTCTTAAATTTTGGGTTTTATTAATAACGTACGAAGGTCTTTATCAAACACTAAACTATATACCGTACTGTATTATACACTTATTCATATTTGTCGGTAAATGACGGAAACCAGCGTGTCCTACAGAATTGGTGACGTGCCAAAAAAATGCTGTCACCATTTTATTTAATGGAAAAATTGACAATAAACCTATATATTTCCTATATCTAGAGAGGGTTACGGGACATGTATGGCGTACGTACCTATTTACACGTTATTTAGGTATGATTACAATAATCAGTACAATAATCGAAAGGCTTTATCTCTATACCTCATACCTTACTTATACTTCAGCCAATTTAGTAACAAAATCAACCCATTATCAGCTTTCGAAACCCCCAAATATCGTAAACCGATACCTATTCGATGTACTAACGTTTCTCTTAACGGTATTTGACAATGGCTTCGACATGTGATATCGAATTCTCGTGTTTCGAGGCGATGGTTGAAGAAATATCGAATGTAGCAATAGACAAAAAACTGGGTTAATTTTAATCGAAAACGTAATTTTAACGTTTATATAGTATAATATAATATATTGTTTTTAATAAAAATTATGTTTATTAGAAAATATATTTTTCTGAATGTGCGTCTATATTAATACATATTTGACAACCAAGTGTTTATTTCTAAACATACAATAGACATCAAACATTTCTCAGCTAGTACCAGTTTTTAATGGAAAATATATATATCAAGATTATATTTAGCCAAATCGGTCCAGCCAGCTGCCAGTATCGAGTTTTAGCTAGACAAATGGATAGCAATTCATATTATACATCATTTCTTTGATGTCTAGTCAAATTGTAACACCCTGAAACTATTTATGTACTATAATTTTACAAGCAAAATTCCTGTTATAAATGTCAGAAGAAATCACACAAATCTTATACATTGGTAGTGAAAAAATATAAGTATTTATAAGTTCTTAATATGTAGTATTTATAATATAAATTATGTTAAAGGTGTATTACAGCGCCTAGTACACGATTCATCCATTGCGAATACTATTTTATAACGAACAATCTAAAGATAGTTGTTAAATTGGTAGTTAGTCTTCGTAACTAGGCAGATGAGTCTGGCAGTTTGATGGCGATCACGAAAGCAGGTTACGGGCGCAGTGGGCCGCGCGACGGGCACAATTTAATTGAGTTTGCGATACATCACCCGTGGGATGACCACACGTTACAAATTTATCGGGTTATTTCCAACGAGCTAGGCACAGAACCGTTATAAGATGTTAATTATGTAGTAAATTACACGAAGCAATTGTTAGCGTCTAATAAGATATAAAAGGTTTATTAACATCACTGGAACTCACGTCTAAGATAAATTATTACATTTATTCATTCATAAGAGCTCATGATTTAGTCGCACGTCAATCAAACTTAAATCCAGTTTCAACAGCTATCCAACCATTTTATCTGTATGAACTTTGACATATTTGACAGTGCCCAAGACGATATTGAGACTTGAGATACGAATAAGAATATGGAATTTAATTATGTATACCATAACGGTTAATAGAAAGAAAACTTAATACTTAATATGCAATATTTATCGCTATACTATGTTATAGTTTTTTTTTTAATTTCTCTTATAGGGTTCCGTTCACAATAATATAGCTTGAATTCCCTGACTGGCTTCTTCATCAATTAACATTTAATACTTTATTAAAACTTGATAAAAACCTTTATATGGTCACCCTACCAGTGTCGTGTAGATAATTCACTCTATCCGTATGATCTGCACGTGTTTCAACATTTTATGGACTTTTCACTTTATCGCGCTTCCTTTTATAGCACTTGGATTTTATCAACTTTCGGCATCAGTTTAAGTAGGATTTGTGTACGTCTTTAAATATATTTCTGGCTGGAAGAAAATATACAGGGCTTCTTTACTATGTGTTTTAGTTTTTACAAAGCCAGCATATGTCTCTAGGTTTGTGCCTACTCTGTCTTGTTTTTTTATGTAATAGGAGGCTCATCTGATGTTAAGCGATCTTGATGAAGGCAAACGGGCAGGAGGCTCATCTGATGTGATACCGCCGCCCATGGAGACTCACATTGGCAGAAGACTCGCAAGTGCGTTGCCGTTCTTTTAAGAATTGGTACGCTGAACGACCCTAAGTCGAATTGGTTCGGAAATACTTTAGTGGGCAGCTGATTTCACATAGTGCGCGGCAAAAACTGCCTTATGAAACCCTCAGTAGAATTAGCAGTAACATTGAAATTCAGAAGCTGTAAATATAAGCAACATGAATATATCGTTTTTCTAGCGAATTTATCTTTGTGAAATGATCCAAATCCATCCTGGTTTGAGAGGGTTCTGTAAGATTCGGAACACAATTTAAAGATTCATCTGTTACAAGTAACATCTTTTATTTTATATCATATAGAAAATAAAATTATATATGGATAACCCCGCTCTTCCATAGATACTACATGTAGATAAATTACTATGGCTCTGTCCAAAGACAACCCATCTTATATTTAGGTACCGTATGTATTCGAAATTAGTTAAAGCATTCTCTACTATGTCCAACGTTCAGACTAAAGCCTATTAGATTGCCTGACATCCTTCATTACTACAGCCATTTGCTCAATCATCATCACATCGTTGTTGGACCATAATTTTGCAGTCTTCTTTCATCAAATCTTGAATCTTTAGCGAAGTTATTTCAGTTATAATTTTTGCTTCGCATACCCACGTTAGCCACGTTACCGAGACGTATTTTAGGTGTTTTGGTAGAAATTGAAATTTCGCTTTATATTTTTCACAAAACTTATAAAAACTAGGTATAGATAATGTTATAGTAAACGTCAGTAAAAAGGTATTTCAAATTCCGATGCTCCATTGATTTTAATCTGTGTAATGTGATTAGTCTCGTTAAAAAGGTTTATTAGGAGTGAATACGGGTGTAAAAATTGAATCATATAATCATCGAAGCGTGTACCATATCCGATTATCTTTTAATTTCGGCTGAGTTGCTCATAAAATTGGATATTGGAATAGGGTTGCTCATCTTATCATCGATAATGTACGAAACGGTAGCTTGGCACTTTGTTGAATACATTACAAATCTCATTTACAACCTATGATGTATACAAAAATTACGATTTCATTACGCAATGATGTGGCAAATTTGTCGTTTTTCCGATACGCAATACTAATTTATATAACCTAGTTGTGGTAGTGTCGACATCTGCAAACTGTTTCCAATTATATGTTTCAAATATCCATCTGTATTTTTGTAAATTCGGCTGATCGATTTTTGAATGCGGATTTATTTTATTATAGCTGAATCAGGATTACTAGCTCTAAAGCATAATTTGCTCCAGCTCAAACAACAGGTTCTGAATGAACCATAACTTTTAAGAACTGATCTCTCTTAGCTGTTTGATTAGGGTGTGTTTGTGGATGGCCTGTATATGAGGGAACGTTCAGCGATCATGAATAAACGCATTTTGATTTTGTAACTAACAAGTGAGGGCTTTAATACCTTAGGACAAGTGTCTTTCGCGTGACTCGAGGGTAGGGGTTCTGAAACTAGCGAAACTATTGCTCCCAAATGTGAAACGCATTTATTTTTGAAGTACGAATTAACGCAAAGTCTCATTTCTAAATCGTACCCAGAAACCCTCATCCTCAAAGGTCGGGTCCAAAGCCTACTGCAACTATTACTGAATGTACGGCGAAAGAAAACATTGCAAGAACCAGTTCGTCTAAGATCTCTACAATCGAAGATCAGGGACAGAAGGCGAATAAAACTTATCATATTAATATCACATTCACCGAATTTTTTTAAGTATTTCTAGCAACACGAAACGGCTAAGAGGATTAGGATTATTTAATATACCCTTGAAAGTCTGTTCCTAATTCTGTTTTTTGCAATATAAAATCCACTTTGCTAATTAGACCATATAAGATCTTTTCGTTTAGGCATTAAGGAATTACCGTGTTCTTATTAGCATAACTGCTACGTATGTCAAGTAATGAACTTTCATTCATAAACGTTTGATAGGCGATAATTTTCAGATCGCTTGGAATCTAACAGACGGTTGTCAACAATAGGAGAAGGTATTCATGTATTTTTATTACGTATTAAAAAATAAAAACTCAAGTGGCTGATTATGATTACATTTTGATTAAAACTTTACAACTATAACAACTTTATATACTTTTTTCATGGTGCCTTATATGTGAGGACACATTTCTTTGCCTTCAGTTCTCTTTCTTTATATATTTTTAGTATTCATTTTCTTTAAAGATATAGATAAAACATCTCTGCCTCCCAACTGAAAAAAAATGTTTTGCCGAACTAAGTACCTCAGGGTTAACATCCATTGCTGCAAAATACTCTCAATAATTATATTCTCATCTTCACTGCATCACTAGTGAACAAATCTTAGAATTATGGATGTTTAAGCTTAATGGATTATTTAATTTTTTCCTTGTGGTTTATTAGAATCATTGGTTAGAATATTACTAAAATACTTTCTAATACCAATATTTGTATCATTCCTTCTCTTAGTCAGTATATACTAAGAACAAACAAACTGTGTAATGTTCCATCGATACGATATATTCCATCAAAATAATGGTAAGATTAGATTTCACATATCAGATTGGACGTCGTTGTCGCAAATTTAAAACGACCAAAATTTCGTCAAATATATTTGTTTGATATAGATAACAGATCAATAAAAAAATGTTAAACGTATGCACCAAGTTTCTTAGCATTGAATTCATTCTTGATTTAAGGACTCTATTTCATGAAGCGGCCAACTAAAATATCTACTTTTGGCGATATTGCCATAAATATTTGTTGATGAAGTATGAGCTTTCTTTGATTGATATTAGTCGTTTACTGACTATGTCAGAGGTGTGAACAGAATAAATTCATCATCAGATACTGGCTTGTACAAAATTATTAACTGATCTGCCACAAAAACACAGTTTTATCTGCAAAAATTAATGAAAAAAAAATTAACAACAAATCTTATAACAGTGACTTTTTATTTTTGTTTTAATTAAACCAAATGTTCACATTTGTTCACATCGTATAACGCATTTTTAAACAATATTTTTTGAAAAACCAAGAAGAAAATATTTAACGGTCGCTGTTTATTAATAGTTTGTGATAATATTAGGATATATTATACACATACAAAATGCAAATATTTCCTTTTTATAATATTCAGTGGTGATGATTTTACAATTACATTTAACACAATATAAAATTATTACTAAATTCAACCCATACACAAAACAATACCAATTAAAACTGCACACACAGCATTTTGTAATACAATGACCCCAGATTGCATAACCATGGGAAGTAGGTCGGAAACTTCGTGTTGCCAAAAGATTGCAATTTTATGGTTAAAGTGTTTAAAATTGAAATAAATCTTATGGATAAGTTTTATGACAGTCTTTTGTGAAGTGATGTGGTGTCACTGTGTAATATATGTATGTAATATGCTGTACCTTCATAAATAAATTCTACGTAAAAATATATATGTAATGAGATTATATAATATGTTTAATGGATAACAATAATATACTAAGTATAAGTTCATAAAACCTAACAAATTAAAGTAAAATGCTTTTAATCGGAATCGATGACGTAGATGGACCCGTGGCTTCGCAAGATTTCTTTATTACTTTTTCAGACGTCTTTTTCGAACGAAAACTGAAAGAAGTGGTCTTAGTAATCTCGATCACCTACTTGTCTGCAGATTAATTTAACAGATGCAAAGACTTCTTCTTCTTCTTGCTTCAATGACCTTTATCATTACAATCCCTAATTTCGGGAATTATATAGAAAACTCGAAAGCAGAGCAAACAAATACATAAATATAAATGTTAAAAATGTATCGTGAAGTTGCGTAGTATATAAGTCACGAAACATTTCAAGTAGAATTTTAAATTTAGAATGTCTTATTTGACTTGAAGTATTTCAAACAAATCTGTATTATAGACGCAGGCAGATAGCACTTAGAATGTACGATTCAAACAAAGGATAATATAGGACTTACAGAAACCTTTTTACCATAACCATAAGAAATGTATATTTACTATATATTACATAAACGTAATATATAGTAAATATACATTTCCATATCATTTGGCAACTGGAAAAAGAAAAGTAAACAATTAAAGTTGATAATAAGAATGGGAACCAAGAACAAAACAAATCACTTCACAAATAATCTGTTGTGTTTTTGCACTAAGGTACTACAAACTTTTGAATTCATTTTTATCACACGAAATATGCAATGTTTGTTTAAACACACAAAATTGTTCACAGTAAATGTGTATCTACATAACGAAAGAGGATTTTAAAATCTTTCGTCGTTAACTCAACTCAATTATATAAAATATATATTACCAATACATTATACATTGACATCTTTGCAGCTGCACTCGGAGTACCGCAGCACGTACAGATGGCACGAGTACAAGGAGCAACAGCAGCAGCCCGGCGTGGTCAAGCAGCCTGCGCCCGCGCCGCCCTCCGCACTGCCCATTGCCAGAGGTAATGCGCGATTTTTAATTAATGTATTTACATACAGTGTGCAACGCGACACACAATAATTATATTGATCGTTCCACAGAAGTATATATTATATATATAAAGATTAGCGGACCCGACAGACGTTCTGGTTGATATTTCAAGCGATTAGGATATTAAACAAAGTATGAAAGTACTGACTGCAGCACCACCTGCCGGGTGATTTGTGAATCTAAACCATCCCGAGCGCCACCCAAACACATACTATATATAAAGATTAGCGGACCCGACAGACGTTGTGCTGGATGATATTTCAAGCGATTAGGATATTAAACAAAGTATGAATGTACTGACTGCAGCACCACCTGCGTGGTGATTTGTGCATCGAACCATCCAGGGCGCCACAAAAATCGGTGCTGCCGTTTCAGAGAGCCGTTCAGTCGTATACACACGTACAGAAGAATTATATGTATATATAAAGCTGCAGTATGGTTTACATGGACGCTTGCAGTGTCTTCTTACCATATCATACTTATTTATCCATTTTCAATTTGTCTTGCACACTCCAAAGAAAACAAGAAATATTTGCTTGCTTAATCTTTTTATCCGCCATGTTTCTACAAACTAGAAGCCTCTCATTAATGTTAGAAAATAACCATTTCGCAACTAAAAATAGCTTAACAAAACCATTCTACTTTCTACAAAACCCTTTCAGAAAACAAAACACGTAACGAACTCTCTTGTTTTAGACATTTCTTAAAATAGAAGACCTACTAAGTAATGGACTTCGGACTGACAGTCAGAGAAAGCGATTAACGATTTTTATTGATCCAATACTCTTTTATAATAGTAGCTAATGCCGGCGACTTCTTTCGCATATAATTCAATTTTATATTGCAACCGAAATATAGTCTACTAACAGTGTTTCCCAAACTTTTTTATACTATTCCCCCTTTCCAAAATTCTTATGCCCCCGTATGCAACATGCATAATGTGGATTATTAAAATAGTCTATTGTTCACTTAATAAATTACTAGGAAATTGTTAACGAAACACAGTAAGTCAGTTTAAAGACATGGAACTGATCTTTAAATTGCAAATATTTTCGAACAGCACCCCTTTACAATCAAATTGCCCCCCTTTGGAGCGTGGGCCCCACGTTAGGAATGACTAAAACCCTTTATTTCTCGACGCCAATGTAATAGCTACATATGGCAAAGAAATAGGGTGTGTGTAAGAATTATTACATGTTACGCGTAACTCTCTCTATCTTAATAAATTATTTGTTTCGCGTTATTTTTAATTCTTAAATAGTCTTGGTAAAATCTCTACAAATTTGCAATCTAAGCTAGTAATAGATCGCTTTTCGCCACGCTTGACAACAAGGCCGCGGCCTTAAGCTAAGGGGCGGATCAATTACATTGTTCTAAGATGTTTTTGTTTGTATATGCTTCAGTTGCGAACTAAGGCTACCAAGCGAAACCTTTTATCGTCGTAATATCTTTGTCGGCGTATTTTGTTATTCCTTTCACAAAGAAGTGCAGTTCTGAGGCTTGTGGGCTCAAACTGCTTTCAAAAGCTATGGGGCTTTTATATACCTATGTTTGTTTTATGAATAAGAAAAGCGTATTATCGTAAAAATGGAGTATCCATGTCTTTTTTGTTCACAGGCGTAATCGAACCAGCACTGCCACGTCGTAAAAAGTATCCAGGGGTCGCGTACAAAACCAATGAGTTCTTTGATCCGGCGCCTTCTGATGAGATCAGACCACAGCAGAACGCCACCTTCGACCGCGCCCGAGTAAGTACATGTTACTCAAAGAAATTCGGACGATGTTTGTTTATACGAAGTCTATACGAGTACACCCATCTATTATATGAATATTAAATTACCACTTACATTAACTATTAGATTATCATACAGTTAGTTTTAAGGTCAAAAACGCTAAATACTTCATATCTGTAAAATTACTGTTTCAATACCCATTGAATGCGAGTTAAGTAGCAAAACGTTTTCATGAATATTTTTAAAAATTTCATCAAAATGGCTAAGCGGTAGCAGCTACTCATGCAAAAATTGCTTAATCGACGTGAATTGCTGGATATGGAGAGTTACATCATTGTCAAAATTACCCTGAATTATCCAAATTTTAATGACAAGGCCGAAACTTTATGTAGTTTAATTTTCATAGCTATAACCAATTAACAAACAGTTTAATAAATATACTACGTTTTAAAATGTATCATAAAAAACGTTTATGATATGACCAACTATGGTAGTGTTTTGAACCAAATTTTGAACTTGTTGGTCTAGTGATGAGGCATGCGGTCAATGCATAATATATGTTTTTACGGCACATAAGGAAACCCAACATAGGCTCAAAAATAGGCTAGGAGTGTCGTTTTTCCGATCAAAGAAACGTTGATGTTTCACTCACTTTACACATAGTATGGAAATACAAATCTAAGTAATTTGTTTTACCTTTCATAAAGACGTACAGTTTGGTTTTAATGTAGTTGATCAGAAATGTATATACCATACTAAAACATACCATATTAAAACACACAAACAGTTTGATACAGACAACTTTTATTGCTCCTGTAGAATATATAGTGCATGACGCAAATCCTTGCCGAATTCGACAACCAATTCCTAGCTCTATTTTTATTGGTGGGTTGTAAAAGTTTTTCCAATACGGTTTATGGCTAGATCTTATCTTGAAGCCGTTTCTGATTTATGTTCAGCCTAGAAATTGCTGTACGGAAATCTTATACTGCAATATACAGGCGTTGAATTTAATGAAAGTGATTCTTTAAAAGTATTTGTAACACACCTGTTCATATGACATACATTTACACATTTATAGATTTTCAGTTGACTATAAATAGTTGTTATTAACAGCTTATATAAGGGGTTACTAAACACCCAATTCCTAATAAAGACCTAATCAGTTTTTATAAAAGCAACATTTTTCATACAAATTTATAATTTATTACCAAAATATTACGTATCGTACGTTCAACGTTTTCTTAAACCCATATTAGTTATTAGGCTGACACATAGATGGCTCCACTAGTATTTAATTAATATGATTTAATATCAGTCCTCAGTAACCACGCGTTTAAAGTTTTGTGCATTCTTACAAAACTCAACATTTCATAGTTAGGATTTACGTTGAATTTAAATGTTAATTGTTATGTTAAGGCAGTTAAGGCTCCATAATATGAGATGATTCACAGCTTGAAGGCTATAGGAGAAAATAAACTGCGTAAGCTCTGCATTGATCGAAGATTGTAAGAAAAGCGGTCGAGTGCGTGTCAGGTCAAGGGGACAGACATTATCTAGTTTATGACACGTTTATTAAAAAAATACATATTTCTGCAGGCTTTATCGGCAGCCATGTTCTCCTAAATATTGGAATCAGTTGTGATTTCATTTAAAAGTCGTTATAACAGCCAAACAATCGAAATATCATTTTAATATTCTAAAATAATTCGTTAATTTCTAAATAACTATTTTAATAATGTAGCCATTATTCATTTGAAATTTTTGCCGCTTAATTAAAAATTTGACATAAAATGTCATCTATAATTAATGAATTTTCTATACTGCGACTATATCTTCTAATATATAAAATTCTCGTGTCACGGTGTTTGTAGTTAAACTTCTCCGAAACGGCTTGACCGATTCCCATGAAATTTTGTGAGCATATTGGGTATGTATGAGAATCGGACAACATCTATTTTTCATCCCCCTTAATGTTAAGGGTAGACCCTAAATTATTATTTTTATTTTAAGATAATTTTTATGATACAGCATTAAAAAATAAATTTAAATATAACTTAATTTATTATAAATGATATATATGGCAAAACGACGTTTGCCGGATCAGCTAGTTTTCTATACAACAGCTTGCCTCCTGAGATACGGGAAATAGTAGCAGTGGACCCGTTACGAATACGCCCGCGATTTCTTTTGGTGGATGGACTCTAATACGTAACAGCGTACAACGGTGGCGTGATATATTTTACTTTTTAAGTCTTTAATATTTATTTCTCGTCTTAGACATATATGTTTTTAATGAGAATAAACTTCCTTAAACCTAAGCATTTTATATAAAACTTCAAGATATTTTTATTATAACTTCAATGAATAATTTTTTTTTTACAGAGCGCACAGAGGAATGACTCGGAGCGCGCCGGTCGGCGTAGTAAATCGGAGGGACCACGTCAGCCACGATGGACTGACACTGTCGAACCTAAGGTGAAATAACTACATTTACATCAAATTCTACAATTCAGTAAGAATGATGATTACATTAGTGTTGCGCATGTAGTAGGGATAAAACCGTTTATAAGTGAGTTTTTTTTTCCGTTTTCCCAACATCGCATCTAAAAGCAATACCCAACGTATTTGGCCGGTATTATACTAATCTCAATTTCAAATATTCTACAGCAACGGTCAAGGAAAAAAGAAAACAAATTTTATTCATTCATTTATTCTATACGACACACAATAGGTAGATAAAGGTACTTAAATCAAATAAAAAGTGAATTTGGATATTAAACGTGTAACCAGGGGCGTAAAAATCATTAATTTTTTTACTATATAACATGCTATATTATGTGTAACTAACAGTTGGGCAATTAATTTTTTTAATAGAATTTGAATTGCTTAATTCTTATTTAATATCGAGAGCGATACAACGATTATAGCGGTAATACAATTTTTATACGATGATTTGTCTTTAGCATCAAAATATGCGATTACCTCTTCGTCAATAAATATATCTATATATTATATCACGTCACGTCATCCTTCCATAATTAATGTGCTTTTTAAACAACATAATATTTTAAATTTTAAAAAGCTGTAGTTGTGATTTTAATACTAACTCATTTCCATTCTATCAATCGTTTTGTGCTGAGATTTTCTAGACAAAACTAGGTGAAGTTGGAAGCCTACGTGTCCAAGTGTTAAAAATTATATATAAGACATTGTATTGACAATTTTTTTTTAAATTTACCTTTCCGCTTACATGATTTTTCTTAGGCAACCACAGCCTTAGGCGAAGTGTTAGCGGCTAAAGAACCAGAACCGGTATCCGTGAGCACGGAGTACCGCAACCAGTTTGCATGGCCTAAAGACACCACTGATGCACCAAGGAAGAGCATCTCTATGGGAGCGCTGAAGAAGGCTGCTGCGGCCGAAGGTAAGATAATTTCGTAGCGCACCCTGCGTATTATGGTTTCTTATCAACAAGTACCTGCCACTATTCCTGTATGTACGCTAATTGCCGTGTTATATATACACAGTATGCTATCGACTGTGTTATCTTTCACTGTCATGAAGTTTAGCTTTAAAGCATAAAATTTTGCTTTAAATGGGTACGTGAATTCTAAAGGTTTTTTATTAGCAATAACTGCAGCGTATGCAAGTTCGAAAATGAACAGTTACTTTATCCGCATATATTAATGTACCCATGAGAATACAGTAGGTATATATTAAGTTTCATAAAATGATAACGCTACGAAGTGAAGGTACGTAGTTTTGAGCGTTACAACTTCCCAAGTATTTGCATTGTTAATAACTCGTGCTTGTCACTCCAAAACTTTATTATTCAAATTGAAATTCGTTGCTCAATTTGACGCCTCATATCCAATTACTGAAATTTGATCTATTTACGAAATAATTGTATTATTAATAAAGCGAATTTACCGCGTCAGTCATTTAATATTAGCATTCTTTCGTTCGTTAATGCGCTGATGAAGTTTTAAATAATATGATAATTCATACAAAATAAGTGTAAGATACCCTAGAAATAGAAGATCGTCTAGAATATTCATCTTCATCCATGTTTTTATGTTTCTCGTTTTTCAGTGTACGAAAAAATTTGAATGTGTTTAGTATCGGTTTACGTGTGAATCAGTCGTAATTATAACGGACCGTAGATGTTTCTTTATAAACTTTTTTTTACATCATCTTTTGCGTCAAATTATAAGTACTTACAATTGGATTTCGATTCTGGAGATACCTTACTGCATATTTTGCCATGACTTTGAGGTTGCAAAAACTAACACAGACACAGCGCACGCTTATAACAACTCAGCCACTTTGAGAGTTCTAATACAGAGTTTCTTATTCACATACACATATATTCACGCATAGTGAAGGTCTTATACGAATTCTGTTTGACTATTATTTTCCTAAAAAAGTGTTTTAAACGTGCACCATGTACCATGGAATAATTTTAATCTACTTACCCACAACATAGGGAACACTAGTGTGGGAATTAGCGTTAGATCAATTTTGTCACAATAATATTTCTGTCATAAATAAAGTTTTTTTTTTAAATTATTATTATTAATTTAGTTAATCATAAATTAACCATTTCAGGTTCAGTAGAAGCACAGCCACTAATGAACCACGTGGATGGTGAGGACGACCACAAGAGATACATCGAAGACTATTTGTGGAACGGGCAGAAGCCCGCCGTACAGAGGTATGTGATGGTATAGAACTGGTACCTAGCGATGGAAACCCAACGTAGATCTTCGAACTTATGATTCACTCGATTCGTCAATATGAAGTAATCTTTTTTTTTCTTAGAAACTATAAAACCTTATACTGTTTGAGAGGCCTGCTAATCCCGCAATTTCCATGGCGATTTCGATTTCAATATTACATTATATCGATATCATCTAATTATTACGGAAATTAGTCTTCTTTCAAAGTATTCTTGCTGATCATAATTTTTAGTAATATAGTATACCATTACTTCAAGACGTCCCTATGTAATGTAGTTCCACCAATTTTCCTCCGAATATGACAAGAAAAACGTTGTCATTTCTTCTGATAAGTTGGTTTTCCATCCGTTAGCTGCAATTATTAACAGCAATTTATAATTAAATCTTTATTTTATTAAATTTTTTTATTCAGAAATAAAATTCTGTATTTTATATGTTTTAATAAAGTAAAGATGAGCAATAAGCCAATTTCATTATAACTTTTTTAAATTTTGTAGTTATTATGGACATTGGCTAAATACCCAGAATCTATATATAAATGTACATAATTATTTTATATAACTATAGTTCTTTTAATACTACTACTAATAAAAAGTCTGTTTTGTATTTAATTTATCTAGATTCTGAACTTTAGCTCAGCTTATCCACTAACTCATTTAAGCTTGTATTTTATAGATTTTTTCAAATATGCATGCTTTATCACCAATTAAATAACTTGGGTTTAAGTTACAGTCTATAATTATAAATAATCGCTATTCTGTGGGCTTGTCTCCAATAAACCACGCAAAAATTTCATAACGATAATTTCATTATGATTGGGATATTCGCGCGAAGCCGGGAGGATTCCTACTTATCTGTCAATAAACAAAATGATTGTCATTTGTCACTAAGGCTTTGCTTCTGGCTAAGCAGCTTCCGCAGCGCAATCCATAATAGCACAATAAACACTTTCAAATCTACACAAAAATAGTCACGTATATATATTATATTATTTACTCCGGGCGTGAATATATATTGTATATACTTTATAACAACTGTTAACTAGTCTTTTATCTCGAATATTTTTCAGGTTTCAGAAATCGTCACTGCTATGCTTAATGTCTAGTTTTGTGTACTAACCAATGGTAGAAACTTTTACTGAAATGCAAATATGTAGTAAATGAACTTATAATTGTTATAAAAAATGTTCATATTCGTTAATATTTGAAAGTTGGATTAAAATAGTTTTAAATATAAGAAAGCATTGTCAAAAAGCTAATCATATTATGTATCTGTCAGTTGTGAAAGGCGGTTTTGACCTGCATTTTTATAAAAAAATTCTAGATTGAAAATCTTGATAGTATGGTGATTTATTCCGTAGAAACATATTGTTTGAATTTAAAAAGTCATTCGGGCCAAGGCCATTACTATTCCGTAAAATACAAAGTACACAATACCCACGACCTACCATTGTCAGAGTATTGTATGAAAAGTTTTATTAAGAAAAGTTATAACAATATTTCAATCGAAATAAAGTATTATGCGATATGAATTAATATTAAATAGGCTTATCAGAAGTTAAATTAACAAATTGCTACTATCATCAACTTTTAACGTTGGTGTTAATATCAGTAAAGGTTTCTTCTATAGTTGTTCTGCCCTATCTTTCCGTTTCGTATCTACTGGGTAACGCAGAACAAGTCTAAATTTCATTTTTGATATTTGCTTTTATCTAAATCTTCTCACGGTGGCGGTACAAGGCCGAGTAGTTCTAGATCAGATAGTCCGGAATGTCTGCTAATAGATACTTTTACAATATCGATGTGACCTGCACTTTTATCAATGTGAACGTTATCAAAATTGTTTGTTAGATTGTATGTCGTTGTATCACCTAACCTTACAGTAAACACTACCGTCCGCGGCTCCTTCTAGATTTTTCGACGACTAATATCCTACCACATTGCGTGCTTGACAATTATTTGAGCATGACCTTACTAACCCGGCTCGGCGCGAGCTGTTTCTTTTGCGCATATCATCGTCACGTCCAAGCGTCTGACTTGAAATCAAATTTTGCAGAAAATCGACGTTCCGTAGCGCGCTATCGGCCCTCATATACAATGGAGAGGATCGTTCCAAAGATAATAGGAAACGTTACAAAAGCGAGTACAAAAAGAAATTTAGACCGTTCTCTCAATACGTGTACGAGGCGTCTAAAGGAACATTTACGAAATGCAGGGGTAAAGGGAAGTCGAATGAGGAGGCGAGCGAGAGGTTGGTGGGCGAGAGCGAGGGGGGTGGGGCTAGTGGGGTCCGGGGGGTAGGGGCCAAAGCCACCGGCGCCTCTAAGGCTGCCGGAGAGGACAGCGAGAGCACGCTGCGCGCTGCCGGCCTGCAGCCACTCGGTCTGCCGCAGGGAGACTCCTGGTACCGCGAGGTGATGGACTTGCGCAAGCGTGCTGGCGAGTACAAGGTCTGCGCCTCTTCTTAGACCCTTCTCTTAGATCTGCCTACATCTACTACGTTAAAAAATAATTATACGTTCCAACCTTCTTGAACGCCGTCGTTACAATGCCGCCCTAAAACACAGTTATTTATTATCTGAAATAGGGATTGAAGTGTCATGAACAGACTATCAGATATGAATCTGTTATAAATTAAGTAACTATAAACAATTCTATCACATCATAGACAATGTAAATTATACCACAGATCAAATAGTATTTGTGACGTGATATAATGATCATGCTTTCATACAAAGTTGTTTGACAGTACCGCGGCTGGGGAACCGAGCTGGCTCCAGAGCACATCACACAGCTTTACAATAAGCAGATCGAGCTCTGGTACCAAGTATCTCGCCGGTCCTCCCTCTCAGCGCTATCACTCGCTTCCACTAATCACAAGTAAGTGATGCACTAGTTATTTGATACGCACAATCCGGCTTGAAGGACCAAGCTTTTAGGAAAGTATAATCATGGCGATATAATTTCGTAATCTTTTATCGCCGTCTTTGCTGGAATCAAGCCCCCACACTAGCCAATAGCTATTGCAACCAAATGGCTTAGATGATGGCTATCTTATTGAAGCTCAGCTGTAGGAATGCTATTAGCTTAAGCTCTTTAAATATTTTTTTCTTATGAACATTTAAATTTTGCAGGGCTTTGCCTCGTGACGAAAAAGATGGCAAGGAGTCAAAGAACCATTCACCAAAGAAGTTCAGGTCGTTCCGCTCTGCACCGCACCAGTCCATACACGCCAAGCTTCAAGAGACTAAAGCATTGGAACGTTCTCCGCATAAGACATCGCCACAGAAGCAAAGGAAGAAACTTCAGGGTCAAAGCTTCGATGAAGGCGCGGCCCAAGAAGGTGAAATGTTTCTTATTTACTGTGTGTGTACTGACGCAATAGCAAGTGTCCAATTAGAATTAGCAATAGAATTAAATCATAATCAGAATAAAAGGCTGCCTATAAAATTATTGTAAATGTAAAAAACGCAGAAATTTTTGCCATGCCTGATACTACTATACGACTATCTTGTACTTAAGATTGCAATTATCGGATAGGAGTTAAAACTGAAGGAGCCTACCGATCTCCAAGGCGGCGGCCTCGCTCGGCTGACCCAGCACCCGTTACTACAAGACATCTGCCCAATGGACATGAGGCACATCCTCGACCTATTAAGCCTACCGGTTAGTTTTTCTATATATGCTTGACGCCTTTAACTTGTAGATTTAAAATTGTATTCTTCTAGAAATGATGTCTTATTTATGAGGTTTGACTTATTTTGAAACGGAACCCGATAAGTAATACTTTCACTCAGAGCTCGTTGTATGCTTAGTAATGTTGTGACTTTCAGTGATGTTCTTCTTAGTATTCTACAATTCATTCGCATCTGATCTTGTGCTCATTTTATCATCATATTTTTTTTATCGTCTACATCCAACTAACATCGTTTATCTTTCTAGATTCCATAAAATAGTTCTCGATGTAATCCGAATAAGTTTTTTGTGTGTTTCCTGCCTGATGCCTGTCCCAAACTTAGATAAAATTCTAGTATGCTAATTGTTCTGTAGGTTTGCCGTTAAGTAGGGGCAGTAGTAATAGAGTTAGGTCATCGTCGAGAGGTGGAAGGTCGCCTTCCGCGCCTCCAAAATCTGGCCCAGGAACGAATGGGACAGTGGAAGCCAATGCCCTTGAGCAGAACAAAAGGAGTCGCAGCGTCTCTAAAGTGGGGATAAAATTGGGTGCGTAAGAACTTGTGACGGTTGCGTCGGCGCTCTGTCTTTTATTTTGGCGAACAATGCGGCTTTTTCAACTCTAATTTGCCACTTCACTGAAGTTTTTCAGTGTTTCCGGATATGTAAGTTTTATTTTTGGAAACACAATATTTTTATTAATAAACTGATTCCACCTTTTCTTCATAAAAAGCTTAAAAGGTTGAAGGTATTATTCTTTCATATAAATTAAGTTTTCACGTGGAAATGAATAATAGAAAGATATTAAAATTTGTTTAAACGTATAAAAAGATAAACGTCAATAAGTTTGCTATATATTTATCAAATACATTTTAGTACTAGTAAACAAAAAAAAAGTATAGTAAATCTTAAAACTAAAACATAATAAATTTGTATTCATTATGTTATAAAAAATACTAAAGTGTGGTGGCGCCTGAGGCTTAAACGCGATAGAAAAAGTAGTATAATATATAATTAATTGGCTTCTGTGATTCGCGCTTTTAGGCAATATTTGTCAGTGCGTCTACGCAACATAGTCACTGCGCGCATTGGCACCAGCCTGAATGGAGTTTTATGTTCGTATTGTCCGGTGTAAAACACTGCACTTCACTTACGATAAACAATTTTTATACGATTTTAAATCATCACTTCCCTTGTCCCGCCATCTGGTTTTAGTGTGAATTGGGCATGTTTTTTTTGTGTGTTTAGTAATTGTTATAGGAATGTTTGTTGTGTATTTTAAATTAAATAATTTTAAATGTAGTATTAATTAAAATTCCTTCCTGTTTTAAATAGAAGTTAATTTCCATTGTGATAGACTGATGTGTATTTTTTAATTTCCTGTGGTTGTGTAATGTTCACTATATTAGATGTTTTGTGTGTTTTTAGGTAAATAATTTACTTGGGCCATTATTCCAAATTGTGTACAAAAACTACATAAACTACAGTTTCAATACTGTTAAACACTGGGAATACAAATAACAAAATCAAAGTATATGTTGGAATAAAGGCCTCAGTATTTTAGTAGAATATTGATGTTGTGATTTTTAGAATTTTTTCGTTTGACTCTTCAATATTATGTGTCTACTAACTATAACTTGTAAAATGATAATATCCTAAGTCACTAATAAAAATTATTTCTATTATTTCAGCAGTGATATTTCCAATGGTTGAACAAAATGTGATTTCATGAAAAAAAATCTCATTTAACCGATTAAACGATCAATTTGACATATTTTCAGAAGACGATATCCAGGCTCACCGCAGTGCGTCTGTCGCTAAGGACCACTTCTTCGACGACTCCCCAGTGGTTAAATCGCCCCCGGAGCCCACCCGTGTTAAGTCCCCTGAACAGATGAACATGCGCTCCCCCGATCCTGTCAACTGGACAGTGCCACTTGACACTGGCAAGACATTCACTGTGACACAGAATGTCAAAAGCGGTGAGTCACTCATGAGCAAGTTGACAGTTACATTCAAACTAAGTTAGTCTGTCAAAATTTTGTAATGCGCCAGATATGTCAAAATTTTTCTAGTAGGCAACACTCGAATATGGAATTGTAAATGTATTGGCTGAAGAGTGTCTTCTTCACGGTGATGGTTGCACAGTATAACACCCGACACCTAATACCTAGGCATACTATGGTCCTTGAATAAGATACTCTTCGTAGATAGACGGCATAATTAAATTTTAAGTCTTATTATATCGATAACACCTAAAGAAATTGAAAAATTCGTCACCCCTTCACTTTTCATCCAATTGATTATTACTTAATCCGTTGGTATGGGTGATAAATTTTTACAAGGGAAAGCCATCACACTGTCATTTCACGTTGGAATAGACATGGTAACATTAGCCGTTTTTGAGTTTACGTGTGTATAGCAACCCCACAGTACAGTAGGCTTGCAACACTGACACAAGTACACAATAATCATGTGCCAAAAACCGATCGTTGAAGCCACTCATTAAAATTTCTTCACTCGTTTAGTTATCATACATTTTTAATTATGTTAAAATCATTCTTTATTTCTTTTCTGTCCACACAAAGTGTTACCCGACCAATTTTCACATTTACCCGATTAGATGACAGAACAACAAAGACACAACAAATCATAAGTTACACCTTTTTGTCAATAACTAATTAGGATGAATATCGACAAGTTCTGCAGAGACGGCGTGGAGATAGAACATTTTTTGTGGACGTAGAGAGTAGCGTTGCGATCATCATCAGGCATACAACCACTCACATATTTCAGATGAGAACATAAAGCGCCCTAGCTCTGAGTTTAAGGGTAGCTCTGTGGCGGAAGACGTCGGTCCCGTGAAGATGGCAGGTACGCCGTCCACAGCCACCGCCTAAGCCATCATCATCGATTTTAATGAGTGTCAGTCAGTGTACTCTTACTCAAAGACAGAGCTCACTGCCACACGCACGACACAGATAATATATAACCTGTTTTATATTTATGATAGTTCATGATTAAATTGTGTTAATCCAATAACTGAGATGCTTTTATTTTTTGACCGTACTCCGATGAGACGTCGACCACGTATGTATCCATTTGTGTGTGTGTGTTTCGATGTTTGCGTACACGATCACCGTTTGGCACTCTGTCCCTTTCTAACATTTCTCATCTCATTCACTGCATGCTGCCTGCTCCTGTCATCCTACGACGAGTAATAAAGACGTCCAGCTCTGGATGTACCCCGATAGGTTAGATCCTTGGTTAGAGTTCGCTGTTTCCGAATCATCTGTTGCATGATGTTGTCGGGGGAGGGTTTTCTACGTAGATCTTCTGATATATCTCTAAAATCAAAGCATGAAAATTTCCATGTGCCAACGCCAGCGGCATAGCTTTTGTAAATTGGCTTTAATATCCCAAATTGGCTTCGAATAAGTAATTCTTAATTACCATGTTTGTTTGACAAAATTAGATTAGTACTAGGATATTTACAAACGTAGATTATATAAAAAAATGTTGGTGGCGACTGGTGGATTTTTATTAATATTCAGTATTAAGCATGAATTAATTAAATAATGTATATTTCTCATTGTATTTGATAAGTAGCGTGAATTAGTACATATAGTTGAATAAATATCAAACTAAATTAAAAAGTAAGTACGACAAATCATTACCCATAGATTAAACAGAAAACCTAACAATGTATAGCGATTAACTAACCTTTGCTAGATTAAGAATAAATGTGCTTGTTGATGTCAAGCTATGGAAGTTTCAAGCATCTGTAACAAATATTTGAAACTTTCAAAGACGATTACACTTCTCCTTATGATAACACAATGTTTCAGAGATCGCTCCAATCCATCATCAGCAAATGTCGCCAATCCGTTCGCTGAAAAAGAGTGAGTCGCCCACAAGTTTGAGCAAACGCGTGGATAAAACTCCCACCACACCAACTAGCTTGACTCCCATATATGAGACTAAAGCTCTAGATTTAAACAAGGTGAATGGCGTCAACGGGATCAACAGCAACCAGCTGACACCCGAAACACCAATTAAAGAAAGTTTTAAAGAAAAAGAAGTAATCAAAAAATCTACTGAAGCCACTCAGGTGGCGCCAGGAGTGGTTGACACAACGCTAATAAACGATACATCGAGCTCGGGTGGATTGACAGCGGCTGAGGTATTAGACCGTGCCCGATCCAGGTTTGACAAGTTCTGGGGAAAAAAGGAGGATGATGTGTAATCTAACAGTTCAAGCGTTAATTGACAAGAACACGTAAAATTCGAGGGACATTCTGTCTCCCTGGACGTGTATGTCAATGAAGGAGACAGCGTGTGGATTCGATACAGTTGTTCACACAATGCATTTAATAAAGCAATGAGCTATTCTCCTATGGTTATAAAATCGCAAAATAAAGTAGGTCGGTGCATAGCTTCGCTTGTATAAGAACGATTATTGTATTTATATTATTATTTGTTATATAATGATCACTGTCTATTAAATAGGAGTGTGGTGGCTTGTGATAGTAGATACGGTCTGGTCGAAGTAGAATAGTAAGATTAATATACGTATTTATGAGACGAGAAGTTTATAACTAAAGTTCAGGAGATAAGGGTCAAATCAAATTTTAAGTCTCTTAATATTGTCATAGATACATTAATTGTCTGTTCAGAGATTTTCTGGAATAGGTTGATTTTAAAGAAAATTTTAAAGACGGATGCTGGCATTTATTAAAAATAATATAGTGTGTTTAGTTATAAACTTCTTGGTAACGATTACAAGATTGGTGAACAATAGATGTTGGACTTATACAACATTTATTGTATACACATAAGTAGTTATTATTAAGTTGCGAATTGTTATTTACCTACTTCAATCCTATTTATGCGCAACTATTGCAAATATTCAAAGCATCAAATACCTACGTGACGCAACGAAATAGTATCAAGCGGCAAAGGTGTCTGTCTAATTATTTTTTAATTCAATTACTAAATATTATTTGTAGATTCAACAATAACAGAAATAATTAACAATCACAAACGTATTTAGCTTTCTCAGAAATTTCTTTCTATCATCTCCGTCCATAGAAAATACATGACAGAAAATTTAATTAAAAGCCAAATTAAATTATGGGTCAATCCATTCATAGTTCATCACCATCAATTTCATATGAAAATATTTCTTAGTTTCCAAGTGAGGGTCTAAATCAAAGTTTCGTGAACTACATTGTGGTTGTTTATTATTTCAGAATTGAAAAAGCCCTTACATTTAGTTTTGTTCATAAGTAGATAACTTTTTAACTATTTATAAATTACCATGGGCAATGTATACTTTCTAAATGCATCTGTTAGCCGTCCAACGTAGTATTTTTTGCGAAATAATTACAAAATATATTTTCTCAAATTATTGCTACAGCTTTGTAATCTATGGATGAAAGATATATTTTATAACAATCTACAACATTATTCTTCTTCTATTGTATCTGTGAATGTACTTGATAGTAAATTGGCGGGAAATTATCGGCCAGAAGCCAGCTTAGATAGTTCTTCAATAAGTTATTTGATTGTAATTGATTTTAAATACGAATATTGCTATAGTGTTTTTATCGAAAAACTTCGTAGTTACCATGGATATTTATCCAGAGCCTTGCCGGATATGTTTATCCGTGTCCGAATTTAATGTATCTTTGTCCGGTAGATATTGTACAAAAAGGAATATGATAGCCAAAATATTGTTATACCTGAAGATTATTATCGAAAAAACGGACAGGCTGAAAACAATTTGCTACAAATGTATGGTAAGCATTGAACAGATCGATGATTTTATAACGACCATAACACAGTCTCAAAATAATTTCGATAAACATTATTCAAGACCAAAGAGCCGTTCATCTAGCATTCGCGTAACTTCCTTCGCTCAACAAGAAAATAATGCCATTCTCAAAATGAAACAGTCGAGTCCATTCTTTTCCTATTCGCCGCTAAATATTCTTGTAAAACCATCGAATCATCAGTTTTTGACCTTTGACACTCGTTTACATAACGTTCAAATAGATAATCAAAAGGATAATTTGCAAATGAATCCAGAAGCATCGAAACACCTTTCGGTCGATATATTTGAATCTCAGTCTGACCATGAGGATGTGGACTTAAAGCGGCCAGATTAGAAAATGACTTCAGACGCGAATATAATCAAAAGAGTAGATAAATGTTATGATCCATCAGTCAACTGATTGAATTATTTTGCATTCTATGGAATTCCGTAGAGACAGGGTAACGTTAGAATTGATTTAAGTAATTTCATGTAGATATAATAAACATAGGTGCCTATTGTTTTATTAATAGACTAGCTAAATATATTTCAGTTTCACAGACAATATAAGTAATCACAACTTTGAATTTTTGTAAGTTAAACTTTCTCTATACCCGTAAGATTATTAAAAATTTTATCGTATAAGAAATTTGTTAATACTAATTAATATTTGTGAAATTGATGTTACTTGAATTAATAATAAATGTCATTGAAATTTCATTTTAATTTAGGCGTTCAATACTAATGACCTTCGACCGTAAACGTGACCCCATAATGACAGTCGTATTCGTATGAGAAGTCATATAACAACCAATTATAATTAAGGATAATTATTGCGACGGCGAGTCACGCCTACGGAAAAAGGGGTTTGTCTCAGTGCCCAGTATCTTATTTCAAGCATTGAATTGTTTTTTTGCGCACAAAATTTTTTTCGAGCTATTCCTCCTCGACATATTTTTCATAGCAAGAAATAGCTTTGCTACAAAGTTAAGCGTTTAATTTTTCTGTTGTAATAACATCAAAATGGACACCTTAATAAACATTAAAAAATGGGTTGTTTTTCTATAAATCAGCTTCCCTACTAAATCAATGTGATTGGAGCACCTTACCTAATGAAAGCGGATAAGGCGACTTGAAAATCACCCTTGCTGTATCAAGGGTCATCTCAAATCATTCATGCCCTCGGTGAACCAACGGTGAACGGTGGTATATCGCATGGCGGGGCTGTTACCGCGTTCCGTCTAGAGCGAGTGTTGGTAGGTCTTAGGGGGTATGCATAGATCGCCAGTTCCACATACCCCCTGGCCCAAGCAGTCGCACAGCGAGATGCGTATTGCTTGTCCCAATTTAAAAAACCCACTTGCTTTAGTTGTTGATATGTAATAATAATCCAATAACATTCTCATGAATTTTCTTTGATTTATTTTTCACCGTGTGAGCAACTATGATGAAACATAAATGTTTAATGTTATGATTTCATAATTTAACTTTACCTCTGAACGAACATCTAAAACTTCTAAAGAAGAATAGGGGAGAAGACATGGTTTATTTGGGTCTGCCATGTATGCATTGAATACCACTTTTCTGAGCACATAAAAAAAACAAATTTTAAGAACAATGACTTTATTTCGTATTTGTATCAATTCGTACACATATTCTAAAGAAAATATTTCCTCATTCACTATAGACAGTTATTGATAAATCACATTTATTATACACTAAATTAATTTTACAAATTAAGCATTAATTATGGCAGGAAACAACACAGAGATGAAGATATGACGTCACTACACATTAGCTTAACCATGCTTTTAATAACTACCACTGACCCACTAAGCGTGTTGTTCTTAATAAATGGTTGACACTATAAGCTAAATTTATAGACATAAACACATATAGACGTGTACCAATATTTCAGAACAAACATTTTATACGCGGATATAAATACAAACATTTTATACGCGGATATAAATACAAACATTTTATACGCGGATATAAATACAAAATAAAAATTTTCATGTCACCACAATACCTGACCCCAAAAAAACAACGCTATCCTGTTATGACAGACGGGTTAGATCAGTTCGTGGCACTATGACAATCAAATGCTAGAAGGCCAGTGCCTATTCATACTATTTCGAATTATACATTTAACAAGCCAAGTGCATAAAAAATACAAATTATATTTACTTTAATATAATTTTAAATTATGGTCCCAAAACAATGTAACAATTCATTTTAAATAATTTAAGCTTAAACAATATAATTAGGGTAGTTAAATTTAACCCTGTCTCACCATCACATAGGAAGAAAATGTTTCACGTTAAACTAATGAGTATTTTAGATCATAGTTTTTACTGAACAGTTAAATAAAACAAGTTTTTGGAATGTCTATATCAAAGTCATGGAGAATGAGCCGAGCATAAACTTAAATCCATGATATGAAAAATTTTCCTTAGAAGTGGTCCAAATTTGTATTCTAGGTCCAGCAAATCTAGATCTTATGACTTCCAAACAATACTGATGCAACATTGCTTTAAATATTTATGAATTGTAAATATGAACTCAACATATAGCAATGAAGACGCCATTACAATTCACAATGATTCAAAATAATAATGAAACAATCCTGTCAATAGAGGTCATGGTATTATGAAATTTCCATTGAATAAATAATATAACATTAATAGGAACAACAAAAACAATTTCGGAAGACATCACTTAATTCGGAAAGCAATACAATCTGCTGATTTCTATAATAAATATGCAATCTATGGCACTAAATTCATGTGCGTGTTTGAAAAGCATAGACACAGAGAATAAATTGAGCATTGTTTATGGCATACAAAACAACTGTTTCTTTCTCACAGTTAATATGAGAAAGAGACAGCATGCTCGACCGTTACGAACTGCCTCTTAACATTAGGCAATAAAGACTGTATTTCAATACACGAGAGTTAAATCTAATTTTGAATCTTATGAATCCCATTCCATTCTTTATGTCTATTAATATGAATTGAAAGTGAAAAACAAAAGCATAGTTTATATGTATTTAAAACTACATAGTATGAAATGAACGTGAAGTCTCAACTATAAAAATAAAAACCTAACAAATGTTTAAAAATACTATCACAATTAGTAGATCTAAAATCTAATATCTATTCTAAACGAGTACAAGTGAGATAAAAACGTTCACAAAAAAATAATTACATCTTTAATAATGTTATATGCCTCAACATTAATACTGAATAAAATATAAGCCTGAATTAAGATGAAATTGAGATCTTTTTATTTATTAAGGACAGACAGCGAAAGACTCATTTCATATTATTTTAAATTGAATTCCGCCCCTAGTATATTCTTTAAAAACGTATTTACTACATAAGGAAATTCCCTAACAACCAGTACATGCAACGATATTTGTCTGTAGAAAACGTGGTTCTTTATATGCTTCTATAGAAGGGACATATATTACATACAGAACTCAGGTTTTAGTAAATTTAGATAGCCCTCTTTACGTGCATTTTCAGACACTAAGTAAATCTTTAACATTAAACAACTTTTATTTCCAGAAGCTATAAGATTATAAAATTAAGTCGCGCAATTATTTCATAATAATTATTGGTACGGGTGGCTATGCAAAGAAAGTACGTACGTATACACACCCTACCCAACACGCACTACATCATTTATAGAGATTGCACGAACACTGCTTCGTTCAAAAGGTACACTAACTACTGCGTTCTGGTGAAGTAGAAATTGATACTCAAATTACATAAGCACTTGAAAAATAAAGTACATAAAAGGCTCGTAAACATAGCCGTATTTAAACCATTTCTCAATCATTAACATAGGTTTTACAAAATTTGATTATAAATATAAGTTTAATTTATATCAGATTGTAGTATTTCCTTAAACGAAGCACAGTAGCAGAAAAGCAAATATTTTTAACCAATTCATGTTAAAAAACTTTTTCCTAGTTCCTAATAAATACCAGAAAAAATCTACTCATTTAAGCATGTTTATAAAATTGTACTCCATTTAGAAAATACGAAAAAACACTTTATTTAAAATGTATTTGCAAATTTCTATGAAAACACGTTTAGAAGGATGACTTATCAAAATATGTTTTGTATTATAGTATCGTGTCATATTAAATTGAAAAACCACTTTTTGCCAACATTGAAAAACTCTCATAAAAACCGTACAAAGACAAACCACGCCTACAAAATCCAAATTGACCAACCACAGTTCTAAATTAGAATCGATTGAATAACCACTGACAAACATATATTTGTCTCCTTCATTTCTCACCGGATGATGAACTTGATGCCCTTCCTCGTCCCTTCTTCATCTTTTTCTCATCTGGTTCCTTTTCGGTGGTGACAGAACTTTGATCAAGCTTGACTGGTATTTGTGACTGGGGCAGCGGTATCGTAGTATTCTGGAATTATTTTAAATCATACTCAATTAAAATTCAGCAAACATTGTGGTTTTACGGGACATTAACGGTTTATAATAAACTAATTAAAATCAAAGAATCAAATGAATACCTTCTTTTTAGCATGTTTGTCTTTTTTTGCTTTGTGATCTTCATCGTCTCTTTTTCTACTCATCACTCCGAGAAGTTTGCTCACCACACTCTTACTTCTTCCCTCACTTGTCTCCGCCTCTGGAGACTACAACAACGAAAGAATTTTTATAATAACAGCACCGTATAAAGAGAAAAAACCTTAAAGTATAGTTCAAATTACAACTAACTATAAAAAATTCTACTTTGATAGTTGTATTTTATTAAAGTGCATTATTACACAGAAAACGACGTAACAAGGAAAATATTGGTGTACATTTTCTCGATTAATATTTAAATCAAATCAGGAGTTACAAAAATGTTATAAAAAATACCTTGATCGTCTCAACCGATTCTTGTTTTCTGAACTCCTTCTTTATGGACTCAGACCTCTTTGCTTGCTCTTGTTTTTTCTCAGCTTTCTCTTGTTTCTCTTGCTTTTTCGCTTCTTTCAACTCTTTCTCTCTTTCGAGTTTCTCTAATTTCAGTTCTTTCTCTCTCTCTTGCCTTTCCAATTTTTCTTGCTTCGTTTCTTTTTCCCTCTCTTGTTTAGTTTCAATTCTTTTTACCGAACCACTTCGTTCCATTTTATCCCTCTTATCATCTTTCGTTTCTTGCGCTTTCTCTTTCTCTGGCTTTTCAATCTTCTTAATCGAGTCTTGTTTCTTTAGCTCCTTTGGTTCTGATTTTTCTTTTTTTATCGAGTCTTGTTTTTTCAAGTCTGATTTATCTTTTGATTTTGTTTTCTCTTTTGATTTCAAATCTTCATCTTTCAGACTAGAATCTGACTTCTTGCGAGTTTTGACTTCCGGAATGCTGGACAATTCTTGTGTAAAGGAGAGTTTCTTATTTATATCAGACACTGTAAGACTTGTGTCTGTACTTGATCGGCTGTCTGTCACCGTAAGGTACACTGAAAATAATAAAACAATTCTTAATTAATTATTCGAAAATTACAGACATAATTCTGTCTTAGAAATACTACACTTTTCTTACATGGCATTTCCCTCGATGTATCAATAGTTGAAGCATCCATACTAGAGTCTACGAATGACTCGTCAGATAGAGAGAGGGACGCAAATGACGTGTTAGCATCGAACATCGACTTGCCCTGACTGGCTTTTGGCGATGAGGTGAAGATACTCGGCGTGCTCTGCTTTACTGGCGTCCTGGTTTAAGAATTCAATTCAAAATCAATAAGTTTCACAATTTTTAATAGTGTAGAAAAAACGACAACTCCCTGTATACAAAAAGGGTAGTAAAAGAGCGATACGTTAACCTTTTTCCCCAATAATTAAATGGAAACTAAGCAAGTAGTAGAAAGTTTTCAATAACGATAATTTTAAACGTGATAACTACCTCATAGGCAGCCTAGCAGAATGGTGCGTGGGAGAATCTTTCTCCTCCGCGATTCTTGGCAAGAGAGGTTCTTCTTTATCTGGAGGTGGAGGAGTGGGAGGCGCAGGTGCGGGGGCTCTCCAACTTCCTCCTCTTCGGGTAGTCGCGACTGTGGTCGTACCACTAGTGCTTACTCCCCCACAACAGAGTGGGGATATGGAACACTTAGATTCCGCTGAACGAGGATGTAACCTATTGAAAAGAATAATGTCCGTTTTAGTTATAGTTTATATCCCGCCGTTTCAAAGCGCACCTGTTTGAAGCTCTCAAAAACCAAAAAGCTAACATAAATAATGAAAACAAATATAAAATACAAGAAACATTAAAATGATCAACAAATGTATGAATTAATCAGCTAATATTAAGCTATAACAGATGATTTGAAAACCAGAATGAAATGGTGAAATTAGAAAAATCAATTATGAAATGACATGATATGATAACAAACCTGTCAGGCGAAAGAGCGCGTCTCAAAAGCGGAGATGCTGGATCACGACGCGGCCACGCGCGACGACATTCGCGTGTCGCTAGAGGTGATGGACTGCGTGCTTCGCAGCCACGGCTATTTTGTATGAATGAACGACACATTAAGCCCCACTCCGGTACAATCACAAAGGCACCACATACGAACTTAAAAGGTATAGTTTTGCCACCTTCTTTGCACACTGAATAGAGTACGCGAAAATATAGTGTTATCGGAACGGAATAAATTAGTGAAAATGAAAAGTCCTCATGTTAGTCACAATATTATGAAAATATGCAATTTATGAAAACATTTACACTTTAAGTTATTGAACATCTATTATTTAAAAGTTTTCAAAAATAATAGTATATAAAATAAATATCAGGGTTAATTTCTTTTATAAAATAAATTTTTGAAGTGAAACTTCTTTATCGGGGTTGGAAAAAAATTTAGTGTAACATTTTTTCGTTACGCGTCACATTTTTCCGTTACGCGCCATGTTGCTTTTTGAAGTCAAACTTCTTTATCGGCGTTGGAATGAAAGTAAGCCTTTTAAAATAACGATAACAATGATAGTAAAAATTCTATTACAATTAATGAAATTCTGTAATATTCTTATCGTGGGTTCCCCTACTATTAGTAGTAATAAGGTAAAATGAAATAATTGTATTATATGTATTCATGCCTATGATAATAAAAGCCTTTATCAAATTTAACTTTATTTCTGTAAAGTAGCATATAGAACATTTTTCGAAAAATAAGGTCATAAAGAAGTTTCACTTCTAACGTGTGTACACTAGTACACGCACATATTTTATTTTAATTACTTTGGTATAATTAAATGTTTAATTACCTGGTGGGAGAAGCCGGCGCTGGCGCAGGCTGGGGAGAAGGTGAAGGGGTTCTCGCGAGAGGGGAGAGGGGCATATGCTGAAGAGACGCACGGCGAACCTCACCCGCGCCTAGCTTGTGCTTTAGCCCGTGAAGTGATGAAGGCCTGTTATATAGTTAAAAAAAATATTATTATTATGAAAAACTCACCGGCCGGTCCGTATACCCGGATCTATATGCAAAAAAAATCATAATTACCAGTAGTTATATTGTTATAAATGAAGCTATTTTCGCGTGAAGTTATAACAGGCAATTAAAAAAACCCGCGTCGCTTAATCTTTCCAGATTTGACATTTCGTTTTAAAAAAAACAACGTGGCCTTGACAGAAAGATCTTCTCTTCTTATCTTCTCGTCTACATTCGAACTCTTACTCTTACTTACACCAGCTCCATAAATTAAAGATGGATGTAATATTATGTTTAAGGTACGAAAAGTTTTTTTTTCTCCGTTCGTTGCGTTTTTTGTATTGATTATATTTTGTTATTTGCCCTAATTTAGCCCTTCAGGCACCAAGGTCAAACCGCTTAGTGTCATTTTGGTGTTCTCTGTACTTCTAATTTATTTATATTAGAATATTAATATATTAAGCAATAATAAAAAAAAAAATGGTGCGTGTACTTATGTACGCGCGTAAGAAGTTATACTTCTTTGGCTTTCTTTATTTTTTTTAAATATTAAATAATTAATAATAGATATATTAATAGCTGATATATTGATAGCGTTAATAATTTAACAATATTTAATATTTAGTATATTATTCAATTATTAATTAATATTAATAACAATTATTATTTATTATTTTTATTATATTATTAATTTAATTTAATAACTAGGTATGTTTCATAACCTTTTAACTAAGTAACAATAGGTCTTTGTGAAAAAGCATTGCTAAATTTCTTTGAAAAATAATTAAAACTGCTTTATTTGTTTAAAAGGTACTACAAATGTCATTATGGTCATACGTCACGCATATTCTATTTCTTTTTACTTGTCTTATTCCCATCTCGCTCGCGCACGCTCGGCGCCCATACTGAATTTTGTGTCACGGTGCGCGCGCACCGTAAAATTTCACTCTCATAAATTTTTCATAACGCGCCTAAAGAAGTATAACTTCAAAAAAACAAAATGTACCTTTGATAGTGCGTCGTAGGTGCGTTGTGTAACGACGCGTCGGCTAACGCTGGAACTGCTGGCGCTGGAGACGAACTCTCACTGTTTCCACCCGACACCATCTAAAAAAATATTATCATGATTTATTAGCACTTTTGTAGCTTGGTAGATCTCGCCCTAGTTCAAAGCCAAAAGAAGAAAAATGAATATTGAATATATTATTTCTAAGAACTATTTTGTGAACTTTAGGTTTAATGTGATGCTTATAATAACATTAATTGTAAAAAGAAATGTACCTGATGCATCTCCTGCGACGCTCGCTTAGTGGATATTCTTCTGAACAGCGAGCACCGCCTACGAGGTCTTGGGCGTGGCGGCGCGGACGCACGTCTTCCGCCCGAACGACGACGACCACCCGCCTAGAAATCGATACGTTTGAGAATAGTCTTATCTAGACAATTGTTAAAGAGTATGGTAATTGCTTATTTTTATGTTTATTATACATTTTGTCGATAAAATTAATTTAACTTTTATGTTTGGACGTAATTAGTCTTTAGAAGGGGCAAGGCAACTTATAGCTAATAAAATTTTAATCTTTAATTCCAACACACAAATATACAGTATTTACTTTTAATTTTCTTAATCCACATAGTAATGATAATAATTATTATAAATTAATAAACATAAAATTGTGATAAGTATCAAAATGTTCACATTTAATATTTTCCGTAATACCTGTATTGTAGTTTGATCTAGCGGAGTGGCGCGAAGCGTAGCGTGTGGGGCAGCCAAGAGCAACCTTAACACCTGAAATATTTCAATACAAAATTAACAATTTATTCCCAATAAATTGATTTATCCAAGCAAAGTTGTGGTAATTTTTAACATACCTGTGTATGCAACAATCCTTGCACAGATTCACCATTGAGTTGTGTTATGAGGTCACCCGCGCGTAAACCTGCAGCCCACGCCGATCCTTGTTCACTTACAGCCTACAATTAATTTAATAATGAAACAATCTATCATAACTTACAAGTAATTCAAGATATATTTATATTTGTTTATATTAAATAAAAAAGTAAACAGGAAATACTTCAATGATATGATACGTAAGTAATGCTGCAGCAATAATGACGCAAAACACAAGTTCCTTGTTACATTATAACGAAATAGTTACTTTATGTGTATATAATACTATAAATTGCTGTCTTGGTTGTGTTACTCATACCTTTAAAAAAACAATATCAGTGTAACAATTAATAACACTTCTTTAATATTAACTTGTATGTTTTTTAAGTATCTTCTATTAGTGTTTGTCATGTTTTTTATTGAAAAATAAATAAATTTACTAATTATATATCTTCTATTCTTAACATTAAGAGAAGGATTAGCTCGATGAGTGGGGCACAAAGTCTGATTACCAAATGCCGGTTTTAATCACAGGTCCCATACAAAACAATTTTAGCAATATCCAAAACTATTGTGAATTCCCAAACCTTGTTATTTTTTTAAGTTATACACTTCACGTTTTCAAAATAAATAAATGTACTTACCGATACCAAATGATGCATAGTATAGTAATCTGTATCGCCATAGTACACACGGACCGTGTGTATCGTAAATCCAAAACCGCGTGGTCCTCGACGTACAACGATCGGCGGTTTTGAGGATTGAATTAACCTATAAAATACATAGGGGTCTTAGTATAATGGAGATACATTAGAATAAATTAGAACGGCAGTGTGATGGACTCGCATCTCGTACGTATTAATAAGTTTCCCATGTAAAAATATCATTTTGTAATGAGATATAAAGTTTTTCAAACGTTTAGATATAGTGTACGAAAAAGCATAGATCGCAGTAAGGGTCATAATCTTCAAGATTTGTAGAACTAAACATAAATTAATTATTATTTTTATTTTATACAGCTATTTTGGTACGAGCACGTTTCTTTTAAAAAACATTAAGAAAAATTTGGACAGGACGGCTGCCGGCGAAGGAGGCTCATCTATTAAGTAATACAATGCCATATGGCTCGCGAGTGCGTTGCCGGCCTTTTAAGAAATGCGAAAGGGCCGACCAACTCTCAAGTGTTTAACTCAATTGTGTAATAAATGATATATGATCGGAAAGTAGCGCGCATGGCACTCTGCTAACTTTATATATCAAACACGAGCATAAGTTATATTCAACTTATATTATTTTTATTTGTTTGTCATGTTATATATGTTAATATAAGTTTTATAACAAATAAATGTTTGTTATTGTTAGTGTCCTTAGTTACCACGGTATAATATAGTGTTTTTGTATTGAAAGAAATCTTTTAAAAATTCTTCCAAAAATTTGTGTTGTTTGTGTATTACTTACGAATGGTTAGCAATAGCGAACGGCGATGGCGGATCGCGACACGGCGAAGAGTCACGTGACGAGTTGGTAGAAGATGTGTTGCCGGCACATGGAGATCCACCACCCATACTAATTATGCTGTCATCAGCTGCAAAATAAATTTATACGTCACGTAAATCTGCACATTTCATTAAAAGGTCAAGTATACTTTTAAATATAAAAATTCGTTGAATAAATAACACAGATTATATATAGTCTATGACATAATTTATCCAATCACATAGGAAATAATATAATTATTCAGTTCATAATTGTTTTCGATAAAATTAATGCGAGTACCTGGATGGATCACTAAAGACAGGCCGGATGTGCTTGCCGATCGACGCATTGACTTTGGAGCGGATAGCGCAATGGGTTTACTTTTGTCTCTTTCCACCTTATCCACTTTATCAAATGATTTATGTTCCTTCTCCCTCTTATTCTCCGATCTATGAAAAATTTTTTATGATTATTATTTACGCTAAAAAATTTACTAACAGTAACATACCTATCTCATTAATGTGCGAGCTACTTTCACTTTATTAACTTATTTAAGAAAAGATCTAATGGTTGAAAGTTGATTTTTCAATCCATTCCTATTTTTTTGTTGTTTCCAATTCTACTAATAATACTTACGGTTTCGGTAACATAGCGGGATGCAACTGTGGCTGCACGAGACTCGACAATCCATGAGTCAAATGCGTATGCGCATGTAAATGGGCCGTGTGTGTCGAGTGCGAGTGCGCGAGCGGCGCACGCAACGCGACACGACGACGAGCGGCCGGCGACACGTCATCAGAATCCGTTTGTGATGATTCAGCCGAGTTTGCTGATATCATCTGTAGGTTATAAAAAGTCTTTAGTCCAAGTATATTGACAGATTTGTCTCCGTTAAGAGATATTGAGTTGTTAATAACAATATTATAAACAAATATTTAGATTATAATAGCTGAAAAGCATGCGAAAAATGTCGGGACAATCATTAAACAAATTTAGAATAAATATTGTAATGCACTTAAAATGTTCTTCTTCGACCAAGCTAAGACCCGGAGAGCTATATAATGATGATGACAACAAGGTTTATGATTGTAAAATAACAAATAAATTCTGAAACCTATATAATTTCGATATTTATATAGGTTTGATCCCCGGCTACCCAATGGACTTTCTTTCTATGTGCGCATTTAACATTCGCTCGAACGGTGAAGGAAAACATTGTGAGGAAACCGACATGTCTTAGACCCAAAAAGTCGACGGCGTGTGTCAGGCACTGGAGACTGACCTACCTATGAGATTTAAAAGTGAACATGAAACATATTCAGAAATCTGAGGCCAAGACCTAAAGAGGTTGTAACGCCACTGATTTATTTATTTTATTATAGAATTTTATATTAAAATAAAGTTTTGATTGACTTGCCCCTATGAAACAACGTTAAACTAAGCATGCTACAACACTTTTTCATCCTAAAATGTTTATTATCATAATACTTATTAATGAAAAAATATATTTTTCGAAAATTTAAAGTTATGGAATTTACTTTTAAACAAAAATGTAACCCTACCGGGCACTTAGGATGATGGTGCGAAGTTTGCGGCGGCGCAGTGGGTGTGCTTGGTGGGCCTGCACTGTCTGGCGTGCCTGGCCAACTATCCGTGCTCTAATTAAATAAAAATACTTAATTAATAAAAAATACACTAGTCAAGGCCATAAGCATTCTTAAAAAAAACTACTCTAAATGATTGATATCATCAATATTGAAGAAAATCTTGAACCTCATAGTCAATTTATTCGGTTTAAAATTAATATTAATGGAAAAATAAACTAATTTTCATTATCTACAAAAAAATAATTAACTACATGCGCATACGCACCTCGATGCTAACCCTCGATGAATGCGAGTGATAATGTCTCCTCCATTGCGGAGATGTAGAGGAGAATGCGGCAAATAGCCCTGCCTCCTCTCCTCCCGTGTCTGCCGTTGGCCCACTCTCCCCTTCAGCTGCCTCGTCTGTCTCCACTTCACTGTGATTGTAACGATCACAGCGACCTATAATTTTTAGAAATAACACATAGTTTTGCAATATTTTACTAAATTTTTTGAAGTTATACTTCTTTAGGCGCGTTATGAAAAATTTATGAGAGTGAAATTTTACGATGCGCGCGCACCGTGACACAAAATTCAGTATGGGCGCCGAGCGTGCGCGATCGAGATGGGAATAAGACAATCTACTTGTAGTACCTTTTAAACAAATAAAGCAGTTTTAATTATTTTTTCAAAGAAATTTAGCAATGCTTTTTCACAAAGACCTATTTATACTTAGTTAAAAGGTTATGAAACATACCTAGTTATTAAATTGAATTAATATTAATTAATAATTGAATAATATACGAGATATTGTTAAATTATTAACGCTTAATATTGATTATTAATTATTTAATATTTAAAAAAAATAAAGAAAGACAAAGAAGTATAACTTCTTACGCGCGTACATAAGTACACGCACCATTTTTTTTTTGTTTATTGTTGTAGTATTAAATAAAAATTATGATCACCTAACATGTTTAATTAGCTATATCGACACAGAATGAATAGGTTTTAAATGTGACTATAAATAGTTATTGTGTCATAGACAAAAATATTTTGACCTTTTTTTAACGTAACCACCATTTAATACCGACTTTTGTACATTATCGTTTAATACTTTTCAAAAACTTTTATACTTACTATCAAAATAGCTGGTGTCCTCATCATTTTCCAGCTGCGGTATGAACTCAGCTTTCCGACGGAGTAAATTGTTCCAGTCTAGTCCGTAGAAATATATGTGTTCCTATAAGAAATAATATATATTTAATAATCAAAAGCATCTATAAGTACTATGTCTTTTTCTCTCTAGATTTATCTCTCTCTAACCTTTACTTGATGAGTGCCTCCCGTCCCCAATCTATCTCTGGGGTTTCGAGCGAGTAAATCTGCAATTATAGTTCTCGCTTCTACTGCTATCGGAAAATCATCTTCGGATGGCCACTCTATGTCATCTGTGTATACAATAAAGATCGCATTATACTACTAGAATTCAACAAATTAAAAAATATTTAAATACTAATTAAAATTTATTTATATGAGCAGTGTTGGCCTAGTGGCGTTCGCGTGCAACTCTCATACCTGAGGTCGTAGGTTCGATCCCCGGCTGTGCACCAATGGAATTTCTTTCTATGTGCGCATTTAACATTTGCTCGAATGGTGAAGGAAAACATCGTGAGGAAAACGACATGTCTTAGACCCAAAAAGTCAACGGCGTGTGTCAGGCACACCCAATTAGATTGAAAAATGATCATGAAACCGAAATCTGAGGCCAAGACCTAAAGAGGTTGTAGCGCCACTGATTTATTTTTATTAAAATTTATATATCATTAAAACTCTGCACATTTTATCTAACATAATTCCTTAAAGTCAGCGTTTACCTATTTACGCATAAGTAATTTTGAATTAAATAAGATAAACCTTGTGTTTCAAATTGCTGTTTAATTTACCTACGAAAAGTTTTTAATTCACAAACAAGAAGATATTACCATTGACTGTATGCGCAAAAAGTTCTTCGGGTGTATCACCGAAGAAAGGCACACAGCCCACTAAAAACTCGTAGAGAATGATGCCCATCGACCACCAATCCACAGGTTTACCGTAGCCCTATAAACATTGTAACGTAATTAGTAATGTTTACGCAACTTTTTATTTGTACGAATACGAATACCTAATTCACAGGTTGTACGTACATAGCGTACAAGTATTACATACCATTTAAAAAAATGTGTGCGTCTCGACGCCCGACAGAAGTGATAACTTAAGCTTTCATAAGATGAACTATTTAATATTGACATTGTTTAACTTGATAAAAACTTAGGTTATTATTTAAATTTTATGTATTATAATATACGAAAAGGTTATTTATTAATAAAATTTCCCTTTCTTTTTATAATCACTTTCAAAACGATGTTAGTTTGAGGTTATGCCTTATATGTCAGTTGTAAATGTCTAACGCACACTAAACAGAGTAGAGAGAGGGGAAAGCGTCTGTCCAAAATACGGCTAGCGCTGCGGGTTAGAGTGAGATAGGAGGAGCCTGCCTATTACGGCCGTCTGCGTGAGAGAAAGGGACGCTAGACAGACTGGCGTCCCTCCCATAAGAAGTTATCACATCAATACCATTTAAAAATCATAAGAAATTGGTACTAAGTCTTACTATACATACCTGTCGTAATATGACTTCAGGCGCAATGTATTCGGGCGTCCCACAGACCTGCTTATCAGAGAACTGGCGCGCTTCGCGGTCAGCGTATTCCTCGTAAAGGTTCGTAGCCACTGCGTATACGATACATTTTTAATACTTTTGATATAACATAAGGAGGATTAAAAAAATAATCTACTCTTTTAATTTCATAACACAACCATATTTTTCGGTATATAAAATAAAAAAATAAAGTAATAAATAATAATATTAAGTAATTATTAAATTATTTGTCTCTACTACTTTTAGTGTTTTTTGGAGTTTATTGGAGTTTACTCCTTAAGAAACGATTTGAGTTATAAGGCCCGGTACGGAAATTTTATGAGGAGTAAAATCATGTGTAACACGAAAAGTTGAGGCGTTATGTAGAAAGAGACAAACATATATATCTGTAGGATTGAACGTGTAAAAGAATGAGATGGAATACATTACACAGACTTTTCTATTTTGAATTCACGTTTTGACAGCCACGTTACAACATTGTCAGTGTTGACAGGTGTAAAAAATAAAAGTAGATGGTCTAGCGTGCCATAAAGTTTTGTCAATAGTAATGGTCAGTGAAATTAAAACTAAAAAGATTGTTCATTCTTATTCTCGTACTATTATTATTATTTATATTGTTTTGTAACATACTTTATGTAATACGCTTTATTGAAGTAATATAAATAATCCGAATAATTACAGATATATGTTTGTTGCTCTTATCATTTTAGCAGATGCGTTCATTTACCCTTTTCTATTCGATATATATCATAATTATCGTTCGTAAGGAGTAAACTCCAATCGTGCGTCGTAGCTGACACACAGTCTTTTTAACAAATCTAGTGATGTATATTTTAGACTAAGTACATATTATCTTTTAGTACCTACCTTAAATACTAGATAATTACAGTTTTTCACTTACATGACATGAGACCCATTTTGCTGAGTCCAAAGTCAGTGAGCTTTATGTGACCAGTTGCAGTGATGAGTAGGCTAAAATTAATACATTGATTACTCAAAGAACTTAAAAAATAGTATGGTAGAACAGTTTTTACATACAAAAATGTATCATTAATGTTTTTTCACTTGTAACTAACTTCTAAGCCGCAACGTTTTTCAAATTAAACTATACTAGGTGTTGTCCAGGTTTTTATAACGAAAAAATAACGTTTTTTTTAAATGTAACGGGGCAAACGGGCAGGAGGTTCAACTGATGTTAAGTGATAGCCCATGAACACTCACATTGCCAGAAGGGTTGCGTGCGTGAGTGCGTTGTCGGCCTTTTATAATTGAAACGCTAAGGAAGTACTTCAGTGGGCAGCTGGTTCTATAGTGGTGGTGTTCCGTAGAAACTGCCTTAAGAAACGCTCAGTTGTGGACGTCGCGGTGATACGGATGGTATTCTGTATTCCGCCTTGACGTCCAATGATGAGAGGATTTTTTGAAATCCACTCACAACGGAACGAAACAAAATCCTATTAATTAGAAAATAACGGCGTAATTCCTATTAATTAGATAATACTTTTTTACGAGTGTTCTCCTTTGTTTATTTTCACATTGTAAAATAAGGACTAGTACCTTCATAGGCAAGTTACTCACTTGTCGGGTTTAAGATCCCGATGCACGATTCCATACGAGTGTAAATACTCCACAGCCAATACTGCCTCAGCGAAGTAATGCCGTGCCATGTCAGGCGGAAGTGGCCCTGCGCGCAGTAGAGTTGCGCAGTCACCGCCTTCCACAAACTCCAGTATGAGACATAAATGGCGTTTCGTCTCGAATGAGCAGTACATTGTTACCTAGAAATATTTATTTAAATTAAAACGTATTATGTAAAAAGTCAATCAAATTCATATTATAATCGTAAAAAGTATCAAAATTATATACAGTGTAAATCTCTTTATAACGAATTTCAAGGGACCGTGCATTTTTATTCGTTATATAGAGGTTTCGTTATAGGGAGCAACCAATTACCATTTATTTATTTTGTAATCCTACAGCTAACATCAATTATATATAATAACAAACAGTTACACTGAAAATATAGCCAGATATGGAAAACATAATACATTTAACTACAAAAAGGTTCAAAAATTTACAAAAGGAAACAAACAAACAAAAACTATTCAATACGTTTAACTAAGTGGTACCTAATTAGACTGTGTAGTATGAGGGTGTAAAAGTGAGGGTATGTACGAGGTATGAGGTGTGTATGTTCATGTTCATGATGCAGGTTAAAAATTTAACCAATTACAATAATTTATAATTTTATTACTATCAATAGGTATATTATTCTAAACACATATTAGTATATTTCATTACGAGTGCGGAAAGCTTGTCATTGCAAAGAGTTCCGACAAATGTCTACCCGAGCCGAGGCGTAGCCGAAGGTGAGGGTTGACAGTCGGAACAAGTTGCAATGATGGTTCCGCACGTGTACTGAACGACTATTTTTAATACAGTTGCGAAAAAATTAAGCGATTTAATAAAATATTAAAACACAATAACCTCAACTAACTAATCAGTTATTTCTTATAAAAGGTATAATTCACATATTCATCGAAATTACAGTTTTTTTACTTACTGGGGAAGTTTTAGGTTGCATATTTACTGTTTGAGACAAACTATTATTAATTTCGTATGATTGACAGACAAACTATTATTTAATATATAATATAACAAACAACTAAACTAGCAAAGAACATTTTTGGAAAATGGCGCCAACTGTAAAAGAATATGAGCAGAGATTTTTTTTTCTTCACCCATTCTGGGTAGGCAAAGGGAACTCTGCCCATATAGCCAAATCTTCAGTAGAATTTTTTTATTGATATGAAATTTAATGAGATGAAATGAAATGAAACCTAACCTAAAACTCATTGAATCAAATCATTAAATCTGATATTAAAACAAATGAGTAGCTTCTTTTTTGAAATATTTGCATGAATTATAAAAACTTCTATGATTTTTTTTAGTAAAAACTTCGTGGTTGTTTTTTTCTTTTTAATAGACATTATCTTGACAGTTGGGAAAGAAAACGCACTAGTTCGGAAAAGGTAAAGAAAAAGCACGAGTGTGTAATAGCCCACATCCCGAACGCTATACGTCCCTGCAATACGCCACTTTTTGAGCAACTGTATTAAAAAATTCATAACGCTTTTCTTTTACTGGCCATCTTGACAGTTTCGAAGTTTGTTTACGACTGATAATACACGATAGGTGACTTTGGTTCCCACAAGCAATGTTATCTAAGAATAATGGCACACGTGTTAATGCAATTAACGATAACAAAGGCGAGACGGCAGTATATGACCTCAGCTGTCTTTCTTAGAAATTTTGACACCTCAAAAGGTTGGTTTTGTAAGCTGATTATAAAAACAATTACTTAAACTTAAGATGTTGTTGATGTCTAAATATGATAGTTCTTCGTTATAGAGAATTGTTGTTGCGTTATAAAGACTGAATTAATGTGTGGGTTTTGTGTTGAACCAAACAAATTTAACTAATTTAGTATTTTCGTTATAACGAATGACGTTATAAAGAGGTTACACTGTGGTTTCAAAAATAGATCAGTAAATGTCCGAATAATGCTATTGAATAGATAGAAAAATGTTAAATTGCAGTGACTATATATAGCTTTGTAGAAAGAACTTACCACAAAAGGATTATCCGCAAAACTTAATATGTCTCGCTCCGCGAATGCTTGCTCAACTTGATTTCTTAATATTAAATTGTTTTTGCTGATTTTTTTCATCGCGTACCTAAAACATAATAAATATTGTACCACTCGTTTCATACCATACAACTTTTGATTTCAAATTGCTAATATTAATTATAGTTTTTCGATTATATTAGTTGTTACCTCTGTCGAGTCTGCTTATGTTTGACAAGGTACACAGCTCCATAGGCCCCATTCGAGATCAGTTTAATGACCTGGTAGTCGTTTTCTGACGGGGTACCTCCCCCCACCCCACCGGGGGGTGACGAACGACCTCGGAGCCTGAAAAAAATTTATTTGTCAGTGCTGGAATGGAGTTTATTATTTAAAGACAAATCAGATTTATTCTGAAGAATTATTAAAAATTTAAGTTAGTTTGATTTTTGAAATTGAAGTTATATCCTATTTAAGTATTGCATAATACAAACTTTGATGGTGATGAGTTCTGTGGCGGCGGCGGAGGTGGTGGGACTGACAACTCGGCGAGAGGATCCTTTGACAAACCCAGCTTATGAATTATGTATTGAGGGATGTCTGTCGATAAGCCCTAAAACATTTAAACCAATTCTTATTTACAATAATAGATACATATCCGTCTAACTGGAAGCTAGGTATTAAGTTACAATACTTGGCGATTAAAAAGAATGGCGGAAAGTATGTTGCCAGTTCTTCTTACCCGCTCTACGCCCTTGACTTGCGAACTGGTAGTAAATGTAAATTTACAATTAATTTAACTTCTTTTTGACGATTCATAAGTGTACTTGTTTACCTATATGAATAAAGATATTTTGAGTTTGAATAAATCTGAAAAGCACTCAGGTATTAAAATAGAAATAAAAAAGGGTAAAACAATTTATACAAACTTTATTTGAAACTATTTTGAACATGTACCTGCAAGTGCCGTGCATGTCCCTCTGCTACTTCAAGAAGCCGATAAAATTTTTCAGGATCGAACTCCAGACACTCAAGCAGTCTCGCAGGACGAGCCATGGCAAGTGTCAGCCTGGTAACCAAAGGAGCAACTCTACCGCCCGCTTCTGCTGACTTCTCCCGAGTCTATTGAATTTATTTTGTACGTTACATTTACGTATGTGTTATACGCTGAGTACATACATTGAACTTGTTAAAGTTATTTTATTTAAAAAAAACAAACTATAGTGTATAAATTGAAAACGTTAAATTAAAAAAATTTAAGCAATAGCATTTCCTTAATAAACAATTTATAAACTACTAGCGGACCCGACAGACTTTGTCCTGTATAATAACTCAAGCCATTAGGATATTAAACAAAGTATGAAACTACCGACAGCACAGCCATTTGCCGGGCTAATTTGTGAATCAAAATTCAAAACCATACAGGGCGCCACCCAAACGGATACAAAAAAAATCATTCAAATCGGTCCAGCCATTTAAGAGGAGTTCAGTACAAGCACGCATTATAAAATTTAAGTGGAAAACCTTTTGTTTTCATATCTACTGTCTGATAATTTAACAATCTTTTTAAAATAAGGCAAAATTAAAGTAATGTTATAATAAAATTTATTATCAACAATAATTACCTCAGCAAGCAGCCTGTCCAAACTATCACCCATGTCATAGAAGTAACTGCTTGTTACCTGCCTCGACTCAGACTTGTGAAGACAATCACGGGCCATCTCTAAAACCTGTCAAAAATATTCAGAGTTTAAAAAAACAAACTAATACTATGTTTAAAAAAATGTCATCAAAAGTTTCAGGAGTGTTACAGTATAATTTTTGTGCAAAATACACCTAAACGCAAATAATTACGTCGTCCTAAACGTCATAATAATTTATGAGATATCAAAGCAAAAATGAAACAACATTATCTAGCTAGAAGTTATAGCCCTGATTCTTAAAACCATGTGGGAATATTTTGGTTCAAAATCAGATCACCCTTATCAATTTGCGATATTTGTTTTAATATAAGTGTATCATACATGATGATTTGCTATTTTAAAAGAGTACCGAGAGTTTTTTACGCCGGCTTTTTTCTCGGCCTAAACCTTCTGTCTTCTTTGCCGAGGAGTAGAGATGTCTACCGATTCAAATTTAAAGACGTGGAATAAGTGGTACCTGTATCTTATGTTCTATACTAAACCTTTTTTTTTTAATAAAGACAATAAAATAAAAGCTACAAATATGGTACCTGTCGTTGAACGAATCTTTCTATCGGCGGCCGGTCAGGCTTCTTATCAAGTTCAGTCAACTCGTCTATTAGAGACCGTAATCTAGAACATACATTAAAAATAAATTAAGGTTCTTAATGAATTAATATTTATTATATTAGTTACAACTTAGTTAATAACTAAACTTAACCATCATAAACATTGTTTTATCTAATTTTTTTATAGCTGCTGTAGTATATTCTTCAACCTCTTTTCATCACTTTTTATTATTCTAGGTTATCGAGGGATCGATTTCTAGTTCGTATAAATAATGCACAGATAACTTATCTTAGAAATTATAAAAGAAAATAAAACAGCTATAAACTGGTCGTCGATTATTATTAAAAAATTCGTGTCGCATACTTTTTATCCAAAATCTTAATATATATATAAATTACGTGTCACGTTGTTTGTCCGCTATGGACTCCTAAACTACTTAACGGATTTCAATCAAATTTGCCCATCGTGTGCAGTTCGATCTAACTTAAAAGATAGGATAGCTTACATCTCAATTTATACCCGCAACATTACTTTATTGAAAATTATTTGTTTATCATATTTTGACAGTCACAGTTCTAACAGATGGCGCTGTCTTGAAAGTACCAACGCTTCACATAAGCTACAATTTAAAGGCATAACCACCAAAAAAGCATGGCGGTCCCCATGGCTGGTGTTCTCCTACCGTTTCCCTTGAATAGTTTGCTACTATGTAATATAACAAAAACCTTAGCCTCAGCAACGCTTGGCCGGTCTGCTAGTCATTGATAAAAGCGAAAAAAATATAAATATAGGTTTACCCAGTGACTACAACCCTTAGTCTTCGTCTCAAATGTATGTTTCGTTATTATTTTTCTTAATAGATTAGTAGGTGATCAGCCTTCTGTATCTGCCACACTAAGGTATGCAGGTTTCATGATGTTTTCTTCACCGCACGAGCGAGTGTTAATCGAATCTACGACCTCAAGTTTGAGTGTCGAGTCGCCACTAGTTAAACACCGCTATAGCAGTGTTATCATAGATATTCAGATGAATATATTTTGATATATGATACATATTTCTGAATTTTATTTTCTACCATCATACCCAATATTACAGTTTAACAATAATTCTAACCCCCAAACTCTGTAACAATAGTGTAAAGATTTCAAATAGGTCTAGATCCCTCCTTACTTACGTAAATTCCATACTTCCTCCTCAAACTTATTTTGTATTTCTTTAATATTTCTTGATAATTAAACTAAAATTAATCATTAACATACTTATCATTCATAGCCCTCTGAGCAGCCGGAAAGCGTGCGGCGAACAACGCAGACATCGCTGTCACTGCATCTTCTCGAGATCCATCTGATCCCACACTACCACCCCCTGGTGAGCGGGATGGCGAACTAAAAACAATTTGATTATAAACTAAAAATATATATTTTTAAGTATTACCGGTAAATAATGGAACGGAACGAAAATGAGCGGTCGTATATCGTACGTAAACAATGACCGCAATTCCTATCAGTTCTTAAAGCGGCACATGTTTGATATTAAAAAATAATAGTCACAAGTAAGGGCAATCATATTCGTATTTTCCTTCCGCAACTAATAGTACTATCATCAAAAACATTTTTCTAATAACAATAGTTTAAACCAAAAAGTATACAAAATCGTATAAGGTAATTAATAAGTAAGCGTATTTAGGATTGTCCTTATATTATTTTAGTATCTCATACCTACAACATTTTATACATTTTATAAATTTTATAGACATCAAACCTTAGACTTCGGCTTCGAACGCGTCGTGGTATATTCCGAGGCGAGGGGGAATGCGGGGGTGAAGCGGGGCGAGGGACGGGGCCACTTCCACCGCTGTCTGACAGTGATGCCCAGTTCATACCACTGCCTTGCGAGCTGCTGTAAGGTTAAATATATAAAGGCTTCAAAAGATAGACAAATCGGTAGGCGAAAGTAGGCTTTATAAGATAAGGGGTCATAAGAGCCAAGCGGGTAAAAATGCTTACTTGAGCGAATTCTGATGTTGATGGCAATGGGGGCAGTGCGCGCGCGGCGTTGGATCGCACGGAGCTTGCACGGCCAGCAGTCGCTCTTGGGACGAGCATTGTGACTGCAACAAGGGTATAGTACTGATAATAGGCAGATGAAATATTTGACATGCCAACTAAAAAATAAAATTCACTAAAATACATTCTAAGTAAATCGTATAAACACATAAAAATCCAAACAACAATTTATTAAATCATTACATAAAACCTTAATTTTGAATGGGTCACTAAAATTTAAGTCATATGTTTTATAACTTTTTGTGGTTTGTGTTTAAAATATTTCTAATATATAAAATTCTCGTGTCGCGGTGTTTGTGGTGAAACTCCTCCGAAACGACTTGACCGATTCTCATGAAATTTTGTGTGCATATTGGGTATAACTGAGAGTCGGACAACATCTATTTTTCATCCCTCTAAATGTTAAGGGTAGTCCAACCCCTAATTATTTTTTTTTATATTTTTAGATATTTTTTTCTGTTTTTATTTTTTTATGATACAACATTAAGAAGTACATACAACCCCTAATTTTCACCCCTCTACGATCAACCCCGTTTTTATTATAAATGATAAACATGGCAAAACGACGTTTGCCGGATCAGCTTGTCTTTCCATAAAATTATGTCAGCCATTTCAGTTAAAACAACTAGATAAATTATAACAAAAGTAATGGGGTCAATGCTTCAACAAAATTATTCGTTGCTAAACGTGTTAAATATTAAATCACGACTCCACGAGTAACGAACTATCTGAGTGCTTTCACTATAGCTGTGGTTAATTGGAACATCGCATAGTATAATAGCATAAGTCTTCGGAATATATACAAAAATGATGGAAAGTCGAAGGGCAAAAAATAATAACCAGCACACAATACAGTTTTAAAGACACGATATATTATGATCAGACCAATAACTAAGCGATGATGATCAGTCATTTTCTTTTAATGTATTTTTTATCTACCCACATAAAAAGTACTACTTGTGTTTAAAGAGAAAAGAATTAGGATGACCGTATTTTATTACGAATCATATTGTCATACTACAGCGGAAGCAAGAATTAAAATTTTTTCCGAGAAGGTGATTCATTGCGTGAACTTCCCGAAAACAATTAATTAGTCACAAATATTGATCGTGGCTATAAGAGGAGCGTGCATCACTCGCTGCCGCTTAGCTTTAGTCTAGCCTTAATGAAAACTTCAAACCTGCGATAATTTTTTAGAATAATCTCGACTCTAAAGACGAATAATAAAAACAATTATTATGTGCATATCACATTGGTAATCTATGGCCTTAACTGTTGGTAAGAAATCAATCTTTAATTTTTTATAGAATAGGAGGCAAACGAACCAACGGGACGCACCCTTAAAGGGCGGTCATAGCAGCCCATGGAGACTACTATACTATTAGTGGATGCTTTGTCGGCTTTTGAGGAAGTATTATGCTACTTTTTTAAACAATTGAAGGTCGTATCTTCCAGGAAGACTCCTACCGATAGTACTCCTACTCAACAGTGCGCAGAAAATAAAAAAGAAAATGACTAGTGAAGCGGAGGGACATCCAGCCATCAAGGTGAGAATGAAATTTACAGATACTACAGCTTCTACGGTGATGTAACAAGCCGGGATGATCAACCCAAACAACTCCTAAGAACACTCCATAGTACAATAACAACAATATGTTTAATCTAAAAAAAATGGTGACAATCAGTTACAAGGTAAAATAAATAACAAATGCATGTAACATGTGGTTGTTTTATCACTAGTTAGTATCCAGTTTTAAACAAAAAACACACAAAAGATAACACAATCAGATTGCGGTGAAATGACATTGAAAAAATCGCTTGCATTTAAAAAAATATTCCTAAGTAAACATAAAGGTATGATAAGCAATGCTGTTAATGATTAATCCTTGATAAAAATTATTAATGAATACATAGCACTGTTCTATTACTTTCTTCCAGGTTTAAATTAATTGACTTTGACACTCTTTTATAATATGAAGCTAACCTAAGAGTCAGTCAGACTGGAACATCGATAGGTTAATTTTATAAAATATTAATGAATAATGAAAGGAGAGTCCTTTTTATAGAGCCCACAGTTCCAAAGTGTTTACGACATCAACAGGACATATTAAAATAAATATAAATTAGTTAATCCACCACAAACAACCTTCTGTTTGACATACCACATTAAAATCGCTATTTTTGTGGCGTCAGTAATAAAACATGTTACATAACAACTTTATATCAATAAAACAAGACGTTTTATTGATGTTTTTCCTCTTTTCTAATAGTCGGTTAAAATAATGCTACGATAAGTGCCATCCTTATCTAATATATCACAAACTATAAATCAAACAAACGACCTATTCATTGTTTATAATTTTTATTTAAATGTTTCACGTACTGTTTAACTTCGGATTATCGTATGATCACAAAATATGTACTAACATCCGTTTTTAATCTGTACATAGTTACAAATAAATAAAAAAAAAATAATAATAAATTTTAATATCGCTACTATAACTATCACAGCCGTGTTGGCCTAGTGGCTACAGCGTGCGATTCTCACCCCTGAGGTCGTAGGTTCGATCCACGGCTGTGCACCAATGGACTTTCTGTCTATGTGCGCATTTAACATTCGCTCGAACAAAAAATCGACGGCGTGTGATCATCAAAATGGTGATCACCTACTTGCCTATTACATTACCAAATGATCATGAAACAGATACAGACATCAGAGGCCTGGGCCTAAAATGGTTGTAGTGCCATTGATGTTATGTGACGGAATAACTAATTATTTTTCCTAGTATATAATACATTCGATCTTTATGCATACTGCATTATAATAATGCACATTTTAATCAAATTGGCCGTGTGCACTGATCTGGCTCTTTCTACTTGTATTACGTCTATCTTAATACATTGCTAGAGAGAGGAAAAAAATACACCAATACTAACCGAAAGACTTGAGCTCCCTGGTGTTGTGCCGTATCCAGACGATGGTAGCGATGCTACAGACCACCTTCTGCCGTCTCTGAAAAGTTTCATGTACAGAAGTATGCATTATATATTATGTACAAACTAATAGCCATGTGAAAGACGAATCTTGTAAACTATCACGTACTTTGAAGATATTGTTTTAAGCCCTCTCATGACTAACCTTCTGAAAAGCGCACATATGATTCGATGTATCAATTTAGTTAACGAATTACATAAAGGACCTTTTTCAGGTCCGTTATGTAATTCCGGTGAGTGAACTGTCAAAAGTTCTATTATTTGTTAGTGCCTATAGTAGAGTAGTTAGTTCATTTCTTGTATTTTTTATTATGTAATTTTTTCCTAATTAATTTCGTATGTTTGTTTCTTTTTAGTTTCGTCTGTAAACTTTATTCACTTATTATGCACTCTTTTCAATTTAGGGTCGCCCGTTAAAAAAATATGTAAAAGTTATGGAAATCGTTTTATGCCAAAAACTATTTTTCGATTTTTAATCAATTTGTTTACAGGATGAAGCATGCTTTTATCTAAACAAAATTGAACGCTCTTTGACACTAAGTGAGAAATAAATTTTCATTTTATTGGAATCTACATTAATTCAGTCAGACAAGGTGCCTCCCTTCCGTGTTTAAATTGTATACGTAGTTTAGAACTGTTATCTATCTAGACTCACTAGGAAATTAATAAGACACTAACTAAGTTGTCATCTCTGAGGTTCAATCGTTAAACTCTGCCCTTCCTTCCTAATGTAGTACATACTTATAAACTGTATCGTATACCGCGTCATATTTAAAAACCCACACAAATATAACATAAAGGTTCTGGGATCGATTTCAAGTGTACCTTCTGCGCGAACTCCATCGGTGGAATTTACTGGACTTCCCACGCTATCATAATATGCAACTACTAAATTACGTACATAACCTACATTACTATAAGTTTGACAACGTATTCGCTAAAGTCTACGTATAATATTGTTATAAAGAATCTTAATTAGCGCATAACCAATAACAAATTTTCATACAAATACTTTACGCAGAAGCTTTTAATAATATGTATAAGCAAACTTACGTCAGATCTCGGTAATTATCGTAAGTTCAGAGTTAAGACTAGGACGAAAAGTATTTTTCAAATGATTTATTGTAATGTATTTTTTTATTCTGACCACCAATTCAGGCATAGACAAAAATCAATATTATCCCGTGGGTACAATTTAAGTTAATATAAACATACTCACATGTCCTTACTCCTAATCGCAAAAGACATGCAAACATAAGACACGATTAGAAAAACAAGTTGGCGACTCAGGCGCATTCCGACGGGAACATCAACAAATAAAAATATCCCGGAATTTATGTTGTTGCAATGCATTGAGTATTTCTGCTCTTAACTATATAAATACATCTATATATTATCTTACACGGAGAACACATATTTGGAAAAGAATGATGACCCTTAACTGATCCTTCAAAATGTATAGTACCTTCAGTAGATACAATACGTAATTATGATTACTAATTATTACTAAACGCATGTCAAAAAAACTCAAGTTTATCGTAAACTTCGGCGGTATAATGTGGACTCAATTTTCACGCTTAGACGCTCATTTGTGAGTAATGTTCAGGGGCTATGGTGATTAATTAAAAATAAACGCCATCAAGCCATACAAACAACTTTTACGAGGGCAAAATTCAATAATATTGTAAGGTATCGTTTCCTAAGACCGAAGGAAGCCCTTATAAAATACAAAATCAATAAAAGAAATCTTGGCTCCAACTGTGGGCCTTCTTAGCTATCTAGGCCCTAGACAGCCTTTTCACTTGTACCGACTCGTTTGGCAACATGCGCGATAGTGTTGCCAATTTCTAGATGATAAGCTCTTTGATCCTATGTAGACTCACGCATGACACTTTTGTATGTAAAACAATCTTTAAAATTATCTGTGTATCTGTGCCGCAGTTTCACTCGCGTTAATGTAATTGTAATAATGCGAGCGTAACGTGGTCACCCTCTGCCACAAATGTAACAAACAACTTTTTAGATTTTTAATATTAAGTAGATATTCAAATCCCCAAAAACTACTTACAGGTCCTTCCCCCTTTTAACGCTAGATGACAGTAAGGCGTGATGCAATGGATGGGCGTGGTGCGCGTGCCAACGGGGCCCCTCCGCCGGAGACAGAGGTCCTGTACCCGGAGAACTACACCGCCCTGACCCAACCTGAAAAAGTAAAAATATGTCATAACCCTATTTATTAAAAAAAATTGCGTGTATCCTTTAACAAGGACAAAGGTCAACTACAGTTGTATATCTCACACTTAAACTAGCGAACAACTGGACAGCTAATACAGAAATCATAGAGAGAGATCAGTTTCTTGTTATCTTCTATACCTACCAACTACGGATGCTACATTTTATTTTTATTACGTAAGCCAGATAAACATGCAAAGTGGACGGACAGCTTTAGCCAGTCGAGAAACCAGCTACACCAACCAATAGACTGCTCTCAAAGATTTCACTTGCATTCTGAGACGACACTCATTTGATAAATAACTTTTGAACAACGGTAAGTAAAGTGTTACGTATTAAATTATTGTATTGAATTTACTCAGATAGTTCGCGTGTTTAAATATAAATCACATTGTTTATATTTATTTTTTTCGACAAATGTAACAGGCGTTTAAAAACCTTACTCTTAGACCTTGTGATGAGTGTCTGTGTAACAAGCTAATAGAGCTTGGAGCACACAGATTGAAAATAATAATTGTGAGTCTAGACATTGAACGATCCCAAATTCCGGAGGTGGACGCCACAGCTACAAATGTGTATAATTTAAAATACGTCGTAATTCTCTATGAAAAAAAGTAGTACCAATATTAACGCGGATAAATGACAGTATCTTATGAATATGTTTGATTTGAAACATCGCCCTCTACATTACACAGGATTACGCGTATCTTTGGAAAAATCCCAGGCCCGAAAGGCAGCGACAAATTTGAACAGCTAAAGCTGTTAGAGAAAGCTAGCTTAAAATCAACGGACAGGACATCCTATTCACAACGATTCTCACAGGTCCACTCATTTTAAACATTAGAAATTAGAAAACGTAAATAAAAGATTTATGTAATTAAACTTAATTATCTTCATGTCCGTTTCTCAACATATTAGGTACGTATATATTACGTTTACTCTGTATTTTCGTTCTCTATAATTTCAATATTTTTATATGTATGTTTTTGTAGAAGGTAAGTGTAATAACTAAATATAAGTAAAATATTTTGAGTGGTATTTTCTATGAACATATATAAATATACTAGACTGATTTAATTTTTTTTTAATCAGTCTCATATATACGCTCCGCTTTTAGATTATTTATTTGGAATTACGACTGTTTCATTTCCAAACACACTTATATAATATTGAGAAATTATATTTCGCTTGTGAAATTAATAAGTAACACATATTTCGATACTATCGGAGGCTAAAATTTGTCTTGTGAACTATGAACTTCCTAAGCATTGGTATTTTGGTATTTATATATATAATGTTTTAGTACATTTTATATTAAATCAAATTTACGTGCGACAAGAGATTTATACCTGCAATGTTATCACGGTCAGAGATATATTAAGATCTCATTTAAATGTTTTAATGTCCATAAATGTTTATCTAATATCCCTCTACTAGTTTTTGCTATACCTTGATGCGGTTCTTGACATCTATGAGTCACGATAGACTCCTAACCTTCAAGTACATTGTGGTATAATTTGAATCGAGTTCATCGATTTTGTTCTTTTTTAATCATGTATTGTATTTAATTGACCCTAACATGAAGATAGTATTTAAATACATATAAGAAATATTTCTGCCATTTATTATTACATTATTAATGACAATATATGTAAGTCAATGTTTACAATGTTTATACGTTTTACTGTATTTGCAACTTGTGTTATTCGGCAACACAATCCTTGGAAATGAGACTGCGTGATCCGCTTACATATCACCTTTATGCTTGCTGTATTTGAATAAATGCGTAATAAAGGATTTCGCTCCGTCATTCCGCTAAAACGTAGTGTTGCCAGGACGTTACAACACAAATGGAGTAATGTAGACTTTTAAATGGACTCCTTACGGTATTTTTTTAAACCAATAAAATTTATTATGTTCTATAGTCTATATTAACCATAAACCAAGGAGTAGGTATTATAAGAGTTCTGTAAACAAGGCAAATTACAATTAGTTTTGTTTTTCGATTATTCAAGTACCTATAAATGCATATAAGCGTCGCTTTTGTATCTTTGCCTTTCTTTGATCAAGGTCGTTCATTATTGCAAATTATTCAAAACTGACCAAGCACTTACCACAAGAGAAAGCCGATGGTGCGGTGGCGGTGGCGGGAGACGGGACGGTCGTCGCGATACCGCACATGGCTCTTTCTGCGCAAACGCAATATTATTTTAATATTTTTATTCTTAAAATTAAGTAGTTTTATCTATATATATAAAAATGAAACCCGTTTTCCGTTGTCACGACATAACATGAAAACGGCTTGACCGATTTGTCTGATTTTTTTAAATAAAATTCCTTGAAGTACGACGATGGTTCATACGGAGAGAAAAATTAAAAAAAATGAGTGAAAAAGTCTAAAAACAACTTTTCTATATGCTCAAACAAAATATTCGTATAATAATAATACTTAAGTCAATTTGAACTTTAATACCATATCATAGAGTTCAAGTGTTAGTGGAGGGGTTCCGGGAAGGTAAATTTTTATTTTTGACATATTTGTATATTTATAGTATTTGTAGTCTTATCAACTTTCTTTTTTTTATCTTACTAGCTAGACCGGTGTCCCGAATAGCAGAATAAGTATTTAAAAAAAATAAAGAATAGACTGTTAGGCGGTACGATGTTCGCCAGGCCAGCTAGTATATCTATAAAAAAATATTGTATTCGTTGTTTTTATTTTATTGCATACGTTCTATACATCGATCGCTGAAACCTGAGCGAAAACATTTTTGAATCTATTATTTCTTCAAAAATGCTAATCAAAAATAAGAAAATAACCTCCTCCAGGTGGTCTACCCATTAAAGGAATCAAAACTAAGGGTCTACGACGAGGGACTAGTCAAATCATTGTTTAACTAATTGGATTAACGACAAATAAACACAATTTAGAAAAAAATATTTAGATTTGCGATAACTCACCACATGGACGGAAAGTGTCGGTGCAGATTTTCCGAGCGCTGAGCGACGCATGCGCAACAAGTTGTTGCGCTTGCTCGCATCTGTAACAAATAATTATTTTTATTAAGTATATTTTAAATTTACAATATCGATTTAGGTTTTAAAACCATATATAGCATTTTGTCTCGATGTAAAAAGTTTAGTCTGACAAAGCTAACTATACGTGTCAAGTTACAAGGCGTAAATCAAAATATAAATCGGAACATGATTTTTAAGTACAAGTAAGCTATAGGTACCTCTTTTAATCTCAAGTCAGTCATTTGCGTTCTACGAGGTAAATTTATGTTACAAACTTTAACTAATGCTTTCTCATTCAAATTGTACTCAATTTGCATTACAAAAGATAGTCAATATTGCTTAGTTATAATATATGATAATGCAAACTTCGCAAAAAACATTTTTGTTATGAAATATTTTTATCATGTTTGTCAAAATCAAGAACGATATTTCGAATGTTTATTAATATTTTTAGTTAAGATAAATGTGCGCGTCAGTGTCACCGCCATAGGATTAAAAACTATATCAAAAACCTTGGCGTACTTTATCATTACTTATATAATATGACGTCACTCGTCACACCTCCGCGGCCCGCCTTGCCGTTTATAAATATGCGAAAAACGCAATTTCAATGTGCTGGTTTAGAAAACCTGCGAGATTTCATTGGAATATTCTAAACTTGATGAATCGGTATTCGTTTAAATTAGTTTATAAGGCTATAGTGTTAAAAGCTTTAAGGCCGTAGCTAGCTTACGTAAAAGTAACTTATTTATTCATTAACAATTTGCACTACATAGTTGGTATACATTCAAATAACATAAATTAAAGATGCAATGAGCGGCCTTATTGCTAACAAGCGATCTCTTCCAGGCAACCCCAGTAAGGAAAAAGAAACAAGAAAGATATTTATACTATCACAAAAAGAACCAAAAGCTACTTTTTAGAGTCATGAATCACGATGCTAGGTTCCAAAATACATAAAAATATATTGAGTATTTGAAAATATATTTGCAAATACAAAAAAATAATATAAAATAACTTAGTATATTAATAGTAAATCTAAAAAATATTGAAAAGGCTATGGATAAAAATTAACCCAACAGTAAGCTGCTGGGTTTACGTGTACCAACTAAAACAGGGGCTGTCCTAGACAAAATTCGATGTAAATATGTAATCAGATATTTGTTTGATCGGTCGGCGACGCACTTGCGAGCCTCCTGGCAGTGAGTGTCTTTGGGCTATCACCTAACATCCTGTTCTATAAAAAAATATATTCAATTAACTAATTAGTTTAGGACATTTATTGATTGATGTATTAAGGTTTCACCTACAAAATATGAACATAAGCAAGCAAAAAAACTGTTTCAAAGCAAAACGTGCAATAATAGTCACGTGCATTCCTCGGCGCGGCTCCAAGCATTTGTTTATAATCAATTAATTGCACATACCGGTGCCAAGTGTATTATACCTCTTAGCATAGTATAAGGATAAGCCACGTGACTTTGATAACACAATATTAGCATTTCCATTCTTATTTCATCAACGGATATATAACTGTTAAAGTAGACCTACTAACTATTAGATGAAATTAAAAATAGGTAACTCATAACACATTTTTAATTAAAGATATGTTCGCTTTTGCGTTGAATTATCACTAAAAAGTAGTCAACTTATAATGTTTCTAGATCGATGGACATACATTTCTGGGTGTAGTTCAGTTATTTTTGTCAACTGCAACAGAAATCTTACACGCATAAGTGACAAGACTGTTACATTACTACAAGCAGTGGTTTTGAAAGGTAATATTTTACAACTATTGTATTATATGTAGTTACACATTCATACACATTACACACACTCATTCAATCATATGCACCCACACACTCACACACGAGTGTTACGCGACATGCTTTTTGTTAAAAAAAATTAGGTCACAAAAAACCAACACCCTGAATATAATACCCAGCATAGTGAACATTTTAAAAATAAAAAATGTCAATTTCTTTAATTATGTAGATTTTTTTTTCTAATATTTAAATAAACTTTATTTAACTAGATAATGCGTTATAATAAAATTATCATATTAAATACCTTTTTTCTATTGTTAGTATAGTTTTTTCTACAAACGTAGAATAAGGCCAAAGATAAAATTTTTAAAAAGATTTTTATCTTGTTACGCCAAAGAAGTATAACTTCTAACGCGTGTACATAAGTACACACACGTGTTTTTTTAATTAAAAGGGTTCTCAAATCTGACACATTGTAACGCAACACATTTTTATTTATTTTATTTTACTTTGTGATATGAAATATGTACATTTAAAATAAGGTATTTTTTTATTTACAAAAATACTATGTTTGAACTGACTTTTAGAACACTCATGTTAACTGGTACCATTGAGCTGCTGATGGAGCGCCTATGTTGTCGAGGGTTACGTTATTTCAATTTCCAGCTAACAAATTAACCAACGGAATTTTTGACCAACAGAGCAGATAGATATATAGATTATAATAAATCATTCTAACCACACTAAGGGCACGACTTATATGTATCATTATGAGGCGCCACAAAAACACTTCTTTATAAATAGTACGAGCATCACAACCATGACCTTCAGCAACACTAACAAACGTTCCTACAGTCGGCGATATAATTTCACAAAAGGTCAGTTTTCACTTAAAGCGATTCAGTTTTTCACACATTTCGCTTTTTAGTATATATGAATGGAATTTAAATTAACAGTCAACAGGCTAGGCAAGTAATGAAACGTCATCGATCCAAGTCCAAGATCCATTTGCCTAGCTGTTTGATCAACTGGCTGAACATATTTCAGGCCTCTAGATAAACGTCGCCGTTTAGTTAAAAGGCTAGGCTGTTAATAGAACCCCTAATTAAGCTAGTTGGCTGCGACATATATATGCTAATTTAAATGAAAGTAATGACGGCAGACAGTTGTTTATGTAAACATAATGATTTTTATTAATCATCGTATCTATTTTAATTATTACACCTATTAAGTACAAATATTATTGTATTATCTCAAAACCTTTAAAACGAATACCGATAGATTTTTGTATAGAAAACTAGAGCAACGCCTCGTGGATTTATTGTGAATTAAAAAACTAATTTCAGATGGGGTTGCTCGATACTAAGATACTACTGACATTATTATATACGTATGAGAATACTTAAAGAACTAGTAAAGTCTGTGCTAAGAATACATCAGTATCCTACAGTTAGGAAGCGTTAAAATAGGTGCGATGATTAGTAAGAATCATTATGTTTACATAAACGACGGTCTGCCGCTATTACTTTCATTTGAATTAGCATATAAATACTGAAAAGCGAGATGTGTCTATTCTTATATATTAGTCTATAATACGTAACGTATTTTTTGGAGTTTTTTAAGAAAAATACCTAGTTAAAGATTAAACATTAATATATTTTAGCTTCCAGTGGATAATAGCGACATTCCTTCAGAATGTCTGTCATATTGTGTGACGGTACTACTTTACTTTTAAGCTGTACTTATTTTGAAGTTAGAAGCACTTATGATAGTCTGTCAAAGATATTAAAACTAACTTTCACTATGGTTATTTAAAAACATACCTAGTTAACATTGAATTATATGAGAAACAGGTGTCAGTGAATACGCCAAGTGGTAACAAGGGCGTTGGGCTAACTCGATAACAGATTGATGATAATGTCGACAGAACATAAAAGATTAAAAAATCTGGTTCAAACGTTTTTTAAGATTTTTACACGATTTTTAAGATGTCAACAACCAAACAGCAATGTATGCATATATACAATTAGGGCTTATGTAATATTTTAAATCTAGGGTAGATTTAAAATATTTAAAAAAAATATAAATAAACAAATTTCACAATAAAATGTTATGCGTCAACTTGTTTCGTTTCAAAAATTGTCAAAATACTACACATTAAGCATGATTAAAGAAAAAACTTAAAATACTAGCGGTAGTGTGACCAACCATATCTCAGCTTTTAGCTAGGAGGCTGGCAAGCATATGATTTGCTCGTATTTGTATTGATTGCAATTAAAGTTGTTACGCACGTTGCTGCATTATTAAGCTACAAGGGTTTAAATCTGTAAAAAAATCGATACTAAATCATTTGCTCGTATCTGACTCTGGGGTAAATGGTCAATACCATTTAGATAACGAAGAAAATCTATAAGGCAGACATCCAGGTCACATCATCCATTATCACAGGAGGTAGATGTAAAAATGTAAAAAACGCTTCACTAACTCATTCGCTCGAAGCTGTAGTTGGGTCCATTCGATTTATTAGAACCCCTGAATACAACAAAAAATGGCAGACATTTTACTGACTGACTTTAACCATTATAGTTCATTGAAGTCCGCGAATCTTAGGAAAAGTATTCTGGCTAATTTATGCAATTATCCGTTGACAAATTTTTTGTTTTGAAATTTTTATTGACGTGCGATATATGAATTGCAATCTGAAAAAAAAATTGAATAAATAACATTCAAAAACTCCTGCTTTCGGAATATCATACTGCAGGTCTGCCAAGGGCGCATTTTATATATATTTTTATTTTAAATTATAACTTGAAAACTCACTAGTCCTAAATGTCTCTTTTTGTTTTTTTTTTCATTTTGATAAGGTTTCAAAACATCATCCTTAAACGCAGACACGAGCAAATGATATAGTATAGCTGTTTTTTTTTTACATTTTTATGGTCGTGTAATTGACAACGCTGCTCTACCATGATAGCAGACGTGGTCCTTCATATTCCTTATCGTATAGGTAATTATCACAATTTAAAAACTCTGCCACATGAGCAAATCATATAAATATTTTGCTCGCCAGCTCCCTAGCTATTTCATTTCCTACATAGTTTCGGTATTACAGGTACGATGCTATCGAAACTGTCATCAATACAATTGGACATCCGCGACATAACACTTTAAAGACAATACATCTTGTACTCTTGTACACTGAACAATGTATTATTTGCCCATTGTATAACGAGAAAACGACATATACCACTATCTACAGTCGACACACGCTCCGATTACCCCACAATTTAAGGCGCTTACATTATGCAACGCAACGCGACTTTCGTGCATGAAGGTGTTAAGTATCTATTTTATATTACGGCCGAATTTTTAATTTTATTATTATATAAGGCATCTGTCATAAAATGTAGCCCTTAAAAATATCCTGTTTTTTGTATAACTGCGAAACCGACTACAGGGTTTGATAGATATATTAATACAGTGGAATCTCTTTAACTCGAATGTCAAGGGAAATACAAAAAAAATCGAGTTAACGAGTTTTGACTTAACAAGAACTTCGAGATACATAAGATTTAACTGTTGAAATTTCAAATTACAGAGGCGCGATTTTCTAAGTGTAGTTTTCGATTTATGCAATGAATGAATACATATGTACAAGACAAAAACAATAGATTAGAATCCCCGACCATTGATTTTGGATTTTAATGGTATTATTTCGGGGAATTCCAAGTAAGACGTCGTTATATTTTACTAACTACGACTTACGAAGCCTCCTTTTTGAAATTCGAGTTATAGAGTAAAAATATGTGTTGCCAATACTTCGTATAACATTTTGTTTGAGTTACAAAATCTAAATAATTCGAGATACCGCATATTTAGGAAAGGAATGGCAATTTTTTTCGACTTACTGAGGATCTCGACTTAACGAGGTTCGAGCCACTAGCCACTGCACTTTATTTATGCCTTAGAGTAAAAACAATACTCACTATAATAATTAAACATAAACCTTTCGACCGTTTTAGTAGAAAGATATGCATACTATATATAATTACCTATGTTATGAGTATAAAATAGAGCTACAAAACAAAGTTCTATGACCTCGAAGTATATTATCAATGTTATGAATTTATATAATAAGATATACATAATTAAATAAATCAATGGTTTAATGTAAACATGTAATCAGCTGCTACCCACTTTCAGAAATTCTAAAGAGTTATGTTATGTTATTCATTTTGTGTTGCCAATTAACACAAGGATAACTGAAACAAATATTGAATTTAATAACTTCTATTTAAGAAGACATTTGCCATTTTCTTTACTCTGTATAATTGTTATAATTTTTCCGATAATTCATTATAATATAGTCAGTGCACAGCATTAAGCTGCAGAGTTTTATAAATGCTAGTTAGGTAAGGCTACTGTTACATACATTATCCTTCAACATTCTCAATGTCAAGGAAAATCTAGACCCTTCAAACTAGCAAGTCTCATTAAGGCATATTCACCTCAAGTATGTCAAAACAATTTGTCAGTCGCATTTTACTCACGACCTACGCAGGGTCATGTCATGATAGATTATTTGCTCTAATACTCCTTTACATAAAACATTATTCATATAACATTTTTATTAAACAATAATTATAGCACAAGGCTATTTTGAAAGATAGATTCCTTCCGAAATGAGGCCACAATATACTTCGTGATTAATTTTGTAACGGTAACAGCCCTATCCGAGTCTCAAATCATAGATTGCTATGTCAAATGCAAGTGTGTCAGGTCAATGTACAATGCAGACATAAACTTAGGTCGAATCGTGATCAATGGTAACGTTTCTAGATTTCACATCAATATTTAGACTGAGTCTTATAGGTCACTACCTAAAGCTCACGTTTAAAGTAACTAGAGTTTTGTTAAATAAAACGATTTCGATTCTTTGGCCCCTTAAACTAAACGAGTGGACGCGATAGTAGTAACCGAGTTGTGCGGGTAGACCAACAACGAGCCACAAAGTCTGTAGTTATCACAAACAAAAGCACACTCTAAACAGCGCCTAAAACAATAGGTATTCATTAAAAATATAAGTATATTCTACGCTGGCTTTTTATCGTTTAATACTTGGTCAAATTCATGGCAAACATATAAATAATATAATATAGAAGTCTGATCTAAATCCCACAATCTAAGCAAAAACACTTTTTGAAATTAATATAAAACAACACAAACAACAGGAATAAACCAATACGATTGATTTACTTCAAACTGCTCTTCTCGAACTTTTATACAAACTATTAAATACATTTTATACAATAACTATTATAACGTGAGTAACAAACGTTATACTAAATATGCATTTAAAATCGAGAAAATTTTCAAAGAATTTGCAATAATATGAATAGTGAAATAAGTAATAACTATAATTTACGGATTTATTAAACGAGAAATCAAAAAAAAAAGTTGCTAAGTTATGAAGCGGTCAAAATTCGCAAGCTATAAAACTTAATTACTTTCAATTTTTATGTAGTGTTAAATTGTTAACATCGCTTCAAAGTAATTACAATTCGATACAAATAATTAAATGGTTTTGGGCGTTTAGAATTCGTGGCTCGTGAAGGGCGCGTAATGCCGAGTCATGGGCGGAACAGCCTTGAACTGGCATGTACCACAATCTAATCATGTGGAACCTACTTGACCACTTCTTTACTCTCAAAGACAATAAACGTAAAAGCACCTTGACAGGTTTCAAGAAAAAATCTAAGAAAGAGTGGTGTTAGTTCAATTATAACGAGTGGATATGCAAATTATAGTTGGCTTAAACGAATACAGAGCATTCAAAAATGTATTTATAATTATAAAAATAATAAAAAAAACTTTTTTATGACAAAAGGGTTTGTGCCTGTGTCCTGTGTTGTGGGTAAATTTATAATCTTCAATACGTATATTATACATATACTACTCAAAACATAGACTAACTTTTATTCTATGATATGTCTAATGTTAACTCATCTGATAAGTTAACTCATTTCCTTAATACGAAGCCTTTGAGACACAAACAGACGGGGCACAGAAAACTAAATTAGTTTCTTATAGAATTAATAACGTTGATTCCGTATAAGCAAAGAGGCTACTTTCATGCCGATATCGTGATTCATAAATCGTATTATTATATATGAACTTCCATAATTTATTCTAATGCCCTTCCCTATCGTCTAGACACTATTGTAAACAAGAACTAAATTAATTAAAACATGTTTATTATTGTTATATCGACCGTCGCCTTGCATACAATAACATCGGCATGCGTAAGTGGCGCTGAACATACTACGAATTACATTTAATTAGACTAATTGTTACCCCTGTATTCGACATTAACATTTATTTGAGAAACTATTGGAAAAATTACATGGTTCTGTTCCTTACAATATTTGCATAAAAATAAATGTAGACTATTCTTTACAATAAAAAATGTGTTGTTTGTAAAGGTACTAGCCTCCTCCGAATCCTTTCCAGTTATCAAGAATAGTGACAGAGATTTCTAAGTATATCTTAATGGGTTCAAGAAAAGCTGTGGCTAGCACAATCAATGTACGTAAGTTAAAAGCGCTATAGCGCGATGAAACGACCATATAATAATATGTATTACAAGATCAATGCTGTAGCTTTGTAGTTGCGTCGCCAAACCGCTATTAATAAGGAAAAGCAGTAAGGGCTATGGGCTACATCACCAACATTGTAAGCAAAATGAAAGCATAATCCGAATTCTTATATTCCCACTGAAACTCTTTAAAGAAACAGCTGAGATAGTCGAAATATTATATAATTGAAAGCTTCGCGTACATCGAGCCTTGAAAAATAATTGCGAACCTGGGTTCTTAACCATTGTTCCAAATCATTTGTTACGCGAGACGATCAGTACAGCGCATCAATTAATGATATAATTTTATATTAAACCTTAAACTAAATAATCTTTAAATTTTTACTACACTTAAACTCGAATAATCCTTTATATTGTTAATAGAATTGTTTGACAAATTTTATTAACCAATCTTGAAATGTATGACCTCCTTGACAGCTGACGATTAGATAACAGGAATAAGCGATACACAAACAAACGTTGACGTGTGATAATATCTATTGATTATTTAGTAGGGTCAATTCTATTTCATGTTATAAAACCGGTACAGATGCTATTGTACGATTATTTCGTGACGGCTGTGTATCTTACGTTACATGGGTAACCAAAATACATTCGAAACAGATGTCAATATGGGTAATACTTACATTAAAAATGGATAAAACAGGAGGAGTTCGTAGTTGTGTAGTTTTCATAGAATTTATTTATTTAAGCATGCAAAATCTTTTTATTTTACACTTTGCATGTTCAATTATATGATAAAAATTTAATTCACTAAATTATACTTATTATAGGTTTTTGATAGCAATATTAAACCAAAACAGTGAGTATGTTGGAATTTAATAATTAATAAATGTAAATTAAGGTTTTACATATTGTAAAGAAATCTATTACGACAAGGTTTCAATACCATATTAAAACAAATACTATGGTATTAAAAATTCACATTTTGAAAACACCTTTCCACTATGAATCACTTAGGTAAGATTACTTCATAGTGATATCATGTATCAATATTCATAAGTACATAAGATATAGACAAGTGCAATTTATGTGCAATGGTTATAAGAAATATGACTAATATTAAATTAAAATGACATGTGTTTTAAATGTTATTTCACATGGGGCTAGTTTTCTTTTTACCAGAATAATTGTAATTGAGGTCACAGGCAGACTAACTTTTAGTTTAGCATAAGAAATGTCTAGGTAGTAAAAGTAAAATAAACTATTGTAGATCCTAAAGTGAAAACCCAATATTTTAATGATTTAAGATTATTTAGACACTGTAGGATAATACCAATTTATGGACAAGTACATTGTTATGTGTTTTCCCTAAAATCTTTCTTTTTTTTTCCTGTGTCTTTTTATGTTTCTATTAACTCATTAGTTTGTGAGGAATTTTGGAACCACTGGTGTAGCCCTTCAGGCCCTTTAGGCAGGTTAAACTCATTAGAGGTTTAAACAAAATGAAAAATAAGATAGTAAAAAAAAATTTAAACACTATTATGAATTATCTTTAGGTGGATGTTAAGTTTGTTAAAATGTTTAAAAAAAAAAATATAATTTTACCAAATAATAGATGGTATCCTGCTGGTAAACCTCAATAATAATAAGTTATCAATATTAAGAGATTAATGTAAGCACCTAAAGTAATATAATCATATAAATATTTTTAATAATATGATAAGTTGGACAAGAGAAACAAAGCAAGTTTTAATCATCGCACCAGTAAACTCACCAGTTTTTATGACACAGTAAATGAAATCAAGCCATGAGAATTTCTCAACACAGATTGAACAATCACTAACTGTATCATGAGTGATTGAGGTCAGTTATTCACTAAGTAATAAGTAGGTAGGGTAATCTAATTACACCTAATACATATTAAGATTTTAATAAATGTATAGTTCTTAATAAGCACATTTGAATGATACATATTTGTATTTTTCCAATGGGAAAACTATGATATAAAAAGATCTGCTATAATATAAAATCTATAAACATTTTGTATTTAGCTTAGGCTGCAAAAGAAAAGATAAAACTTTTTTTTTAAATTATTATTATTAATTTGGATAGAGATAATGCTAGATGGGTGTATCCTATTATAAGTATTACATTTATAGGTATTTAATATAGGATATATACCAATTAAAGTTTTTGTTAATATTGAGCAAACACAGTTAATGGCCTGTGCCATTTCCTATATCATGATTGGAAACATTTACATGTGAATTAGGTGCTGTCAATGTGTAAAACGTAAACATGGCCGGTGTAAAAATATAATAACTACATATTGAAATAACCTCTTAATTTATTTTAACTTGTTGTAAAAACTAAATTAATATTTTATAAATTATATATATATATATATATATATATATACACATTAAAAAAGGGGGTCTTGGCTCCCATAGCAATCCCTATTTCATTAGCATTTGGAGATCTGATATGTATTGTAGTGAAGAATGTAAAGTTGTATCTTTAAAGCCAACATAAACATAGGTTATACACACAAACCTTAGTAAACCTTGACTGTTATTGTTAAACATTCTATAAATTTGAATTGGCACAAAAACTCGAGACTCAATACAAACCTTACTCAAAATTTTTATTACTAATAAATAATGGGTGTGAAGGTAAAAAGGAAGGAACATATAATAATTGACATTTAATTAACCATGTTACCGCATGTGTAAGTAAGAAAAACTTTGTAATATCGCGGTTATTAAGCCGAAGTCACGCCTTCACAGCTGAGCAAACCCAAACACGGTATACTAATAAAACCAAAACCGAGCAAATGAATTAAATACATTTAATTATTTACCTTCAGCGCTATGATTTAGCGATGATGGAGCAGCAGACGTCAACAAATTTTTCTTCTGATCACCTTTAGGCGGATCAGAGTCAGAATCGTCGAAAACCAGCGTCCTGACCGATTGGGAGCACCGACGATCCATTGCCTCTCACTACACAACACACTGAACTTATATTTTCGCCATTAAAATTTAAACAAAAATTAAAATCTCCATCACACAAATGAAACCACCATCGGTTTCCGCGTAAAGTGACGCTTTATTTTCAAACCGAATGCACGATTTCACTATCCACCTGTGCCATATTACATTGAGGCCTACAAGACCAAAATGAAAATACATTCACACAAATAAATACAATCAAAATGACATTTTGCGACTTTTAAAATCACAAGTTTGCCTCTGTGGTTTGAAGGTGGACTGCCAAGCGGTGTGTCTGTCGACTAACCCAGTGTTACCAATTTTAACGAGGTTGCAGTTTTATAATCTGTTTTTTTAATTCATTTATTAACTTGTCAATATTTTCTCAGAAATCCAACGTATCATGTTGTATGAATTCTATGTAGTAATGTATAAAATGTTTCAGTTCAAACTAAAGCAAGAACGATAATTTTTATAATCTATTTAAAAAACAATTACGAATTCTACTACATTATATAAAAAAATAATGAAAGTTTCTGTAGTACCAATAATTCGAATATTTTTAACAGAACAACTAATGTCATAATCTATATTAAATTTATTTAAATGAGCTCCACCAAACGATCAAAAATGCAACTATTTCTTAAATGTCGCCAGTTATAATACATATAAAGAAAATAAAGTTGCTATACTTTGACGATACAATTATTATAAGAATATCTATATATTAGAAAAACAATCAGATGAAAAAATAATCCTTTTTAATGTTATTTTTATAGAAAGAGTAAATTTGTGTCTATAAATAGGTTTCAAATATTAATTTATTAAACCACTAGTAGTGCCATCTATTTTCTGACTCCTGTCAAATTGTAGATTTTCCTGTCAAAAGAAACGGAAAAACACGAGTGTGCGTCGCCTTTACTAGATATCAGCTGAATTATTCGGCTAAAATGCCCTGGCACGGGCATACGTAGTCGTCGGTCCGCCATTACGACGCAGCCGAGACACGTTCGTCGTATTTAGTTAAATATTTTCGTTTATAAATGAGTTATAACGCTCATGAGCTAAGTAATCGGCTTCTTAATGCGTTGGATAGCAATTACAATGTAAGTTTCCAAAGTATAAAGACAAATACAGCCAATATGAAAGCCGGAGATTTGGAAACGGTCTGTTCGGGCCTGTGACACCCGACTCGAGTAGCGACACCCCCTCGGGAGGCTGTATAATGTATCTAAGTGCTCAACACGGCCGTCAAGGCTGAATTATTACATTCAACAGTAGCAGTAGCACGTGTAATACGAGAATCGTTGTGGAATTATAGTGTGTGTTACAATACGTGAGCGTTGCGACTGATGTTCGGGGCCACTGACGTCGTCAGCTCACCTCTCGTCCCTCCGTCCCTAGTGCCAAATGTTTTGCAATGTGAAAGTGTGGAATTGTGCCACGCGTGTTTTTTTCTTTTAATTTCTGGTTAGATATAGTGAATTTTGCCCTGATAGATTTCGAAATGAAGTATAAAAATGTTAGATCGTTCGAAATGACCTTACATGATCGCTTTGAGAGACAATGTTTGCAGAACGCTTGGCTAGTTTATGTCGAATGTATTACAGGATTCGATGTAATGTTATTCTGTAGAGGGTGCATTTTAAGGTCAGTTTAGTTTTACAAGTAGCTGCAGGACAGTATTGGTCAGGCATGTGGTTTTTCCTATTTATTATGGTCTCTAATTTCCTAACATTACAAATATAAATTATTAACTTAATTCTTACAAAACAGTAAATATCTTTTTATATTATGTAGGATAAATTATTGATAAATTGGAAGTGTATTATTGCGTATAATATAACCCCCTATGAACTTAGTTTTTGCTCATCTGGTCATTACTCTGCTGATGTACAATGACCCTTTCATTAATAATTCAACAGGAAATGCTACCATTTCCTACCCTTCTACAAGGGTCAATTGAAAATGGACACAATAATCCTTTTCCTATGAGTACCCCTTGCTTAGGTTATAAGGTTATGGAAAAGCGATGTTATACTATCCATGTGGTCTCTTTACAGATCTCTAAATTTTCAATTATTTTAATTTCAAGTTATTTCACAATACAATGTTATCATTTTCAAAAACCACCAAATGCATTCAAGATATATAGTTATTTAATACCTAGTTATGATATTGATATGCGTATTCAGTTCTACCTACCACACTTAAAATATTATGTACAGCTTTTTCATAGCTATTATGTAATACAACAAAATAAAGGTTTTGGTCTGTGTAACGGGAGCTGTTAACACTTATAAATCATAATTTCATCTTAGATCAATAAATTTTCAATTTTTGATCTATACTTGAACTAGGACTTAAAAAGTCCAGCCCAGTCTGAACGCCGCTTAACAAAAAGTGGGCCGGTATTATGCCAAATGTCAAAAGGTCCATAATTATCTTTTTCAGTGGTCCTGTTTTTTTGTTAGTACTTATATCAGCCTTTAACATCTTCATCTATACAAAATTTTAGTTTGCAGAAGACTAAAAAACCCACAGCTTAAAAAATAACACTTATAAATTTTATGAAATCATGTTGAAAGTCTCTTAATGACTTCTTTTATTTCTTTTAAATGATTGATGCAAACACACACCTTTGAAATTCAAAACTATTTTTTCACTGATAAGAATTGAATGGATTTGTTTTGATTTAGTGGTCAAAACTAAAATCATTCATCATGACTACTTTCAATTTGTGTTATTACTTAGGTTATATTTTATTTTACTAATAATTTTCAACCTACTCTTTAAAAGTCATATAATCTAGGTTTTTTGTTTACATAGAAAGAGATGATTTTAACAGGTAGATGTATTAAGTATGATATTGGTTTCAAACGAAATGACACACTCAATACTTTATATGACATTTTATCCTTATTGATACATTTGTTGCAAGGCTTAAATATAAACAACAGATTAAGTGGAAAAACGCAGCATAGAAATGAACTATAAAATACTTCAAAAGTACATGTTATTGACTACTTTTGTCAATGTATTGCCAGAACTTATACATCCCTGAGTTGAGTAAAGGTTCTTAAACTTGGAACTACTTGAATTGAATTTCAAAGCAATTTCTTATGAAACTGTTATATCACTCAAAAATTATTGTTAGTTAAAGTAAGATAGTTTTGAAATCATTTATTTCCATTTCTACTTCTACCAACTAAAAACTGTACACTTGAAATTAAATTTTAATCGGTGCTCCTGGTTGGTCAAGAAATATTATGTTTAATTGGAAGGTTCTCTCAAGCAAAACTATAATTGGAGCCACAGAAGACTGATTATCTTCACTGTAGTAAAAAAGATTTTTACTTACTCTAATACATAAAAACTTTTTCTGTACACGCAGAGTGATTCATTGTATTGTTATAGCTATTCCTTGGCTTAAATGTCTTGTTACCAGGCTATCATCATCAAATAAAAAATATTTTTCCAAAGATTTCTAATCATTCATGAGAATTTATCATAAGTTCTGAACATAATTCCACAACAATTCTTGGTACATTCTGTATGTAATATGATAAATTGAATCTAGCTACATTCATTATTTCATTAATTAGAAGATAAATTTTATTTAATTTGCAGGTCGTCGACATGCAAGCAGTTAATGAAATTATATCAATTTTGGAGAAATTCAATATTACAAAAGAGTTGTTGGAGGTAAGTAATTTGCATTATTTGCCAACTAAATACTTGCATAGTCATTTATGGCAAAATTAAAGTTTCTCCATATTAACATAGGTAAATACCCTAAATTAATAAATGATTATAATAAAACTGTTTATCACCCATATACTATTTTTAATTTATAAAATACTAAAGTTTATATGAAATGTACAAAAACAATAATTTTTCAATCTTATACATAACTTTGACATTCATATATTTACAAATATATTATAAATGAATTATGTCAAATTACTCTGGTTTTATATTTTTACTGGAGAGTTTGATTAAATGGATGAAAAGAGACAAATCTATGATTTTGTTGAAATGTATAGGAACTGCTTTAATATTTTTATGAATACTTCTTTTTTTAATCGACATAGTAAATGCAAAAAGTGAATAGTAGTATGATTAAAAGAGAAAACTTATAATTTTTATTTTATTTAAATAAAAGAAAGTGTGAGGGTTATATGCTGTATTAAATATTTAGACTCCATAATCTCAAAGAAACAAATTACAGTACTATGCCATTCAGGTAAATGTCATTGTGAAAACAGTGCTTTTGTCTATCTATTATGAATAACAATGAATAATTTGAGACCATACTTTTCCAAAAATTCTATGGCTACCTGTTCCTACTTTTGTTTTCAAATTGCACTATTGTTATTTGTACCCTTATTGTTCATAACCCATAAAGCGGATTTTGTACTGTTAGGTCAATACTTCTACATTAGTATTGGCTTTTTTCGCAAATAATTAAGTGAATTGCCGTAACCTGTTACAATAATACTACTATTACTTTTTCTTTTCAAGTCGCTTTTTATACATTATTTTTACACTATAGTCTTAGGTAATAATGTACAAGCTACTATATAAAAGTAACTCATCCGCTAAGAACTTTTTTAACAATTAACAATATGATTTCAGACCACCCGATTAGGCAAGCACGTGAATGAACTGAGGCGTAAGACGAGCGATCCCACGCTCGCTCGTCGCGCCAAGGTGCTCGTCAAGAGATGGCGGGATCTCGTTATACCTGCTGTAGCGTCGCCAGCTCACGCCGGTAACTGATAAATAGTTTTTAATTATTAACCATTCAAGCTACTTTTAAAAACATTTCCATCATTTAGGATGTGTGATTCTATTTATTGTTTTTAATAATTATATAACAAATTTAATGATAAATGAATAAATAAATAGATGATTATTAACTTCTGAGACTACATAAAAGTCTTTTGGCATAGCTAAATTATAATTAAAATAGTATGCCAATTCTCTCTTAGCCTCAAATCTTTCCTACTGAGAAGATCTTGAAGATTTGATTGTATCAGGCATATATATCACTTTGCAAATATTTTAATGTGACAAAGCATTATGTAACTAATTGATGCTAATGGTACGTTTATAAATAATACAGCTTGTATATAAAATATTATAGGTTCCAACCGATCTTCAGCAGAACGAAGCACTCGACGACCTGGCGGCACCCCCCTCACCTCGCCCGCTCTTATTAGGGTAAGTGGAGAATGAACCGACTAATAATAAAAATAATAATAATAATATGTAGTTAAAAAAAACTAAAAAACACGCTTTTAAAGCACATCAAACTAAAAAGTGAAAAATAATTCCTAATTTAGGCTGAAAATGGTAATGAACAAAAAATACTGGTATTATTGTGAAAAAGCGTGGGGCGCTCTACAGACGAAAAATATCGCACAGAGCGCCCCTTTTAGTTTGATGTGCTTTAAAAGCGTGTTTTTTACTTTTCTTAAACTATTATTATTTTATTTTTTAGTTAATTTTTTTTTCGGATTATTGCATTGTCATCGATCTTTGACAGGTGCGCAAAATTTGAATAAAATCTGTTCGTTTAAAGTGGGTCAAAATCGAGTCCGAAAGAGTCGGTTACATACATACATACATACATACAGGTGAAGCTAATATAAAGCGTGTAAAAAACAAATAATTATGCTCATCTCGAAAAGATTTTTCTAATAGTTTTATTTGGAACATTTTGTGTATTGATAGAAGCACATCCACATAGGCAAATTAACGCAATCACAACCGGAAGCCCTAATCAAGAATAAAAAATTAAAACTTACCGATCCAAATCATTAATTTAAAACTTAATCGGAGTTTACCTCCCTGAACTAATATAATATAATAAATAATAAAGGAATATAATTCCCTGAACACCTTGTGTATCACTAATGGGATATTTTAATATGTGAACTAAAAGTAATGTCGTATTACCTTTGTTGCTCTGTTTTAGTATCAAAATGGTAACAATTGTAACAAACTTTGTTTAGTCCACGATTTATAATATAGCTGATATCCGAAGGGTCGAGACTGTGAACCACAAATAACAAAAACGTATTTTATTTCGATATATACTGCATACATATAGAATTCACTATTGTTCAGAAAATATCACTTAAATATTGGACTAATATATTGACCTTCCTAGTTAATTTGCGTTTTGATAACAGATCGTTAATATTACAGCAAGGTTTGAGTCCCGCCGTGCCCAGCCCACGACTGCCGTCGAGGCCAGGTAATTCACACTTTTAAACTAATATTATTATTCTAAATATTAAATTTTAGGATTTTTATGTCTATAATTAATATTTTGTTATATATTATAATTAATTTATATAATTTTGAATTGTGTAAAATATAACCTAACATCCCAAATAAGTAATACAAGGGTTCGGTCAGAACACAAATTTTCTTATTATCAGTGATTGTTGTACATAAGTAGTTTTAAAAACTCTCTTATTTTGACAGCATGGGGCGGTTACGAGTCAGACTCCCAGGATGTAATCCTGGTGGATGATGACCCACCACTACCACCACCACCTGTACTCACACACGCACACAAACCTGCTACGCCGCGTAAGTACACACAAACCTAGATTGATTACTAATTTTGTAATCACATTTTACCATTTTTGTTAAAAAAATCTGGAAAACAAGTACAAATCTATTTTTATGCTGATTTAAATTACTGTAATTAGTAGTGTGATGTAGCGTATTTGTGTGTTTCTAGCCGTGAAACGCGCACTCACTCCAGAGTCAGTTGATGACGACAAAAAAGCCAAACGGGACAAGAAGCCCAAAAAACGAAGGTACTTCTGTTATATTTTTTTTCTAATAGTACGAGAGTTGTCAATCGTATTTGTTTAATACTAGTAGGGCCATCTATGTATCAGCCTACAAACAATTCAGCCCAGCTAATATATTCCTTCGGGACTAAGAATTTACTGAGTTGTCCTAGCCTCTTGCTAAGAAATCAGTCAAATTTTTGTTTTTTTTGAAGTTATACTTCTTTAGGCGCGTTATGAAAAATTTATGAGAGTGAATTTTTACGATGCGCGCGCACCGTGACACAAAATTCAGTATGGGTGCCGAAAAAAGAAATAGAATATGCGTGGCGTTTGACCATAATGACATTTGTAGTACCTTTTAAACAAATAAAGCAGTTTTAATTATTTTTTCAAAGAAATTTAGCAATGCTTTTTCACAAAGACCTATTGTTACTTAGTTAAAAGGTTATGAAACATACCTAGTTATTTAATTAAATTATAAATATAATAAAATAATAAATAATAATTGTTATTAATATTAATTAATAATTGAACAATATACTAAATATTAAATATTGTTAAATTATTAACGCTAAATATCTATTATTAGTTATTAAATATTTCAAATAAAATAAAAAAAGCCAAAGAAGTATAACTTCTTACGCGCGTACATAAGTACACGCACCATTTTTTTTTTATCTTGCACCACTTACAAGTCAGACTGAGAGTCAAAAAGTAGCCTTAATCAATTCAAAATTAATATGAACGAATCTCTACATGATTATAGATTTATTACATAACGTTAGACATCTCTTTCACTTAAAAGTAATCATATATCCATAGGGGTCACGGCAGAGCTGGGTCTGGTGTAGAAACGACAATACCAGCAGTCCCTGGGGTGCCTCAAAGCCCGGCAGGCATCCCCAATACCACAGCAACACCCGCGGCCAATAACGCTTGGCCGGCCAGAAATGGATCTGGCCCGGAAAGGCGGAAAAATGGCTGGAGAAGGGATAAACCGGACCCATATGCTGCTCTGGTCAATAGGATACCACCAGCTGGGGGCAAAAAGGTAACAAGAAAATAATTAAACCATTATTTTGTATCAAACACATCTAAGATGAAGTTATAATAGATAATAGTAAAAGTTGTTATTTTATAAAGCTCACAATGGATTTCTAGGTAAAAACGACAGCAGAACTGCTAGAGCAGATCCAGTCACGGACGGGGGGCAAAGCTAGTGCACCCCCTTCGCCCAATTCTCCTCACTCGCCTGACGTCATGCTAATAGAGCCCGATGGTATGTTCTTTTCTATATGAATTTATTACCACCAAAAACAAGCAATAATTTTAATTATTACATACATACATATTGGCATAGAGTTAATTAGAGCAACTTGGTTTTAAATTAATAAATTATTTCACTGCCACCTTTCATAACTGTTTCGTCCATACATTTCAGAACCACCAGTGAGCGTGGATTCACCCTTGCGGAATGGGGAAAGTGAAGTCCCCCCAGAACCTCAATGGCTTCTTGAGCCCCTCGAGGACGAGCGGGAATGGGCTCCCTGTATATGCGACCCGGACGTAGGACCCGATCCCGCGTGTCCGGCCGACTCTGCCACCATCGTTCAGCCGGAACACGTGCACGCCCTGCATCACGCCTATCTCCCTGGGGTCAATGGCACCCGCGCCCCCCTCCATCCTCATAAGTTCGCAGTTCGACCATCCATCGACCCTCAAGACCCTACTCTCTTCTCGACAGTCGTCCCCCTCTACAATTATTCAGACTACGCTAACGATTTCTGTGTCAAGAATATGTCTCGGCTCCCGCTATGTCTGCATATTCCCGCAACAGAATTTGCCCCCTCGCCTCCTTCGCCTCCACCCAGACCACCACCACCCTCCCCCCGACCTTACCCCATCGAAGACGTCAAAGTTGAAGATGAGGCCTCGTCGCCTAGTCTTATCAAAACTGAATCTGAAATGGAAATAGACATCAAGCCAGAGATCAATGAGAGATTGAATCCTTGCCCGACCCAAAATGTTGATATACAGCCGACGATAGAAGTTAAAGAAATTAAAGAAGAACCACAACAACAGTTCTCTGTCACATCCCCAGGACACAGAACAGTGGAAAGAACGAAAGAAAACAATGAAGGTCTCAGTGATCCCATCGAGGATCAAATGGACCTGGATGTCAAAGAAGAAAAAGTAGTGCAAAAAGTTTTAGAACCGGCTACTGTCAATCTAGACGGTAGGACTTTGTATGAAAACTGTGTGTCTTGTGTAAATTCAGTGCCGTTTAGGTATGAGAACGCGTCGTGTGCCCCAGTCCTGACGTTTCCTAGGGAAGATGTGTCGGACAGTGTGAAAAATGCCTTAGAGAGCGTTGAAACTGAGCGGGATGAAATAGGCCGGCCCGTTAAAGCTACGCACTTCGCGGAATGGCACGAGTGTGCGAAGCTCGGTGACCTGATAGCCCTTCCGTACGTCGTCATCGACTGACCAAAGCCCAAAGCTTCCGGTGTTCCAAGTGTCCTTAAACTAGGTATAAGTGTACATAGTGAGTGACTCGAATACACTCAGTTTGAGATGAGGACGTGCGTAACTTCATACAAACTGAGTTTGGTTACGGATTTTTATAGTCTATGACATGTTGGTTTGTGTTACATGAGCAGGTTTTCAATGAGACTTCTTTAATATAACCCGTCTCCACTGCCTAGACTGTCCCTAATTTGGATGTCCTAGGATTCTTTACATATTTTTTGATAATTTAGTAAAAATGTGTCTGCATTAACTATGATTTATTTGTAACAAAGTTTCAAATTCATTCATACTTATCTCTTGCAACATATCAGTACAATAAAGCTAAAATGTAAAGCATAAATTCTAGAGATATATATAAAATTAACAATGGTATTGAAGTTGCTCGTGTAACACAAAGTGTTAATTTCCAAAGTGGTGTGTTGTGATATCGGGCCGGCCCGAGACTCGACAAAATCTCTAGACTGTTTCATTGAGTTATTGTTACCGATTGTGATTTATAATGAATTAGGTAATTATAGGAGTTCCAATTGTATATTATACATATATATTGCTATATCAAGTCAAAATATCAAATAATTTATTGACCATTCTTGGATAAGGATGTGGGAGGTTTTCGATAAGGTCATTTTAAATGCAAATATTGTGTTCCGAATAATTCGAAAATTATTAGCTCAGACAAGACGCAGTCATTTTTTTTATCATTACCGTCGATCAGTGCCAAAATCAAGATTTTTTAATCGGGATCAAATGGACACGATCCAAAATACTATTAATAAACTTCTACTATCAAGAACCTCCCACAAATAAAATGGGTTAATATATTTTCAATATGCTGCAAATTTAGGTAGTCGAGCCCCGAGCCTAATGGGTGTTATGATTTTGAGCCTGCTTATATTTTTCTCTTAAAACTTACATTGTTATCAGAATTTCAATTTATTGTAATATTAAAAATATTAGTGTTGTCCACAAAGTTAAAGTCACAATCGTCTTATGTTACTGTGTAACAAATATATAATTAATGCAATGATACAGCAAGGATATGAAAAACTTTAAAAAAAATATATTTAAAGGCTCACTTCTGTTTGTGTTGTCAAATGTTGTTAATGGTTCGGGGCCAACACGACTTAATGGGTCCGCAATAATATAGCCAGATATTTTATCATGTCTGTCTTGTAGTCGCTGCTTAAAAACAAGATTGGGATTTTACATAAATATCTAGTTTGTGTTTCAAAGTAACTACGATGGACCAAAATGTATTCTAATCTAGATTTTTTATTCAACAAACCGGTTTTCTTTTAATGACTATACGAACTTGAAATGTTGTGATTTTTAAAAATTTTGATATAAATTTTGTATTTTCCCTACAAACATTTTTAATAACACCTTTTCTTGTATACCTCGCTTTTTCCACGACCAGAAAATCTAGTGTTTTAAATAAAAACGGCTTTAAAATCGTAAGTTGCTTATTATTTTCTTCTTAAAAAATGTACACATTTAAAAAGTTGAGCATATTTTTTTAATATGTGACAGTTGTCAAATCATAACAATAAGATCCCATTTTTGTTACTTAACAGCAGCATACATGATCAATCTTCAGGCGCTTTTGGAGGAAAACCGATAACTTTCTATAGAAAATTATTTAAAAATATTCATATCATATGCTATTTTTTTGTTACACTGACCAAAATGTAAATACCTCTAAAAGTGCCTTCTTTTATAATAAGATTTGTCCAATGTTAAACAGGCTGAAAATGAACCGCACACACAGTACTATTTGCTGTCTTATATACTGATAAACTGTTGTTCCGCTTCCTACAATATTAATTATGAATATATTGAAAATTTCGTAAAAATAGCCGCTAAAGTATTGTGTGTGCGGTGAACTATATATATATTTAGTGTATAAAAATTATTCAAAGATTTCCAAATTGTTTTAGGTTAAAACCGATTGACATTTTTGCAATATTGTTATGTATATATGTTTGTAATTTGTTTTTGATTTACGTCTTAGTGTTTTTTGTTAAATCAATTTGACACACACCTTAAGGTATAATATGTCAAATATGACATAATCAGTTGCATAAACACTTCAACTATGCAAATAATAATGAATCATTAAATTGGTGCTTTCCACATTTTTCTTGTTTATTTTCGTTGTATTTTTTTAATCCCATGAGAAATACCACTATATTAATCACAAAAAAGCGCCATATATTTCCTAAAAAAGCATTGTATGGCTGATTTATTTACCAATTGCCTAATTTGTTTAAACAAATAAGGTAATTAAATACAAAGATTATTTATTAAATTTGGCTAACAACCAAAAAAATTGCTCAACAAATGAATAATTGTAAGTTGTTAGATAGTTAATTGTATAGTGATTTTATTGCACGTATGGTTTTTAATGATTCTGATTTTTTCTTTCATTTTTTTTTAAATTAACCTTGTTCATTTCAGCTTATTTGCATAAATGGATGGCTTTTTTAAATTTAACGTTCGTGCTTTCATTATCATAACGATTGTAACGTGGTTTCTTTTTAGAAGTTTTGGTACTGTTAAATTGCTGGTAGAAATAGATAAGCATTTATAATGATATTGTTATTCATGTTTAAGATAACTGTATAGATATTTCAAATAATAATTTTAACAAGTACAAGCTATAATGTTTACTCTTTTAGTAGACGGCGTTGAAACAAAATTGCTATTTTTTTGAAGTATCTATAATCTATCCCAATTTTTATAATTTATATTATTTAGCGGACCCATTAAGAGATTGTCTAAAAACGCCTTACGTATATGCGCGGGTGAGTCCGGTCGCGGAGCTTGTATAGATGACTGTAACCCGGAGACTGCCTAGATGGACTTGATCCAGATTTTTGGTAAAATATAAAAAGCAAAATATATGTGTTTTTATTACGACTACACGTTTTATTTATCTCCCAGTTCTAATATATCGAAATGTATTTTTTGTTCCTGTTTTGTAGAAGAAATTAACAAAAGAATTGCAATTTCTTTAAGATAATGCTGCTTGCTTTAAAAAGTACGCAAGCAAAAATATATAATCACCAAGATCTACTGTATGATATAGATGCGCTACAGACAATACATATGAAGTCCATTGGCACCTTCGTTATATATATAATTCTACTGAACGTGTGTAATGTGTACATATCACTGGAATGAATTTTTGTATGCGTTTGGGTGGCACCCTGGATGGTTTAGATTCACAAATCAGTCCGGCAGATGGCGCTGCACTCGGAAAATATCATGCAGGACAACGTCTGTCGGGTCCGCTAGTATTATATATATATTCCAAGATCTACCTCCTTACTCTTGATGGAATGCTTAAATTACAGATATTTAGTACCTTTCCAAATAAGGGGTTGCCTGCTCGAGAGCTATTATTTATTAGATGGCGTTTAAAAAAGCATTTTATTTTCTTTGAAGGCCAGTTTATTCTCTAATGATGTTTTTGTGTGGAATGTTTTTATCTCATTGCAAAAGGTGTTCTTGTTTATAAATAGAACAATTTGTTAATATATCTTTATTAATAAAAAATATAGTTAAGACATAGACAACGTTCATAATGAATGGCACACCGTTAATGCTTTTATACAGCAAAAAATATATCAGAATACATATTTATGAAAATCATTAAACCTTTACGGTAATATAATTGTTACGACAAATAAAAAATATATACTTATTTTGTACGGATCTTTGTCAATACCAATGTTTTATGTTTTCTTATTTTTATTTGATTTAATATTAATTAATAAATATATTTTAAACTGAGATTCTTAGCTTATATTTATCCTTATACAATTAGTCATTATATATTTGAAATGGCAGAGTTAACACTAATATTAATTACAATTATTAATTGCGCCGTATACAGCATGTTGAAATTAAATGTATTACACTTAAGTGTATATAGTTGAATTTAATAAAAAATATTTATTGAAAAAACCTTTTGATTTACATCTTAAATCAGAAATTATTCAAAGTTTTCAACAAAAAACTATTCATAATAGATGCGTACCATTTCTTTCAAATCGAAACATACAGAATTATAAGATTCTTTTATTCGAAAAGCACTTGCAACGAAACACTTTGAAGTATAAATGTCACTGGTAAAAATAAGTTACGAATTTAATTTTAATAGCTTTGAGACGCGGTTTTTTTACCATTAAATTTTCGATCCGATTTATCAATTTCAGAATACATAACAAACCAGTTTTAATCACATCACAAACCCTTTGCAATTTTTTTATTCCGTTACAAATATGTGCGTATGAACGTACACGTATACGCAGGATTACGTATACCAGTAGAAAAAACCGCGTCTAAGTATTAGTGGTTAAATCACAAAATAACACAGGGCATAGCACAGCATAGAGGCAGACAGACAGGCACTGCTGTTGTCTTCTCGCTGCGTTTTTCGCGAGATTTAGCTCCGGACTCGTATTCGTACATCGCACGGCCTGACGCGTACTGACCGCCACCAGCTTGCATTGCCTAAGGAATGGAAATTGATCATATAATCTCTGGTAAACTCTAGGAAAACGAGTATTTTGCACTTTTCTTTAATTAGAAGAGGAAATTATATTAGCGTCTATATTATATAGCGTCTTGCGTAATATTATTTATTTCCGACTAATTATGCTTGTCTATTATGTCGATACTAAATTTCGCTAGATTTTACGTGGCGGTTGAGAGTTCGCGCATATATTTTTAGTGTGACAAGTCAAATCAATATATTTTATTTGACGAACATTCTACAAATATTTAAACAAACAAAGAAAATATGTTCTGAGTATGAAAGTACTGTTCAAGGAATGTACAAAAATATTCAAAATTTCAGTTATAAGTTGGTGTGGATGATTTTTTAGACATTTTTTCAAAGCACCTACTAACTGCATGTGGAAATTGTATCATACTCACGCTAGCCTGATATCCAGAATCCTTGTTGACGAATGGCGTGTGACCAGGAGGGTAGTACACGGCTGGACCAGCCACGTTCTTACTACTGCCCACGGGCGCAGCTTTGGTTTGAGCGGATTGTGTCTCCCGTGATACTTCTACTTTGCGCTGAGTTATACCGTCCGGTTGTGTTGGAAAACGCTGAAAAGATATTTGGGTTCTATAAGAGAAAAATCTTGAAAATTTAAACGGTATTGTACAAAATATCTTTACAGAAAAACCTTCCAAGGGTTATTAATCTACCAACTTTTGACCTTATTTGTAAGTTTTAACGCATATTTATTCCTTTAATCCAATATAAATGATAGAAATAAGGGTTTATACTAATGATTTTAGATTTCTATTTAACCGTCACTTTTTTTATCTGCGAGTTTTTACAACATTTTACATTAAATTTAAATGTGCAATATTTGTTTTTAATTATTTTATATACATAATATTGAAGTTATTTAGGATCATAGATATGTAAATTCCGATGAAGAACTATAGCGACACTGGATTTTTTATGTATGTTTTAATTACTTACCGCTTCGGGAAAATCTGCTAACAGATCATCCAGCTTCTTGGGGGGCTGTTGCTGGTTAGAGGGGGTTGAAGGGCGAGGGAAGGGAGGAGTGGGGGAAGGGGGTGCGAGGGAGTGGGGATGGTTGCCCACCGGAGAGGGGGGGAATCGCTGAGTTGAATTTTGGCTGGAGTAGCTCGTTTCCGAATACTTGTATGAGGTTGGACCCTGTAAATACGTTGGACAAATAAGTCCTTAATTATTTGATATAATAAGATTTTATATTGATACGTTATAATTCAACAAAAATTAATTAAATAACTATGTATATAATTAATAAAAGATATTATTATTTCTATTAAAAAGGCAATTAAAAACTAATACTCACATAGGGGCCGGGTCCATTGTGCGGTTCGGGATGCAGCTGTTTTGAGTCGTTAGCGGGGGGAGGGTATATCATTCGCTCATTTGTGTGATCTGTGAAAAATATTTAAGTCCCTCCAATTAAAAATCTACTCAAATGTCTCATTATGGTCACAATTAGATTTGTCACAACAAAACTAATTAGACATTCTTTTATATAGAAAAAAATTCTTAGTTGTAATATTTTTTAATTGTTAGTTTTAAGTTTTAGCGGTGAATTGCCTTTAAATAATTCTCATATGTGTTTTCTATAATTTAAATTTGTCGAAAACATTAAATTGTATATAAAACGCCTAAATTCAGCTCCACAGCAAGTTGGCTGAGGTGGAAACAGTGAGATGATTTGCCCCAGAACAGAAGAAAAATATCTAATTTTAATAAGTAGTAATTCGTTGCGGTCTTGGAACCGTCGTTCAATATTCAATTCAACGAACAACCTTTTAACAACTGCTAAAATTATTATTTTCGGGGGAGCTACGCGCTACACGCGAACAAACGCGCCATCACTGAAACGTCAAGTCAGACTTGACAGCCTGTATCACATAAATATTGGTTACATTACCTGTGGTGTGGGTACGGTATTCCCGGATCCTTGTGTTGCAATGAGAACAGTACTGGCATCCGGGAATCGGGGAAGGAGCTGGTCTTGGCAGAGTGCCTGTTGAACTTGTTGTTGTGCTGCAAGAATGTTCAGAAGTAGTATAGTGTAAGTATATAGTAGTATAGTAATGTAATATTTTTTTTTACTTTGTGTTTTAGCCGTAAATAAAAACCAGCGCTACAACCTTTTTAGGTCTGGGCCTCAGATTTATATATCTCTTACGCGATCCTTTGTTTTTCCTAATAGGCAAGTAGATAATGGAGTTTTCCTTCACAGTACAAGCGAGTGAATGAGGGATCAGGGATAAGATACGCACGCTGACGCCACTAGACGGACACTGCTATGGCGGCCAATAACTATGTTACATAATAATTACTCTTAAATAACAAAAATATTGTAGGTTTTCTATCAATATTTTAGACTGATTTTGCGCAGTTTGCAAAATTAAAAAATCGTTTATTCATGTAGGTAACACAATGTACACTTATGAACGTCAAAAAAGAAATAAAATTAAATGCTTCTAATTTTACATTTACTGCCAGTTCTCAAATCAAGGGCGTAGAACGGAAGAGAAGAACTGGCAATAAACTCTCCGCCACTCTTTTTAATCGCCAAGTTTTTTTGTTTTGCACAACGTTTGTAAGGAGCTGCAACCATAGAAATAAAACACCTAAAAACAACCTATATAGGCAATCAAATTCCTAAAGAAATTCTACGTCTACATACTTGTGATGCTCTTCAGACACATAAGTGTGGCTATGATCGGCGTGTGTCGGCAATGGCACTGTTGTTGGGTCCTGATCAGCAGGTACTTCGTACGTGTACGTCTTTACGGTCGTGGTCACTTTGTTCATGGGAGTACTGGAGCGAGACAGCTGAATTTTTTTTTTAGATATTATATACTTTAAATGTTTTATTGATCTAGATAAGGGACTCTGTAATTATCTAAGCAAGTTAAGCTGTACCTTACTTGGAATAAATATCTCAATAAATCTTTTCTTAAATAGAGAACTCCCCATAACGATAGCGATTCCATTATGGAGTGATAGTATTGCAACCCCAAGGTAACGATAGGGTCCTTCATAAAAGGAGCGTACCAATTCTTAAAAGGCCGGCAACGCACTTGCGAGCCTTCTGGAAATTAAACATTAAAATCTTTAAAAAATTGTGGTTAAATTCACTTACAGTGCCAGTGGCGGGTACGTGATGACAATTCGTACATAAAGTGGGTGGAACAGGCTGAGGTATGGCGGGTGACACCTGAGATGGAACTACGCGCGACTCTGAAATATTTTTTTAAAATATAAATTGTGTTTTATTTTAAATCTCATCGCATTAATCGCAATAATTAATCTGTGGTGAAACAACGATTTTCCGGCGAAAACGTCCCGCTAGTAGTTAACTACATCATTTAAATGGCATTCAAGATTTTTATATCAAATGCGGTGCAATACTAATTCTTACAGAACACGTACCTTTATGACGTCATAACCAGTAATAACTTACCTCTGTAACAATTTTTACCAAACCCATTGATTTCACATTATTTATTTATATGGTAAAAAGCTATATTGCATTTTTTTCGAATCTTTGTAAGAATCAAATACAAATGATTTAAAAAAATATTTTTGATTTACAAATATAACTTTAATAGATACAATATATAAGGTAAGGTTGCAATATGTGCCAACCCGCCATTTTGTATGAATTATCTGTATTCAAATATAATTTTGCATTTTTTTAAGCAAGATTTTGAAACTTTTTAACACACTTCACTCTTCATATGCAAAAAAACATTCAAAACTATAATTATAAATGTATACCTGTCTTCTCTTCTCTATACACCTCTTGGCGAATCTCTGCTGCACGGGTGACAGAAGGTGGAGGTGGACTGGAGCCCCAAGAAGAAGACTCCACTCTTTCTTCGTGTTTCAGTGTCGAGTAGCCGCTAGATGGCGCTTTGGCTGGAGTCCTATAATTAATTAAATAAGATAAAGTAATATAATATATTAGTCCTTACAATTAATAATAAAATATTTTTTCAGTGATATTGTCCGTGGTTTACATTTTTTCACATTTACAGTAAATCCGTATTTTTATTTAAGAAATACATGTTTAATGACATAAAAACTAGAATACATTAATTAAAATTAGCAAGTAAGAATTTATTCTTAACTGCTATATTATATAAAAAAAATTAGTTAAAAACATTATTAATATGAGAGAACTTAAATAATATTTAATAAAACCTATTTACCCTCTGCGGTAGTCGAATGATGTACTTTCAGCGGTGTCTGATGAGTAACCGGCTGAAATGAAACAAAAAAATAAAGACTATAGATTTAATACCATAACAGCCCGTTCCCACTAGTCGAAAGTCGCATAAGACTAAAAGTCGAAAGTCTGATGTCCCTGTTCACACTACGTTATTTCATTCATTTATGGGAATATGTTTAAATTAATTTTACTTAAAGTATACATTTTCAGAATTCCATAAAGTCCGAAATAAAAAATAACCCAACTTTAATTTTCAAATAAAATGTTTTCTCGTGTTTATATATTTATATAGAGTCTTCAGTACTTATTATACATATATTCAACAGAATTATTATAATTATACAACAAAGTGAGTTTGAATGAGGTTGGACGTTTGAATAATGCGACGTTGCCGCACTTATAATGATTTTAAATGAATAACACTTTAAAATGTGGAATTAATTTAGTTTTTATGTTAATGTATGTATGTTACGTTGTTTTTCAATTAAGTATTTAGTTATTAAATGGAACTTTCATAAATCACATATAATTACCAAACTAAAATCACTTATAGGCAGATTTTGGTCAATATCTAAATGCATTCCGCAATCTGTACGTCATTTGATCTATAATTGTTTAGTCAAGCCACATTTCATATACCTAATTGAAATATGGGGTACAGCATGCAAAAACAAAATTTCTACAATACAAACACTACAAAATAAATTAATAAAAGCACTATTCAGATACAATTTTTTAACACCTACTAATAAAATCTACCAAGAAACTAAAATTATGACGATTAAACAACTATATGTTTATAGCACCTGTATTCTTATTAAAAACATTTTAAATAACTCTCTACATAGTAACTTATCATTTAATAAAATCAAATACACCACTACACGCAATACTCGTCGAGCGAGTTTGCTTGTCTTGCCAAAGCCGCGCACAAATTATTTAAAGAGATCTATTAGGTATGAGGGTGTGCAATTGTTTAATCGGTTGCCGTCTAAGGTTCGTAACATTAGCGTGATTGATCAGTTCAAAAGGGCATTAAAGACACACATCAGAATGGGCCCATTAGACTAGAATTGGGCTAGCTGATGGCGACGTGTATCTCGTTCGTATATACTTAATATTAAATTTCTCATGTAAATAAAAATAAAAATTTTGTAATGAGAAATAAAGTTCTTTAAACATTAAATTACTTACAATATTTAAAAACCACTTACTTTTATACAACTGCCGTTCCTGATCTTTCTGCAGGTCATCCAGAAGAGAATCCAGTTCTTCAACGTTCTGAGTCATCTCCTTTGTCGCCTTGGAGCTTTTCACTTTGGAATAGCCTGAACAATGTTATCTAATTTTGATACTGTCATAAATTGTTTAAAAGAATGGATTGTTTTCACGTTTTTAAGGCATAGAATTCTAAAATGTAGTTGATAGCTATTATTTACCAAACGTTTATTATTTATAATTTCTTAACTGTTTTTTGTGTCTATCCAGAGACTAAGATAAATATTTAGGTATGTCATACCGTCAGAAAGTAACCAACAAATGGATGAATCGTATTTATGAAATAATTCAGGCGCTTAGTAAAGTCACAAATAATAATAAAACGAGCTTCATTACTTGTGTACTACCTGTATTATATTACTTGTGAACATATGGATCTCAAACTGGGACGCCCACTAAAGCCCATACAAAACTACAGGTGTGTCAAAGATCGATGCAAAGATAAAGATAGGGGAGAAAAGAATAGATAAAATAAAGAATACATCATTAAGAACAATAACAAAGGTGGCAGATGTCACTATAAAAATAAATAAACTTAAGTGGAAATGGGCGGGGAACATGGTAAGAGGAACAGAAAAGTGGAGCCCAAGACATTTTAGCAGGTGGATAGACCAGATTAAGGAACCGCAAGTGGACTGCAGACAGAAATGGCGGGATTCGGAGGAGGCCTTTACACAGATATCTGGATGATATAAATATAAATCTAAAGTTCAGATACCGGCAACCTTCTTGAACATGGAAGGAGTAAAGTGGGGGAGTGAAAAAGAAGGGAGTGGGGGAAAGTTTGCGCATCGTCGACAACAAACGTCAACTGATTTACCAATCACGCAACCTACACGTCACTCTCCCGGCACCGCGCACCACCGCCCCGCAAGGACATTTGTTCAAGATGTTTGCCGGTATCTGTATATTTTATTATCATTATTATGAAATTAGGGTGCATTACCAGGAGTAGAACTCGTAGTCTCATAGTTGTAGGTCCTGGTGCCAGTGACTACAGGAAGTTCCCTCTCCTGCCTCTCGTAGTAGTAGGCTGTGCTCTCAGAGGATTTCGGTTTGGTCTTTGGTGGTACTGTGTATTCCTGGATTTCATAAAGAAAGTCATGTAACACTTAGCAGTTAAAATCTAACATTTACATATTTCTGGAAATAAGACGAAACACCTAGCCGAATTTAAAAATAAGTTTAAGAACACATTTGAAATGCTTGATAGTGGACGGAGGTCAGGTAAATTTAAATATAAATAACGTTATAATTAACAAAATATGTTTAATTAAGAGATGAACAGAAGTCAACAAAACTATTTCAGTAAGCGTAAAGGAACGAGGATACTCCACAGAAATATAAGAAATTTCACATTATAATTTGCATACGCTAAAAATACGCGATGAGACTAATATTACATTAATATTTTTAGCAAATCCCAGATAAATGGGTAAAATGTTTCCTTCCTTACATTTCAACAAGAATAGATAGCTAGTTCTATTGATCTTCACTTGTTTTTCATATGTTTTACGACTCTACTTGATACACATATGTACTTAAAAAATTTAAATCATAAAATCAACCAATCATATTAATTTTTAATCATATTTTTATGAAAACAAAACAAAAAAATGGCCATAGACAAGGGGACGATTCGTAAAAGAAAATTAAAGCTTACTTCGACAGTATGGAAGTCCTTCCTGTCATACTTTCCGTCGGGTAACTTCTCTTCTTTGTACTCATAATGGTACTCCCTGGTTCCCAAACCACTCCTGCCTAGAGAGTCGAGCTTGCTTCCTTTTGGTAAAAGGTCGGATTTTATCATGTCTGAAAATAGGTTATTATTATCAAGAATTTATTATATGTATAATACATCAATTAGTGCATTGTAGTTCTTTGATTAAAGCTAAAATTTGTTGTCATAAATTAAGGATATTTTACGTATACAACGTAAAGAAATAAATAAAATAAAAGTAAGTAGGATAGATTTTTAATATTGTCCCAATTAATCGTATTATTAAAACGTATCAAAATTGAAGTTCTACTTTTAAAAAATCTATGTGTTTCTTTTCCAAAGAATTTTTTTTTTCATTTTACAAATGCTGGTAACAGAAAAAAAATTAGATTAGATAGAAAGAAAGATATATTTGGAGGGTATGTATGCACGTCATAAAATATCAACAAAATAAATCAATTACTGCTTACCGAATTGTTCGTCGGTGTAGGGCACTGTGCCTCTACTGCTAGAAAATTCTTTATATTCCTTGTGTTTGCTGTACGATTTGGTCGCCATTGCTAATTATCTGTAAAAGAAATCAGGGTATTTAATGACTGAAGTATATGTATTAGCTATAAAATTGAAAGTAGCTTTTAAGTTTGCAAGTTTTTTATGCCTATAGTATAACATTTAAATAACAATTAATATTAAGGTATTCAGATAGGTAACCAAATTGCCATGATTCGTATTTTATTTCGTAATTTTCTATAGAAAGCAACAGAGAATCACCAATTATGCGAGATCAACGTGGTACCTTTTCTGTAACTTCAATAAATAATAAGTTTATGTTTAAAAAATAATACACCAGATTTTTTTTTTTAATTTTAAGTCCATTAACACGACGTAAGCTCATAAGTAAATATATTATAGTATCTGAGCACAACGACCAATAATTAAATATACATATACCTAAGTTGAATTAGCGACCCGGTAGACGTGCTGTAGTCTGTACACACGTCGAACAAAAAAATATAAAAAAATCATCTAATTGTAAATTTAAACTATTGTCGAATCCACTTGAACCCACAACGAATTCAAAATCGGTCCAGCCGTTTAATTACAAACACACATACAGAAGATTAGATATATAAGGATATACAGATTCTAAGCATGCAATAAAGGACATTAGATAAATTTGTATTAACGTTGTTCCTCATCAGTTTGACCTTACACATTTGTATTCAGGAACTGTGTCTGTTAAAGGTTATTTATAACAATTTTTACTTATGGTTAGAATACCTAATTCGTTAAATTTTCTTATAAAAGTCAAAACACAAGGTCACTTCAATACACAAGGAACCTAATTAGGAATTTTTTGAAGTTATATTAACTTTTTTACAATTATTATTATTCTAATCAGCTTATAGTTTTTTAATAATGGTATTCAAATTGGATTTTTTAAATATTTCGTAAAAGCTAAATGTATAAGAAAATTATAGTAATGTTAGAAATTTGTCTTTATGTTTTTAAAATACTAAATACTTTTATATATCATCATATAGGTATCTGTATGCATATTCAAGGTTCTCCGGGTGACGTAATATTTTCTTGAAATCGCAATTTTATGGGCTTCACGGCTGCTTTGTATGGTAATGTTTCCGATAACTACACAAACACGATTTCGCCAAAATTTTATCTTTCATTTCCTTTTAACAATATTTAAAAATAAACAGTTAATGTATCTCAATTAAATATTGTCCTTTAAGATATTTCTTAGATACTATAAAAAGAAGAAAACATTTCAATAAATAGAATATTATTAATTTTAATAGTACCTGCGTATTGTTTGCGACTAACCAAATCTACCTTCAATAAAAACGTCTCGCTAAAACGCGCTAACAAAGTTATTCCGTCGCGTAGCACATATAGCCCCTACAAATATTGTACTTCGGGAGCCCCATCTGATATGCTTACTAGTGGCCATATTCAATTGCCTTCTCGAAAACTGCACCTTCCCGGCGCAGTGGAAAGAGGCCATTGTAATTGGTATTCACAAACCAGGCAAGCCCCGTAACAACCCCACCAGTTACCGCCCTATCAGCCTTCTTAACACGCTAAGCAAGCTATTCGAGAAGGTAGTTAAAAAGCGCCTTCTAGACTTTGCCCTAGAAAAGGGGCTCATTCCCGACGAACAGTTTGGCTTTAGACCAGGCCACTCGTGCGTCCACCAAGTCCATCGAATCACGGAGCACATCCTTTCCGGGCTGAATAACAGCAACACGAGACCGAGAGCCACGGGTGCGCTCTTCTTAGACATAGCGAAGGCTTTCGACAAGGTCTGGCACAACGGCTTGGTTTACAAGCTCTACCACCTTCAAGTGCCATTAAGACTCGTGCGTATAGTACACGACTTCTTGTCCGACCGCTCTATGCGCTATCGTGTCGAAGGGACGTTATCGTCCCCTAGACCCATCATGGCCGGAGTCCCTCAAGGCTCGGTCCTCTCGCCCCTTCTTTTCACGCTGTTTACAGGCGACATTCCTAGGGCTCCTAACGTGGAACTAGCCCTCTATGCCGATGACACCGCTCTCTATACCACTCACAAAGACAGAGGTGTCATCGTGGACAGACTCCAGACCGCAATCACGTCGCTAGGCGAATGGTTTCGGAAATGGGGCTTCCAAATAAATCCCGAGAAAAGCGTCGCAGTTCTCTTTGCCAGGGGTAACCCCGGTGCGAACGCCCTTTCGCGGGAAAAATTCCGCCTCAAAAAAGAGGTAATCCTATACGGGCAAGCCATCCCGTGGCAAAAATCCGTCAAATATCTAGGAGTAACGCTCGATAGGGACATGTCTTTCAGTAAGCATGTAGCCGCCGTTCGCAAGAAGGCCTCTTTCGTCCTCTCTCGCCTCTATTTCCTCCTAAACAAAAGGAGTAACATGTCCCTTAGACACAAGGTGACTTTATACAAGGCCTGCATCCGACCGTGCATGACTTACGCTAGCGTAGTATTTGCGCATTGTGCCCCCTCCCTTATCCACCGGCTACAGGCACTTCAGATGCGATTCATGAGAGTTGCGACCGGGGCGCCCCTCTATGTGAGAAACGTCGATCTCCACCACGACCTGGAGCTCCCTACCATAGCCCAATGGATGAAGTTGGCGTCCGCACGCCACTTCGACAAGGCTAAACACCATCCCAACCCTTTGGTGCGTAAAAGCATCAACTATTATCCCTTCCCGCCGACAAAAAAATGTCATAGGAGGCCCCGACACACACTAACGGATCCGGATGATCCAATTACAGTAGCAAACAATAAATTAAAAGCCGCCCGCGCGGCCAATAATAACAAACAAAGTTCTCAGACACAGATTAGGGTTAAAAACCGCCTTCACCGGGGAAGGCGAGGACCTCTATTTCGCACTTCACTCACTCCAGTGAGTTTCCGTCCTGCCCTTCAGGCGATTGACCACCCCGTGACGGCCCAAGCCGAGGTTCGAGTCTCACAGGAGACGCCCTTGCGCTAGTCGCGGGAAAAACGCCATTCTGGTCGAGCTACGCTCGCCAACCAGCCCGAGCTGAGCTGTAAAGGCCCCAAAGGCCAACAGCGAGATCCCTTTCAAAAAAAAAAAAAAAATGTACTTCGGGATCCTAGTTTCGAGTGAAGCCAGTTGTCACGCTGGTCTAATGTGGCATCAGACGCAATGTCAGCCAGTGACGATCGTCACAATCCTATCGCTTTCACTGAGAGCTAGCCTGCTGCACAGTAGAGTACGCAGTCCATGCAGGCTTTGGGGTCGCCTCGCTCGCGGTAAATCTCACACGCAGCACTCTCGAAACTTACTAACCACAGGTTGGTTGACCTCTTTATGTTAAATAAGGAAATGATTAACTTTATTTATATATTCCCAATTACATTGTTGGCTTCTTTTTGTATTTTCAGTTTGAATCTTTGTATGACTAAGATGCCTTATAGATTTTTGTTATACTATTATAACGTTACTACTAAATAAAGTTAGTTATACTTCTTTTGGCGTTTTAGGGAAAAATGATGAGATTACATTTTTTCGATGCGCGCGCACACCGTCACAAAAAGAAAACCTGAAGTTAGCATAGTCAACATTTTAAAATAAAAAAGGTCCATTTCTTTAATTATGTAAAACATTATTAATGTGATATTTAAATAAACTTTATTTAACTAGATAATGCGTTACTCTACAGTTAGTGTCGTTTTTTGTACAACCGTAGAATAAGGCGAAAGATCAAATTTTTATAAAGATTTTTATCTTGTTACGCCAAAGAAGTATAACTTCTAACATGTTTTTTTTTTTAATTTTTTTACCCAAACATGTCAAATATATGTTACATGAATTTCTTTGTTTGAAGCTGGGTCAACTGGCTTTAAGCGTTTCATACATGAGCTCATAACTAACAAAAAACTAACTTGGCTTATTCAAGAGTTCCTAAATCTAATTGACACTTCAAAATAAGTGTAATCAAAATTGGAAATTACCGGAAACGAGAATGTAATATAGTATATGTAACTTACCTAATGTTAGGTTACATAACTGCTATACTTTTGAATAGTGTTTTTTAGCTTTTTAATACCCACAGATAAATCAGAATAGAAAGACATATTTATATGTTATAAATATCCTTATTTTTATAACAACGTTCTCTCGTATGTCTTACATTTATTTTAAGTAAGTGTGAGTGAGTAAACGGGTAGGGTGCAATTCGTGATTGGAACGCAAATATAGTTTTAATGATTCGAGTGCAAAGGAATGTGGATTGTGTAGACATACATGAAATAGGTACTATGTAAAAATTATTTTTAAGTCAAAATCAGTAAAATAGATCTTGTTAGTTGAGGGATACAAAGTATATTTTATATTTATTTAAACAACAACGTTATTAACTTATGCATGGAACATGTAATAAATTATGTATATCGTGATTCGTGATTTATTTCACATATGTACTGGAAAAGAGATTGACAGATGACGGACAGGCTCGTTCTAAATAGGAACGACGCATATTAGTATACAAAGGCCCTTACTTGGTACTTGTTAACTTGAAAGGTAAAGAAATGAATAAATAAACTATACATATAAAAAGAAGAAATACATAATAATAAATTATGAATACATATTCTTTTTTATATAGATTCAGCTGTTTAATTTATATATGCTGTTTGTGATTAATTGTTGTATAGTTTAAACTCTTTTTCTACTTCACCTTATTCAAATATAATAAGATAGGTAGGTATGTACATTATGAAATTGATGCACATATTAATAAGAGCACTTAGTGTTAACATAATGGATTGAATAAACAGCTATATATATAAAAAAATGAATCTGCGAAAATTATTAAAATTATTGCCATAGCTTTCAATTGTACCAAATTGGATATTTTTATATTTGTCATGTTTTATATAAAATCTATTATCAATCAATCAATCTATGATCAATTTGCATAATTTAGTAAGAAACGCTTACCGTCATCTTCATTATAATAAAAAAAATTAGTAACATTTATTAAAGAAGAAACCATAACCATGTAAAATATATAACATCACGGCCCATTTAACACAAAAGAAACCACAGGACACAGCTAGTGATAGATATTTCAGAGTGGGGCAAGATGTGTACTTGAAAACCAATTCCAATGCTTCAGAATTACATTAACACCTAAGCGATGTATAAACATTTGCGTAATCTCAATTTTCATTTAAATTTGAACCTTAATCCTGGACTGTAAAGTCTACTTCTCAATATCTTTTTCATTATTGAATCGAATGCTGATCAAATCTTTGCATATTTGCAATTCTTACGAAATGTGTTATTTTCTAGCTCAGTATTTTTTTTTATTTTTAAATATTGGTATTCTAACTGATGCTCCGTCGTAAAAAATATAACAATACTGGTATATAGTTAAAAATATATACCAGTATTTTAATGTTTTATATATATTCCGGAGACCCCAGAGCTGCCCTGCGAAAAGGTCAGAATGCCAAATCATAAAATGACTGCTTCACGACTGATTTGAGAGCGACCGTGCGAAAACCGCTGTGTGAGTTCGTGAAGTGAGTTACAGAATCACAGGGCTGATGCTTTCCTGGCTCAACGAATAAATATATCGCAATACAGCGATCGCGAGGAAATGTTGCCAGCGTTAAAGGTACACTGCAACAGGGACCGAAATTTTTAAATTTACTTTTTAATAATTTTTATTATTACTTTGTAAGTTAAGAAAATTGTAAATACAAATTATACGTATGTAGCATGATTAAATGATTTATGTGAGGTTAAAAATTGTGCGTTAATTATCTTGATGTGAAACATACTATTGATATAAACTAAAACTAACTACAATAGTACTCGAACTCTTACTTGATTATTATTTAGCATTTATTAAATATGTCTATGAAAAACAATATTTAACAATTACCAAAAAATAAACCAAACATCAAGTAGCGGTATACTTATTCTATACAAAAAAAGCCGCGTACAATAACCTTGTTAGTAATAATATGACCCATGGGTTAAAAAGGTAACAAGATCAAAGATATGGTTAGTTTAATTCGTTCCCATTTCGTCACTTGACGGTTAATTAAAATTAGATGTACTGATGAACATTAACTAGTATGAACATATTAAGTCTATCTAAAAATAAAGGAGCTCGACTAGTATACATATTTATTTTTAACTGACTTGAAAGGAAGGAGTTTCCAATTTGCCGTATGTTTATATTTAATCTAATTTAATGAAAAACGTAAATAATATTTGATGTCAGTTTCTTGGTAGTTTCAAAGCATAACCTAGAAAAGTTTAAATTATTATGAATCATTAAAAAATAATTTATTTGTGGACTAAATGTCTTTCCAATAAAGGCTTTGCAATACCGCCTGTGGGTGTCATTACGTCATTCATTCATGCGCCAACGCAGCTGGTGACAAACTTACGTAGGATGATCTTTTTAAAAGAATATAAATAGTTATGTCACATTGGTACTTGATAAAAAAACTAAAAGGGAAACATCTACGATGTGCATAGGTATTAACTGAAGCCATCATCTTGGAGCCAGCAGCGCTAGCTCCAATAGCATCTATAGCCAGATTCATAAAAGTTGAAAATTAGAATATATAGACATAAGTTAGTTAATATCAGATAGGCATTATAAAGCGGTTTTAAATACTTAGGAGATATCTCTTAAGAATAGTGGAATGTCATAATTCAGAGATGGGTATTCTCCTTATTTGGAAATAATAAGATCTCCGAATACTCCTAACGGTTTTCATGAGGTGAGGTAATCTTAAGAGGTTTAAAGATCTTTAGGATTCATCTCAGATCCCCGACTGCTTCGTAGCATGACATCATCGTTGTAAGCGAATTCGTTTATTTTTGCACATTCTCCTTCCCTTTCTACCATATACATCCGTTTCATTCAGGGCAATTAAACAAAGCCCCTCAGTCCGACCACACAAGACTAAACTGTTCGTAATCGTAATATGCCAATTAAGTGTTTGAACCGCTAACGCGAACAATATGTAATTTCAATATGGTTAATTAGCAATATGCCGAATTTTTAGGAAACAAACACCGACAACGTCACACTCAACGCAATCCTACATGTAAGCTACCCAAATTACGCACTTTCTTCGCCCAACGCCTTTTCTCTGTCCTTCATTTCCACTTTCTTTAAAACTAAATTTTCACTAACGATTCAAAATTTTATACATTCACCAACAATCTTATGAAACATCTTCTCAAACTGTCCTATGCTGAAACGGAAAGTATTCTTCTTGTGCTACAGAAGTTTAATTATAAAATTGTAAGTATTATATAGAAATTATTACGTCATGTACCAAAAATCGACTAGCTAAAAGAGACTAGCTGCCCACGACACAGGGAATTCTAGTGTTGGGGCCAAAGCACTTGGCTCTTAACTAACTAAACATCCTTTTTTTACGAGTAATAAAGGTTTTGTTTTCTTGCTTTTTTATCAAGAATTATTAACAAAGAAAACATTCATTATGTAAATTTTCCATCCCGAATCGCTACCAAACTACTCGATTAAGTCATTTCGAAGGTTTTTAATAGAACTGTACTGTGCGTTCGTAATGGAAAAACTGACTCATTTGCGTATTAAATATTGTAAATCGTATAACAATGTGCAATACCCGTTACTTCACTTGAATCCCTTAGGGACCAAGCGGTTGAACCGAATATTATCACTACACGATCACCATTCCTTACTGTCAGAATATGTTTCTGTATGTATTCATTTGTTCACGTTTTGCTATTACACTTGTTCTGATGTCATCTTATGAATAGACCTTTGATACAACTACTCACGAGTCACACTAGTAATGGGTTTTTAATTGAGATTGGTAACCGACTGATTTGAATATTCACTAACTGATTCTTCCGCTATTATTGTCCATGGCTCACTAATTGCATTCACAGTTCTTTGACTATTGATGATAATGACGATGGCTGACATCCCGTTGCCAATCAGGGTATACATAAATATTTCTTTAAAGGCAGTCGTTCAGGCTTTTGATTGTAAAAATCCATCACGATGGCTGACTCGTTGACTGAGGACTCATGTCACGACACAGACAAGAAAGTGATCAACCTTCTATGCTTGTTACATGTCGTCGATTTCTAACTTTTATTTATGCAATAAAAAGTAAAATCCATGAGTGTCAGGGTACACTGCTTGAAAACTAAAAAGCCGATATAATGCGATATTCTGGCTTTTGGCTGACAAGGTATTTCCGTATTTCCATAAAAATCGGCACCAATTATTTTTAATAACATGTTTCGTTGTAAATGGTCTTAAAATCCTTTACATTTACGCGAAATGTAAAATCACGGAATGACATCATAAGGTCGACGGGCTATAAATATGGTAAGGGGGTCAAGTGCAGCATTATCGTTTTTGTTTTTGCAAGAGTGTGATTTATCTTACACGACTACAATACATGACTTCAAAGGATTAAATTTAACTGTGTAGTCCTGCTACTAAGATGGCTTCAACAAACAACAATTAGGGAGCGTAGAATAATAATAAAAATATGTTTTAAATTTCCTGCGTATTTTTCGGGCAGCGAAACAAGTGACTTCCGACTAATTGTACGATACTTCGTAAAGCCATTCACGTTAAAGATATTGCTAGTAAATTATATAAAATAAAGAAATGTATACTTATGATAACTATACTGTAAGTTATCGGAGGTATAGCAGAGGTCACAGACATGACATTCTTTTCAAACAACACTGAGAAATCAGGTTGGTTACCATGAGTATCGAAGAATGCCGTCATCCTTATACATCCTCTTTTTACTTTTGTGTATAGCGAAATACACATAAGAGAACATTACGATTCACGAGACTCGTGTTACTCGTGGTGGTCATACATTCCTCACGATAACTTAATTTTAGATTAGCGATTTGTTTTTTCCATTTTTCTTTCCTTATACTTTATTTGAAGTAAAATAACTAGTAATAGCTTCAGGCTAGCTTAGGCTTAATGTGTGCATTGACATTTACGAAACTGAAATGTCAAGGTCCACTACATAGTCCCTTATTAAGATTTATGACGATCTTTAGGCAAGATATTGTACCTACAATCGTTATTTCGACAAACCAATCCGTAAATTAAAGGAAAAGTATAACAGCATTCACATAACAGTTATGGCTTGGAAATTTTAACACGGAAATCTAAGTATAATGACGTAAGTGTTAAGGTCGATAATCGCCCCGTATGATTGAATGATTGCCGTAAATTATAGTAGGTGTTATGTTGACAAGGACGTATAGTTTTTACGTGGGTTTAAAATTACATAACGTTAATGAATTCTTACATATTTGATAGAGTTTTTTGCTGGTGTAACTTATAATCAAACCGGGAAATAAAGTTGATCTGTTTTCATAATATGATATGTATCATATTAGTTTTTATAAGCAATCTAGTCTTATAACGTAATCAAACGAGCAAAATAGGCAGTCAACAATGCCGAGGACTTGCCTCGGAGCTTATACGATCGAGATTTAATACACAATACGGACGCTTTGAAATTAACTCCATCATTAAACCCAATGCAAAAACGTGTGATCTCTTAAGTACAGTTGACGGTTTGGAGGACTGTGTGGGAAATTACCTGGTACTATGCCTAGGTGAAAATGATACCAATCCATACCAAATATTTATAGAACTATGCGCTTTACTAAAAATTATCAAAAACAGCAAAATAATTTTATTAAATGTCTGTACTAATAGATTTCTTAATGAAAAATTACTTAATAATATGTTGAAAATGATTTGTAATAGTTCTAAAAATTGTTCATATTTAGATATTGAACGTGGTACTTATAAAATGCAATATCTGACAAGTGTATGTAAAAAGTTAAACTATATATTTGACTATGATTACTATACCAAAAAATTTTTGACTTTCAAGAAAAAAAATGTAAAAAAACTATATAATCGTGGCGACGTTCCTAGAAAGGGTACCATACCGTACTATTTTCCCGTGATAAGACCTAGCCAGAACTCACATGTAAACAATAGAGATTTTTTAATGAAGACTCAAGTTCCTCACGAAATGACCTAATAAGCAGCTTTTACTTATTACACCAAAATATAGCAGGACTTCTTAACAAACTAGATTCTATTGAACTAAATCTTAGCGAAATCAGGTACACTAAAAATACTACTCCTAAAATTTTATGTTTTTCTGAAACTTTTGTAAGAAGAGGCGATGAAAGTAACATGAATCTGAAGAATTTTAAATTAGCCTCATCGTTTAGTCGGCTAAATAAAAAGCGTGGCGGGGTATGTATTTTCATAGATAAATCTCTCGATATGTTGCCGCTTAGCTGTTGCAACGACATATCAATAGAAAAAACATTTGAATGTTGTGGCACAATAGTACCCGCAATTCAATGCATAATAATTTGTATTTACAGAACGCCCGATTCTGACGTTTATAGCTTTTTTAATATATTTCAAACCCTTTTGCATAAATTAAAAAATAAAAAACAGCGAATTATTTTATGTGGTGACATGAATATAGACATTTTAAAGATAAACAATATAACTATGAATTATAATGACATTCTATTAAATTATAACTTAGAACACTTTATTAACGAACCGACTAGAAATTTATCTTGTATTGACCATATATTGAGTAATATTAAGGGTGCTAAAGGCGAAACACTCCGTTTATATATGTCAGATCATGATACGTGCCAAATTTTAAGGTTTCCCTTCACAAAAACAAAACCAATTAACTTAAAGTGGTGTATATTTAGAAGAGATTGCTGCTCTGAAAATATGGAAAAGTTTCGGGAATGCCTTTCAAATTTGTCCTGGAGCGAGGTATATGAAGAAAGTTCTTGCGATAAAGCTTTCCAAATTTTCCATGACAATTTATCATTATTTTTTTATCTCTGCTTTCCAGTTATTAAAGTTAATGTTAACAATAAAATGACAAAACCCAAGTGGATCACACCAGGGCTTAGAATCTCTAGTAGGCGTAAGAGACAACTTACTTTTAAATATTTTAAAACGAAAACTAATGAAAATAAACAAGCATACAAAAAATATGACAATTATCTTAAAAAATGCGTTGTAGCATCCAAAAAATACACACATTTCACGTATCTAAAAAACGCAAAAAATAAATCTCGTGCAACTTGGCAAATTATAAAAGACCAACTAGACCAGAATCGAAGTCCTATAGTTGCTAATAAAATCTTAAATGATAATAATCAATTGATATCTAATCCAAATGAAATAGCTAATTTATTTAACAACTATTACATAAATAATAAAACAATTAAGAAACCTAGCACTAATCTTCAAAACGTTCATTCTGTAAACCCATCCTTATTTCTAACTCCTTGTTCATGTGACGAAGTTTTCAAAGCTATAAATAATCTTAATAATACTAAAGCGGCAGGTTATGACGAAATAACAACAGAAGTCTTAAAATTCTCCTCACAACATCTAGCAAGTATCCTTACCCATCTCATAAATTTATCTTTCACACAGGGTATTTTTCCCAGTTCTTTAAAATTATCAATAGTTAAACCTATGTTTAAAAAGGGTAATACAGAGGATATTAGAAACTACAGACCTATAACTTTAATACCAACTTTAGCTAAAGTGTTGGAAAAACTTATGCACAATAGGTTGAGCTCTTTTTTAGGCAAATTCAGTGTTATAAATGAGGAACAGTACGGTTTTCAAAGAGGTAAAAATACTACCCTAGCAGCTTTCTCCTTAGTTAAGGCAATTGTAGAACATATCGATAGGCGCAAACAGGTATCTGTAGTTTTTTTTGACATGAGCCAAGCATTTGATTGCGTAGACTACAACATTCTTCTTCAAAAGTGTAGACTTTACGGAATCCGAGGATTGCCTTTAAATTGGCTTGAAAGTTACCTAACCGGTCGTAAACAATATGTCGAAATCACACATACTTCCTCTCCTAAACATATTGAAAGGAGGTACAAGTCTGTGGCTATAGATTGCAATAAAGGCGTTCCTCAAGGGAGCATACTGGGCCCATTACTGTTTCTTCTGTACATTAACGATCTACCGAATTTGGTTAGTAATAAATGCATTCTTTATGCGGATGATATCTCAGTGGTCGTGTCGAATGATACTACGCGTAACCACGAATCATTATTGAATGAAACAGTAAGAAATGTCACGGAATGGTTGGAAATTAATAATTTAAGTGTAAATGTAAAAAAAACCAACTTTATACAATTTCGGAATTATAATAATTGCAGACCCAATAACCTCAAAATCAATTATAAAAACGAGTCAATTGAAGAAGCTATATCAACCAAGTTTCTAGGCTTAACACTAGACCAAAATCTTAATTGGAAACAACACATTTTCACGATATGCACGCGCCTAAATAAATTTGTTTTTGCTTTGAGTCGAACTCGCAAAGTGGCTTCAAAACACGCAGCAATTATTGCTTATCACGGCTATGTTGCCTCAGTTTTGCGCTATGGTATCCTTTTATGGGGAAATTCGGTAGATGTGAGTAAAGTTTTTATTACTCAGAAAAAATGTATTAGGGCTATCATGGGCGTTGGACCCCTTATAAGTTGTAGACCAATTTTCCACGAACTGGGTATTCTGACAGTTCCAAGTCTGTATATCTATGAAGCAGTGATGACTGTCAAGAAGCATCCACAATTCTTTAAAACTTACAAAGAAACTTGCTTTTATATACCAAGGGATCCAACACGGCTGCGGGTGCCTGCATGTTGCACCGCGCTATATTCGAAGAATTGTTACGCCATGGCTGTGAGAATATTTAATCACCTTCCTAAAAATTATAGATCACTGCCATGTAATGTTTTCAAGGGGAAGGTGATTAGATTTTTAAAGTCAAGGTGCTTTTACAGCGTAACCGAGTATTTAGAATATAAGTTTAACAATTACTCATAAATGACTTCTTATTATGACATTTGCATGCCTGTTATTGTATGGCTGATTGTGCGGACTTTTCTTGTTGTTGTTTTTATTTTATTTTGTACCACTATCATTGCAAATAAAGGATTTATTTATTTATTTATTTATTTAAAAAAAAGGAAATACAAAACAATTTTCGAAAGAGTACCATAAGCCTAATTTTCACATTTTATATTCGTTTATTTGTAAAGTACTTCCATGATATTAAACGATAACTATTCAATTGGTGATAAGCTTTTTCAAGCCCGTATCTATCATATAGCATTAGAAATATATAAATGTATATATCATACAGAAGTAACAAACTTTTTTTATGTTTTAGGAGGCAAACGGGCAGGAGGCTCACCTGATGTTAAGGCTCTCAACTCTCAAGCGCGTTGCCGGCCTTTTAAGATTTGGTATGCTGAGGACCGACGGACGTCGAGGTGATACGGATGGTATTTTGTATTCTGCCTTGACGTCCGATGATGAAACTCAGCTGTAGGTATTAGTGCGAACGTCATTTGATATGTTAACGCCCAGTATCCCAAATCAAATCCCAATGCTAGCAGAGGCTTTAATGCTTTATATGTATAAAGGCTTGATAATAAATAAAATGTAAAATATTTATTCAAAGGAATTCCAAATTCACTTTGGAATTTTGAATTTTAATACCTTTCTAAGGAATGGTGTAAAACAACTATACATGGTGACGTCGTTAAACCGACGTTTGTCCAGTGGTTCGCAAATCGTGGGCGATGCTGATCCGCCCACATAAGGTTTTGTAACTGGCGACTGGCGCCGTAAACTATGAAAGACGTGCAAAAGACCCATTTGAAAAACAGTATGTAAACAGTTTTCTAATTCAGTAGCGAAAAACGAATCGTTAATTGTTCATATCAGAAAAAAAGCGTCTATAACGCTGGCCATAGACGGACCGCATGTTGCAGTCGACACCGACTGCTCTAAGCGGTCGCCGCACGGCGAACTGCAGTTTCCATACTAAATTCATATCAGCCATACACGGACCGCACGACTAGTTTCTGAGTGGTCGGAGCCGTCGCTCTGCGGTCGAGTTTCGCCGTGCGGTCGACTGCTTAGAGCTGCCGGACCCACCATACACGGACCGCTACAAGCGGTTGCTGCCGACCGCACGCCACTCCATCAAATAAAATAAAATACTAACTAATTCATCAAATGAAACCACGGACATTCTAAAGTAGTTGAAAAACTTTTTAGTGTCTTCTTTCAGCTGGTACAAAGTATGAAATATTCCATGCTGTTCTCTTGATTGTAGTATTGGACGCACCCACATACTACGGTGTCTTCTACGCCTACGCTTGCGTTATAGTACCTAGTACAAGTAGCAGTGTTTCTTCATCGAAATCCATCTTATAAATGAACTCGCATCAGTATTATTTTGCGGTCGAACACAACTGCTCCAAGCAGTCGTAGCCGACTGCACTATGCGGTCGTATTGCAGTCGTGTACGACTTCAACGCGACCGCTCTAGAGCAGTCGGGCTCGACTGCAACATGCGGTCCCGTCTATGGCCAGCGTTACTCTTAGTTTAAATAGAGGACTTATTAATGAATGACAGATTCAAAGGGTTCTAGGCCTCGGGGCAACAAAAGTGCGAAGTGCCATCCTTAAATATTTTTCTAATAAATTATTTATTGTGAAACCTAGTACAGATTCTTTTATTATTAAATAAAAGAATAAATAAATAGCTTATTCTTGGGCCTGTAGCCCCGGTTGTCCCCCCTTCAATGCGGAGCTGATTAAAGTACTATAAACCTCAAAAAGATAAAGAGTTTTATCACGTCTCAAAATGACAGAGGGTCAGAACATTCAATTGTTATTTAATTGGTCATTTCTTTGATTATATATTTTCGAACACATAAATTTCTTTTAAATACATAAACGAGCGTTGCAGATAACGTTTTATGCCAATTATAAAACTTGTTCTTCCCTTTATTAAGCAGAATAAGAAACAAGCATTTTTACTTGGATATGAATCTTAAGATATTTATTTTGAATACAATGTTCCAGACACGTTTGAAGGTTGAATTCCGTGTAAGAATAGATTTGAGAAACCTAGTTCAATTTGAGATACCGTCGGTGCTCAGTTGGTCACGGCCTGGTTTGATGTTTGCGATTATCTCGAAGAAACTATTGAAATCCCAGATATAACAAAAACTACTTATAATTCTGACAGGATTATGACAATTTCTGCTGAAGAGATTTGATAAATAAATGAATAATGATGATGATAAAAAGTAATCTAAATGTGTATAGGAAATGAAATTCAGTTTGAAAAATACATGTACAACATTTCTAATTGGATGTTTTTACACTCCAATACATTCTCCATTTGTCGAAATCTTTTATAATTTGTTTAAATTTTACACACACTCTAGAAGCGATTTCGGTATTTTGTATCGTGAATCGAGTCCAGAGTCTTTTCAATTTATCGTACCAAAGAAAATATTATTAATTTATTCTCAGTTGTCACTGGTTCAAAGTAACATTACCATGAAACAAAACAAAAATACCTCAGCGGAAGTTATCTTTTATCTTTTTCTAATTCATTCAAATATTGTCATGATTTATTATCTGTTTCACCCACACTCGGTTTCAAGGAGGATTAGTTTGTATGCGATTTTGTAATTTTGTAACCTTAAGTTAAACCAGCTGTGTACATATAATACATATTACTTAGTAAAGTCAACAATAAACTATGAATGTATGCTAAAAAAATTTTAAGATCTCAACATTATTGTTATTACTGAAATAATAATAAACAAAAACCTTTTAGGTTTGGGCCTCAGACTTCTTTACCTATTTCGTGTTCATTTGCTTTTCTTTTCAAATAGGTAAGTAGGTGATTAGACTTCTGTACCATGCATTGTTGGTTTCCTCACGATGATTTCCTTCACCGTACGACGAGTGTTAAAATGCGCACATCGGTGCTGGCGATCTAACCTAATTCTGGGATGAGAGTTGCACGCTGAAGCCACTAGGCCAACACTGCTCAGAAAAAATAGTAGCCTTTTATCTGTCTGTCAATCTTACTGTTAATCTAATATATACAATTCACGTGTCACAATGTTCGTTCCCATACTCCTCCGAAACGGCTCGACCGATTCTTATGAAATTTTTTATGCATATTCAGTAATAGTCCACCCCATTTTTTTTTAATATTTTTATGTACAGCATACAAAATACATAGGTACAACCCTTAATCTTCACCCCTTTACGATCAACCCAAAAAATTTTTTCCTAGAAATAATATACATGGGAAAACGACGTTTGCCGGGTCAGCTAGTAATCTCTAAAATAATGCAGCCGAATATGACAGAATGATATAAGCGAAACAAGTGATCTCATGCACGGTACATTAATTTCGCTAATTAAAAGTGTCCATTAACAGTAATAAATAAATTGGATTGCATCAAGGCCTGACTCAAACCGGTTTTGACGACTAAAAAACGCGAATTCTCGATAAGAATCCATCGAACTCTTTCGTATTATTAATTCTTATAACCAAGGTATTTAGTCAAGTTGATAGAATTAGGATTTAGTAAACTTCTGAAAATAACCAATAAATCCCATGGAAAACAATTTAGTGCGATATAACACGAACTTGGCCTAAATAACCTATAGTCTATGAAGCAACTTCCTCAAAGATAATGAGACCTAATTGGCAAGCAGGTGAGCCAGAAGTATCAGACACCGACACGTCATCTGACATTAGGTAAGATAAAACGAAGAATAGACCTACTTTCTTTTTGTTAATTGTATAGTATGTTCTGGACGCTTAATATAAATATATATCTATGTATAGAAGAGATGTTAATTTTAATCAAGTTAACCCGACATTGTTGCGGCAACCGGCCTTTCTATAAAAACTTCTCTACAGAACAAACATTTTCGAAATGTATTTTTAAATTATTTATTTTTTATTACAACACTTGGATAACGTCATTACCACATATGACCACTACGTGATATTTCTGTCGTTTCTACACCGACACAGTCATCCCGAGACAGTTGCACGAAATATTACTCATTGTATTCTAAAAAGACCTGACCTTATATTAATGTTCTTGTAAGGAAAATGTAAACACATATTCGACCTTCTAGCGTTCTGCTAAATTCTGGACTTGTCTATTATAAGGCTAAGGCCAAGGTGAAATATTTGAAGCGAAGAGTCATCATCAGAACATCATCATCGTCATCAATAGAATATAGCAAGCAAAGAATATAAAGAATTTTAAGTCACTTTATGACTGCCTACAAAAAAAGTATCTAATATATAAAATTCTCGTGTCACAATATTCGTTCCCATATTCCTCCGAAACGATCGACCGATTCTTATGAAATGTTTTATGCATATTTACTAAGTCTGAGAATCGGCTATTATCTATCTTTTAAACCCCTAAGTGATAAGGTAAGGTATTATTTTTTATTATGTGGCATTAAAAAATATATATGTATAACCCTTAATTTTCACACCTCTAACATCTCTACTCTATTTTTTATTATAGTAGATAGTTACTTTTATTGAACTAAAAAATGTTTCCTAGAAATAATATACCGCCGTCACCGGGTCACCTAGTACCTATTATACAAAAAAGCGCCTGAAAGTTGCAGATCCTACTAACGATTTTACGGACTATTTAAACTGGCTTTTACATGAAATAAATGGCAAAATTGGCCATATGTAATTTTTCACTTATTAATCGACGTGATTTTTTGGACGTTTTACGTTTCTTCCCTTTAAAGTCTATTTTCTTACATCTTTATTCTTCTGCAACTCGGTCCTGCGTTGAACGAAAGTGAACGTTTATTCAGAACGCCATTGCCTATGATCCATATTGATAAAGTGCTATGGCGGTTCGCCAAGTTTTAATATAGCATCGCTGATGTCATCTTACTGTTTACACGAAAATTTTCAATTACATAGAAACTTTGATGTAGGTCTGAGAAGCGTTAGAACCATTGTGAAAGGGCATAGTAGGTATATAACTAGTAGGCTGTGTATTTAGTCCTAGTTTTATAATTTGTATTGGTACTAATTTGTAGTAGGTGTTGGTAGTTTGAATTAGTTTTTATATTGGAGTTGAAAATAGTTATTAATCATTTACGTTTTAAGCAATACTTATCTAAGTCGAAGATCAAAAAATAATGGAGACTTTGATTATTATTTTCGTACTATGAGTTCAGAGAACTGTTTCACTCTGATGCCAATAACACTTGGCAATTCATATCGGAAGGATTGTGTCACGTCTGAAACACAAAAAGCTAAGAACAACTTTACTGTCAATTAATTAGTCTGTTCTAAATACAAATAGTATATGCATTTAAGGCAAAAAATCTATGAAAAATATAGTTTGCAAATATTGTTTATGTAATATACTGCATTGTATGAAGTCCCGTAATTTGGCACATGGGCCACACTTCTGTCAATTTCATTCGTATTTTTGAAGTGAAACTTCTTTAGGCGCATGAGGGTAACATTTTTACGGATGAAACGCAATAATGATATTATTAGCGTCACGAAAATGTGCAGCGTTTTTGTCGAAGAAAAGGGAGAGAGCTATTGAGACCGATTGATAGAGAGTGAGAGGGCGAATTATCTTATAGAAATTCTATTTTTAAAATTAAAATTTGTTAAACTGAAATTATCAAACATTTATATGAATTTTAAATTTGATGCAAAATAATTTATTGAAATCTCAAATGACGAATTGTAAATTAAAATGCCACTTGTTTTTAGTATCGAAGAAATAAATTAAAATATGTAATTACATTTATAATTTGTGTTAATTTTTGTATTTTTTTAAATATTTTAATGACAATTAAATTCCTAACATATCTTCCTTTTTCTCTTCCTCTAAGTCTCGGAAATCTAATGTTTTAGATTTGTATAAATATGAACAAGACAAAAATTTGTTTGCCAAAGAAGTTTCACTTCTGACAAGTGTACTTTGGTACGCACGCACTTTTTTCTGTAGGCAAGCATGCTATTACCCTTATATGCCTGTGACACGATGTTTGTATTCTTATAACGAGCAAATGTTAATTGCTCAAATTGAAAGAAAAATTCGTTAGTTGATGGAGTTTGAAATAACGACCAAAAGGTTAAGTATTGCATGCCCAACCACTAGAGTCTAGACTGACCCGTAGGGTAAGATTACAATAGTGGAGAGACAATTGTTATAGATAATTAATCTCTAAAGATCGAAATATGAATGTACAATAAAATAAAATTAAGTAAGACGAAGAAATTTTTGTAATAGAATACCAAAATGTATCATAAAGTGTGGGATGACCGCAACAGGTTTTTGAGGGTAACCTTTATATCAAGTTTTAAGAGGAATTATTCACCGATGACCTCACAATTCCAGGATTCAATCTAAGACCTTGCCCTGAATACTCATACTATTTTCGAGTTTATTTAATGCAAGACGAAAACCACAATGCGTCATTATTCTAAGGTTATTTTGTTAACACTTTTACATGATTTCAAGGTCATTGATTAAGTTTTATTAGAATATCAATTTCAAGTTTTATTATTACAATTTGATGAAACTGAAACAAAGAAATGTTTCGGCCTTATGTCCCGTTTGGAATGCGGGATTTTGAAAAAAAAAAAAACTAAATGTCCGGTGTAGACTATTTGTTCTTTTAGATGCTGTTTATTTTTTTATAATATTATAATACCAATAGAAATATTAAGTTTATCGGAGGATATTGCTCCTTGAATATGATTAGAAAGTTAAAATAATAGTAGGTACAATGCAGAGACCACAGCCTACTTTCAATCTAGCTCAAACAAGGTTCCTTGGCAGACCCTAAGGCCACACCATATTTGACAAATAACGGAGATCAAACAGCCTTAAATGGTTACGCTACTTTGTTCTTATAGTAAAAATCTTACAAGTAACCGTATAGTAGCATCGTGTTACTTTATTACCTTAAAACTAAGTTATATTACGTTTTTACGCACACGTTCTTAGTTTAATTAAACAATTAGGAGTAAAAAAAATCGAGTTGGAGTCACTGTTTCTGATCACGGTGAGCATAAACTTATCACAGGCCTATGTATGGCCTATATTATATTGCCTTTTATATTTATATTGTACCGTAATAGCGATAATACAAACAAACAGGGATTAAATTAAACATAATCTACTCTATCAAATGCATGATCATTATATGTTGTCGACTAATAGAAATATGAATACGGAGCCAATGTTTTATTAATTATTTTAACTATTATTCCATAGCTACGCAGGTTAGTAAATGTGGATCTATAATTAGATAAGATTAAAACATAAATCCGCGAATTTTTACAACTTACGAGTTTTGCGCGTTCACCAAATTCCAATCCACACAACATTCACAATCAGGTATCTTGAAACACACTAATAGTAAAACTATATTACCAATATTATTCCACTAAATGTAGGTCGTAAATTTATTTTTGCGTATTTTTAAACAAATACGTCGAGACGAACGCGCAACTACTCACAGCGATCGCGCGCGGAATGATATTTTTAATTTTGCGGGCTAACGGCTAACGCCGAACGCAATGATCTTACACAGCACTCTTGTTACAAAATTCTTAACGCGGGAAAATTTAAAGTTAAATATTACTTTAATAATAAATTTATGCTATGTATCCATGTACTTAAATAGTAGGGTATAACAAGTATATAATAAAAATTCAATAAGATAAATTATGTTATTATAAACTCACTTTTAAATAAAGATTAAGAAAAATAGATCCGTTAAGGGTACAACTTTATACACATTACATTCTTAGTAGTGTACAACATTTTTAATAGATGTCACTTTTGCTGTATTAGAAAACTGTCTTTATTGGTCACTTAAATTTACTGGAGTACCCAATTACCCCAATAGATGGCGTGCAACTCAGTAAAATAATAAGTATGAGATACAGATATATAGATATAAAAATATATGCGAATAAATGTTCAAAAACTTAGCCAAGTTAACAACCTATTTTCAAAATGATTTCTTCAAAAGGTAGTATAAACTAAATTAAGTAAGTATAAATTCTGCCGAAAAGGTAGCAGACACTTATGATCTCTATAATATAATTGTACCTACCGTTATTTTGTGCCTACTTTTATTTTTAACCTATTCAAATTCAGCTTAGTTATAAAATCTGGACTGTTAAACTTACAAATACTTGGAGTTTTAATCCCCTTTAACGACGTAGTTTCCTGTCATTTTGAGTAGATCTTTAAATAATAGTAAAAAAACATAAAATAAATCCAGACGGTTACAAAATGTGTATGTGTGAGGATGTTATTCATCGATTTTCTCAACATCTGCACTCACTCACACTAACAGCATTCTATAGTGGTGTACCAATGATGGGCTTCATCGATAGTACTCAATAAAATAAAATAAATTTCAATTGCCTTGAGAACAGATCATGTGCTAATTAATCTTTAAATGTTTTCAAACTTAATTGAGGTTTAAAAATCAACAAAAGTAAAGTGTCCCAGTAAACTAATATTCTTATATATATATTTAGGACGTACACATTTTTTATTCATTAAAATTATCCTTTATTATATCTAATTATTGAAGGAATCATTATGAAATTAATTATTTTTAGTATTACTTTTCATAACACATATTCCTTTAAGCAATCCCTAATTGAGATGATATCAACTAATTTCCTAGGACTCATCTTCAATATAATTTAACGTTAACGTAAGGTGTTTGTTAGGTTATTTTTACTTTTTAATATTTTAATATTTCTAAGTGATTAATAAAAAAAAAATGGTGCGTGTACTTATGTATGCGCGTAAGAAGTTATACTTCTTTGGCTTTCTTTATTTTTTTTAAATATGAAATAATGAATAATCAATATTAGGCGTTAATAATTTAACAATATTTAATAATTAGTATATTATTCAATTATTAATTAATATTAATAATAATTATTATTATATTATTAATTCAATTTAATAACTAGGTATGTTTCATAACCTTTTAACTAAGTATAAATAGGTCTTTGTGAAAAAGCATTGCTAAATTTCTTTGACAAAATAATTAAAACTGCTTTATTTGTTTAATACGCGCACGCTCGGCGCCCATACTGAATTTTGTGTCACGGTGCGCGCGCATCGTAAAATTTCACTCTAATAAATTTTTCATAACGCGCCTAAAGAAGTATAACTTCAAAAAAAATCCGATTAAAAAAAAAACGTGTAAAGTTCTCCCTTTTAATAAAGTAAACGTTCGCCAACAATGTGTTGGATTTTGTCATACGGAAGTCAAAGCTTTCACTGTCTTTTTTTAAGCTCATCTAAATATAACAAGACATACTCAAGTTTTTATCGAAAATTTAATGCATCACTATGGACAATATGAATCACCAACCCACATATTCCTACAATGGTGAGATAGTGTGCTTGAAATGTATTGGTCGATACGCCTCTGCGGCATTGCGGCCTCCAATCAGAGTAGAGCATTTATAGCGTCTACCCCCGCTAAACCGGTTCTATATAAGCTCCCGTAACGGAAAATTCAACGTTATTAACCGTTCGGCAAGCCACTTAACTGGTCCCGCTGAACGTCGACTGACATTTATTTAAATAATTTATTTCTACGTTAGTTCAAGCAAACTACTTCAATATGGTGAGTTTCTTTATTATATATTATATTTGTTATCTAGTCGTTGTGGATTCTAATCGATATGATGCTAAAGTGCCGGGTGGATGCGCCATCTTGTCGGCGTTTACACGAGGCCGGGTGTGGCATTCTTTCTTTGAAAATTGAATATTCTATTGTTTAATCTCACTCCACCTCGCCAATACTTTTCGGTCTTCCAAGTTCCAGTAATGACACTTCTATAAATAGAATAATATCCCTTAATTTTTTTACTCATTTATCTAATTCTTCTCGTCCATTTTTAAGAGATGTAAGTAGGCCCATTCCATTATCTGTCTAGTTCCAGACTTCCTCAATTTATATAAAGATTTCACAATTTAGTCTTCATATATTGGCGACAAGATGACGTGTTTGACCTAAATGAAGGCCGAATTACCAAGGAACTAGAAGTGACGTCATTGATAAGTTATTGATTAATATTTGCCGGCGGTTGAGCAGCTAGCCTTATTCAATATTTTATTCTCATTACTGGAATACATCGTGTCTACGTAGAAGACGTTTTGCCACGAAAGTCTTCAAAGATCGTAGCGCGAACAATAACTTTCACCTAACTTTCATCTGGGTTCTGAATATAAAAGTACCTTTTATGAAGTATGTACTTGTAACTGGTGTACTTTAGTAGTAACAAATAGGCCCTTAAAGGGCGTTTCTTAAATGAGGTTATTTAACTAGCAGCAACCTATTACTTTCATTATAGTTTTTATTTATCCCTGGTTTTTTTTTCGGAATTAAAATTATGTTCAACCGATAGGTTTATAAGAATAGTTCAAATATAACTAATTTTTTTTTGTCCACAGCGTGAATGTATCTCAGTCCACGTTGGTCAAGCGGGAGTCCAGATCGGTAATGCCTGCTGGGAGCTGTATTGTCTTGAGCATGGCATCCAGCCTGATGGTCAAATGCCCACAGACAAAACCATTGGTGGTGGTGATGACTCTTTCAACACTTTCTTCAGTGAGACCGGAGCCGGCAAGCACGTCCCCAGGGCTGTGTTTGTTGACTTGGAGCCTACAGTAGTTGGTGAGTGTTGTAAAAAATCACAATTTTTCATATGATTTCAACAGTTTTTTGTTTGTTTTTTATTGAGAGTATATAATATATCAATTCTATATTATTTCTTCTTTACAGATGAGGTTCGCACAGGCACATACAGACAGTTGTTTCATCCAGAACAACTTATCACTGGTAAGGAAGATGCTGCCAACAACTACGCGCGTGGTCACTACACAATCGGAAAGGAAATCGTCGACCTAGTCCTTGACAGAATCCGCAAGCTTGCTGACCAGTGCACTGGTCTTCAGGGTTTCCTCATCTTCCACTCATTCGGAGGAGGCACTGGATCTGGTTTCACATCTCTTCTTATGGAGCGTCTCTCTGTGGACTACGGAAAGAAGTCCAAGCTTGAGTTCGCTATCTACCCAGCTCCCCAAGTCTCCACTGCTGTTGTTGAACCCTACAACTCCATCCTCACCACCCACACCACCCTGGAGCACTCCGACTGTGCCTTCATGGTCGACAATGAAGCTATCTACGACATCTGCAGACGCAACTTGGACATTGAACGCCCAACATACACTAACCTGAACAGGCTTATCGGTCAAATCGTTTCTTCAATTACGGCCTCCCTGCGTTTCGACGGCGCACTCAACGTCGATCTTACCGAGTTCCAGACCAACTTGGTCCCCTACCCACGTATCCACTTCCCGTTGGTCACCTACGCCCCAGTCATCTCTGCTGAGAAGGCGTACCACGAACAGTTGTCGGTTGCCGAAATCACCAACGCTTGCTTTGAGCCCGCAAACCAGATGGTAAAATGCGACCCCCGTCACGGCAAATACATGGCTTGCTGCATGTTGTACCGTGGTGACGTCGTGCCTAAGGACGTAAACGCTGCCATTGCTACCATCAAGACCAAGCGCACCATTCAGTTTGTAGACTGGTGTCCTACCGGTTTCAAGGTCGGTATTAACTACCAGCCACCCACTGTTGTTCCTGGTGGTGACTTGGCCAAGGTACAGCGTGCCGTGTGCATGTTGTCTAACACCACTGCCATCGCTGAGGCTTGGGCTCGTTTGGACCACAAGTTCGACCTTATGTACGCCAAGCGTGCTTTCGTCCACTGGTACGTCGGTGAGGGTATGGAGGAGGGAGAGTTCTCCGAGGCCCGTGAGGACTTGGCAGCTCTTGAGAAGGACTACGAAGAGGTCGGTATGGACTCTGCTGAGGGAGAAGGCGAGGGTGCTGAAGAGTACTAATTTATTTTCAATCATTCCGCACCAAACGTGAATAAAAGAATATGATTTATATTGTGTTTCTCTCCTAAATTTCCTTGTACTAGTAATTCTACTTCAATTATATTACAATTTTCTAATAACAATAACACAAATCTGTGACAAGTATTTAACTTGTTTATTTGTCTCTTAGAATAATTATCTTGAAATTTACTATGGTTAGAATATAATATCGGATGAATATTTAAAACTACAAAGATGTTCAATAAATAGCGGATCACGGCTTTTGTTCTGCATTCAAAAATACCTAAACCAATCAGGTCCAAGCGTTTATTAAAATACAAGAATATTATAGTTATTAGCTGATGGTCGATTATAAAAAGGCGTCAGATGAAATAGTATAAAATTTTATTATCGGTGATGATTATGGCGAGTTCACCGAGGCACATAAATTATTAAATCATAGGTACGCTCAAAGATGCTATTAATAAATAAAGCAAAATAATTATTGATAAAAATGTATTTTTGGTCCATGTTTAAGAAAATGTTTCATATATGTATTTGAAAATTTAATAGCAATGGCTAAGAAACTTGATAAATTTTAAGTTAACTTTAACTGCCGGCCAAGAAATTGAATGCAAACACAAACAAAATGTTTATAGGTCTTGTGTAGACAAAATGTCAATAATCAATATTATCTTCTACCCAGAACAGAACTAATAAAATTCTAACGAGATCTATATATAGAGATAAGTGATGAGTCGACGTTTTAAATTTTTTCAGTTACTTCATTCAGTACCTAGTAAAAAGTGATAATACATTTCTCGAATATGTTTTACGTTCAATGTAAATTCGTTCCGAATAAATTAGCACAATATTGTGTCATAAGCAGGCAGCCGTCGCGATAGCACCATATAAGGCTAGAATAAAAATGATGTCAGACCGCCCACAAACAAGCTGCGTAGGACTATCCAAGGATTACTTGTTCAACTTTAATTCCCAGTAACTACTCGTTACATACTTGAATCTGGGTCATTATAACAGGAAAATTATAAGCCCCATAGTCGTTAAAGCTTGACGTTAATATTTTTTGTTAATTGTTAACTACTATTGGAAACCGTATTATATCCGAGAATTATAAATAAAAACTTTCCTCGGCCGACTTCGCGTTTCGGTTTTTCGCGTACATAAAGATGTTGTTTATCGATCTTTATACCAACACCATCACATTTCAGTTCACGGTTTATCCCCAAAGACCAAAGAAAATAGGTATTGATACCCCATTATACTGCTATCGAAGTAGGTAACGTTCGTATAGTACTACATTCTTAAAAAAATTATGGTTGGTTTTTCATCTTAATTAATAATACACATTAGGATTGGTTAGTAAACGAACCTATCTGTATATATAATAATAAATATAATTTATTTGCAAGAATATGGTACAAGAATGTTTTGGTGGTACAAACTAAAGTTCGCATAATTCTGCCACATAATGGCATGCAAATTTGTCAAACACAACAACAAAGGGTAGATATAGAGGTTAAAATTACAATTATGAGTCATAATATGTAAAAAATATATTAGACAATAATAATACAACTTTAAAATAGCTGGAAATGAATAATAAAGATCTTGATTAGGGGAATTACAAGTGTTCAGTATATTATTTATGTATCATATAATATATGTATGTTAGCGCTAGATAAATTATTCATGCTATGGACAGCGATATAGATACGACTGTTGATTAATTATAGAAAGAACTTAATACTTCCGGTTTTATATACGAAATCATCTGTTACCTAAATACGTTATGCCAAAACATAAAGGATTTGCCTTGCTTAGTTCCAAATCTCGATTCTCAATTTAAGGGTAAAGACCCACCCTCATCCGGGAATAAGTCCTGCACGATGTACCGTGGTAAAAATAACTTAATGTGTGCAAGGCAAGTATTTATATGGAAGGTCTATGACCTTTCATATTTTTAACCTAAGCGTGGGCCGACAACTAACTACTGGATGCAATATCAAATGTATAAAATCGTTTTAGTTTCTTTTCGTCTTTAAGTCCTTCCTTAATTAGTAATATTATTTCGTTATTTGTTAATATTGTTTAGAAGATGGGTTGACTGTAATATTTCTTCATTTTTCCACAAGTTAAAGACTTGCTCGACGTAGCAAGCAAAACGTGATTTCTGACAATTTCAGGAGGTTTATTACATATTAGAAAATTGTAACTTGAGACTGAAACATTTTGTCAGGCTGTTTCAGACCAAGTGTACAGTACATTGTAATTTGTACATTGGTACAGTTTTCAGGATTGGTTATATCCTTTTGATAAAGGAATATTATAGAGTTAACTTTGTAGGTGTGAGACAAGGACGGAATGATAAGTGAGAGACGGCAGATCTTAGCGAAGCGAAGAAGACCTTCTCGAAGCCAGAGTGAACATTCTAGAACGCCCTACGACAAGACCGGAGCGATAAAGACTACGTACGTTCTAGAATTGTGCGATAAGAATAAAATAACAACAATTTAATTGGTATTTAGAAAGTTCTCAAACATTGTTCACGAGTATTCCCAGGGTATATACCTAAGTGAGCCGAAAATTTCAGTTTTAAAAGATAAAACACATAAAGTGCGAATGGTAAAGACTTGTGATAAAGTACTGTGTGAAGTGTGCGAAATTGAAGTAATTAGTGACGGAATTTTGTGTGTCGTAATTAGTGTATTTCTTCGTGTAATTTGTGTTTTTGTCTTTTTAGTACATTTAAATGCCTGGTTCATTTATTTAAAAATAAATCCTTGAAGAGATCTACGGCGATTTCTATCTGATCCCCTAGCTCGTAACTATATTATATTTTGCAGGTCAAAAATTGTCCCGTTTGCAGAAAACGCGCGAAAATGTAAGAAGCAGAATATAAAAAAAACGTGCCAAGAGTTTCATTCTTATTTCAAATCGTCACCAGCTATATTAAAACAAATTTGTTCTTCTGATAAATATTACAAAAAAAATTTGGGTACCCATATTTTGTGATTCGTAACTTTTATGCCAACTAACGTTTTCTAAATAAATAACTTAAAAAAAAATTTTTTTTTCTATGTCTTCTTGTTATTTGACCAAAATTAAATCAATGTCCCGTTTTGTGTCAAAGAATAAATGGTAAATTTACCCATAATAGACGCACACGCGAAAAAATATACCGAGCGAAAGCAAGCGACGGGGAATTCCCCGTTCCATTCGATAGACGCGCATCGAACATTGGTTGATTGATCTCAGGGATTCCAACATAAGGTTTAAGATAAGGATTGGATATTTTAAAATTTCATATCTTTTTTTAATTTAAAATATCGCCTATTGTTTTCAGTGGGGACTGGGGGCCCTTTGTATCCACGGGGCCCTGGGCTGCAGCCCTAAAAGCCCTTAAGTAGGTCCGCTCTGTATAAAAGCAATAGTTTGGACATTGTATATTCAAAATAACTCGTGAACTTAATTTATCTTTTTATGTCGGTAAACAAATAATTTCTCAAATGTTGCTAATTCTTAAGAGATTGTCATATTGACCAATACGTTGTATCTTATCATTGATAACATCGATGACTGATATATTTAGTACCTAGATACTCCTTTGTATTAGTACTTGTTGAGTGGTGAGCCAAAATGTTGTGTACATATTTTATATTAATCTTATTTGGCCTGTGTGAGTAATTTATTTATTTATTAAATATCACTTAATCTATGTTTATTTAATTAAAGGATCCTAAGACCGATTGCTCGACAAAAGTAAAAATAATTTACAATTTTTTTATTAGTACATACTAATCGTTTGTAAAAACTATATTCGTACGGTATTACTACGACGTATGAAAAACGTTATTTAGTCTCATTCTTTACTATTCGTTTGTGTTTTTTTTAAATCGGTTTACTTCGGTAAGAAGTACTACTTCAACCATTCATAGATTTTTTAAATGTTTACATTTACTTTTATTTCTCGTAAATGATAATAATAATAGCTAATAGCTAAAAAATAGCTTCATTATTGCTTTACGCGCAAGCATCTTGAATAGGTAGGTACCTAAATTTCACCTCGCTTGGGTGCGTAAAAAAATAAAACGTTATCGAAATTTCTAAGATTTTATTAATGATAATAATCGCTCTCGTGATACAGTCATCTCAGACATGCGTCCCATTAGAGTTTAAGCGGAATAGAGTGCATTTTGTTTTTGATTATATCTCCGCTGTCAGTTTCAAAACTATCATGGCCGAATCTCCTTAGAAAACATTATTATTCAACGCTTATAGGATTTTAAAATACAAAAAACCGATATATTTTGCGACTCACTATTCACCAGCCGAATGACATACATACTCCAGCCGGTCCTTTGCCAAAAATGGCAAGATTGTAACTGGTTTCTGTGTTGGTCTTTTGATTTCTCCCAGTATAAAATTGGTTACATAATTATTATTTAGTTATTTTATAGGTTCATTACTCCTTGAATAATAATTTTATTTATAGAATTAAAAGTTTGCTCTTCTTCGTGATGCTATCTTATATTTTTTGTAAATTAGATATTTCTGTAATGTCATGTGTATGTCCTAAAGTAATAATTATTTAAAATTATTCCTCCGAACAGCACAAGCACAGGACTATTCAGAGGAGCTTCAAATCGTTGACTTGACCAAATTAAATGACACTCTATCCACTAACCATAGGATTATCGGAGGACAACCAGTTAATATAGAAAAATATCCATATACAGTGCAGGTAGAAATTTGCCGTATTATAGTACCTACGTGCAGCTGCGCGCTTTCATTCACACGGGAACTATCAACTATACATCACAATTCAATATGTCACTGTAACTCATATTTCTCAGCTGTAACAATAAACTACAAGCTCCTTCCTTATCAGAATGCCAAATCATAATATGACTGCTTCACGACTGATTTGAGCGCTACCGCCGCCGCGAAAACCGCTGTGAGAGTTCGAAAAGAGAGTTACAGAATCGCAAGGCAGTGATCTATACTCTTTGTATTACTAAACTGTCTCAGACCGATAAAAAAAATTTCAAAATCGTAAAATTATACGTTTATATGTTTGAAGATTGGAGCAAAATTAGGGTTATTAACAAAATAATAACTATATTCGTAGGTGATCTTTCTTCACGTGCAACTTTTCGAAACGCCTATGAGGCTGACTTTTAATTCATACATATGCATATAGATTACCAACCTGTAACAAACAACCCAAACACTGTTATGGAAGCTGCAACGGCGGTTAACAGCTCGTAGTGTGGGGTAACTGTGGGTTACGGCATAGGCCTTTTTTGATATCCCAGGCGGAAATGCACCCCTGAACAATACTACTATGTGGGACTCAATCAAGACCAGAATCTCTGGTATTGAGAGACTGGGTGAGAATTAATCACTAAAACTCGGGTAGTAGGTACTAACAAAGCAGGGTTATAGAGGATTCAGGATCAGGTAGTGGTTTGCAAAATATCCAGTGGATATAAAAGTAGACTCTTCATAGAGCAGACGAAATAATACGAAAACAATTGCATTGAAATAGCTGATGGACAATACCTCGATTTATAGAAAGAGTAAGCCAGTACTTTCCACCAGCTACCGTTTTGGTAAATAAATATATTATTTTTATGTTAAACTTTGCATACAACATTTATTCTAATAACTGATAACACTATCGCTGCTATCAATATTAAGTTTCAAAGGATGCGGTCCGGGAACCTTTCATGAGATTTAGATATAGATAGTGCTGAAAGGTTATATTTTGTGTTAGCATTTTAGTAACATGTCTCCATCTGAAGTAGATAAATTGAAACGATACTAGAGAAAGATTCTAAGTGGAATAGTAGCAACCCTGTTAAGTTTAACTATGCTATAAAAAAAAACAAAATGGAATCGAATTATAATAGTTACACTAAAGATAGAAATTGCCTTGCCAAAATGCTTCTGATAGCACCTTGGACGTACGATAAGGGTAATTTACTCGTAAGTGAAGGAAAATTGTAATACAGGTACAAAAAATTAAAATTAAATTACCAGTATGAGAGTTGACGACCATCGGGAGCTGAGAGAAAGCTTAACAATGAAATCGCTATGAAGTTGCGGAGTAAGCCTAACTCTAAATGAAATTTAACAGACCCGTCGCTTTTTATTAGAACCATGAGCAGAATTAATTTGGCTCGTACCTACATTTACACTTACACAAAATATTATTTCAGGTTCTTCTGAACGGTGGTTTGACATGTGGCGGTTCACTCCTGTCCACTTCACATGTTCTCACTTCGGCCCACTGCTTTTTTGCTCAGTAAGTAGACAAAAATAGAGCAGCGTCAGCCTAGCGGCTAAGTATGCGACTCTCACCTCTGGAGACGAGCGTTTGACACGCACCTATGCACCATATCCAAAAATCATCAAGGAAACACATGCTGAAATCTGAAAGCAAGGATTTAACCGCCTTTTAACATTTACTAAGATCATAAAGAAGTATTAGTCTTATATCATTATCATAACACCGAAAATTAAACACTTTTGCTGATAACATTTACAGGAATCAGATAAAAACTATACAAAATTATTGGAATTGTTTATTGGATTAAAAAGATTAGATTTCTTATCAAATTTCGTTCTAGGAATAAAATAAAGAATATATTTAAGAGTATATACAGGTATGTTTATCAAATTCTGGAGTAGAAGAAAAGGCAACAGGTCATCAGGCAAGTCCTGTGGTTGCACAGCACTGATTTTTAGCCTCCATATTCGGCTTGACTATACAACATTTCACAAAAACCTAATATTTATAAAATAATTCAAAATAAGCCGCTGGCGATGAACGATATATAGAAAGAGTTCCTTTGGAGATGGACCTAAGATAACTTTTCTTTTCATTACATTATTGGCTTATTAGTTAACGTATTGGAAGAGAGTTGTTTGTTTGTGGCTCTAGTGTTTAAATTTATTTGTAGCTCACGCACTAGACAGTATTTATACTTGAATAGAAAATATGAAATTAGTATTTATAATACAAATACTTTTTTATTTCAGTCTGTTAATTAGAAAATGGTATTGGTAAAATTGCTTAACCAATTCAAAGCTTTCAAGAGCTTGTTTATAGTTTAAATATCTCAACGAATGAATCGATATATTTATAATCGAATGAATGTATTTCAGAAATGGTCAAATGCTGAGACCTTCGCAGTTGAGTGTACGATTAGGGTCTACAATGCAAGGTTCAGGTAATGTACTCAAATTATGTTACTTCTGAAAAAACTATTATAAAGCAGATTTTATTTATTCATCAATTTAAAAAAAATAATAATATTACCATGTTGATGTTTGTATATACATGTTATTGATGGCCGTGGATTATATTTAAGTTCGATTGTTATCTATTTAAATTGTAAATCACTTGTAATAAATTTGATAAGTTTATTTCGCGGAATCTTACAATCGGCATGATTCTAGGTATTGGCATATTAGGGATCGATGAAAGTTTAAGTAAAATTGGTTAAGAAAGCGGATTCCTGGATCGGAAATGTATAATTTTGGTGTAAATATTTAATTATATCTTTATTTAGTTTCATTTTCAGTTGACAGGTATTTGAAATCAGTGTACTATTTTATTACTTTAACCCTTTCACTTTGGGGTTTTAATAACGGTGAACTGAAATATTTAAAGGGTTTAGGTTTTAAATGTACATATCTTGCTGGTATTTGAATAAAAAGCTAAAAGATGCTTCCTAAAATTGAGAGTCGAGATTATGCGCTAAGTGTGACATCTCAAAAGCTTATTAGATTTGACATATTGGAATTATACTTGGCGATAGCCCTCCGATTAAAAAATATATTATTTCATTTAAAACATGTTTCAGGTGGAACAGTAGTGAGTGTATCCAGATTTGTAATTCACGAAAATTATAATATACCAATACGGAATAACGACATTGGAATATTGTTTCTGTCACGTCGCGTGACGCTAAGCAATCAAATCTCTCTGGCCTTTATTCCTCTGCAAGGAAATATGGTGCCAGATAGAGCTCCTGTTACATATGTTGGATGGGGACAGACTAATGTAAGAACTTATTATGTTAGAGGATTTCTGATGAATACTGTTTAAGGGAGCGTTCAAGTATTACGTCACGCAATTTTTGGAGATTATTGACCCCCCTCCCCCATGTAACGCGCCGTAACGTTTTTCTGTACCCAATAGTAAAACGTTTCGTGACCACCCAGTAACTCTTTAGACCTAAAATGGTGTGGTGTAATGTGGTGTAAAGTACTGGAAATAATATTAACAATATTATTAATAAATAAATATTAATATAATTCAAATTCATTCCCCGCCCCGCATCGTAACGTTTTACAAACAAACCCCCTCCCCCCAAAATTCGTTACGTAATACTTGAACTCACCTCCCCAAACTATCAAACATATAGGTATGAACCTAACCTAACAATATTTTTCTAGTTTATAGTTGTACATTAGAGAAGTTTTTCAAACCACAAATTTATGATCTGTATCATCATAAAAAACTACATACTACCCCTAATTTTCACACCTCTACGATCAACCCCTATATTTTATTATTGTAGATATTTTTTTTATTGAACTAAAAAAATGTTTCCTAGAAATAATATACATAGGCAAAACAACGTTTGCCGGGTCAGCTAGTAATTACATATGCGGAGTGTGTGGATCCAGATTTATACTGTTTTTTTTAGTTTGCTGTAATTAATGATTTTGTAAATTCTCAGGTAAATGTGCCCGTTGGCTCAACAGTTCTCAACGAAGTGCATGTACAAAATATCAACCTGACGATTTGCTCAATAAGGTACAATGAACTGAGTCAATTGACGGGGCAGACTTATATAGTCACCAACGATATGCTTTGCGCAGGAATCCTTGATGTTGGACGTAAGTATTAAAACATAAACGTAATTATAACAATAATATCCAGTTGCGCTAGAACCCAAAATGGTTCTTGGCGTCAAATTGCAAACGTTTCATTGATTATTGAAGTGAAACTTCTTTATCGGGGTTGGAAAAAAATTTAGTGTAACATTTTTTCGTTACGCGTCACATTTTTCCGTTACGCGCCATGTTGCTTTTTGAAGTCAAACTTCTTTATCGGCGTTAGAATGATTTTTTTATCGACGTATGGAAGAAATTTTGTAGCATAATAACGATAACAATGATAGTAATAATTCTATTACAATTAATGAAATTCTGTAATAATCTTAGTAGTAATAAGGTAAAATGAAATAATTGTATTTGTATTCATATCTATGATAATAAAAGCCTTTTGTTAAACTTTATTTAACCAATTTCGTTAAGTTGCATATAGTAGATCATTTTTAGAAAAATAAGGTCATAAAGAAGTTTCACTTCTTACGTGTGTACACTGTACACCTAGTACACGCACACATTTTTATTATTTTTATTTCATACTAAGTGATCAGGCTTTTTACATATGTCGTCGATTTTTGTATATGAGACATGCTGGTTTCCTTCACTGTACGAAACTACGAAAGGCAGAAAGTCTATTGGTGCACGGCCGGGGATCGAACCTGGGCCGGGGGACCTCAGTGGTGAGAGTCGCACATGAAAACCATTAGGCTGATACTGCTATTGTATCACATATAATAAACAGAAAGCGGTATAGAGCAGTGTTGGCCTAGTGGCTTCAGCGTACGACTCTCGTACCTTAGGTCGTAGGTTCCATCCCTGGCTGTGCACCAATGGACTTTCTTTCTATGTTCGCATTTAACATTTGCTCGAACGGTGAAGGAAAACATCGTGAGGAAACCGACATGTCTTAGACCCAAAAATCGACGGCGTGTATCAGGCACTAAAGGCTGATCACCTTTTCATGATTTAAAAATGATCATGAAACAGATTCATAAATCTGAGATTAAGACCTAAAGTAGTTCGTATTATTATCGTCATATTTTGGTCTATTACAATTTTCATAAAAAACAGTGAAAATTAGTCACATTTATAAATTCGTGTTTTTAAAAATTAAACACCAAGACACAAATTTTATTCATGACCTTTTTTTTTATTATAGCATATTTTCAAAAGACTGTTGGTATTTATTTTTCGTGTTTGTAAAAAATAGTCCTTCTAAGTTACTCTATTATATGATTAGATCTTCAAATACATTAAAATAACTTAATTGTAGAAAAAGACGCGTGCCAGGGCGATAGCGGAGGACCTGTAATATACAATGGTGTTGTAGTGGGCATAACATCATGGGGATCAAGCTGTGGGCACCCAAGTTACCCAGGAGTTAACTCCAGGGTCTCTAGCTATACAACATGGATTACCCGAACGGTGAGTTCCACGATCTTTCTCTCAATTCTGTGCTAAAAAGGGCCTCAAAGCTAATTTTGATTTATTTATAATTTAAATTTATTTTTAGATGAGAGGATCAGCAATAACCAGTGCCGGGTCATTAAAAATGATCATCGTATTTATGCTATGTAGTATATTATACAGTTATTAGAGATTTTACAATTTCATTTAGTAAGTAGTAAGTAATTCCAAGAGCTCGCTTTATTGCTCAACCAATGACTTAAGTTTTTCTTAAATTTCTATCTCAGGAAAAGTATCGGATATCACATATGAATATAATTAACGAGTAATGATATAGATATAGTATGGTACAGAGTAAATATAAGGTACAGGTGACCGCGTCACGACGCCGCGCGCCCACGCACTGACAGCAACACTACTTGACGACACAGCACTGAAACAATCGACCAACATTAATATAATATGTAGCACAAAGCTTTATGTGCGTTGAAATAAAAGTTCTTAAATATGTATATATAAACGAGGATAATGTACTAAATAAACTGTTATTAAGACACTTTTACATGTAATTTCTACTTTTAAATATCCTGTATTATTGTATTATTTATGATGTAAATAAAGTAATGATAATAAGTAAAATATGACAAGCGTATTTATTTGCAAGGCGAGTACAAATTAACATGCGATGACCTACTAGAGTCGCGTCAAGTGTGCCTGGGACCTTTATCAGTGAGAGCTTCATTGATGAGTAGGCCATCGACGAGGGACCCCGCACTGAGCGATGAGCCCCTCCACGAGCTGCGGCCTCGTGATTCCTCGCCCCTCTTCATCCCCCTCCGTTATCTTCTATCGAAATTACTTAATTAACGTTTAATCAATGATTGAATATAACTAAGCCATTATACGTCACGATTTCCTACGCAAGTTTTACGTTTTACATACTGTCTTAAATTTAGGTATGTTGATCTATAAAACCATCCCGTTATGATTTTTCGTCACATTTGTAAAATTCATGTAATTAAATTTCTTTCAAATTGAGCAGTGTCAATTTTACATTAAGAAGCTATGAAAATATTTCTTAACCGAGCAAGCAAATGTGAGGATGAAAGCGTAAAACGAATGACAACAAGTTCAGGAGATTCCTGACTATTATTGACAAAAAATTAACGTTTACATCGCAGATCAATAAAGTAGTCACCACATCCCCACGAATGCTTGGATTTCTTAAACGGAATGCGGATTGTTTTGGTTGTACGACTAAAACAATTTTGTACAACGCTCTGGTACGGTTCATGTTGAATTTGGCAGTATTTTATGGAATCCACTATATATGTGATCCATTCGCAACGCGTTGAAAGCATTCAAAGATCTTTTACGCAACACCTAGCTTTCATAAGCAGAGGATTTTCACATAGACACCCGTACCATCAGCGACTTATATGTTATCTCTGTACAATCGGAGAACTCTAGCCGGTGTTACCTTCTTCCATAAATTGCTCAATAACCATATACAGAGCAGTGACCTTTTACAGGATATCAAAATTGTCGTCCCTTACTCATTCCCTAGGTTTAAAATCAACAATATCTTCCAAATTCCTTCTGCCAAAACCAACCTAGGAGTTCAGGCACCCATGATTTATTCAACAATTAAAAAAAATTTTATCAGTTTACCTTGTTGATGTATGTATATAATTTGTTATTGATGGTCGTGGACAATATTTTAGTTTGATTGTTATCTATTTAAATTGTTAATCACTTATAATTAACTTGATAAGATTATTTTATTTCGCGGAAACTAACAATTGGCATGATTCTAGGTGTTGGTATATTGGGGAACGATCAAAGTTTAATTAAAATTGGTAAAAAAGCGCATTCCTGGATTGGAAATGTATAATATAGGTGTAAATATTTGTAATATATCTTTATTTTGTTTTATTTTCAGTTGACAGGTATATGAAATCAGTGTACTATTTATTTTTATATTTACTTTCACTTTGGGGTTTTAAGAACGGTGAACTGAAATTGAACTTAAAGGGTTTTTTAAATGTATCTTGCTGGAATTTTAATAAAAAGCTAAAAGATGCTTCCTAAAATTAAGAGTCCAGATTATGCGCTAAGTGTGACTTCTAAAAAGCTATTATATTGGAGATATACTAGCCGATAGCCCTCCGATTAAAAAAAAATATTGTTTCATTTAAAACATATTTCAGGTGGAACAGTAGTGAGTGTATCGAGATTTGTAATTCACGAAAATTATAATATACCAATACGGAATAACGACATTGGAATATTGTTTCTGTCACGTCGCGTGACGCTAAGCAATCAAATCTCTCTGGCCTTTATTCCTCAGCAAGGAAATATGGTGCCAGATAGAGCTCCTGTTACATATGTTGGATGGGGACAGACTAATGTAAGAACTTATTATGTTAAGAGATTTCTGACGAATACTGTTTAACGCTATAAAAATTACTCGGCAAATAATGTGTTTGATAATACGTGTCTGGGTTAAGTGCCAATGGAATTTCATTTAGCTACACTTTTCTGGTAAATGTACAATAGTTTAGTAGCAAAGGCAAAAATTAGGGTAAATAATTATGGGTGTATTTAAAGAAGAGAACTAACTCACCACCCCAAACTATCAAACATATAGGTATGAACCTAACCTATTGGTGTTTTGAAATAATAAAAGTTTTATGGTTGGTTACCAACAATATTATTTATAGTTAAACATTACAGTCCATCCATTATGTTGTATTGCTCCTAATACTAATACAGATGGCGCTCGTCATATCATAATTTCATATTATTATGCCTTGAATGAAGGCCCTCGATAATGTTCATTTTAGTTTAACATTATTTATGATTTTGTAAATTCTCAGGTAAATGTGCCCGTCGGCTCAACAGTTCTCAACGAAGTGCATGTACAAAATATCAACCTGACGATTTGCTCAATAAGGTACAATCAACTGAGTCAATTGACGGGGCAGACTTATATAGTCACCAACGACATGCTTTGCGCAGGAATCCTTGATGTTGGACGTAAGTTTTAAAACACAAAAGTACCTAATTATAATAAAAATAATTCAGTGGCGCTGGAACCCAAATTGGTTCTTGGCCTCAGATTGCAAACGTTGCATTGATTATTTTTCATTCATAGTAAGTGCCTTTTAACCGACCTCCACCCCTGAGGGTGAGAGACGCACATGAAAACCAATAGGCTTACACTGCTATTGTATAACATATATAAACAGAAACGTTCACATGTCAAACACGCATCTGTTCGTCTTATTAACGTCATATTTTGGTCTATTACAATTTACATGAAAAGCAGTGAAGATTTACTGTTTTAAAAATTTAAACCCATATTTTCATGTTTACCTATGGTATTTATTTTTCGCGCTTGTAATAAATAGTCCGACTTACATGATTAGATCTTCAGATACATTAAAACAACTTAATTGTAGAAAAAGACGCGTGCCTGGGCGATAGCGGAGGCCCCGTAATATACAATGGGGTTGTAGTGGGCATAACATCATGGGGATACAGCTGTGGGCACCCAAACTACCCACGAGTTAACTCCAGGGTGTCTAGCTATACAACATGGATTACCCGAACGGTGAGTTCTACGATCTTTCTCTTAATTATCAGCTAAAAAGGCCTCAAAGGTGATTTTGATTTATTTATAATTTAAATTTGTTTTCAGATGACAGGATCAGCAATAACCAGTGCCGGTTCATTAAAAATGATCATCGTATTTATGCTATGTAGTATATTATATAGTTATTAAAGAGATTTTACAATTTCATTTATTTAACATCTATCATTCAAAATATGTACAAACTGCAGTTATATTCAAGAGCTCGCTTTATTGCTCAACCAATGACTTAAGTTTTTTTAAATTTCTATCTCAGGAAATGTATAAATAAAACACAAATTTCGGATATCACATATGAATATAATTAACGAGTAATGATATAGATATAGTATGGTACAGAATAAATATAAGGTACAGGTGACCGCGTCACGACGCCGCGCGCCCACGCACTGACAGCAACACTACTTGACGACACAGCACTGAAACAATCGACCAACATTAATATAATATGTAGAATAAAGTTCTTAAATATATATAAACGAGGATAGTGTAATAATAAAGTAGTACTAAAAAAACTTTTATATCTATTGTCTACTTTTAAAATAGCCTGTATTATTGTATTATTTATGATGTAAATAAAGTCATTATTATAATTAAAATACGACAAGCGTATTTATTTGCAACGCGGGTCCATATTATAGACCTACTAGGGTCGCGTCAAGTGTGGTACCTTTATCAGTGAGAGCTTCATCGATGAGTAGATCAGCGACGAGGGACCCCGCACTGAGCCCCTCCACGAGCCGCGGCCTCGCGCTTCCTCGCCCCTCTTCATCCCCCTCCGCTATCTTCCACCTTGACAACTCTTCGCTTACGGGAACTGTCTCGCCTTCTATCGGCTTGCTTTGATATCTGGAAAATGTATATCAATTTACATATTTAAGTAAAGGTTTATAATTATATATCCAAGGAAAGTGAAACTCAGCTACGAAAGAAAATATAGTATTTTTAGTTTTCGATTTGATTTATAGTGAAATTATGTAATTATAGTATCATTAATAATTGAATATTACTAAGCCATTATACGTCACGATTTCCTACACAAGTTTAACATACTGTCTTATCGTATTATTTAATAAGTTTAGGTATGAAGGTTAATCTTTAAAACCATCCCGTTGTGATTATTCGTCGTGTGAAATTAGTGTTATTAAATTTCTTTTAAATTGAGGAATAACAAATGTACATTAACCGAGCACGTATCTACCAAATAGTGAGAATGAAAGTGTAAAACGAAAGACAACAAGTTCATTAAGGTGCAACCATTTAATAAAACGTGTTATTATATTCAGATTATTTGCAATATGATTACCGATGTAACAAATTATCAAATGCCACTATGATCACTCCAGCATACCTGCTTTCCACGAATGGGGTGAAGACAGCCTCCCGGTACAGCCTCAGGGAGTTGTCAATGACAGTACAGGTCATGTCCCGCAATGGGTCTATTATTAAGTAACTTCGCTCTGTTTGCTCTCCCTCCTCTAGTAAATCATCTGGACTTAACTTCTTTTCACTCTGAAATCAGAACATAATTTAGTATTAATAATAATATGGAAAATGAAAAATTCAAAAATGTTTTGTGCAGGCCATTCAACACAGTAAGCAATTATGTACTTCCTAAGAAACTTAGAATGTGCAGTCGAAAATCGTCTCTTGACATCGCATCCTGACAATTCAGAAATCGGGCCAATCTCAAAACTATCAAAATTTTTGAAAATGCATTTTAATTACGTAAGATCGTATGAATTTTATAAATTATAATTTTATAGTGTGGGTTGATCAGGAACAGCTATTTTATGAGTACATTTAAGCGGTTTTAGTTTTTTTTTATAATGAATATGAGTTATAGTATTTAATTGAAGAAAAGAAACAGTTGAAAGAAATGGTAAGGTTATTATTTTGTATTTATTCCTGCATCATAATAGTTTATTTGCAATGTTATAACTTTTATATAATATAAATATTAAAAAATGTAAGCGCTTATTTTAAATAATATGCTCTTACGACGTCTATAAGTTTACTTTATTTTTTCCTGTATGAATAAAGAATATTTTGTTTTGAATAAAAAATACAAAAGTACGTACGATAGTTACAGGCGCAGGATCCATAATCGCGACTCTATGTCCGGCAAGTGCGTCCTCAACGACGTACGTACGTGCGCGCGTACTATCCGTTAGCACGTACGTGTCATGCGCATTTTCTTCGCACCAAGAGGTATTATCGCATGATGTTTCACCTTAATTAAACATATATTATATGTGTTAAAACAAATTACTGTTATTTTCTTTAATAAGTAAAGTAACTAATACAAAAAGTTTTCTTATATTTAATTTAAAATGGCTATCACTTTATTATTTTTAGATAATGAGAATAACTTATAATAGAACATATTAATAACTTCTGTCATTAAGCGTATAATATACTAAAGTAATATATGAGAGCTTTATACAAATACATTAGGACGTTGATAACAAAAATTTGAACCCCACGTGTTATATGAAAAGTTACATATAATTCAATCGCTTTTACGTTAAAATCAATCGTTATAATGGCAAACTGATACACCACAATGTAATAAAGACGAATTTACAATAATTCAATATAATTCTTAAAGGGCCGGCGATGCACTCGCAAAGCCCTCTAGCATTAAGAGTCCATGGGCGGCGGTACCACTTAACATCAGGTGAGCCTTTTGCCCTGTTTTATAAAAAAATACCCTTTGTTTTAGTAAAGTTTGGTCTAGAATCTAGATAAAGAATTTTTTACTAGACCATTACCATTTTATCTCTAAGGATAACTTTAAAAGTGTCACCCTATTTGTTAAGCGGGTATCTATAACTTACCTTCAACGTCTGCGTCGTTTTCGGCGTCCCCGTCGCCATCGACATCGCCGCCCTCTACGACGGTACCTTCTTGTGATTGGACTAGATCGATTTTGTCTTTACCTAAATGGTTTATATATGTGAAAAATATGTATAACATCCAAGAACATGAACTTGAAAATTAGTCAATGTTAGTCATGAATTTTCAAGTAATTAGAATTGTATTAAAACAAACAAATAATTGAAGATACAATTGACTCACCGTGCATGTGTTCGGGTAAGAGCCGACATAATGCATAGTTCCTGAGCGGCGAGGCTCTCGCCACTCGAAACCGTCGATTGCCCTCAATTTCGCTGCTTAGTTCTGGAAAAATTGGATTTGCTTAGATAATATTTGGTTAAATATTTAAATACAACCTAGGAGTTCAGGACGCAGTTCTCATTCAAATTGTTCGCGAATATATTCCGCATATCATATAATCCTTATCAGGACAAGTATTTTTAAATATAAGCAAAAATAAAAATATTTTTTGTGTCATATTTTTATTTTTTTTGTAAAATTTATGCTCATCGTAATTTTGAATAGATATATTGTAATTTATACTGTAGAAAATGAATAATAATAATGATAGACAGACGGGTATTGCTTTCCTGGTTTTTATATTTTTATAACAGCTTGAATTACTTTTTTAATACAGTTGCTCAAAAAGTGGCGTATTGCAGGGACGTATAGCGTTCGGGATGTGGGCTATTACACACTCGTGCTTTTTCTTTACCTTTTCCGAACTAGTGTGTTTTCTTTCCCAACTGTCAAAGTAATGTCTATTAAAAAGAAAAAACAAACCACGAAGTTTTAACTAAAAAAAATCATAGAAGTTTTTATGACTCATGCATATATTTCAAAAAAGAAGCTAATAATTTGTTTCAATATCAGATTTAATGATTTGATTCAATGAGTTAGGTTAGGTTTCATTTCATTTCATCTTATTAAATTTCATATCAATAAAAAAATCTACTGAAGACTTGGCTGTATGGGCAGCCCCTTTTCCCTTTGCCTACCCAGAACGGGTGAAGAAAAAAAAAATCTGTGCTTATATTATTTTACAGTTGGCGCCATTTTCCAAAAATGTTCTTTGTTTGAATTTAGTTGTTTGTTATATTATATATTAAATATACATGAACAATCATACGAAATTAATAATAGTTTGTCTCAAACAGTAAATATGCAACCTAAAACTTCCCCAGTTCGTAAAAAAACTGTACCAATTTAAATGTATATGTGAATTATAACTTTTTTAATAAATAAATGATTAGTTAGTTGAGTTTATTGTGTTTTTAATATTTTATTAAATCGCTTAATTTTTTCGCAACTGTATTAAAAATAGTCGTTCAGTACACGTGCGGAACCATCATTGCAACTTGTTCCGACTGTCAACCCTCACCTTCGGCTACGCCTCGGCTCGGGTAGACATTTGTCGAAACTCTTTGCAATGACAGGCTTTCCGCACTCGTAATGAAATATACTATAGTGGTTCTGGATTATATTCACGACCAAATAAAAATTTCAAGCAATAGATAAACTTACCCTCTTCATAGGTATTAACAGCATTATCGTTCATGCCACCCGACAACATTTCATCTGCTCCATGCACTTCACTATACACGTCCTAGAATATAAAAGTACAATTATAATTCGTAAAAAAATATCATATTACACAAAACTATAAACAAACAGCTGGAGGAGGCCTTTGTGCCACAAAGGCAAACTGTACTGAACTTTTTGAAGTTATACTTCTTTAGGCGCGTTATGAAAAATTGATGAGAGTGAAATTTTACGATGCGCGCGCACCGTGACACAAATTAACAGAATGAAGTTAGTGGCGCATGTTAGCACGCACGCCGCCTCTGTTCACTGTGTATTTATATTTATCCACATGCTTTAAGTTTCTACGTTTAAAACACGTGTTTTCAAGTGCGAATTTTATATATGCGTCTGAATTATAATCAAAAGTGATTTAAATTGAATATTTAAATGAATACTAATTAATATTAGAAAATATTTGTGAAAAAACTGTGCTCATCAACCTTGCTAAGTGCTTCAATACAATTGAGGTTAACTATCCGTATGTATTATTAATAATGCCAAAGAAGTGTAACTTCTTACGCGCGTATATAAGTACACGCACCCTTTTTTATACATATATATTTTATAAGCTTTCTCTTGTATTAGTTGAAATAAAGGCTTTGAAATTTGAATAAACTAACAGTAATAATTGAACACGCTTATGACGCTCAAAAACTTTTGCTACACTAAATAATATAACTTTCAATCGGCAAACAATTTCGTGCGTCTGAAGCATTTTTCAAAAGTTTTTAGATAAGTAAGTTAGTTTTTCGGTCGCTAACTGCTTTTTTATTAACGTAATTCTGTCTACATGGAGTACATCTGACTCACCTTATCAGCATGCTTGTAGTGCAGACTAATCTTGCTGAGCTGATGATCAAGGTGCGCTAATCTGGCCGCGTGTCTTGCTGCTCCACCGTTTTCGCCTGTTTCACTTACGTCACTAATTACGCCATCCACCTACAAATTTTAATTGTCAAGTTAAATTTAGCAGGGCATTTGTAGCTTGCTATCGCGATTAAGCTTGTCTCAGAGTTAAAAGTTAGGGTAATTTATACAGTGTTAAAAAAGTAACCCTCAAGATTTTAAAATATTTCATTAACTTTTTATGCATCACAATTACTACTTATATATTTTGTCATCACTGTTGTCATACAAGAATTTATTTGAACTTAACATATCTTAGTCTAAAAGGTCAGCTATCAGTCTACGCTATTCCATTGCAGCTATAAAGCGAGATTGTGCGAAAGTTTTAACTACATCCGGTACCCGTGCTACTAAATACCTCAATTCCACAATGAGATCTACAAATCTACATCTACAAACAAACCTTATGATCTGGAAGGGAGTGCCTCTGAGTGGGCGAAAGCGCCGGGCTGTACTCGAGCGGCGACTGCGGCGACACGGGCCCCTAAACACACACTAGCGTTACCACACTCACTGCGCCTACATGGATGATGTGATAGCTAATGTTAGTGAAACGGAGGATATTTCAAATATATTATCATATCATATTAGACAAGTACTGTCGCTCTTGTCACCTTACATAGATTTGGATTTGACCTGACACCAATTTAAAAAAAAGAATAGTAAGATTTTTGTGCAAGATAAATAAATATGATAGTAATTTAGTGGTTCTTTGATTTTTTTTTAAATATAATAGGGGGTAAACGAGCTTGCGGGACGACGAAAAAAGGCAGTCTTCGCAGCCCATAGACACCAATTTTTAGTGGATGCCGGCCTTTGTACACTCGACTTTTAAACATTTGGAGGTCGTATCTCTGAGGGAAGACCCCCACCGGGAGTCGATTCCACAGTTCGCTAGTTCGCAAAAGAAAATGCCTTGTGAAACGGACTGAGGAAGACCTCCAACCATCAAGATTATGTTGGTGAAATTTAGAAAAAAATTGGTCAATATGCAAAATACAAGTATATTTTTATTCTGTATAAAAGAATCCCCTTCGTAACTGTGCGCAACCAAAAAAACGTACATCCGAATACGAAACAAAGTGATAATTATGACAAGAAAAATATCGTCCGCTTTCACCACGTAACAATAGGCAACACAAACCACACTATAACAATATTTTTAAACATGACATATTAATTTCTATTTATAATTTTCATTTTTTATTTTCCATCAATCCAAAGTTAAAGTGCATTTAATGAATGAGTGATCTATTTACAAAGCGCTACAAGCATTTTATTGACAAGCGATACTAACACTTACGCTGTTAGAGATGGAGGCCAATTTGTTATGAAGAGACATCATGTAATCGTTGTAAGACTGGCTTTTGTTTGGTGTGCTCGGCTGAGTTGAATCCGTTGAGTTGACGTTCGTCATACCTTTAAAACAAAAACTTATATTCTTCTGATAGAAATGATTGGATGCAAGGCGATTTAAGATTTTTGAATCAGCAAGGCTCATGCTCAATTTGTCTAAACAAAACTCTATTTTTACTTCTTGTTGTCACTCTTGACCAAAAACTAATTTGAAAATTAAGATTATAATCAATTAAAGTAGTTGACTAGTGATTTTTTTCTTATGTAAATAACAATAGAAAGCATTTTGCGACACGGTTTGAAGTCCGCAATCCAAAGATGGGACATGGATCAGATATATCTCCAATCTATTTTTTCGTTTTTTTTTTAAAGGGAAACAGAGTAAGGCCTACTACCCTAAATTATTCTTTCGGAATTAAACTCAGGACCTCCGGGTGCTATGTGCGTTTATAATTAACACATAGAAGTGGCAAATGGCGACAAACTTTACTAGAAAACACACATTAGAAATCAATTAAACCTATATATAAGAAAACACTTACTCATTTCCATGTTTTGTACGGCTCTCCTTGCGAGTGCGTTATGAACTGCCCTCTGTGCGACCAGTTGACCCAAATTTTGCCCCATGAGGGAAATATTCTGTCCACCCAGACCAAGAGCCTGTCCGCCCAGGCCTAAGTTTTGCCCGCCCATGAGATTCTGACCACCTAAACCTAAGTTCTGACCAGCTAGACCTGAAAATTGATTTATTTCATTAGTTCAAATGTGTCTTAAAATAATTAAATTTTTATCACATCACAAAATGTGTTGGGCTGGGCTGTTGAAACTAGAATTTTAACATATGAAATATGTAACCTAAGCAAAAATAACTATACAGGCGGTTAAATATCACTACATACCTAAATTCTGTCCAAGATTCTGCCCCATAAGATTCTGGTTGAGCGCAAAGTTTTGTGATGCAAGATTAATGTTCTGTTGCAGGCTTTGGGCGAGGCCTTGCTGCAGAGGCGGATTTAGACCTAAACCTAGACCGAAACCTGAGCCTATGGACTGATTGACCCCTAGTTGGCCCACAGACGTCTGGAGACTTGGTTGTTGGACTGGAATCAATGGTAAATATTTGTATCATGTAAACCAGAAAAGTGTTTTAGTAAAAAATATTTCAATAAAACAATTTAGAGAGAAATACGCGGATTACTTTATATACATAGGCTCGACGTTCCGAGTGTTTATCAGCAACCATTCTCATCGAGAAACCGACACACGGAGTTGGCGGATACATTTTTTGATATACATATTACGTATTTTTATATTTTATATTTAATAAGCTTGGAGTAGACAAAAAATACTAGTTAAAACGTTTACGTCCGTGGGAATCAAACCACGTTACTCCGAGATAACGTATGGAAAATAGGGAGGTAGGTTGCTTTTAGTGGCATATACGAATCTTAATTAACACACTTTAAGTCGAGTTTACAATATTATTGCTACATGTTTGCAAACTTCTAGTATAAGCTATTTAAGCACTAACAAATTTCCGTTCTTAAGTAAATCTATAATTATTCTAAAATCCAAGAAAGCATGATACAAAGAGCAAAATAAAATATCGAAAATACCATCCACGAGGACATCCACACTTTTTAAAGAGTGTCTTATAAGCAATGAGGATCTATCGACGGAAAATATTAGTAATCAAGAGATCATAGGTTAGCGATCAAGAAGTAATGTGTGTGTGCTTCGTGGATTGTACTATTTATACGTGTACACTTAAAATGGCATGAAATAAATTTACTGTTGCGTCGAAAAAAGTCGTGCAGCTGATAGAAAATAACTAAAGTATCTACAGGGTGATTGTATTAAAAGCAAGGCTGTATATTAACGAATTATTGGAAAGTTCTTAAGCTTACGTCGCTATCTGTACGGTTTCCAACATCGATGTAGGATAAATTAAAACATACCGTGCAGTGAAAAAACACTTCTAAATATTGCCCCTAAATTTTAAACCACCATTCAAAGGCCACGTTCAGTGTACACAGTGATCCAAAAGCATTATGTAGTGAGTTACCTATGAGGTCGTTAGCTGTGGCCAGCATTGGCGTGTAGTATCTTGGCGCGAAGTAAGCCAGCCGACCGCCCGCCCCGGCTGAAGCAACGGTTAGTCACACACACGGTCAAGCGGGTTCATATGCCAATTATATATTTCAATATAGATACATGCCTAGAGCTAAAATAACCTTTATAATACGCGTACGTACATGTACTAAATGCGTATACGTATACTATAAGTACGTACGTTCAATTTTATTTGAGAAAATCGCTACAGATTCTATTATAGTGCGCATTGTAAATGTGTTTAGATCTTATTTAATTACGCTAGTAAATAAGGTTATTACGGCTCAAACAACGCAAATAAAGAGAAAATAGAAGGCTATTTTTTATTGAACGAAGTTTAAAGCTGCTAGTTGCTAAAAAAACTACATAAACATATAATAGTTTAGAGAATAATTTTTGCGAAAGAATATAGCGTGATATAGTTGATAATTTTATGAAAGTGCTAGTTTCTCATATAAATGAATAATCGTAATCATAAATTATGAGTGATTTGAAATATATTACAACAAATATGTAAAACTTAATAGAAATAATAAATAAATTGTATGATTAAGCGTGTAAAGATCAGTGCTTTAATTATAAAAATACTTAGTGTTCCAAGATCTTCATCTAGGCAAGGGGATAAAATGTAAAATTCATTAAAACATACAATAAATAAATACATTACATATAACAACGAAATACACATCATATAGACAGTGGGAGTTTGTGTTGATATATTTAATACATATAATATAAATATATAGTACCTTGTTGTCCGGCTAATAAATTGTTGTGCAGAGCAATATCTGCCTGTGGGAATTGCGGCTGATTCAGTAACCCGAGGAGGTTGGGACCCGTTAAATTTTGTTGTTGGCTGAAAATACAAATATAAATCATTCAAAAATTCTTGATTGTCTTAAACTACACTTTGCGAAATAATACATTTAAACTGTGTTAAAGTGTCTTATTATTTTTATTAATACTAACTTGATAATATTCTGTTTTAGAATCATCCGCTGTATATTCTCAGCGTTGGCCAATGTTTCGCTTGCAGCTGGGGTGGGAGTCAAGTTAGGCTGGTTGAGTTGTAGTCTACCTAACACAGGATCCATACCCGGAGCTACTGGCAGGCCTAAGTTTAACCCCATATCTCCGCCAACACCCAAAGGAGTTCCGACTTGGCTCAACCCCAACAAAGGGGTGTCTGTCGCTATTTGTAAGGGGGTAGTAAAGTTTGGCTGCAGCGCGCTATTGAGAATGGGATTAATAGGTTGGAAGGGCAAAGGCTGGGGGATTGTCGCCTGTATATTGGTAGGAATAGTGGTCGTTATCGGCTGAGTCTGAGGCACCTCTTGGGGCTTCACTTCTGGGCGGTGGTCGATTATTGTCTGTGGTGCGTGTGATGGTAAAGAATACTGATGAGTAGGAACAAATTCTGGGGGAATGACTTGGGGTTTCGAGTCCGGAACTTCGGTCTCGGGCAAACCGTTTAGTTGCGGTTCTTTCGTTTCCTTTACTTCCGGTTTTTCGGTTTCGGAGGCGGATTTTTCCGACTTCTCGTCGGGAACGTCCTCGCCGCGATCGACGACAGGACTGACTAGAAATCTCGATATTTTTCGAGAAGGTTTTTGTGATTTTTTCTCGCCATTCGATTCTATACTAGCTGCACGATCTGGTGCCATAGGCCCCCCGTCAGATTGATTTGAACCTGAAATTGAAAATTATTCGCTTATTAACTTACATTAAATTGTACACTACTACAGTACAATGGGTGGCTTTATCACTAATAAGTTAAAAATCGAGAGAAATAAAAAAGATGTGCGAAGATAACCCAACTTAATTATATGATAATTACAAATTTAATAAAATTTATATATTACAACAAGGCAGTTACACAGCCAGGAGATCATTAAGGAGCTAACTCCTTGACGTCGCTATGTGGAACGGGGTAGTAAAGTCCTAAGGAAAATCTCCATAAGGAGCAAATAGGATATTAATAAAGGATCATAGAGAGAAAGTTGTTCAACCAAGGAACCAGAAACTTAATCTACAGGTACATTTTACTGTACGGATATGTCAAAAAAATGTTAAAACTGTTAAAGTCTGTTATCTACGCCTACATAAACTAAATATTAGATTTCTTAAAAAAACTAAAAAATAATTTCTCATAACTGACCTATGGAGGACGCAGTACTGATCTTCCTAGACAATGTATCGAGTACAGTTCTAGTATCAGGTGCGGGTTCTCCGTCTAACTCCAAGGCGATATTATCTTGTGAAGCCGTGGGCGTGGTGCATTCAGAGTTATCCTGATTGGAGTCCGTCAGATTCTCTTCACGCTCTGTTGTTTCAGAGTCGTAGTCCGTCTGTAAGGTAATAACCAAACATAGTTATATTGTTTTGAAACAGACACACAGAGTTTTAATCCTTACGAATAATGTTACTCTCAGAAAACTCACGACAAATTTACACGCAGAAACAACTATAAGTAATACTGTTTGAAAACCTCTTTTTTAATAACCAATTTTTAAGCTTATACTAGCTTTCTGTGCCTACCAATCTAAATTCTAAAACAATAAATAGGTTTTGTTAAATAAGTTAGGTATATAAAGGTATAATAAATAATAATTAAGTAATTCAAATTCAAAAGTTATTTATGCAAATCAAATTTCGTCATCATCACAGTCATCCGTTCATAAGTCTTATTTTTAATTCATAAGTTAATAATTATTTCAACTTTAAACATTTTAGATGTGTTTTTGTCATCTTTTGTTGTGCATTTAGCACATATAAAATGCCTGACAATGTTAAGAGTTCGATGTAATTAGAACCATAGAGAAGTATAAGAACCTTTTCTATCTGCAACCTCAAAGTAGCATGAGTGTGTGGTTCAGCTTGCAACTGCCTCACAATATCTCGAATCCATTCTGTGAATGCACTACTCTGCCACTCGGGGAGTAAGTCGTTTGTAACCTGTTTCATTAAATGTTTGTTAGAAAATACATAAAACATAATTATAAAGCTTTTCATACTAAATGACAATGGATATTTAATATAAATTTTTGAACCTTCCTTTTTTCAATACTGATTTTTTATTTACTTTTTATGAAACAGGCAATCGGGAAGGAGGCCTCCTACTTGATGATAAGCGTTACCGCCGCCCATGGACAATCACTTTGCCAGATGGCTCGTGTGTGCGTTTCCGGACTTTTTTTGGTACGCTCTATTCTTAAAAAATTCCATAAAAACATCAATTGTAACTATTTATTTATTTATTTTATTATTTATTTTATTAACACTTCGTTGCTGCATATACATTAATATAGTACAATCATAATTAAATAAAAAGGAGAGCAACTGGCGGCCTTATCGCTTTCGAGCGATCTCTTCCAGGCAACCACTGTGAGAAAACAAAAAGTATTAATTACATAAGATAGGCAAGAAGTGCAAAAATACATGTATTACATTTAGTTGAAAACAAGGAACAAAAAACAAACTAAACTAATAAAGAATACATGAAAAAAAAAATAATAATAATAAAAAGTGCACATGAATCATTTTTAATTTCTTAAATTAAGATCAGTCTCAGTAGGTACCTATTATTAAAGTTAGGGATACGAAGTGGACAGGTAATGTTTGTAAAGAAGAAATTTAAAGGAAGATAGAGAGGGAGCTAAGCGAATAGGGACTGGAAGTGAATTCCATAGCTTAACTGCAGAGACCTTAAAGGAATCGCCAAGAAAAGAGGAGTTATGACATGGAATTTCAAGGATATAGTTTTCGGAAGAGCGTAGGCTATAGTTATGGGATCCCAAAAATTTGAAATCATTTTTAAGATAGGAAAATAAAAATAAATAAATAAATAACTATATAATAAATAAATAAATAACTATATAAATTTAATTTAATTTTAATAATTTTCTGATAAGGAAGTTAAAAATGCTAGAATGGCCACGATATAATGGATACGTACTGCTATTATCTAGTATCATATAGTGTTATTCCCGTAGAAGCTTTTTATTTACAATCTATTTTAAGCTTACCAAATTGCTAGCTAAATCCTCAGGATTTACATCGGGCACGTGGAACTTAAAGGTCACGGTTTTGGACTTTGACTCGAGCTGGCACTCAACAACTGTTCCATTTTCTGTTACGGTGAGTACAGTGAGTCGGGGCAATTTGTCCTTTTCCCGAGACCGCTTCTTTGAACCACGTGACTTCTTTTCGCTTGCGATCGGCGAAGGAATCGATGTACCCACTAAAATAAAAACGTTTGAAGATTTTAGAAGAAATCATTAAAAAAACGTGTGGCACTCGGGGACTGCCGCAGTAAAGCTATTGCATATTTTTTTTCAACTTATGCAATTATAATTATTTATATATGCAACATTTTTTTTTATATTAATTAAAGTTTTTTCTTTGATAAATTAATTCATTCTACCACTCTTCTAGACTCAGACTAACGCGCCTATATAGTATGTCTCACTCTAACGCGCACCGGCTGCACCGATCTCGTCATAGAAATGTGAGTACGCAGTATGCGTTCTGTCCCGCTCTAACGCGTATTGGCCGCACCTATATTACGTATCGTGTGTTAGGTTTTTTCGTTACGGAATTTCTTGATTCGATCGCCGCGCTCAAAGCCCGCGATAAAATCTATGCAATAGCTTAAAACTTAGTTGAAAGAATTATACAAGGTGTTTCGCAAGAATATTAGAGATATTAACTTACTTTCTTGTTGCGTCTCTGTGTTTTTCTCTGCAACTGCTCCTAACTCGGGTTGCCACATGCCATCGATTTGGGCGCCGGCAGGCAAGTCCGTCATAGGAGTATGAAACTGCTCCTTACTAGTAATACCATTCTCTTCGGGTTTAATAAATAATTGCTGAGGCAGGTCCGGTTGAGTTTGCGCCTGGGTTTGAGGCTGAGGTTGAGCTTGAGTGGTTTGAGGCTGGGTAGGAATGGTTTGAGTTTGGGATTGCGGAATTTGCTGTGAGGGTTGCTGAAGGTGCTGCGGTTGATTTTGCTGGATTTGAGTTTGTTGCTGCATTTGCCCTTGCGATTGCTGGATCGGCTGAGGCTGAGATTGTTGAAGCATTTGCTGTTGGGGCTGCGAAATTTGCTGTTGAAGCTGTTGAGGTTGCGTTTGGATCTGTTGTGGCTGCATTTGTTGTTGAGATATCGTTTGTTGAATTTGTTGCTGAGATTGTGATTGTTGAATTTGTTGGGAAACTTGCTGTTGTTGGTTCTGAGATTGCTGAATTTGTTGCTGCGATGTAGGTTGTATTTGCTGTTGCGCTTGTTGCATTTGCTGTTGCATCTGTTGAATATCTTGCTGAATCTGCTGCGAGTTTTGAGGATGTGATGAAGGAATTGACGACTGCACTTCCATATATTGTGTAACGGGGGGATTTTGTGTCATAGTTGCAGGTGCAGAGGATTCAACTTGTTTATAAGATACATTTTGCATTTGCATGGTCTGACTTTGCGGGTACATCATTGGATTGGCAGAATAATTTTGCACGGGTGTGCCTTCATGACTAGATATCTGCCTCTCGTTCTGCACCAAGTTAAAGTTTTGCGCCAATACATTGTGAGGTAAAGACTGACCCTGCATTGGATGCACTTGAGGGTGGTACTGTTCGTCGGATGGTTGTTTCTGAATTTGCTTTTCCATGAATTGGTTTTGATACATTTGATCTATAGACATCTGTGGCTGCAGAGGCGGTTTTTGTTGGTACTGGTCAGGGATTAGACCCTGTTGTTGATCGTGAACATCAGCGGCACTCATCTGGCTTTGTTCAGATCCTTGTCTCGTGTACATGGGCCGCTGCGCTCGCAATATTTCTTCGACTTTCTGCTGTTGCTGACCCATCAGTTGTTGCTTTTGAGTTAATAATGCCAAATTCTGCTGATCAATAATGTTCTGTTGGGTTTGTAGCTGTAATTCCTGCTGCGCTAAATATTGTTGTTGTTGCAAATTTCTAATATGCTGCGGAGAGAGCGTTTGTCCCGGCATCTGGAGTTGTTGATGAGTTATCAACTGTTGTTGAAGGACAAGTTGTTGTTGGGCGAGCATTTGTTTTTGCATATTTAACTGCTGCTGCGCTTGTGCAACCTGATGTTGGGCTTGAGCGACTTGTTGTTGCTGCGCGTAAATTGTGGGGTCGACTGCCGCCGATAGCATGTTAGCTTGGAAGAAGTTTTGCTGATTATGGGCGAAATTTATGTTTTGACTAGCGTGTTGCATTTGCACATTAAGTAAATTCGTGTTTTGCTGCATCGTTTCATGTTCTTGAGGCATTTGTTGTACTTCAACCATTTCTGTTTGTTGGCTGACGACTGGCTGCGCCTGCTGCGAAGGTGGCGGTTGAGGTTCAGATTCAGATTCCTTTCTAGATTGTAAATTATCAGGTCTATGAATAATTTGGGCTAAAATGTTTTGTAAATTTTGAAGTGATGGATCTAAAACTTGACCGGTTACGAGATTCGTTTGCGGTCCTGCCATCACTTGCTCTTGAACCGTTAGCTGCTCCTCAAATTGTTTCTGTTGAATAGCCGCGGCCTGCTGAACTATTATATTCTGCTGCTGTTGAATAATTTGTTGCTGCAGTGCCTGATTCGTATTTGTGATCTCATTTGCTACCAACTGTTGATTCAAAAAATTCTGCTGAAGAGGCGCCTGCTGTTGTTCTAAAAGGTTTTGCGGTTGCTGATCCGTGAATACTTGGCCTGGCACTGACTGCTCCAACATTTTTTGGCTAAGGAGATTCTGTTCCATCATCACCTGCTGCTGTTTAATATTTTGTTCAATGATCTGCTGCTGTTGCAACAGGTGCTGATCCGAATTGAGCGAAGGAGACATACGAGCCTGCATGAGATTTTGTTGAAAGAGTTTCATGGCTTTCTCTTCGTTTGTCAAATGTTGTTGGAACTGATGTTGTAGAAGCTGTTGTTGAGCTTGAAATAGCTGTGATTGTTGGTCTAACCTGCAAGTGAATGACATAATATGCAATAACTGAAATGAACGCAGTACCTTTACACCAGTCATTATAGACATTCGAAATCGAAAATTTGATAATAATTCCAAAGTTTTCAAACTTCGGTCAAGTGAATGGTACATTGGGACGACAATAAATCTCATTTTGCAACCTTGTCCGCAGTCCGGAACATTGTTAAAATTGCAATTAAATTAATTTTATGTCTGTATGGTCGAGAAAAAAATTCCAAAAGTTCTGCAAACTTGGGGAAGTTTTCGATATAATATTTCATATCACGTATAAAATTTGCAACCAACCTAAGTGTACGGAACATTTTTTGTTATTTATTTTATTTTCGATATATCTGTCAAATTTGCAGAACTTTTGGAACGTTTTCCTTCAGTTTAATAAAGAACAACATTAATTTTTAATAACAAAAAATGTTCCGTACACTTAAATTGGTTGCAAATTTGACACGTGATGTAAAATAATATATTTAACACCACTCCAACTTTGCAGAACTTTTGGAATTTTGGTCTCAAGAACTAAGCAAATTATCATTTATTGCATTTTTAACAATGTTCCGGACCGCAGAGCAGGTTGCAAAATTTTATAGTTTGTTTTAATACCACTCCCGACCTTACATCAAAATTTGAAAACTTTTGGAATTATAATGAATTAATTGTCTTGACTGACTGGACTACTTATATTATTTTTGGTTTCTATAAAAAAAACTAAAAACTTACTGCACTGCTGCCAGGGCGGCTGGGGGAGAACCAACACCATTCAAAAGACTCGACTTTACTTGATCTACGGGTCCCGCCTGCTGTTGGCTCTGGATCATCTTAACCTATTCAAAACCAAGAATATTAATATAATATAAGATAAGCTAACTAAAATTCGATAAGAAAACAAATACCTGTCTAAGTTGTTGTTCTAAAAGTAACTGTTGTTGGCGATTCTGTTCATTAAGAATTTCTTGGTTAAAAAGCATTTGTGCCTTTTTCTCACTTCTTTCTCTAAAAAAAAACAAATCACAAACTTTAAGTTGATTTAAACTATCTGCACAAAATTATTTAAAATAATAGCAAAAGTAAAATTTGGTACATAATGCTATTATGTAATTACACTAACCTAAACCACCTTTTTAACTACAAAATTCAAATAAACTAAGTTTCAAATTAAAACGATGTTCAGTATTTTCCAAACGGGATCATAATTTTTACCAACAAATCTGACAACTGACATCAATTACATATTTAGCAATGACCTTTGACACGCGAATTTGCAGTACTTTATTGTTTATCCTAGCTACCGTTGTCTTGTCGACGCGGTCGATGCACGTGATTCAATAAATAAGTGTTTTTTTTGTATTAAAATTCGTACATACACTGACCTAAGTACTACAATTAAAACCTTAATTCGAAATTCAGCTATGTTTATAATGCGTAACTGTAATTTAAATTCCACATGTCAAATAATTAAAATGTTAAAATGCAATTTGAAATGACATGGAAGAACAAATTGTAACATTATAAGCTCTTAGCTCCAACATTAGTTCATACAATGAATTAAGTTTCAAAACTAAAGTAAAATATTTAAATGATAAAAATTTTTTCAGCTTAAATGATAAATATGTACATATCTTTACATGATAATAAGTATTCTATATTGTGTTGAGACACGCACGATCCGAGCATTGACTTGTGATGCCAGCGAATATTTGAATAATCGCACGATTTCGCTGAGTCAAATTCCATCGTTACGTACAAGAATAATTACGATATATATTTAAGATAGGACTTGAACAGAAAAGCTTTAACAAGCATTTTTATTATAAATTTATATATTCATTAAAAATAAATCACTTTAATTCAACTCTTCTAACTCTTTCGTCTCCTGTCAAATTGTGTTTATGCTGTGATAAAAAGCGACAAATAAGTACTTTAGATAAAAACCAATTAACGTAATGTTTTTCTGTATGAAATTAATGGTAAAAATACTATAAAATTTAAACAACGTAAATATTTATGGCAAGATTTCTAGTTTATGGGCTCAACAACATGTTTTGTTAAGGTACCGTTATGTTAGGTTACTGCGTGTGATTAGAAAACTATCTTATTGATAAAATCCAAGTCAAATATATTTTTTTATATACCAAATATGTATCGCCCGCCCGCATATTAAATGCAAATCAATATCTTCAATGATAAAATCAGCTATCACATTGTACTTGTCCTAATTCTTTCCATTGAAACAAATCTAATCCCATTATCATTAAAGATATAAACTATGTAGTTAAAACTGCATTTTTATATATAAAATACAAGTTAAGCCCAGTGTGGGCATTAGCAGACATTTTGGATTTACTCACAGATTTTTTTGACTAATTGCATTATCGAGTGAACACCTCTAAACAGGCGCTAAAATAAAGCTGGAGATTACATTATTTCAGTCTTATATTGACGTCAAAACCTACGTTATCGTTTAAAGTGGAACTAGCAAAGAAACATATTGGCATATTTGTTTTACGCTGACGAAGGCCCTAGCTAATATCTAGTTAAGTATATATAACGTTTAACTTCATTATAAGAGTTACAATGCTACAACATTATAATACTTTTTCATAACCCATATTATAAACTCGTGGATAAATATTATAATTTCAGTCTGTGAATTAACTTGTTATTCAAGTTTTTTCATTGAATTTAAATTATTACGGAAATGTGTTAACGTAAAGAACGGAATACGTGACTTGAATTAATTTTGCTAATTGCTTTAACGGTGTGTAAAATAGTATATTTAATAAACAAAAGATCTCCACTTCCATCTGAATCACTAACAGTCCTAAGGTTCTGCAAATATATAGGAGATTTAAATAAAAAAAACAAATTCAAAAACCATAAGAAATAGGTTAGACAACACAATCTTATAGGCGGTTGTTAGTACATAAACAACGGTTTTACTTAATACAAGTAAATCATAGCGAATAACATAAAACATCGCGCAAAAAAAAACAGTTTTTTATCCTAATAAATTGTAATAAAATAGTTTAAATAAGGATTTAATAGTATGTATTAAAAGTCATACCAAGCTGATTCATATATTTCCGACAGTTTCACTTCTCTAATATAAATCATATCGCAACAAACACCACAAATAAATTTACAATAAACATTCTAATCTGTTTTTATGTCAACAAAAAAAAATTTCATCACACACGCAAATAATTGTTTAACAAACAATTGTTTAGTCTAGACACGACATGGGTGTGTTTACATCTATCGCTCGTTATGTACTAGTATTATATCGTCAATTAATCGTAAGCAGTGATGCATTGTGGTATTTAAATAGTTTCCGTTATGCAAGAGGCAACTATTAATATACTGCAATTCGGATTTAAAATGCTTATGGTTTTAATTTTTAACTCAATACTGCTTACATATTATAAAGGTATATAAGCAATTTTTTTTAAATATTGAAAACTTGGTCTATATTTTACAAGATAATTGCGACCACATTTTATTCCGTAACGTAAATTGCAAAAAAAAAGAAAAACAAAACGTAGTTAGTAATGCTCCGTTTGCATCAAGACTGTGTATTATGTTTTCTTTCAATCTTAAATTATTACAATAATTAACATGAATATCCTTGATCTTAAACAATCAGAGCTTTCAAACAAGTTTTGAAAACCTTTAAGTTAATTTTAATAATTTAATTTGAATGTTAAAATATATGGATAAACCATCCCATTGTTGCATAATGAATTATCTCATCCGATAAGCGAATTGCGAACACAATTAGACATATTCATGGCCAAACAACTCAACAATGTACTACTAGAATTTAATAAGCAAAAACGGTATTAAAACTGAATTTCCTTTAATAAATTTAAATACTAAAAGTATTTATATTAATTAATTAATATATATACTAGCGAAATTGACTAAAAATCGTTTAAGCAAACGTAAGCGAAGCGTGTTATGAAAAATGTAGATCTTCCACCGAATTATGGTTCTACAATAACAGATTTCAAGACACCTCATTTGTCAATTTCTTCTTTCTCTAGATATTACATTAATAAAATTATTACACTTTAATTTATAAAAGCATCAAAGGGACAAAATTTTTGATGTTTCGACGAAAGTGTTTTTTTAGTTTTGTTATATTTGTTGTTCGTATTGTGTCGCAATATCTACGCACTATTAACTTCCTCCGCCTGACGGTTATTAACTTATCATTATCGTAAACAAAACTGTTAAATGAGGAAAACAAAAATTCATGCGATACTAAAAGGAAAATAAACGTTATTGATGATATCGAAAAGTTTTATGTCTAATAATCATTGCACATATAAAATTCTGATAGAAAACAAAATGTATCTGGTTACTTTAATCGTTGAAAGATTTTTCCTTCAATACCAAAACTGGTTAATTACCTTGGGTTCTCGTAATTTGGTTGACAATATTTTGTGATGGGTAACAAACTCCGTAAAGGGAGCGTTCAAGTATTACGTAACGAATTTTGGGGGGAGGGGGTCCTTTTGTAAAACGTTACGATGCGGGGCGGGGATTGAATTACGCGTTATTTTTAATATTATTTTCGACTTTCCAGTACTTTCCACCACGTAATGGTAACTTTTAGGTATAAAGAGTCACCAGGTGGTCACGAAACGTTTTACTATAATGGGTGGTCAATAATCTCCAAAAATTGCGTGACGTAATACTTGAACGTTCCCAAAGACGTCTTTAAAGTTTCTTTTTTTATATAATATATTGTCTCTACTGTATGTAATAAACACCATAACTCACACAATAAATAAATAAAACATTGTACAATATCATAATGACAAAACATTGCACAGAAGATGAAAGTTTTCTCTAAAAATAACCATCACTCACCGGTTAAGACTGATGAGCTGAGACTTAAGCAGTTTGAAAACGATCCTTGTATCTTCCTCCATGATGAGACCAGCCTTGGCCATATCGTTGGCCACTTCCTCACAATCATCTTTCTCTATGTCGAACTCGAATTGGATTGCTTCATTTTCCTTATGCGTGTACGACCTATACAAAGAATTTGAGTTATATTGAATAGATTTTCGTATATAGGTGACAAAAGATCGTTTAACTGCTTCCTATCTTGTATAAAAATTTACAAATCAGACACATTTCATTCTAATTGTACGCAACATTTTTGTAACATGTTAATGTTAAAGTGTAAGGGTAATAATTAGACTCGAGACAGTTTTAAGTATGTTAAAAACTCAGAATAACTTGAAATATATAGTGTTGCCTTGGGTTCTATTTCAGGCGCAACAACATTTTTTCTCTAATGAGCAGGAAGGAGAAAAAATGTTGTTAAAAAAGAAGTTGAATGAAGAAGAAAAAAAAAAGTTATTAAACTTACTTCAAAAATGATCAATGAAATATACACCGGACCACATTGAACAACATTTCAAAAGTTATCAACATAATATTACAACAAATGTTTTCTTGCTTCAGCAAAGTTTTTCAAAACGCAATATTATATGAAACTCATACATTAAATAGTATAAAAAAATTATAAAGATCCGAGTCAAAGACCCAACATATTAAACAATTTATTTTTCTATTGAACACTGTCAAAAAAAAACGTGTGTGTACTTATATACACGCGTTAGAAGTTTTACCTCTTTGGCGTAACAACATAAAAATCTTATCTTTCGCCTTATTCTAAGTTTCTAGAAAAAACAACACTAACAATAGAAAAAAGGTATTGAATACATTTAAAGTTTTGTTATAACGCATTATCTACATAATTAAAGAAATTGACATTTTTTTTAGGGTGTCAGTTTTTTGTGACGGTGTGCGCGCGAATCGTATAAATTTACTCTCATCATTTTTCCCTAACGCGCCAAAGTTAGTATAACTCCAAAAACAATGATATGAAAGCTCTTGAAACCAGTTTATGTTTGACTGACATTCTAGAATAGGGTCGGTATGATTAAATCTGTTTATTAATCATCTACTTATGATAAGCAGCTCCAAACAGTTTTACCTTACCGTTTCTTAGGATCGATTATCTTGAGACGGAACTGTATCTTTGTGATGTCCGATGTCGTCACGAGGTCCCTACTCACAATCTCCAACCTCAGACCAATATCCTCGCCGAAGAACTCGTGGTTAAGGAGGTCTTTCACTTTGGGCCTACAAATAATAATGAGACGTTTAAATAATCACGATTTTGGTTCTTAATACGCACGTATACTCGAAGGTTTCGTAGTTACGAAGCCTGACGATTTTTATTTATTATTTATGACTAGCTGCCCTCGCGAACTTCGTTTCTTCTTAATGCCTAGCCTACCTTTTTAGTAAATACCAACATAGAACATTTTTCTATGCTACCCCAGAGACTGTTCGGATTTCTGGAATGAAAACTTTTTAGGTTTTTCTGTGATTTTTCTCTATATAAACCTCAGAGTTCAAGTTATAAGTTCTTAACTAACAAAAATAAAAAATAGGGGTTGATCGTAGAGAATAGATGAAAATTAAGGGTTGTATGTGGTTTTTGTATGCTGTATCATAAACAAAGAAAAACAAAAAAAAAATTGTCTAAAAAATAAAAGATTATTTTGGAGTGGACAACAAAACCTTTTTTAAAGATAGTAGCCAATACCTAGACTTCCTGAATATGCATAAAAAATTCATAAGAATCGGTAGAGCCGTTTCGGAGGAGTATGGGAACGAACATTGTGACACGAGATTTTATATATTAGATTTATTTCTACCTACTTTTTATATTAAAAATATTTTTTTTATATTATTTTTATTATAATTACTTATATACATTTAGTATGTTTGTCTAAGAGTCAGGGTAATTAAAAAAGCATCATTGAGAAATATTTGTGTACCTGTCAGTTTTGTTCGGTCGTATGCACTGTTCTATGATATCCCTTACTTCCGGTATGCTGACCTTCTCCAGACTTTGAGGCTTCACACCCTGAAATATTTAGGTTTATTTAGTATCTTTGTACTTAATCTAGCAATATTATCTGCTGTTTCTATTTTATTAGTTTTCGCATGCTTAATAAATTATTTCACGGAAAGCGTCACGATTTAGCTACTAAAAACGATTTCCTCAAAGTTTGTAGATATAAAGTTAATTTAATGTTTAGTGTTTTAGTAATGTTACAAATATTGAAGTGAACCCATTATGGTATCCACAATCGCGTAATTTTCGTATTCCCGGCACATGGCATATGGCGTTGTCCTACGTTCGATTTCCGGACAAATAAAAATACATGGATAAATGTGCATCATAACCCACTGGAACCAACCTTCTAACCATCATGCTATTTTAGGGCAGTTTAATAACAAAAAATATTATTTTTTAATAAAATCATAAGAAACCACACGAAAATTAAAGACGTCACAGCGATTGAAATGGAAATGGGCTGGTCACATAATAAGAGGTATAGAAGAGTGGAACAAATGGATGATATATTGGTACCCAAGAAATAAGAGAAGAAAACGAGGTAGACAGTTTCGAAGGTGGGAAGACGAAATTAAAACCGTAACTGGGAAAATATGAACATGGAAAGCTCAGAACAGCGTGTGTAACCGACTCACTAGAGACAATAGTTTAAGATTAAAATTATGTAAAATTTTCTGTCCGAATAAAAGCTTAATTATTATTTAATAAAAAATGACATTAATATAAACCTACATACCGAGACAACTTTCTTATAGATCTGCGCAGGTCCGCTACACTCGCTGTATGGGTATTCGCCCGTCGCCATCTCGAGCATGCACATCCCAAACGCGTACACGTCTACGGACTCATCGTAGTGCTCTTCGTACATCTCCGGTGCCATGAATTCTGGCGTACCTAGAATATACAAACATATAGCATGAGAAAATATTCACAAATGTTATATGATTAAAAAATACATTTCCAGAAAGCACCAAGAAAAATATACCTAAGCCATATCAGCTGAGACAAAGCTTATATTCAAGTATTCTGCTTCAAATAGGTTTGAGTGTTTATCATTTTGAGAATACTTTTTATATGGGTTTGTATATTTAGGAAAAATATTAATCGATTGTGTCGTCGTTCAGCTAGTGAAGACTATTATATAATATTGTAGGGTAATCGCTATTAATTATTTAAATAACAAAAACATTTGGTTACTTATATTTAGCAATCTTTTACCACCAAACCAAAGATAAACATTTATTTTTCAGATTAAAAATAGTATATATCTTACCTATGACTGACTTGGCGAAGCTCCTATTCTTTAATGTAGCAAGTCCCAGGTCGCCGATTTTCACACTACCGGTTGTACCGGTGATAAATATGTTGTCACATTTCAGATCTCTGTAGAAAACATATTGTATCTTTTTAATCTCTCAATAATCAAGAATAAGTTTACTAAAACAATGCAATCGTTTATAAATATACAAAAAATCTATCTATATATATAACAAGTTATTGGTGTTCGTTTGTCTCGCTAAAACTCGAGAATGGCTGGACTGATTTGGTTAATTGGTCTTGAAATATTTGTGGAAGTACAGATGTAAACGTTGGAATACATAAATAATAAGTAAAGAAAAATACTAAAAACGACAATTGAATTTAATAAAAACTGGTCCTAGCTGGGAAATATTGGATATCTTTAGCTTTTAGAAATAAACAATTGTCACTTGGTTGTCAAATATATAGATGCCTTCAGAAATTCATAGCTGTAGCATGAGGTCTGATCTCTTTGGTCTGTTTAAAAAAAATTGTATTAAGTTTTTTCACAAATATATGTAGGTGATACTAGGTTCACTGGGTCTAGTATATAATAAATGTTTAAGATTACAACTGTAAAGATTCTGTAGATTTTGAACATGCAGTGTCCCACGTATTTCTTATGGGGATAGAGAAAATATATTTTTGCATCTGTAATTATAAATTTTCTCCACAAGTCATATCGTTCTTCAATAACAGCCTGCATTGATAGAAAAACAGAATATTAATTAAATAATACCTGTGAATTATAGGTGGTGTTCTAGAGTGAAGAAAATTAAGCCCCTTCAATATCTGACGACACCACGACTTAAGAACTTTTGGTTTAAGGCGCTTAAACCTCTTCAGATATCTGCAAAAAATAGAGCACACATAATTTATACCTTCATTCATTAAAAAAAAGTTTAATTGGACTCTTTAAACTACTAATAATATTTATTATACCTTTATTGGAATTTTAATTTAAAATTCTATTGTCCATAGACATAACAGATGTCTTCACATAAACAATAAACCCTATTTTTCGCTATATTATAGCAGCAATAATAAATTCCTACATTCCTAAATTTCTACTATTTATATATATATTTTTTTTTTCTACTGTCCCAGTCCTATTTAAATATAATGTACTAAAACATAAAGCGGTTTTAGTAGGTTTTAAAAGTGGACTAAAATAATAATTAATTCGGTATTGCCATTTACTCACGTTTTAAGAGTTCCCGAGACCATAAGTTCAGTGATGAGCACAATATTCTTCTTCTTGGCGACGATGCCTTCCCAATAATTGTAGAAGCGTACAATATTAGGGTGCTGTAGTTTTTTCAACATATCAGCCTCTTCGCGAAACCGAAGACGCTCCGTTTTATTCAACTTTTTCTCCTTAAACATTAATGTATGCATTTTAATATAAGAGACTATACACCGTCCCAACTGAAAGTATTAATTAACATTATATTTCAAGTTCAATTTACTGGACACAAATACTTTAATCGATGTTTTCTTGAATTTTGTGGTAAACGCTCGCGCGTGTGTGTTTGTACGTATACGGTACGTATGCGGTGTGTGACAGACAGAGAGACAATTCGCTATTTTTGACAGAATTAAATAAACCAATGTATACTTCATACAATTCGACGTGATTCTTTTGTGTTATTATATAAAAACTAACCAGCAACTCGCACCAGGCCACGGCGACTCCGGTTTGCGTGTCCAGCCCGTGATAGACCGTTTTAAAGGATCCACGACCCACCTCTTTGTCGTACTTGAAAAACCTGTTCATTAAAAAATACGTTGGTAAGTGAATTGAAATCTATTTTTATTAAATTTCATATGAAACTGAAAATCGATGTTGATTATGTTTTACTGAAATTTGTCTTATGTATAAATATATATATATCTAAATAAATATGTCTATTAAATAACAAACAAATATTAACCTGCCACAGGGCGAGACACCAATCGGTTCTTCCTCATCCTCCTTATCGGCCTTATCTTGGTCTTTATCCTCCAGTTTATCTAACTCGTAGATAGGATCGTAGACTATACCTAAACAAAAATTAAATATATTTTTGCTGTTTCCTCTTATAAATTAATATAAACTTAGATATGTTTTTTGGACACAAATATTAATTATTATAAAGCTAACAGAAACTGGAAAAGAAATGAAATTCAAATAATTAGAGAGTGTAGAGAGTGGCCTTATCATAAACGATCTCTTCCAGGCCACAATGGTATAATAACCCTACATTTATATCTATATATTTTTATAATGAGTGTCAGTTAAATGATTAATAACGATACATATTCAAGTGTCAATATTAATAGATTACCGTTCTGTTGTTTTTGTGATTGTTCTGTACCGGGTTCATCATCAGGTTTATCAGTGGCGGAGGCAGCTATGATGTTATTCTCTTCTATGTTTTCTTCCTGTAAGAATAAAAATTAATTATATTAACTGACTTTATGTAATCCATTACTTCCAGACTACATTAAAATATAAATATGGACATCATTATTATTCTCAACAATTATAATTCTTTATATCTTTGAATCTCTCTTCCAAGGCACATCATCAAGTCGATAAATAATTAAGAATTAATTAAAATTTTAATAAACGCCCATATTAATCTCTTTCTATTGACTCTATGTAGACAAAAAAGAACTCACCAAATCCTGCTCTGATATAAAAGCATCATCCTCCAACCTGGCGACCAGTTTGTTTCCGCTATCATCCAATTCAGGATCACACAAGGCACCCTGACCTGAGCTGCGACGTCGATACCCTCCAACTCCCACACCCACTCCTACAACCGGTTGACTAGCCTGAAAAAAGATTACGGCTGCTATATTCACAAAAATACAGAAAAGATTATACCAGAATAAATATTTGCATGGACAAACATCAGCCGCGCTTTATATGCGCATTTGAAAAATTAAATTTGTAAGCTTGTTGGAATGGTATGGAAAAAATTTACTGCTAATATAAAATCCTGCTTAGCAACAAAAAGTTCTGCTATCAGTAAATACAATTATTTTAATGATAAAGGATCTTAAAAATAAACCCAATAATGTGCCGCACATTAGAACACATTTTATGGTCCTTCGTACCTTCGTGTCTATTTAAAAATAATAAAAAACATGACAAGTTCTTTAAATATTTAGGTTCGGTTGCATGTTTATGAATTAGACCGGCATTTTATACTATTTTGCATTGTATCTCTTACGGCTTTCTTTAATTGTTAATTACATTGTTATAATTCAAGTAATTGATAATATAAGCGTTACTTACGACGCTGGTGGTAAGCGAGTTGAGCATATCAAAAGTATTACTCTGTTGGGTATGTATAATCGCAAGTGCATTGTACGGCCTCGGACCCAATACGGGCGTCTTCATAACCCCTACCTCGCTGCCCACCACCACCTGGAACACATTCAAATATTATTAATTACTTTTACTATACATTATTTAAATGACCTGACTTTTTGGTACCATTCAGACGTTTAAATTTGTAGGGTGTTTATTGCTTAAACTTTATAGATAAGAAAATATCAGCCTACTGTGCCGGATGTACGCGTCAAAGGGAGCGTTCAAGTATTACGTAACGCAATTTTTGGAGATTATTGCCCCCTCCAATGTAACTCGCCGTAACGTTATTCAGTACCCAAGTATAGTAAAAGGTTTCGTGACCGCCTAGTGACTCTTTAGTTACTATTATGTGGTGTAAGTCGAAAAAAATATTAACAATAACGCGTAATTTAATCCCCGCCCCGCATCGTAAGGACCCCCCCCCCCCAAATATGTTACGTAATACTTGAACGCTCCCAAAGCCAAATTTTTATAATAGAAACATACCTTAAAAGTTTTCTCCTTGACATGCACAGTCTTTTCCTTCGCCGGTAACACGGATGAGTCGAGGTGGTGGCCCTGCTGTGAGATTTGATGCCCGTGGCCGTGGAGACCTGATGTCATCTATAAATACAAAACTATAAGCGAATATTCTAGTTAAAATTTCCCAATATTAGGGGAAGACTTAATTCGTTCAATGTGTGCATAAAATCCGGTAATATAATGCGATTTAAAATTAGCAATAATATCTTGATATCTCTATATCTTTTGATTTTACTAGAACAAACACATTAAGTTTACCAAGTCTATGTATTAAATCTGAGTAACTTCATAGGATATGTCACTAGGTCAGATTGTAAGAGGCAATTGACCTCAGGTACAAGTATTTAAGGCCGTATGACATCTTTCATTAACCTCTTGCTGTAAACTTTTACATACGTAAGATTTTTAACAATTTAATAATCACTTATATGCAGGATAGTTTATGCAGTTGTTTATTTATATCAAGATATGATAATTATGGGAAAACGAAAACAATTACTAAGTTCAGTCACATTGGACATAATAAGCAGGATAATTATATGCAGTCTGTTAACGTTTCGAGTGCTTTCAGAAATCCTGGCGAATGAAACACACGCAGTTAATGTTAAATTCGCGTTTCTATCCGTAATGTGTTTATTCGGGTAAAGGAATAGGAAGACAATAGTAGTAGTAGGTATTACTGTAAATCTTATCTTTATTCTTCGTAAGAAGAAATCAACAAATAATCATCAATAAAAGCAGAAATGCCGAATTTTAAAAGATTGTGCATTGCTCAACGATATATCGAGAGACAAAATTTGTATACGTAACAGATTAAATTGTAAACACAGTTGACCTTTATCAGATCGAAACATGATATGGCAGTTACTAAGTGAAATCTTTAAAATTACCTAATAAAAATTGTAAATTATCATCCTGCATTAAAAAATATATAATATGGTAATTCTTCGCTTGTTATATAACATAAAATAGTTTTTACAATTCAAATCCTAGACATTTTTGTGCCATACAATTTTTATGTGATCGTGTTAATTCTGATTATAACAAATTGAACTTAAATTTGTAGAGTAGTAAAAGAAATAACCCTACATTAAATTAATAGAATCTATAAAAGTTCAAGTAAAAGGTTAAAAAAAACGTATTATGAATAAATTCTTGTACCTAAGTTAGAATATTATTATCGACTAATTGGAATTGTTTCCAAATTATTTTCTTAACTAAACTCGTCTCAGAGCTAACGATAGCATTGAATCATAAATTTTTCCATCTATAAATCACGTACGTATTCTATTTTTAAAACAAACATCGTAAAGGGAAAACTATAAGACGTACAAACCAACTGTCAACAATCCTTCACAAACACTTATCACTATATTCACATAACACATTGTTTCCTATACAATTCATTTTAAAAACAAACAAAAAACAAATGGAACAAAAAAAACGCGCGAGTCCTTAAAGTAGCAACGTTTGAGTGACACTAGTCCATTCATAACAAGTGTGCGATAAAGGTTCAAAACGCATCATTTCTTAGGCTGTTTACATACATATTTTTTATAACACAATGCAGCAGTGTCATACAGTTTTCAGTGTCAATGTATGTATGTCTCGGTGTGTGGTATGTTATGTCTTATAGAAATCTTTGGCTTTGGTGTTTGTGATATTCTTATTTATAAATATAATAAATATTTTTGATTCGAAGGCCAGATTTATACACTCACTTATACGTTTTTTTTACGGAAAATATATGGACAATATTTTGCGGTTTATAATACGATACTTACTCATTAATTCTTAGACAATTACTAATACATTCAAATGATTCGACTAATTCAACAAACCGACTATTAATTATTCGCAACGTAGGTATTACTATTCAGCTATTCACCTAATACAACATATTTGCATATACGTCTCTAGGGAATATAATCGAGTAGTTGTTAACAATAGATCTTCAGCGAGTTCATTAATTAAAATAATTCTAAGGTTGTTTATAAAATATTTTAAAACTTCACAGAAAACAATAAATTTCTGATGTTTACAAAATGCTTTTAAGTAGCTTGTACTTGAAAAGCAAGCAAACAATTGACCGATGACATTTGTTTTTATAATAAATTACTTTTTTATAATATATAAAGATATCGAGCTTAAAAATTTATTTATTTACACTTTGTTACCTTATACAAAAACATACATATACAAAAGCAGGTTATAAAAGTTATTAGGCAATGGGTGGCCTTATCGTTAACAAGCGATTTCTTCCAGGCAACCCTAAAATGGATCAATACAAAAAGAAGCACCTACAGAGGGTAAAGAATAAAAACAATGTTAGTTAGATGCGTCTAAATATATTAATATTATATTTTACGAAATATTTTCCATAATCACTACGTGGCGTGAACAAAAACGCCTAGTTATTAAACAGCCTAATAACCGCAATACCCAAAGTGAGTGTGACGATGACGGAACAATCTTTACCAAGAATGGATCGTGATAAGAGTACAGTCGCTGTGATGTAACGGCATTCCGACAGAAAAGGTCGACGCTATCATATGGTGTTCAAGTAATTAAAAACTTTATCAAAACAATGATACTATAAATATCGCGAAAGGCCCCTCAGATAACGTGCGTGGTATATTGTGGTTGTTCTTTTAAATTCACACTACGTTGAACTTTGAGACAGCGACTCCACGATTTTTTGTCTGGTATTGCTGTTCGTATGTTATACTATAGAGAGGTCTATTAAATTACCATCTAACAAATTCGGCACATCGAGTTTTGGAATTTGTGCCTTAGTTTTTGAAACAAAAATTTCTACGGGGAATAGCCTCGTCGTTCTTGCCAAATCTGTTCTAAACAAATTTTAATAAAAGGATTTAGACTCTTAAGATAATGGGTTTGCAAAGAGATCTTTAAACATTCTACTACGCAATGGCCATTGCCCATACGAGTTCTAACCGGCACTAAACACGTGTAATTCACGTGCCTTGGTTCAAGGTTGCTAATGAAATAGAACTGCAGATAGCACCTATAATAAATATTGGGAAATCTACTGAAAATAGTTTGTATGGAAGGGAATGAATATTTTTACGCACTAGTAAAACATTTTCCTTTCAACCCTACAAATATATTAAGTAAAAGTACTTTTATAATCTATTTACAATATATATAGATTTAAATTACTATAAATAATAATGTATTAATCATCAAGACATATTATAATAAAAAATTCTACTGATTAAATTAAGATGTAATTCATCATTTGCCTTGAACTGAGTCGATTTTAGTGCTTGAGATAAAAATAAAGACAACATAAAACCGATACTAAAATAAGTCTGTTTTAAATATGCAATTAAATATATTCATAGTTGAACCGTTAACCGACAAGAATTGAGCTACACAGTATTTGGTCGATTTTTTCCGTTTTATCGGTTTTTTGTACTGCATACATTTTATTCGATATTTTACACCCTAACAAAACTGTTCAGGCAAATATTCTGGGAAGCATAAATGAATGAAATATGTGCATCGGTTGCATCAGTCTACTTTATCATTACCGAAAGATCTATGTAATCACCTATTACTAATGTCGACGAACAATATCAATACATTGGAATCATCCAATCGGTATGACGAAAAATAGCTATGAAAACGTTCTATCTCTCATTTCTTTACTTTGCAGAAACAAGACCGTTTGAGTATGGTATTTTTTCCGTTTATTAGCGATTATGCGAATACTAAGAACTTTCTTTTTCAAATAATGAATTTCTCAATACCAAATTTTAATGGACCGGAAAAGCACTTTCATGGTAAACAGGAAAACTTTGGACAAAATACTTCAAGCGAGTACTGTTTTTTTTTGAACTTTGAATTGAATTAAGTAAGCAAAGTTTACCCCAAACAAAACATTAGATAATTTTTTTTAAACTTTTCCTGCTCGTTAGCATAGTTCGTAGAATGTGTTTATTTATAGTCTGAACAGTAAATACGTAGTATCAAAGTTAGATACAGGTTACATAATAAACTGCAGTGCGATTTTAACAAAAGGTGGAAGTTTATTACCACACTTACATAAAAAGTTTAGAACAACTTATTGTCGCTTTCTTCATTTATACCATATACCATACACTAGATACCATTTTCATTTTGTTCGTAAAATATGATAGCATATCAGACAGAGGAAATGCATGTTTTAAACACTACGTTTGATAATTGGATTCTTTCTAGGAATCACCCAACTAAACTCGTAATTCTTTTAAAACAAGGCATAAATAGTGATATCCGTTAAATATAAAAATAAAATACGTAAATACATTTCAAATTTTAATGCATTTCTTATTATGCATATATCGCGATACGCGCAATTACCCCTATAAAATATAAATGTTCCAAGTTCTTATTATTTTGTCTTTATTAATTATTAAGGTGCATAACTTTTATTTTACGATTTTAACGTTAAGCTATTTCCATATTATTTTTAATAACATTAAATACTAACCTGTCCATATCGTGATGACGTTAAATGCACATTCCGATTCTTTAACGGAAACTCCGGTCTCTTTCCCAGGCCATAACCACTCTTCTGCATAAACTTTTTAGGCCTGTCCAGCCTCTCGGTGGAGCCCGATTCCTCCTCATCGCGTTTGGAGGTGGACGGTATCCCTCGATAAGCCCCACGTGTCCCTCTGATCGTCTTCTCTGGGCTCTTATCCTGTTTCCTGGCTATAAGGTTGTCCTTCCTCTGTTTGTTTCGTAACGACACATTGCTCGACATATTGTCCATCCCCCATTAGACACATTAAATAAATTGTATAAAACGCAACTCAAACATTAATAAATAGCTAAATACACTAATATTGATTGTATAATAAATAAATTAAATCCGTCTTTTTATTCTCTCTCTTGTTGGCATCTTTCTCTAGCAACCCCGAAACTAAACTATCAGTACTATACTAGGTAAACAGTCTTCAATAAATTTGGAAATTGCAGGATTCAAGATCTGTAACAAAAATATATTAAATTTTAAATGCAAACTATGGAAACAATATGAAGTGACTCCAAAAGTAATGTAGAACTATTGACAAAGTCACTGGTGATATGTTACCTGCTAGTTTAACTTGGTACATAAATTAACTTTAAAGTGCACACTTACATACCCCACTAAGTGTCAAACATTACCCATGCCATGAAAATTTTATCCATTTGGACCATTTATTTACAACAATGGTATTAAGTAATATATTTTATAAGACATGTACTGTAGTACTATAAGTTGTTATTAAAAGCTAACTTGGCATAAACAATGTAATATGTGACCTTGTAATAATCTACTTCATTAAAAGGGCAAAGGCCTCATTTAATTTAATCAACCACTTAATGCAAGAATAATTGTATACTTTTATCTAATATAAATTCCAATACTGATTTACTAATTACCTCATTACTCATATTAAAGGCAGGCCTCTATGTATATAAAATTTTGTTACATATAGCTTGAAATTAATTATTGCACATATGAAAGAAGGCCAGTAAATTAATCCTTATATATTTATCAGCACATATTCCAGGTACTGCCCTGTGATTCTGTAACTCACTTCACGACTCACACAGCGGTTTTCGCATCGGCGGTCTCTCTCAAATCAGTCGTTAAGCAGTTATTTTATGATTTGGCATTTTGAAAAGGTGGGAGCTTGTACTTTATTGTTTATCAGAATGCCAAATCATAAAATGACTGCTTAACGACTGATTTGAGAGAGACCGCCGATGCGAAAACCGCTGTGTGAGTCGTGAAGTGAGTTACAGAATCACAGGGCTGTAATTGATTTTGGAGTGGAAAGAACAGAAGGCTGATCATTAACTTGAATCGAAATAAAAATAATGAAATAGATCCAAAAAATTGTCTGTCCAAAACTTCCTACATATTCAATATTTAAGTAAAACGTCTATTAACATGACACCCATTTAAAACTATTCAATATCTTTATAATGAATTAATTACTAAAGCCAATGAGTACATAAGTTATCTAATTCTAAATGTATTGTGTGTTTTGGATTTAATTTGGTATCACAATAATCTAATTCCACTAGACCAAACTAATCAGCAATGATATTAAATGATTACATATAAATTTCAAGGAAAAAAAGTAGTCAACTGCACTAAATTCTTTTCTAAAAATTTGGCAAAATGCCAAAGCACAGAACTTCACAATATGATAGGATGCAGATTTATGCTGACAATTACTGAATAATCCAATCATTACCATATTTCAAGTAAATAATGTTTGTTAAGTTTTTCTAACTTTTAAGTACATATCCTTATAAATATAACAACATCCTAACTGGTTTATAAAATGTAGATTGATCTATATTTAGCTCTTGAAATCTAAACTGCTATGTAATACAATACATTCAATTAATACACCTAATTATATACATACTATTATAAACTACATATATTCTTGATTGAGTCTGATACGGACCAATTAATTATATTAAGTTTCAAAGTATCAGTAAGAGTTAAGATATGGCAAGCCATAAATATAAATCATTTAATAAGAGTTTGATTTTGTGTAGGCCATAAAGCTTTTTTTATCCGTGATTATACTTATATTTGCAAAATGAAAACAGTAAACATTGGTTGGATAATTTATGCACGGAAATAGTGTTATCATTCAATCAGGCCTCTAGTTGCCATTTGATTGTTATCAATCAAATCATCATCCACTTTAGCCAGCAATAAGCTATTGCTAAATTTAGCTCAGCCATCAGGAAATAACAAATATTAAGTCATGCAAGAAACAGTTTGGTGTAAGATTAGAAAATATTTAGCCATAGCAAACACATATATAACAGATTTGATTTGTATATACTGTTTACTTTTTTTAATTTTAACATAGATTGAGAAAAGTGAATTATGTAGGATATGTTTAGTTATTCTTTACACCAAGAACTATAATTACAATTTTTTTAATTGAAATGCTTAGTGAAATTTTATTTAATTGCTACTTCAAGCTTACTCATTTATAGCATTTCATTAAGTGCTTCATTTGTCATATATACCCTAAATTCAATCAATTTAATAGATAACTGATGATTTTTAAATTGATGATAATTGTAAGTATATATATTTTGCTTATTTGATGAGAACCAACAGTAGCAAATATTAAAATGATTGGAGTCAGTAAATTGAAAGATTATATATACCAAGCATGTATGTGCTCTCAATTGGCCTCCTTTGTGTAACATTTAGACATTATTTACAAATCAAATCACGAAAACAGATGATGCACGTCTGACGTCTTTAATTTGATTATTGATACGACATGGGTCTGAAGACAGTGCCAAGGCAAAGATGTTCAAGAGGTCAGCATTCCACATTTTTCACATACGTATTAATAAAAACTAAACCTCCTAATACACAGATAATTATATTTACTCGCCGGCAGAGCGATCCAGTGCGTAAGAAAACACGAGCGATGGTCACGAATACCTCTTGGTCACGGCAATTTTTCAGCATTGGCACATACACTTTAAGTATTTATGCACTGATACAATGAGACTTTCATGCATTAGGCGTTTTGTTGCAAAACGAATGGCGCATAGTTAAATCAAGCTGAATAAATAAAGTAAAAATTGCATTGACAGGACGTCAGAAACAAGTTCAAAATTTTATGTAAAGTATGAGTTTTATACCTTCGTTTTCTCATCATGGTTAGTAAATACTTTTAGATTATCTTGCAAACGTTATTTCTACCAGATGAGTATTGGAGTCTATAAATACTTACAAATAAAATCTGGAATCACACCATTGTTTTTTCATCTGCACAATTTTTTTTTTCTGCACAATCAGTAAATCGGGGTTGCTATTTTTTAAATTAAAAAGTACTTTGTTAAATGGAAAGTGGGTCATAGAAAACTGTTATTTGTCAAAAATAAGATTATTTTTATTATTAGTTTCATGGGATTTTTATCCTTAGATGGAATTATTACAAACTAAGATTACATTACAAAGATTTATCAATATATGAAACTAGGAACCAGAGCCGAATATTTTGTGTAGGCATAATTTGTACTTCCAAAATTAAACACATAAAAAATATTTTTTATTCTTAGATTATCTTTTTACCCATAATACCCTGACATGATACAAATATAAAGGTTACTTGATAATTATTATCCACTATTATGGTAATTGAGTTAACTATTGCAACACAATAGCCTCATTTCAGTCTATTTTCCATTTCACGCATATGATTATATATAACTGATATAAAAATAAAAAAATTGTGAAAACCCCTTTAAAAAAAACTCAATATATATCTGGATATCTCTTTATTTATCTTATTATACAAAACACGTTCATTTTATTCGTTTACTATTATAGAAAAGAGGTGTGTTCGTCACTGCAAAACGTCATTGACATTGACATTATATTTGAAAAACTATTGTCAATAGTCATTCGTCATATTGTGGTCGATTTAAAGAGGAATTGTGTTTTGTGTACATGGCATATTTTTAATTTGATAAAATTTAAAGAAAAACATGAAATAATTTGTGTGAAATTAGTAACATGGCATTCGTGAGTGCAGTTACCGGCGATGACTCCACGAGAAAATTTATGGACGTCTTGCAGAATGATTTCAAGACACTTAGCTTGGAAACCAAGAAAAAATATCCCCAGATAAGAGAGGTTTATTTAATTTAATCTTATAATTTAAAGTACTTAATATAGTATATATCACCATAAAATGTATCCATATGTATTTCAGCAAAACTGTATTTACTACCGAAACTACCATAAATTATCCAATAAGAATGACAAATACAAGACCCAAAACAAATTTCTTCACAGACATTTTCTTATTATCCTAAGAATAAAGAGACAAATATATTATTATAACACTGTAAGGTTCCGTTAGGTATTTCTAATTTTGAATAAAAATAACTAACAGTCTTGTCTTTTCTGTTAAGGCATGTGATGAAGCAATAGAAAAGCTATCCTTAGCTGCCAATAATCCGCAGGCTTCATTGTATGGAGTTGTCAATCAAATACTATACCCTCTTGTACAAGGTTGTGAGTCAAAAGATGTGAAAATCATAAAGGTAAGAAATAATGGTACAATTTAGTCAAAATTGAGAAATGAGTTTTGTTGCTAAAAATTCATGTAAAATACTTTAATTAATTACATTGTGATTGCTTCATCATAATTAAATTATTTACAGTTCTGTCTGGGCACTATTCAACGGCTGATTGCTCAACAAGGCATTGATGCCAAAGGAGCCAGGCATATAGTTGACTGTTTGTTCAACTTGGGCCAGGCAAATACACTTGAGCTAAAGTTATTACAAACTGCTGCATTGCTTATGACTACCTCTGATCTAGTACATGGGGATACTTTAGCTAGGGTAAGCAGATTAATAATATTTTTTTAAGGTCACACAATTTTAGCAACTTTATCTTAAGGTATGTGATGTGTTAGTAAAACTAAACATGTTCCTACCCATATAACACTTACCGCTGTACCTACCACAAATAGAATAAGTAACAAGAATTTTTATTTTGAAGGCATAGATTCTGAATTGCTTAATTATTATTTGCATTTTGCAATAAAATGTCTCATTGTATCAGTAGGAACAGTGGCAAAAGTTGTTTATAACTTCAATTTTACCAGGTACATAAACAATTGCAGCATAGAGGTTGTATTTTTGAATTACTCACTCTGTATTAATATCTATTAAATGTCCATAGACAATGGTGCTGTGTATGAAAATGGTGGCAGCCAGTGAGGGTCGAGATGTGAGCACAAGTCATGCTGCAGCGGCCACTGTGAGGCAACTTGTTGCTTTAGTCTTTGAGAGGGCTCTTGCTGAAGCAGATGGTGAAGTTTTCATATGATAATACTAGCTGATAGTGCTTTTCAGCAATTGTGATTAAAAATGTATATACACATATATACCAAAGACAATTTTAATTTATCTTGTTTTATAGGTACACTAAATGTGAATCCTGCTGATGTCAGAATACAAACAAATCAAAAAGCTCCAAAGGATCTTAAACCCTGTGCTGTTGATGCCTATCTTATTTTACAGGTAAATACATTGCTTCTATTTGTGTGGACAGAAATAAAAAAATTATGAAATACATTTAACATAATTTTTAATACAGTTGCTCAAAAAGTGGCGTATTGCAGGGACGTATAGCGTTCGGGATGTGGGCTATTACACACTCGTGCTTTTTCTTTACCTTTTCCGAACTAGTGCGTTTTCTTTCCCAACTGTCAAATTAATGTCTATTAAAAAGAAAAAACAAACCACGAAGTTTTTACTAAAAAAAATCATAGAAGTTTTTATGACTCATGCAAATATTTCAAAAAAGAAGCTAATAATTTGTTTCAATATCAGATTTAATGATTTGATTCAATGAGTTAGGTTAGGTTTCATTTCATTTCATCTTATTAAATTTCATATCAATAAAAAATTCTACTGAAGACTTGGCTGTATGGGCAGCCCCTTTTCCCTTTGCCTACCCAGAACGGGTGAAGAAAAAAAATCTCTGCTTATATTATTTTACAGTTGGCGCCATTTTCCAAAAATGTTCTTTGCGAGTTTAGTTGTTTGTTATATTATATATTAAATATACATGAACAATCATACGAAATAAATAATAGTTTGTCTCAAACAGTAAATATGCAACCTAAAACTTTCCCAGTTCGTAAAAAAAACTGTACCAATTTAAATGTATATGTGAATTATAACTTTTTTAAGAAATAAATGATTAGTTAGTTGAGTTTATTGTGTTTTTAATATTTTATTAAATTGTTAAATTTTTTCGGAACTGTATTAAAAATAGTCGTTCAGTACACGTGCGGAACCATCATTGCAACTTGTTCCGACTGTCAACCCTCACCTTCGGCTGCGCCTCGGCTCGGGTAGACATTTGTCGGAACTCTTTGCAATGACAGGCTTTCCGCACTCGTAATGAAATATACTATTTTAATACAGTTGCTCAAAAAGTGGCGTATTGCAGGGACGTATAGCGTTCGGGATGGGGGCTATTACACACTCGTGCTTTTTTTTTACCTTTTCCGAACTAGTGCGTTTTCTTTCCCAACTGTCAAAATAATGTCTATTAAAAAGAAAAAACCAACCACGAAGTTTTTACTAAAAAAAAATCATAGAAATTTTTATGATTCATGCAAATAAAAAAAAAGCAAAAAGAAGCTACTGCTTTGTTTCAATATAAGATTTAATGATTTGATTCAATGAGTTAGGTTAGATTTCATTTCATCTCCTTAAATTTCATTTCATATCAATAAAAAATTGTACTGAAGACTTGGCTGTATGGGCAAAGTTCCCTTTGCCTACCCAGAATGGGTAAAGAAAAAAAAAATATCTGCTTATATTCTTTTACGGTTGGCGCCATTTTCCAAAAATGTTCTTTGCGCGTTTAGTTGTTTGTTATATTATATATTAAATATACATTAAAAATCATACGAAATAAATAATAGTTTGTCTCAAACAGTAAATAAATATGCAACCTAAAACTTCTCCAGTTAGTATAAAAAACTGTACCAATGTACGTGAACAATAATTTGTATAAGAAATAAATGATTAGTGAGTTGAGTTTATTGTTTTTTTATTATTTTATTAAATTGCATAATTTTTTCGCAACTGTATTAAAAATAGTCGTTCAGTACACGTGTGGAACCATCATTGCAACTTGTTCCGACTGTCAACCCTCACCTTCGGCTGCGCCTCGGCTCGGGTAGACATTTGTCGAAACTCTTTGCAATGACAGGCTTTCCGCACTTGTAATGAAATATACTATATAGTAACTGCCTTTGTGTAAATTTATATTACATATTACATTTGTAACTGATTCTTTTCTTTTCTTTGTTACTTTACTGAGATGTATAAAATTTTAAGTCATATGTTTCAGGATATAATACAATTAATCAATGGTGACGCTGCAAACTGGCTTGTCGGGATATCTGATGTTCCAAAGACGTTTGGCTTGGAATTGCTTGATACTGTACTTACTGATTTTTCACCTGTGTTTTTTAAAGTAAGTTATATTAAATATTTGTAATATTACATATATCTGTAGATATTAAAGAATATTTACAAGGATTTGCATTTTTTTATGTTATCTATATAGTACTATAATTTTAATAGACAGTATAATTATATTTATTATTTAAACGAGATTTTTTAAAAGCTGGTTTTCATTACAGATAACAGAATTTCGATTTTTACTGAAGGAGCATGTATGTGCATTGATAATTAGGCTGTTTTCGCCAAATGTTAAATACAGGTTAGTTCCTTTGTATTATATATTTATAAATCAGCGATAAATGAAACGGTATATTGCATTGTTTACTCACATGGGATATAAGCACAGGTCCTGGTTTTATTCCAGGTGTAGTTAATGTTGTGTTAGCTCAGAAGTGAGCAGGTCCTTAGTGTATTTGCTTTATAAAATGTTTAGTGAAACAGGCATTCTTCTATTTCAAACTTACTAAATTATTTTTAACAATTGTTGCGTCGCAGTTGTTTCTTTATAGAAATAGAATATATATATTTTTTTATTTATTATTTCTTATTTGATATTCCAGGGCAGCCTTTACCGCCCCCCATATACCAGGTGGTGGAACGGGGGGAACCCCTCCCACCCCAGATAGGCCCCACTTTCCTGTTACTATGAGATTGCTTCGCTTGGTTTCTATTATACTGCACAAGTATCACGATTTATTGGTGAGTATAAAGATATAAAAAGGATCAAAATTATCTAATCTTAGACTATACTAATATTATTATTGATAGATAAAATTTGTTCAGAAATTTTGGGCTTTTATAAATAAGATGTTAATAAAAATAAATAAAATGAGGCTTAATTGATATAGCAATTGGTTTATAAGGTACACACACCTAGTTTCGATTCTGATCTATGAAAATATCGGTTTAGAATGCGTATGAAAAACGTCCAGAATAACTGTATCTTTTAAACATGAAACTGATGTCTCGAATTCTTAAAAGAAACACCACATTGGTTGTCATTTACAAGAATGGTTTTTTGTTGAACACCAAAATTGTCAATTTTTATATCTTTCTTTGAATTCACAGTTTGATATATTTTGTAGGTGACCGAGTGTGAGATATTCTTATCTCTAACAATAAAATTCTTGGACCCGGACAAACCGTTATGGCAAAGAGCGCTCGCTTTGGAAGTACTACATAAAATGACTATACAGCCTGGTAAGTTATAAAATTTCTGTTTTAGTTGTTCAAATCTTTTAAGACACTTACTATAGATTTGAAATAATACTATTTTGAATTTGAATAACACATCAGAAACGGCTTGACCGATTCTCATGAAATTTTGTTTGCATATTGGGTATGTCTGAGAATCGGACAACATCTATTTTTCATCCCCCTAAATGTTAAGTGTAGTCCACCCCAAAATTATTATTTATTAATTCTTTAATTTTTTTTTATAATAAAAAATAAATACATACAACCCCTAATTTTCACCCTTACGATCAACCCATATTTTATTAATTAAATAATATTTAGAAATAGTATACATGGGAAAACAACGTTTGCCGGGTCAGCTAATGTAACATAAATATACTGTTAAGCTACCTAAAAAATATACAAAACATACTAAAAAAAGCGTTTTTATTTATTAAAAGAGCAATATATAACTATTTATTGAAATCGTTTTAGATCTTCTCAAATCGTTCTGCGAGTGTTACGACATGCGTCCGCACGCAACGAACATCTTTCAAGATATCGTAAACGCGCTCGGCGCGTACGTTCAAAGTTTGTTCGTAGCTGCCAATGTTAATACTCAGCCCGGTAAGTAAAAATATAAATAGAATTATAATCACATTTTTAAACTAATCGCTAATAATCGTGTTGACAAAAATATTATATATAGTATATTGCTGCAAATGATTGAGATTCGCATGGAAATAGGAGGCCTAATTCTTATGTAGTTGTTAACTACTTGAGACTGTCTTTCTTCTATACAAGTACAAACGAAACACAAAACACACGTTAACAATCAAGTACTAATTAATTAATTAATTTATTCATTTATACTTTATTCAAAAACATACACATAACAAAAATAAAAAAGCAGGTTACAAAAGTTATAATGCGACGGGCGGCCTTATCGCTAACAAGGCATTTCTTCCAGGCAACCCTAATGTGGAACAATGAAAAAGAACTTATATATAATACTTTTATTTTTCGAGGATAATATAATGTAAAACTGTCAGATATCGTGGTTATCCACGTTTCCAAATAATTCTATCTCCATATTTTCATGGATGCCATCGGATCCTGGTGTTTCAACTTCAAGAAAGTTTAACGATTCTAGTGTGACTTCATCTTCATGATCGTGATTCTCTTCATTGTCGTCATATAGAGATATTTCTGATATATCTTCTCCTCGCCTACTCGAGCCATCTAAAAACAAAATTATCGAAGAACATTCAATTGATTATGTTTATAGTCTTTGGAGTGATTTTCTTTTTATTTTAAATGTATTTCACTCAAATAATCCTATTGTTCGTAAAATACTTACATTTAGCATCTGATCTTAACATGCTTACATTATTGTTACCACTCGCCAGTATATGTGTATAAAGGTCTATCAGACCTTGGCAGTGTCTCATACACCGAGAATACGACAAAAATCGGTTTGCGCGCGGGTCGCGTGGACATCCTAGTCTTTCACTGAAATATGTTTTTTATATAGCATTATTTAAAATTGTGTACGAATTCAAACGCTTAAAAGTAAACGGTAAAAATAATTTGTGTGTTTTGCAAATTGATATAATTTCGTATGTAAATTTTCTTCACAATTGTATTATGGAATGGTATGGTAATTATGGAATGGTTTTAATTTTGATATTTGTAGCTTGTTTTCGTGGATAATAATAAAAATGATCCTACGTGCAATTTTGAAGCGGGAATGCAAAAGTCCACACCGGTCTAATTGGTGTAGAGCACACACCAGGAGAAAAACGACGCGTGCACTGCGTGTATCGATGGTACACATCTCGCTGACTAAGATATTTAAATCCTGAACATAATAAATGTTTTTTTTATTATATTAGAGTATGAAATAGTGGGAAACGGCTTTATGCAAATTTAAATGAAAACTTCTTATAGCTATTGAAATTGTATAGTAGTATGTAATGGTACGAACTACTGAATGAGCTTTTATTAAATCGATGGATGTTTTATATTTAGTACGATTTCAACGTAGGTGTAAATAGATAAGATAAACCCTTACCTTGCTTATCATTATCAGAGTAATTCACATCGGAAGCTGTGATATACACAAATACTCCTATGAGTAAAACTGTATTTAACATTTTTGATATCTGACTTTTCATGGCTGCCTAGAAATTAAGCAATTAAATTGATGTGTTATATTGCATGTGTTTATAACATTATCGAAGAACCTTTTTATTATAACTTGTTGTGATTTCAATTTTCTAATAAAATTAATTACTTACTTTAATGAAAACATACGGGAAATGTCTCACTTTTCACATAACCTGGTGTCCAACCCTTATTTATAAACCTCCATAGCAATTAAATATTATCTTTAACCCTAACCATTTACTTAGTACCAAATGCAACAAAACCTTAACGAATTGGCATAAAGTGATTTAGGAGAGATTACTTTATTTATAAATAATGGTCCTGTCAATTTTTAAGCTGTAGGATAATAATTTTTGTCTAGGATCAACCGGGGTTCCTCAACAAGCTGGTTTCTATTGGAAGGGTGTCTGGCTACCGCTTTGCGTCATCTTCGAGCCTGGTACTGCAAAGTCTATTTAGTAAGTAGTTTATTTAGTATATAAAATAAAAATAATAAATGTGTGGCTCCACGGTGGTTAATGATCAATTGATACTTTACAATTGAAACACAAAATTGTTTGAATATTTTTCAGCATAGAAATGCTCGATCGTACAGAAGCGCCCACAATCCAAGATGGCTACGGCATATCAGTTGCTTACGCATGTCTTATAGAGATAATACGGTCCATCGCTATTAGTGTTGAAGGTGAAGAGTATTATAGGTAAGAATTTACCACATTTATTTCAAGAACTTTCCCATATTTTTCTTGGCATTCCAAAAAGTAAAAACCCAGTAGCACCTGCAACCAACCCTTAGGCTTCAGATTCCTGAATCTGATTCGTGACCATTTATTGTTCGAATAAACAAGTCGTTGATCAACCTTCTATGACTGACACACGCCGTGGACTTTTTTGGGTCCGTACTAGCGTGGATAGAACCTACAACGGTACAAGATCAAGGAGTCGCACGCTAAAACCACTAGGCCAACACTGCCAAAAAGCAAACCATACTTATATACTTATCAAATTTCATAGCGCATTGATAGAGACATTCACACATAACATAGATTGTTCTGTGTATACGGAATTATTTTTCAGGTTACAGGAACTGTATGATGACAATCAAAACGACAATGATGAGAAGGAAGTCAACACTAACACCAAAGCTATCAGTAATAAAGGTAGAACAACTTTTTGATGTCATTGAAGGAATTTTAGACATTAATATTTAATTTTTATTATAGATACAGATGATACAGAGACCAGAGAAATAACGAAGAACGGACATAGTGAGTCTGATCAGAACTCCAATATAGTGAGGAAGGATTCTGAAATGGACGACAAAGATCGACAGCTTAGCTTACAGGTAGAATTACAGAATAAGCGGAAAATTTAAAAGATGAGAACATACATTTTATTATTATTGCATTAAAACAGCAATAGTAATTGTGGTCGCTAAAAATAACGACAAATACATTGTACTTAAATGAAATACAGATAGAATGAATATGCTGTTAGTGAAAAATATTTTCTTTACAGTAAAATAACATACAATAAAATAACAAATTTTACATTATTTACTTCGTATAAATACATAGTTTTAATGCAAATTTTAACTAAAAAAAATGTATCTATTGCAGCTTATAAAGTCATCTTGGTGTGGTTTAGTGTGGGGTTTATCAGTACTAGCAGAGGCCAGTATTGGAGAGCTGGAGAATATTTTATGTGCCATACAGACGCTTGCTAGAGTCAGCGGGAAGGTTAGTATCCAGGTTACTTGCATGGAAAATCAACAATCAATTCTTGCATGGAACAATCAGTTCTTTTCTGGTCAAGTTTATTTCTCACCATGCCCGTACATAAAAAAAATAAAAATACGTTTGATACTTATTAAAGGCGCATATATAATATTCAAAATTTCCTATTAAGATTATTCCATATGAGGATTAGTACACGCCTATCGGAGAATACGTCACAAGGGGAAAATAACATTATTTGCCCTTATATTTGTAGATAGTAGAGACTGGTCGTATTTGGTTCACAGGTGGGTGTAACAAACGCTCGCGATGCGTGTATAGGCGCGCTATGTCGTTGCGCTTTACCGGCTCAATACTGTGTGCCTGTGTTAGGAGCATTAGCGGCATTAGCGTGTCCGTGGCCCGCTGCGCGCGCGCAACCCTCTCCACAGGCTGATCTGAGACATCACGTTGTATGGGTCGGGACTCCTTTACCCTGTGCGCAACCACCTGGTAAGAAACTAGAAAAAATATTTATAATTATAATATTTTATTTAATTATTATTAGTTAATTTAAGGTTTTAATGATGTGAGAATTTATTTGAGAGAGGATAAAATTCAACTTATTTCGATTTAAGAAAATATTAACTAATCACAAATGCAATGATTTTAAACGTTTCTCCGTTCCCCTTAATTATTTTCTTCTAGTTTCGACTTCAATACCTTGTCACGTTTGATTCAGGCCAGCAGCAATCGTTTGTGATGGTGACCTCTCGTCACGTGACAGCAATGCGTGCCTTGCTTCAGGCGGCTCGCCGGGATGGAGACACTATGCAACAAGCTTGGCTGCCTGTTCTTACTACGCTACAACATCTGGTTAGCTTATTCTTTTATTTTTATTATAAAATTTGTTATTGCTGTTTTTCAATCTTATGTTGAAGGAAAGCTTTTAATTTGTACCTTTTTTCTCGTATAAGGAAATTTCAGTACTTACATTGTTCATTATTTTTATTTGGTAAGTGACATTGATATACAAAAAACCCAAGATGCACAGTCTCGAATAAAAGTAACGCTCGAAAGTGTCCCGAAACACTATTTCTGTCCCTTTCTATAACAGTATATGTTACAAGCAAGTTAATTTTTAAATTTTAATTAAATATGTTAAAGCAGTTATTGCAAAATCAACCTTACGCGAATTGTTTAAAGTTGTTATTACAACGCAGTGTATACGTACTTAAAGCAATAAAATTTTACGACCGACCGTGGTCGGTAGGACAAGGCATTGAGTGGAGTCGAACATGACTTTTTTATTTACAACTATTTAACATAATTTTAAATTTATCCGACTTTTCGGGTGCTTTACAGCGTGCGTGGTCACGGTGACTGAAGACAAAAGGTGTTGGATGTCAAATAGTTGTATATATATAATAATACATAACTTTAATCCGGTTAAAAAGTTTTTCTTTAAATTAAAAAATAATTTGTTAGTAAATATATTTGTCAAAAACTACACACAAAAAAGTTTAAAAGTACATAAATTTATTTATAAAAAAAACACAAATAAATAACATCGACTTCACGTATTAGACGCGAGACTATTTGAAATGAGCGCACAATTTAGAATGTTGCGCTCATTTTTTGAGGACGTTTTTTAGACGTTGATTGTGCATCTTGGGTTTTTTGTATATCAATGGTAAGTGATCATTGTCCTATCTGTGTTAAGCCGGGATTCGATCCACGAATTTCCGTCATCCAATTGTAAGTTTATAAGTTTGGAAATATTTTTTTATTCCACTAGGTATGGATCCTAGGTCTGAAGCCGTCGACGGGTGGGAGTATGAAAGCCAGTCGTGCAAGTGCCGACGCCAATGCTGTCATGAGCACTTCCGCTGTCATGGCTGACCTCCCTGGTAATTTTAATTTTTTCAACTCATCTTTTTTAGCCAAGTACGATTTAATTACTGTATACAATTAGAAATATATGTACAGGCGATACATGTAGGAGACTTTTACATACAAAACAGTTTATTTTTCAATTATTTTAATGAATTTAATAAAAGAAAAAAATAAGGTCTCATCTTCAGAATTACGAGCTATTACTAAATGGCAAATGTATATAAAAAAAATTACTTCTCATTGTTTGAACGAACTATATGTAGATTAAAATCTGATTAAATATCCATATATTCATATTTTATATTAAATTATCTTTGTTATGTCGGTTTTTATACAATTTAGCAGTTTAATATGTTGATTAGTCATTTTTGGTTGCAGTATAAACTGATTTCAGGTCAGCAAGTTCCCGTGGCGGAATCTCTGGGAGTAATGAGCGGTATTGATATCTGTAATACGAATATATAATTAATTGTGTGCTTAATTGGAATTACGTATGGCTAGATATGGATTGTGAAAGTAGGTTTTTGCATCCACAAAGCGAAAAAGGGAGTCTATGTTTGAGTGTACCTTTGTGTTGAAATTGTAGTAACAACCTCGCGTCTATTACTTTCATATAAAATATTCTTTATGGTTGTGGATCAAAAGTCAGTAGTACTTTTAATAATGAGTTTTATCAAAGTTGTTTGTGTCAGTCTGGTTTGGCTTTTAATTGTTTGTTGATCAGCAAAAAAAAAGTGTACTACGAACCACACAACAACTTTAATTAATTTAATAAAAACGAAAATTATTATTACATGTAAGGGAGCGTTCAAGTATTACGTCACGCAGTTTTTGGAGATTATTCCCCCCCCCCCCATGCAACGCGTCGTGACGTTTTTCTGTACCCAATAGTGAAACGTTTCGTGACCACCAATTGACTCTTTATACCTAAAAGTTACCATTATGTGGTGTAAAGTACGGAAAGTTGAAAATAATATTAACAATAAGGCCGTTTCTCCACTGCTCCGGTCCAGCAAACGTTAATTACCGATCCGATTTAGAAACTCACAACAGTACTTACGTGCTTCTCCACTACTCCGGCATCCGGTTTTTAACGGGCCGATAACTTGCTAGATCGGAACGCGGTGTTTTATCGGTCCAAGTATATCCAAGAGTTTATAAATTATTATTCATAGGTTTATTTATTTATAGTTATATTATATCATTAAGTATTAGTGAACTATTTATTAAGTAGATTATAATATTTCAAGATAGACAATATGAAAAAAGTAATAAACTAGCCAGGCAATAAAATATTCAGAATTTCGAACGTTTTATTAATAAAATAAAGTATATGGGTTTTAGTTATATCAGTGTTGCATGATAAATATACAAGTATCGGTTATTGTCGGATCGGATATAGTGGAGAAGCGCAATCCGGCTTTCCGATATTTTTTTAATGACTCATTCCGGATTCCGACGCCGGACCGGAGCAGTGCAGAAAGGGCCTAACGCGTAATTCAATCCCCGCATCGTAACGTTTTACAAAAAGGAAACCAAATCCCCCAAATTCGTTACGTAATACTTGAACGCTGCCTAATTGCATACATAATACACTACCATGGTTAACAACGACATTTTCCAGAATTGGTACTATGTTCTCTGGGTGTCTTCCTTCTTATGTACTGTGGAAAGACTAACTACACCATAGTAGTTTTAGCTACCAAAAACAGATGTATACAGATTAAACTTTTAATTAAAAGTGATCAATTCCAAATATGCGCACGAAAAACGACTAGTGCAACCGCTAGGGGTCGCTTGTTTCCGTCCAACGCACGGGATTGGAGCTTGCTGGCCTTGTTCTAGCACGCGGATTTGTTTGATATTGCACTGCCTACATAGGCCAGTTCTGCTTTGCACAAACGCTATCGCTCATTTTACATAAAGCTGTTTTTGAAATGAGTAGAATAATTTATCAAATGGGTGCTTCAATCGACGGTTAAAATTTTCATGTAACAACCATAGAAAAGTAATTCAAAACGAAATCGAAATTGTTTTTTGTTATGTCTGGAGTTCCTAGGTGGTCACTACAGTGGTGGTATCCTATACAATATACATGGACGTATTCTAAAATATTGACAAATTTCAGCTCTATCAGCGATGTTATCGAGAGTGTTCGAGGCGTCAAAGAATCTAGATGATGTAGCTTTGCACCACTTGATTGATGCTCTGTGTAAATTGTCCAATGAGGCTATGGATCTGGCATATTCGAATAGGGTGTGTATTCAAAGAAATAGATGTTTGAAGTGTTTAAGAATGTTATTCTCTATTAATAGGTGCTTTTTTATCCTATACAAACATTTTTGGTCTATATCTATAGTCTGTGGTACATGTTGTATATAGTTTCATAATAATAGATTTGAACTTTCAGGAGCCATCATTGTTCGCGGTTGCAAAACTTTTGGAGACGGGGCTGGCAAACATGCATAGAATCGAAGTGATGTGGAGACCTATTACTAATCATTTACTCGAAGTATGTCTTTATACTTTATATGTTATACATATTTAATAATATAGTAAATTAATGTTTATTTTAGTAAATCAGTGATTGTTCGTTTTGTATACATATATATTATGTTTACAGGTGTGTCAACACCCACACATACGCATGAGGGAATGGGGAGTAGAAGCCATCACTTACCTTGTGCAAGCCGCATTTCAATATCATCACAATAACCCTGCGTTAGTAACAGAGGTGAGTCAAAGAAGTTTTCTGTATTCATTTGTTATACATTAATATTAATAACACATTAGATTATAGTAAATATCTTGATTTCTTAAAATCAATTATAACCAATACTACATTCCCAATATAAAAGTTTTTATTAGGCCAGAACATACGAGTATATTAATTAAATCTAGTTTAACACATAAACGCTGATTACGGTATCTAAAAACCACTGATAATATGTAATACATGTATTTTTGCAATACTTGCGTACCTTATGTAATTTAATACTTTATTTTTTTTTCTTTTCTCACAGTGGTTGCCTGGAAGAGATCGCTCGAAAGCGATAAGGCCGCCAGTTGCTCTACTGTTTATTTAATTATGTCAATTGTACTATATTTCTGTACATATATGGAACGAAGTTAATAAATAAAATAATATCGAGATTATGTTAAAACTGTTAATCCGTATATATTCGTTTAAGACATTTAATTAAAAAAATATTATTTATTATATGTATTTAAATTAACACTGTTCCAACTTGATTATATATTTTTATCATGCTGATATATTTATTAACATAAATTCCATTCAATTTTAGGCCCGCGAGCGTCTAATACTTGAACCATTAGCAGAGTTATGTAATGTACGTCATTGCGACGTACGCGCTCGTCAGTTAGAATGCGCGGCGAGATTATTACACTCACGCGGGGAGCAGCTTGGTGCTGCTTGGCCCTTGATGATGGAGATCATTTCTGCTATATGTGACCAACACAGGTGGGATATAAGTCGTAGATTAAAATTACGTATGGTAAAGTATTTTAAGATTTTTAAATAAAATTTGTATAAACAGGTTTTGACTGTTTATACTATTGTATTCGCTATTAAATATATTCGATTTGTTTATTATTTCTTGTCGTATTATATGAATGTAATAATGTAAATAAATAATAACATTTTTTGTACACAGCGAACAACTAGTACGGTCAGCATTCCAATGTGCGCAACTAGTAGCTGGAGACTTATTAGGATGTGCTGGACCCCGGTGTTTACGCCGTGTGTTAGCCGCCGCTGCGGCCTTTGCCAGGCAAACCAAGGAGCTTAATATTAGTCTTACCGCTGTTGGTCTAATGGTAGGAGTAATACACATGTTTTCGGATGCATAAGTATAATCTTTCTAATATTACAAAGCCTAATATGGCTTATATCATGGAAGGTAATTATTAAGAAAAATGTAAATATTATTGTTTCAGAATAAATAATTGGTAAACTTTGATAATACTCCAGTCAAATTACGAAATAAATAAACATGAGCGAACACAGGTTGGGGATTTTGAGGATCGATAGGGGGGTGTATTCTGAGCATAAATTCCAATTTGAGGGGTTGTACTGAGGTCAGCTCAAGGTCATTTCGATGGAAACGCGTTTAACTCGATATCTCGAGAATGGTTAGTGTTAGGCGAAAAACTGTGGAGATCTTTTCTTTTCTAAACAAAATTTACTAACTTTTTTATCTGAAACTTTTTTTTCTAACATTAATATTTTTCAAGATATAACTCCCGCAAAGCAAAAATTTTCAATTTTTTTCCATTTTTCGTCGTTTTCTCCCCAACCATTCAATTTTATTAAATTTTACCGATCATCGAAGTGTAGAACTTTTAATTATGAACAATTTTGTTCTCAAACTTTTTTCCGTAATGCCAATACCTTCGGAGTTATACATTACTTTACCGAGCGAAATCCGCGCCACTGTCGCAATATAAAAAGGTAAATCGATTAAACTATTTAAAATTAGGTATTTAATTTGGGTTAATTTGGGTAAGAAGTAAATTAACAATTAAAACTGTTTCACACATTGTGCCAAAAGAGCCTTTCTCCGGCCTTTCTGCATCCGCACGCTTTGCCGCATTTGGTTTTGCATTTGCGCGCAATTGATCTCAGTAAATTATCCGGAGCTGGTTTCAATGACATCGCTATCGGCTGCAATCAACGGGGGGTGCGACGCCAGCCCCATTCCTCGGGTTTCAGATAATTTTCCAGCCAGTATTGAACTTGGTAGAAACACCTCAACGATTGGAAAAATGCCGCATCAGAGGTAGGAGGAAGGGATTCTAATTTAACCCTCCCACTGCCTGCCATTTTTTATATCCCTTATATCGGAGCTCGTTGAGATTTGTACAATTCGTGTCATCTGCCTTGCGATACAAATTCAAAATGAATTGTTCGCCGTATGAAGCGATAGTTGTTTTATCTGCTTTGTCTTGCAGAAAAACTTCATTTAACAAAAGCAAATCCGGAGATTTTTCAACGCGGTCATTGTTTTCATCTTGCCTAGGTTGAATGGTGCGGACGTTGTGTCGCAACCACTAATCGCGCGCAAAAATAAAAGGTTTTTGCGGCATTCGGCCCATATATCGGTTTGAGGCAGTATGGGCTATGTGTACCGTCCGTCGATTTGCCTCGGCCAGGTTTTCTCAAGTAAATGTTGTTGCACGCGCCGGCTGTTGCAGTCAGCAAAACCAGCAAATCCACATCCTCACCAATAACAACCACAGCACTATACTCCTGCGAAATTCTCTTAGCCGTACTGATAATTAGACCATCCGCATCCTCTACGGCTTGCTCCACCTCTATGTCTGATTTGATGAGAACCGTTTTCAGTAGTGAGATGAATCTGGTCTTATTGCTCTCGTTGCCTAAAAACTTATCTGTGGATACACGTTGCGACAATGGCGCGGATTTTGCTCGGTAAAGTAATCTATAACTCCGAAGGTATTGGCATTACGGAAAAAAGTTTGAGAACAAAATGGTTCATAATTAAAAGTTCTACACTTCGATGATCGGTAAAATTTAATAAAATTGAATGGTTGGGGAGAAAACGACGAAAAATGGAAAAAAAAGTAAAATTTTTGCTTTGCGGGAGTTATATCTTGAAAAATATTAATGTTAGAAAAAAAAGTTTCAGATAAAAAAGTTAGTAAATTTTTTTTTAGAAAAGAAAAGGTCTCTACAATTTTTCGCCTAACACTAACCATTCTCGAGATATGGAGTTAAACGCGTTTCCATCGAAATGACCTTGAGCTGACCTCAGTACAACCCCTCAAATTGGAATTTATGCTCAGAATACACCCCCTATCGATCCTCAAAATCCCCAAACTGTGTTCGCTCATGTTTATTTAACCCGTTTTTAGCCATAATTTGACTGGACTATAATATTAGTGTTTGATATAAATCTTGTGATAAACATGTTTTCATAAAATAATCAGGGTCATTAGACAAGAATGTATGACAATAACAATGTTGTATGACGTTAGAAGTAAATATTAAATTGTATGCTAATTATTACAGTGGAACATATCAGATTATTTATACCACAAGCGGGATAAATTGTCTGTGGCACTCGCGAACGAAGCGGCCGCTTGTCCTGAATACCCCGATTTACCACCTCTGGACAGACTTTGGATGTGCCTTTACGTACGGCTTAGTGAGTATAACATATTTAACGTAGAAAGATCGACGCATGTTACATATACCAAAAAAAATGGCTTAACAAGATAAAAATCTTTCCCAAAATTTTATAAAAAAAACTAGAAAAAATATCAATTGAAAAAACTAAAATGTTGACTATAGCTAACTTCAGGGTGTCGGTTTTTTGTGACAGTCTGCGCGCGTATCGTAAAACTTAACTCTCATCATTTTTTCCTAATGCGCCAAATTAATTAATTTGAATATTATTTTTTATTCTGTACCTGCCATTAAAAACATTTAGAAAATAAAGATATTTGAACACAATTTTGTGTAACCCTATTTTCTTAATGATTGTATCTGTCTGTGAAAGGTGAGCTGTGTACGGAACCGCGAGCTCCGGTGCGACGTGCAGCCAGTCAGACATTATTCAGCTGTATCGGAGCACACGGGACCCTGTTAAGCAAACCCGCGTGGAGAGCATTACTAAATATACTCTTCCCTATGTTGCAACAGGTACTTAGTAAATAAAAAATATTCCTGTCATAAAAAATCTGGAAGAGCTTAACAGGGATAAAGTTTTCTGCTGAATTACGTATTATAAATAGTTCCTTAATATATCCATATGTGGGTAATTAAGCCACTTTGACCTATTAAGAGTGGCATGAAGAAAGGTATTTGTATTATATAATATATATAAGGTATTATACATTTCCATTAACCTATTACATCTTCGTTTAGGTACAAAAACAGTCGAACATTGCGAGTTCGGAAAAAGTTGATACAGGAGAACATATCTTGATACATCACACCAGAAACACAGCGCAGAAGCAATGGGCCGAAACACAGGTATGTTTCAATAGGAGACTAACTGTAATTAATAACTTCCAAGATAGCAGTTTTAAAGTACTTAACTTATAATTTTATAGAAATCTGTTTTTTAATTGAAGTAAATAAATGATGACTTTTTATTATGTTATTTTCCTAATATTGCAGGTTCTAACACTATCGGGTGTGTCCCGTGTGTTCCACTCGAGGTTCCAGTTACTAACTTCCGTTGGGGATTTCCAGAGGTCATGGACGGCACTGTTAGACTTTATTGTTGATTTTGCACTAAGGAAGAGTCACGAGGTAGGAAACGAGAGAAATAAGAATACATTTGTTATTTTCTATATATTTTATGGGATCATCTTTATATCGCAGATTGACATGAAAGTAAAACCATAACTTAAGATTAGTTTATCAACACTGATAATCTATCGTAAAAAAAAGAGTGTGTGTACTTATGTACACGCGTTAGAAGTTAAACTTCTTTGGCGTATGGAAAAAAAATAACTAAAATGCAGTAGTGATTAACGATAAATATGAAAATTAATCAATAAAATTATTATTAGTAAATACTATCACCGTCGTATATGAAATTGATTTAATAAAAACACCAAAATACTATTTATTTATTTACACTGATTAATTGTACTGTTACATACAACTGAACGTTACGTACGTGTTACGTACAACTTGAACATAGTTATTATCGATTTTCATGCCACCTAGAATTAACTTCATTCTGTCAATTTTGGGTCACGGTGCGCGCGCATCGTAAAATTTCACTCTCATCAATTTTTCACAACGCGCCTAAAGAATTATAACTTCAAAAGAAATTTGTCACAAATTTTATTTGTAACTTGCTTTGAAAGAAGAAATCAAAACATTTCTTAAATAAAGCGTTCCGACTAGTAAATATTATAATATCTTTAAAAAAGTGGAAAAACTCGCCGAAGAATGTAAGAATTAAATAATATTTTCAGGTATCAGTAGCAGCATTAAAGTCATTCCAAGAGGTGGTGACAGCAGCGGGTCGCGTGGAAAGTGAGAGTGCGGCGAGCAACAAACGCATTTGGGCTGCTGCGTGGGCTGCTTGGACCAGTATTGCGTCTAACCTACATTCCGACACAGCCACTAGGACAGGTAGACTTTTTTACCCAAAAATACTATCGTACAAAATAAAGAGAGAAAGAGTCTAATAATAGGCCGAATCACTTATAAATTTTTTCCATGGTATTTCAGCATTTTATAATAGAAAATTTGTGACATAAATTTTTCTTTGGACCAGATTATTTCAGCTGCCTTTCTCTAAGAATAAACAATTAACTTAATAAGTAATAAATATCTTTATTTCAGTGCCAGAGGATGGTAAACCTGTGGAGTTGTATTCGCCATCATTGAATTTCCTTACTACCCTTGTGCAGATCTTCCCTCTCATCTTCCAACATATACGACCATCGTAAGTATACTCTATTTTTGAGATTGCATAAATTTTTTGTTAAATATTGTATATCCCTCTATCTTGGGACGGTCATGTTAAATTTATTATAATTTTTCAGGTGTAGTGTTGAGAGACAATTTTCTCACTGTAATATACTTTTGTATTAATTTTTTTTTTGTATATTAAATCTATTAAAATTTCCTTTAAAGTTTTACCCCAAAAGACGTAGAGCAACTCGGCCAATGTCTATGCAAAGTGTGCAGTGTTGAACCGTCCGCATCCGCACTGGACGGCCTCGGCACGGGCACGCCCGCTAGTATGCACGCCCTGCATTGCCTCGACACTGTACATAAGGTATTACTTTATCCAATTAACAAAGGAAATTTATTATTGAAGTTATACTCCTTTAGGCGCGTAATGAAATATTGATGAGAGTGAAATTTTACGATGCGAGCGCACCGTGACACAAAATTAACAGAATGAAGTTGCCCACGAAGACATTGCTACGGCATTGGACATAATTTAAAAACAACATTCGAATAATAATAGAATTTATGTTACACTTAATGTAAGAGAATAATAATATTTATTGAAGTTATTTATTTAATTTTTCAAATGTAAACTGAACTTTATTGACTATAATAACTCCTTTTCCAGTCTTTGATTATTTAATTGTAATTAATTATTTGCATGCAATCAAAAACTATTTTTAATAATGCCAAAGAAGTATAACTACTTACGCGCGTACATAAGTACACGCACCCTTTTTTATCATATGTAACAGTTTACTTTGTACGTTTACAAATATTGCAATCAACGATATGATTTACGTTTTACAAAAATAATTAAATTAAAATTAAATATTATTATTTTCATTTATAGGAAGCCCTAATCCGCCATGAGTTATTGCCAGCGATGTTCTCAGCACTAACCTCTCTAGCGGACGTAGTAAGCTCCCAACCGACAGCAAGTGCCCGTTGCCTCTCCGCTGCCGCAGCGCTGTATCGAGCTGCGCCTGCGCCGAGTAAACATATTTTGCCGCACTTGCTGCAGGTAACTTTGACCATAAGACTTTTGTCTTGAAAACAGTTTAATTAAGATATATTTTATTTTATAGGCTGATGTTTTGGTTTGGATCTTTCTATGGTAATTCGTTTAGTGTGTTACCTCTACATATTTGGTCACCTTAGTACTGATCATTCGATGGAATAAAAATATTTTTCATTTGTAAATTTCTGTGATGTAATTTAGTCAGACTTTTTGTAGTAGTTAGTTTTACCTATTTCACTAAACAGTATTTTAGAGGAGAATCCACCTTTTTTTACTAACCCGGGAGGTTTGGAGAGTCAAACGGGAACAATTTTTTTTTTTTTTTTTTTTATTTGGACCACAAAATTAGGACAAACACATGATATAAATTGACATAAAACATTAACATAGCAAAAGCGGTGCCGTCCCTATTACATGTGGACACGACAAGCGAAATTAAGTGGATACAAAAAATTAAATAAAAAATACAATTCCAACTTTTTATGAAAGAACGATTAAACCGAAAAAGTTATTCACAATTTTATTCTCTTAGGCTCTTCACACAGCAGTAAAGAAGTGCAGTCCAGAGAAACGAAGACGGAACAGCGAAAGAGAAAGAGATCAACCGGATGAGACGGCGCAAATTGCTACGTTGTTGTTGCAGGTACCTTATATGTTTCAATTAATATTCGTGAAATCTGATTTAATATTGGATACAATGATTTACTAGCTCCAATTTTTTCATTCAGGTTCTTGCCACTGGGTTACCGTTAGCGAGAGAAAAGCCTGACGATTACAAAGAGTTTTGGGAAATATTGCCCGGCGTGCTTGAAACATTCATGTTTGAACCGCCGTAAGTTTATATATATTGGTTATATCTTACTATTAGCCATTAGTTTTCCATAGTTAACAAATAATAATAATAGAAATTAAAAAATATTAAGGGATTTGATCGTTCTATAATGCAATATTTATTTAGTTTTTGAAATTGCTTGCACGTTGATTTTGGAAGAGTTGCATTACTCAAAATTTGTTACTAAAAGTTTTAAGTTTTCTTTTCTTTTCTTGTTTTGTTTATTTTTAAACTTGGATTTGTTATTGTTTGTCTTATGTAAATTTAAAGCCCTCGTTAAATGGCAATTAATCAATAAAGCGTTTTATAAATTTGAGGAATACTTAAATGATTCTAATCCTTGGGATTGATTTGCTCCAGTTCGAATTTGTATGACAATACTTGGCGATTAAAAAGAGTGGCGGAAAGTTTCTTGCCAGTTCTTCTTACCCGCTCTACGCCCTTGACTTGCGAACTGGTAGTAAATGTAAATTTACAATTAATTTAACTTGACAATTCAAAAGTGTACTTGGTTACCCACTTGAATAAAGATATTTTGAGTTTGAGTTTATGTAACTGTCAAATAGAAAACTACGCAATAAATACATTGGGGTGCAAACTAGTATCAAAAATTATCAAATTTTAAATCCATTTTCCAAGATATGTGAAACCCTTTTATGTATATGAAGTTTGACATATTTGACAGAGCTCAAGAATGACATGAGTGAATACGGGTAAATATACAATAGGATTATATAATCACAATGTTATTATATAGTGTGGGTTGCGGCGGCCAAGCCCGTGAAGTCGTATGTGTGATCCGCGATGAAGTGTTGGGCGGTTCCCCTCGGGCGCCCGCCCATGCCGCTAGACGCGCCCTGCATCTCGTCAGAGCGGGATCCATGCATGCCAATCACGCTGCTAGTATGTATTAAATAAACTTTCAGGGTTATATATATATTTTTAATAAATTTGAGCTGTGTTTTTAAGATATCTAATTTAAATGCTTAAATTATTTTCTATATATTCACTGACCTTTGATGGCAAACTTGGTTTCTTATATTTAGAAGCTCCAGAATTTAATATTTCTTTTAATTAGCAAATGATATTTCTACAGAAAACGAGCAAGAACTTCGGGAGCGTGAGGAATTTGCCCGAGCGTGCTTTGAGACTTTATTGCAGTTCTCGATGTTGGAAGATGTCGATTCCATCGCAGCCGGAGAAGGTAGATAATTTTTTTTTAATGTAACTTATCCTTCATTTATCGCAGTCCATTGTGTGCTATGAGTTACAGAAGGCATGGTCCATCTTGACTAAGGTATTATAAATTGAAAAACCGTATTATGAAAAAAGTATTAAACATTTTTTAAATTTGGTTTTGAATTTCAGAAGACGCAGACCCACTAGCCATAATGCCACTTCTAGACCGGTTTCAAGAAGTCATCTCCAAATACAGTTCTGAAGAAGATTCAGAACCTTTAACCAGGTTAATGTGACGTGATAGCTAGTTTAAGTTTTGCGTGATATCGTTGTAAAAGTGATAGTACTTTTAAAGCCGTTTGAATAATGTCTCTTCAAGTATAATTTTTCATGCTTTAATACCTTTTATGTTAAAGAAAAACATCGTGAAGGAAAAGATGGAAGACGACAGCCTGTGTTTGTTACTTGCCTATTAGATAAAAACAAATGCAACGCTACTTGCCTATTAGAAAAAACAAATGCAACGCTACTTGCCTATTAGAAAAAACAAATGCAACGCTACTTGCTTATTAGAAAAAACAAATGCAACGCTACTTGCTTATTAGAAAAAACAAATGCAACGCTACTTGCTTATTAGAAAAAACAAATGCAACGCTATTTGCCTATTAGAAAATATGATTTAATTTTGTCTTGTTTATTTCCAGACATCAGCTGTCTGAGATATCGTTTGTCCTAAAAGCGATAGCGACCCTCACTGATGCCATGAAGCGAGCGCCACCCGCAAAAGTTGACGCTACGGCTTGGCAGAAGCTTATAGGTGAGATTAACATTTCAGTTATTTATCAGTTTTTTCGGGAACCCAGAACCTTCGAATTATACGACATATTTTTTTATTTTACTTTTTCATATATGGCACATTTTCATTGCCATAAAAAAATATAATATAATATAATATAATAAATAATAGGCATTTTTTAATTAAACTAAAACTAACAAAATCGGCTGTAAACCAGTAAATTCACTGTTTTTGTTTGATATATTTAGTAAGTTAAGTACATTTTACATGGTCATGGCAAATAAGCTCACAAAAGGCCAATCGTATTTAGCAAAAGCTTTTACAAATTGTATCTATCTGTAGGTATATACCCGCTAGTAGTGGGTTTGGCAGCGGGGGGACGTGCCTCGGGGCCCGGTGGTTCAGGGCCCGCAGTGCGAGAAGCCCTTCTGCAGTTCGGGGGCCTTCTGGCTGCGCCGCCCTAGCGCCTGCTTTACACCATTCACATATAGAGCACGAGGCTCTAAAAGCGTCGTCAGCCTGAACAATCGTTACTAGATAACAAATAGAATGGGTTCTGTCATTTCTTAGATGTTTACACGTCTTATTACGAAGTTCCGAATTTACGCAGTAAACAGATTAATTTTTAAGAAACATATTTCTCCGTTTGTGCAGGTGCATGGCCTTTACAAACACAACACTATATAAAAAGTAGAGTCACAAACATACTCCTTTTTTTCAATCCAATAACTTTTTTCATCGTAAATCGAAAATAAAGATTTAATGCTACTATCCACAAATTCCTGACACCTGAATATTGATATCTATTTCCAATACAATGTTTTGTACATATGATTTCTATGTGAAAAAACGAAATATTTAGATAAAAAAATGTGTGCGTGTACTAGGTGTACACACGTAAGAAGTGAAACTTCTTTATCACCTTATTTTTCGAAAAATGATCTACTATATGCAAATTAACGAAATTGGTTAAATAAAGTTTAACAAAAGGCTTTTATTATCATAGACATGAATACAAATACAATTATTTCATTTTACCTTATTACTACTAAGATTATTACAGAATTTCATTAATTGTAATAGAATTATTACTATCATTGTTATCGTTATTATATGTAATTTATAATTAATTTAAACACAGTAAATTTTTATACACTGCCTAACTTTACAAATTAATTGCTGCAAATTGCGATTAGCAAATTTCAAGTCGAAAATGTAATCCGTTGTCAAACTTCAAAGTCAAAAACATACTATATGTCATATTTTAACGCCGATAAAGAAGTTTGACTTCATAAAGCAACATGGCGCGTAACGGAAAAATGTGACGCGTAACGCAAAAATGTTACACTACATTTTTTTCCAACCCCGATAAAGAAGTTTCACTTCAAAAAGTTCGAACCGTTTTCAACTAGCGAATTGAGAGAATAATTCATCAATCATCCTTGACAGAATCCATTTGTGTTACTTTAAATTTCTGGGCGATTTTAGGATAGGATACAATGTTAAAATTAGCTTAAGCCAATAAAAAAATTCGCCACTGATATTTTTGGCTGTGAATTGGTGATATGGCTTAGATTTTGATTTAATTCGGCTGACGACATCAACCTGCTATAGTGCAACGTGAATAGACTAGTACGCGTAGTGCGAGATTGTGTTGCATAGTCAATTCGAGTGATCATCGAAATAGTGACATTAGTGTAATAATAAATCTAAAGGCTTGTCGAAACAATTGACGTTTTGTGTATACTTGATTTGTAAATTAAATTTTTATGCATTATACTAATATTTCTACTTCCATGAGCTAGTATTCAAATAAATTAAATTTTTGGCAGTTATGTTATTGTACGACAACTTGACGATGTTAACTTGTGCTGAACAGCGTATAAACAATTAATATTTTTACTATAAACGCAATGAAATGCGAGCTAATTTAATCTATAGACTTAAAGATATATATATCAAACAAATTGTGTAACCTTAGAAATAAAATATAAAACAAATGCAAGCTTTTTACGTTAGCTACAATGAAATTTCGAGTTAGTAATTATTTGCAGCAACTTCCAGACTAGTTTTATGTGCACATTTTTGTTTATATAAAATCTATAAATTAAGCATTACATGTTGTATAAGTGAAAACCTTATATATTCAATAGTACATGTTTTATTTACATTCCTATGTTCGTGAGTTATTTAAAATTTCCCAAAAAATCTGACATAAGTAGTTATAGAAATACCTCATAGAGGACGCGTGCATTATTACTTTTATACGATAGAAGCTAGCAACACCGTAGATATCCATAGTTGTATTTTAGTATTATTCAATATACAATATTTTCAAGTAAATGGCAGTCAAATATTGCTTAGACAGAATTTATTTAGAGTCCACAGGTATATGGAATAGACTATTAATACGATAATTACACAGATATTCCACCAATTATGATCAAAAAGTTAATGTGGAATTTATATTTGTACAACATCACAAGCGAGACACCTCAAACTTCTCTACAAGTGTCCATTTTCACTCAGTTTATTCCATGTTTCCTGTCTATGGTATTGAATAGATGATAGATGACATGGTAATAAATAGATTAGTAGTTGGCCTAAATAGGATTTATTTAGTGTGCCCTATAATTTGTAATTTATTTTCATATAATTGTGTTGTAAACCGAGTTACCGAAGTTTATGAAATTGTAATGCAATAATGAATACTCTTAAGGATTAACTGTTTATGATGTAATTATGAACGTTATTTTTAAATATTCTATTTAAGTTATTCGTTTGTGACTGACATTAAAGTAATTTAAATACGTTGTTTTTTATTAATAAAGATAAATACCTCCTTAAAACATTACGGGGTTCCTGTCTGTTTTGAGGATATTTTAAGCTCATACATAATTTGTATAAATATCGTAAATATTTTCCTATAAGAAATGCGAAATATAAGTATAATAATATAACTTACCATGATAGTGGGATCAATTCCTGGGGTATTTCTAGTAGGCGTCATTGAAATTATCGGTGCGCAGAGATTTTCAAATAAGATTCGACTAAGTCGATAATTTAAAATAATATCTCTTTCCTGATCTTCGTGTTATACCTCTTCGTGTAACAAAAATCGCGCCATTTTAAAATTGAAAATATATTGTGATTATTAATTTAAAAATATTTAACTTAAGGACCTATCTTATCGCCAAACTCCAAAAAAGTACATTTTTTCTTTCCATTTTTCGTCATCGTTTCTTGAAGTAGGGCGAATGGAAAAAATATATGGTGGAGTTGAGTAGTATATTTATCCATTTTGAAAGATCGATACACGATTTAAATAACTTCGCTCGATAGAAAAAAAATCCAAACATAGCCAATTTTAAACACTGAATTCATTTTATTACGAAAATGTATATAGAACATAATTTTGAAAGCAAGCCAAGTATTCCATTTCAGAAAAAAATATGATAAAAGTACATTAATTTAATGCTTTACATAACTAATTGTTATTAGGGGCCGACGCGACGCGCCTCCACTGCGCACCGCAGTCCACCCCGAGACACTGACACAGCAATTCGGGCTGTGCGGGGGATAGGGCCTTAACGAAGCCTATAAGTCTGTCGTAAAAAGTGAGGTTAAGTTCCGATTACCATTATGTCAAACAAAGTAAACCTCAAATGTATTTACGAGTATATATAACTGCAATAAGGTAAACGAAATACAAAATGTCTAATCGCGATATTCGTATCGATTGTCGGATCCGAAACACTTCGTAAAAGGAAATTGTACGTTACTGGTTACATCAACCAAAACTTCGTATTTCGTTTTTCACAATAGACCTCCAGGGCTCAGTGGCTTCCGTCGGTCCTGATGACGCTTATTAGCCGGCCGTGTATTGGTACATTGCTCTCCTATCCAATAAACGGACTAGTACAAAATGAAAGCTTTTTATTGTTGAATTTTATGAAATTATGATTAAGTTACCTTAATATACGTTTACCTAATTCATATCACCATATCACCATAGTCACCATAAGGAAGTTTATCCCTTAGTATTAACATTTTCGTAAAGATGAAAAAAAAACTAAGAGAAGTAGTATGTGTGTGTGTAATGTGGACTGCTTCTGCACTTAGACTCCCATTTGGTTCGTTGTGTGTTAAGTCCTGGCTAATTAAGCCAGTCTAGCTCCTACCTGAAGCTCAGAAGTTGCCTGTGCGTTTCGTAAGCTTTACAGAGCGAACTAATAGTAATATATAAATGTATTTACATCTGTCACATTGGAGTATAAGAGTTATAGAGAGCGCTAGTCTCTTCGAAAACATTAGAGAGAGAATATGTCCTGTGTACGTTCTTCCTCAATAAAGAATAGCCACCTTGGCCGAATCCTTCTTGAGAACATTAATTTTACAACGTTGTAAAGTATATTTTATTAAAATATCAACTTTCTGTTATATATATATATAATATATATATTAACCTGGCGGGTAAGTCTATTTGTCTACTGTCGATTTTTCCTCGTTCTCCAAATAATAAAAGGTAAAATTGTGCCATATCATTTATTTTTATAAACAAAACATGATTGCAATATCACAAGTTTACTACACTACATTCAACAATAGATTCGAAAATACAGATACAAAACAAAAATTACGACAAAATATACTGTCACAGGAATGTTATATGAAGTAAAATATTTTATACTTGAAATATTAAGACAATGTTAAATAGTCAAAATTTCCTTAGAAGACTTAGTAGAAGATTCATGATTCGGAATGTAACAAAAACTCCAGATTATTTAAATGCATCAAACAAAAATATATTGCAATATCAAAAATGGCACAAATTTTTGTCAAATAAATAATTAATTGTTCTTAGTTATAATATTCGAGCATCGTTCAAAATAATTAGTAAATTCAATAACACTGATTGCACAAACCGTATATTGAGCAATAATTACGCTCTATATATTTCATATATAAAAATATTAGTGGTTATACCGTAACAATAAATAAATTTTATTTAAAATGATGTAAAATTGCAACATATTGTATAGAAAATCATTCCACCCGAGCCCACTCCCAACGTTAAAAATAAACTTAATAATCCATTTAAATATATAACAGAAATTTTGTAATAAAAAAAAATAAGTATAGTAATAAGTTCCTTGTTTTAATTCCGAACTCCAGACGCAGCTCTTATCAAACTTTATAAACATAAAACGATTTGACATATGTGTCGTATAGAAACAAAATCCGCCAGATCCAGTTTTGGGGAAAAATAAGCTTTTGTAGTCTATGGATTCAGTATCTTGAGCTCTATGGTCCAATAATATATATAATCTTTCAAACCCAGTTAAATCCTAGTTAATTCACGTACTTTTTTTGCGTTTCATTTCAAAACACGCCAGATCTTTGACAAGACAACATCAAAAGCCGCTAGATCCACCTCAGCCAATCAGAGAAAAGCATTTTGACAGAAAACCGTCATGGCGTTACTAAATATAGTAATGGCCGCTCATGCATTTGCTTGTGATTTCGTGCCGGCTATATCGTGAATTTTCATCAAAAAAATGTCCGATTTACTAAAAAAAATAGAATCAGTTCTTCCGGAACATGCAAGGAAGCGAGGGGTCAACAAAAGTAACTGGAAAAGTGAGAAAAAACGATGTGAGCGGTGAGTGAAACTTCCATAGGATTTGCTATACAGAGTGTTACAGGATGTGTACTTATTATGGTTCCAAAGATAGTATTTTAAGACAGGCAGAATCAAAGTAATAGAGTCCCATTTGGCACCCTTCGTGTATGGAACCCTAAAAACGGATTCGTGTCTAATTTATGTATTGTTTATTTTCAGATATTCTGCGAAAAAACTGCCATCTTTCCCAAAATGTAAGCACAAAACGAATTCTACTTTTAAATGCCTTACACTAAAAACGCAAGATGTTGCTCGGTTTCACCAGAATTTCTACAAATTGAACAACAAAGTCAGCCAAGACAACTTTATACTAAAACATTGCCGTCTCTCCAAATGCCACAGAAAAAGGCTCAAAGATCAGTCTAGAGGACCAAAGAATTTAAGTGCAGAATACTATGTCACAATTAAAAATCCTCACAAACAGGTCAGGGTATGCAAAAGTGCTTTTATTAAAATATTACAAGTGGGGAAAGATAGAGTTACAGGCATTCTACAGAGATCTTATAAAGATGGAGGCAGTGTTGCTAAAGAGAATCGAGGTGGAAACCACAAAAAAGATCGATATGCGCAGAGGCAAAGAAGTGTAATGACATTTATTGAGTCCATAGAAGCAGCTGAACCTCATTACTGCAGGGCCAAATCGTCTGTAAGACTGTACTTGCCACCTGAATTAAATATTAAAAAGCTGTGGAAAATGTATGAAGAGCAAGTTGCAAGTACCCCCTATCTAAAGGTAAAACAGTCATTTTTCAGACAAATCTTTAACCGCAAGTACAATGTTGGTTTTGGTTCTCCCTTGAAAGATACTTGCTCCAGATGTTTTGAATTAAAACGGAAAATAGAAACTACTAACGGCCAAGAGAAACAGATTTACATAACCCAAAAAAGGTTACATAGCATGAAAGCCAAAGCCTTTTATGACTTGTTAAGAAAGGAAGAACATGATACCATATCACTGTCATTCGATTGCCAAAAAAACAGCGCGCTGCCTAAACTGCCCGACCAAGCGGCTTACTTTAGTAGGCAGTTCAATATGAGCAATTTAACAGTTGTTATTGGTAGTTCTAAATCTGCTTTAGATAACGTACGAACTTATTACTGGTGTGAGAATGAGCATGCAAAATCTTCATCTGAAATCGCAAGTGCAGTATTCGACACATTGATCAGCTTGGATATCCCAAGCGATAAAACAAGAGTAAGACTGTTTGCTGACGGTTGCGGCGGTCAGAATAAGAATACAATTTTAGTGGGCATGTGCATGAAATGGTTGTATTCAAACGCACCACCACACGTAAAAAAACTTGAAATTATATTCCCCATGGTTGGACATTCGTTCTTACCGCCCGACAGGGTATTCGCGAAAATTGAAAAGGAAGTAAAGAAGATGTCAGTCATATGCGACCCACAAATGTATGTAAATTTATTTACAAAACACGCAACTATTGTGAAACATTTGGGTGTGGATGTTGAAGTGTATGACTGGAAGAACGAAGTGACTAATGTATGTAAACCTCCTGGCAGCTGGCATTTCAAATTTAATTCTTGCAAACGATTTATACTGCACAAAGGACGCCAGAATGTAAGCGTACAAGGAGAGGAAAACTACAGAAGCGAATGTACTCAGCCAAAATATGTGACTAAGAAAGGAAGACGTTGCGCGGAATTGGAACCTGTAATAAGACGAAAGGGGAATAAAATTAATATAAAAAAAATTGCTGATGTCTCGAACCTGTTATCGAAGCACTTTGGCGAAGACTGGAGAACTATTGAGAGTTTAGCTTACTATAGGGACATTGAACTTAATAATGACAATTCCGAAGAACGTGAAGATCTAGTATGCGTACCGCTTGAAGAAAGTGACAATTGTATTTGATACAATATTTGCGATATTAATTAAAGTTCAGATTTATAATTTTTGGTAGTTTTACTTTCTCTTAATCTGTAATTTTAGAACACCCTGTAAGTTGACAATGACCTAGCGTAGTTGGCATCGATCTCCGCCACATCCATTTCTGTCAGAAACAAACTCCGTCAGATCCGTGTGTCATTATCAATAACCGCCAAATCCAATTTTTTCAGTTGGTTATTAGTTCAGTATCCTTGTAATCTTCAATTGTTTATTATAAGGTCATTTAAATTAGTCAAGTAATATTTTTCTCCTTATTTAAAAAAATAACAGTTAAATGTAACTGTTACCAGCAAAAAAAAATGTATACTGTAAAATTCACCTTTCTGGATCTGGCGGATTTTAATTCTATACGACACATATCCTCAAAGGAGATTCACGTTTAGATGGGCATTCAGATATTTTATGAACAGGCAAAAATCAGATCCTTAATTTAATAAATTTAGCTATCTATAGGTAACGGATTTGAGCTTGACGTATTGCACATCCGATAATAATTAAGTATCTAAATATAACAACTATTCAAATGTCGTCAAAAAGTGAATAAAATAGATAGAATAACACTCGCACAACACAATATAATAATAGTAATAAATGCACACACAAACAAATTTTATTGGGCCCTAATTTGGTTGACTAACTGAAAAAATTACTTGATATTTCTATCTATAGTATAGAACTCGGCCCTGAGGTTTTAGTTCCACCAATAAAAAAATGTTAATGTGAACATTAATTAATTAATTAGAAATAGAAATCTAAATAAATTCATGTCAAGTTACTTATAAAGAGGTAATAATTAATATTAGAGCTATATAATTTGAAGTAGACAACATTTAGTAGAAATAGATAAATCTTAAAAATTCGTAAAACTAGTCACAGATAATAGATATAAAGAAAAATTATTATAAAACAGTTTAAAGAGAGTTATCTACTAACGCTAATTGAGTAAGAATTACTTTAATATTGGGAACGCTATACGATACGTCATCATATAAAGACAACAAAATTATAAATGTATCCCCACGCCACAATTGTTCATGGTGGCGTAAAAAAAAAAAGTAAATACAAATGTTAAAATAATGAAAATGTCGTTCTAGCGCTAGTAAACAAACCCTGTTTAACTCAGTAAACATTTGTTCCTAATAAATATTCTAAAATTACTTTGGAAATGACTGTATATCGGTATCACTGATAGTAAATTCTACTCACCTACTTAAGTTGAAATCTTAAATGCATAATTTAGTATAATTATTGCTACGTTTTAATGAAATTTAGAATCGGTACGTATTACAAATCGCCAAAAAATTGTGCGATTCAAATAATTTATCTGTTATTGTCGTAAAATTATAAAATTAAATATAAGTACTAAATGAATGAATTCGTATTTACGAGGTATGCGTTCAGGGTGGCAAGTTTAACTGCAAGTTGTGAAGATACGCCGACGTCGAGTTCAAAAGACCTATGCGCTGTTTCTGCTTGCGTTGCTCGGTCATCTAAAGATTGAAGATATATAAAAATAAGGACGTACAGAATTTACTCATATTTCTAGTGGAAATTAAAGAAACATGATGGCGTTGGATTTGCAATAAATGATTTCGAAAGGACATTAGAACTTCGTAAGAATGAGTGGTGGGGTAGACACATTTAGTAAGTAACTCGAAACCTTTTATCAAACAATATTTAATTCTGTATACTCTAAAGTAAACAAATACTCATTTCAACGACAAAATATTATTTAGTAAATAGATTATTTCTTTTAAAATTTCACTACTCAATTATTTTGGCGAACATTTTACAAAAAACAACATATATGAAAAAAATTATGACAATGCTGAAAAATGACTTAATCTTCTGTCATGCTTACTTGATCACGTAGGTCTGTAAGCAGTTCCGTGAGGGTTCTAACTGCTTGTTGAGCCCGTTCCAGCTGAGCCTGCAAAGCTCGCACTTCCAGCTCCCCCCCTTCACCCTCACCTCCGCCCATTAGAGACAAAGCGCGGAGTCGCGGAAACCAGTCCAGGTTGTTTGACTGAAAATCATTTTGGTGATATTAAGAGAACAATTTAATTACAGAAAACAAAATTATATAGTATTTTGAGAAAGTGTAATCGTGTATTTTATGTGGACTTACGGCCGGCAACGCACTTGCGAGCCTTCTGGCAATATCAATGGGCAGTATCACTTAACATCAGGTGAGTCTCCTGCCCGTTTGCCTTCTATTACATAAAAAACCTTGTTCCGGAGTATATATAGTATATGTATAAATTCTTATTGTAAATATTTTAATAGATTTGATTGAACATCGTTTACATTTGAAATTTTAAAATTAAGACAATATTTAAATTTAAACTATGTGTCTACACAATTACACAATTAATTAAATGTCGCCATGTTTAAAATAGATATTTTATACTGAAACTATAAACACACCTTAATCATAGAATGCACATAACTCTCTGGGCCTGTGAACTCGGTGGGGTCCTTGACTCTAACCAGCACCATGAAGTGAAGGTAATGCCACATGTTGTGCTCGCTCTTTATGTGCTCTTCGAATGAGACTGTCTTGTTGTCGAATGCTGATCTGTTCAAACCTGAAACGTTTACGTTACCATAGAGTATAAAAAGTAGCAGACGATGCAAAGAGAGCCGGGAAGACTTGGAGCGAGGTGAAATACGAGTATCAAAACCACACTCTGGACGCCCTATGCCCACATCGACGACTATGCCACATTTAGACGACTCATTGGTCTAGTGGTTAATACCCCTGACTGCGAATCCCGGGTTCGATCCCCGGCTGACACGAACATCGATGTGATGAGCATTTGGTGTTGTGCTTAGGTCTTGGGTGTTTAAATATGTATTTATATGTCTATCTATAATATGCTTCACCAGCTTAGCATGGGACTAGGTCAATTGGTGTGAATTGTCTTAAAAAAAAAAAAACTAGGGGTCAAAGTCAAGTAAGTCATATAAAGTGGCGAAATAATTGAATAATTAAGTTCACTCAAAGGCAAACATGACAAGTTAACGCTCAAAAGTAACTACTTGAGTTCTTTATAATTTCTATGTATGTAACGAAATTTGGCAAAACAGATCTAAATGATAGTGAAAGAATTTCTGTTTATCAAATCTTTTACCTTTCTTTTATTAATCCAATTATAATAACACGTAGACGGGTAATGAACATTACATTAAGATATTCTCTAGTAAATAAAGTCAACATAATATTACATATTAGGCATAATTATTGTATAGACCAGATTGTAATTCATGTAAAGTCGCACTCTTTTTTGAGAACTTTATTGAAAAAAAAACGACGGGTTGCACTCCGGAAGTGCCGGCAGAAGTGAATACTTGAATATTAACGTTGTGCATTTTTGCTATTTTGGAATGGTTAGGGAAGAATTTTGCACGAATAGCTTTAATTATCACTTTAAAAGTACTATCATTTATGTGGTAGAATACTATATTTATTTATTGCGCTATCGTACACAAACATGACAATTTATATTACATTAAATACGCCGCGTACGCTCCATCCGTCTTACGAATTTTCGATCAGGTCACGTGTCCTGACGCGAGTTTAACATTTTTTACCCATTCCAAAAAAGGTGTACAACGCCGCTAAAGAAGCTTTCACTTCAAAAAAAAAATATCCAATGGCCAATATATAGAAAAACTTATTAGAATCCTTATTGACATTTAAAATATTTACGAATTAATAAATACAATCAAAGAACAACTATAATATAACTAACCGCAGACAAAGCAAGTGCTTTTAAGTATTGACTCCTTGAGTTGCTTCTCACTACGGAGGTCGGCGAATGTGTCAATGATGACACCGAAGATTAGGTTGAGGACGATAATGATGACCACGAAGAAGAACAGCAGATCATACACCACTCGTGCTACGTATAGCGGCTCCTATTACAAAAGGAATAAAATTATATTTAGTATTAGGTATAGGTCGGTTATCGAAAGCTGGTGCGTTCGTTGGTGTGAGTACTACACTAATGCAATTTCACTATATGCTTAAAAATATGACTTTTTTGCCAAGCTATATATTTTAGTCTACTCTGGTTTTAGTAAGGTTGGGTGGGTTGTAAATAAATAAAAATGTGTCAAATACATATAATTAGTGTGCATACTAGGGTGGATCCAAAAGTTCTAAGCCCGACCAAGAACGTAATAGAGTAGTTAGTGTAAATAATTTTTCATTTTCCGACATAAGCTTCATCTAGCTCAACACACTTCACTAACAATTCTTTTAATACTCCTCTTAGAAACACCAGTCGCATCTGATGACAAATTAAAAATTATTTTTTTTCATTAAACTGCTTTTATTAAGATGCTTAAAATAATTAAAAACATGACAACACGAGATTGTCCTGGTAATGTTTAGACGGAATATATTTCATAAGACATTTTTTTTCAAAGTATTCTAACCTCCAACCAAATAAGTAAACAATCACAGACAAAATAATAATGAGAAAAAAGATCAACATGTACAGTAAAGATCAACATAAACAGTAGCAAAAGCAAAACAATAACTGTCTCTTTTATACTCATAAGCTTGACCAAGCGCGAGAGAGACGGACAGTCTTTTCATAATGCATATTCAGTTTGACAGCGAACCTCGCGCTTATTCACAGACACTACACAAGCAAAAAGTGTAAATGTGTTGAAGCCGCCAGCTTTAGATACCAATAATAGCGATGCGTCTGAATTTTTGAAAAAAAATTACAAACCACTTTAACTTATCTCACATAATTTCAAAAAATCCAATTTTCTGTAGACTACATGTAACATTGTGCACTCCTAACAAAATAATAAGAGAAACTTTTGAATGACATAAAATTCGCCACAAAAAAGGTTTCCGAAACGTTTCGTTTCACGTTGCTAATTTTTTTACAACTTTTCTACATAATATCGTTTATCGTAACAATACTTACAAAGCTAGCAGGAGCCCGAAGTATATCGCCAATACCACCTCCATTCCTTAGGCCCTGGTTAAGAGTAGTCACGATACACATGATAAGTGAATCGCAACTGCGCTCGCGCAGGTCCCCGCCCACTGACACTATACGAGACGCGCGCTGCCTATACTTAGCTGCTGGGTCATCTCCGCACTTTTCCACCTCAAACCGAGGATCGTCGTCATCTAAAATTGTTATTATAAGTATCGTTCAGTTACAAATATAACAAAATTTTTTTTAATAATTTTTTAACTAAGAAATCCGATTTGACAATGGGATTGCTTGCACGTGCTTTATCTCAAAGATGCCTCAGTATCGTAAAATTAATTAAAAAAAATACAACATAATTACTGGTGCAGAAAAAATGTCAGACGAAAATAAGACTATATGCGTTCAAATAAGAAGTGTTTTTTTATGTAATTACTAACACTAGTATGAATTAAACATTTTCTAATAAATTTTTTCTTCTTTCCATTTAACGACACCTCTTTATAACGTCAAAATAAGCACAGTCCCTTGAGTGTTGTTATATAGAGTTTAAAATGTATATTAAATAGTCTTAACAATTCTAAAACTTAGAAAATATTCTTCTATGAAGCCTTACCATCGAGCCGGTCCACGGTGACGAGGAAGTGATCCCTGAAGAACATATAACCCACGATGGAGAACATGTAGATTAGGACCAGCGCCAAAACTGCTGTTAGAAGGATGGATCGCCCATTGCGAGTCACAGAGCGCATAACGTTTAGCAGAGTTTCTTCTCGGTATACTATATCTAGCAACTAAAAGGAAATCATAATAATTGAAACCCTGTTTTTTTTAAATATATACAACAGGAGGCAAATGGGCAGGACCTGATGTTAAGTAATACCGGCCGGAAAATGCCAGCGGGTTCGCGAGTGCGTTGCCGGCCTTTTAAGAATGGGTACGCTCTTTTCTTGAAGGATAGTCGAATTAGTTCTGTTCTTAGTGAAGTGGTGGTGTGTATTTTTACACGTCTTAGTGTTATTATAAAATAAGTAGAATTCTATTACATAATTAGTACTGGTTAAAATTTAGAGGTTGTAAAAAGGTTTTCTATCATAACGATGAAAATTACTCACCAGAACGGAAAAGAAGAATGGATGACAGCAAATCCCCAGGAAGCAGAATATCAGATACACTCCGTGATACAGCAACTCGGGGTCCGTAATGACGTGTCGCGCTGACTTAGATAGAGTGCCCTGATTGCCCATTATGCTTACTAGGTGAACGCCTTTTACAACCACCTGTGATTACATCGAGAAAAGTGGTCTAAATAAAATTTCTTAACTTATTACAGTATCCAACGCCATTATGATAATTCAAATGTTTTAAGGGTCATAAAATAAAATTATATGAATTGAGGTCTCTGTTATCTTTATTATATGTTAAAAACTTAGTCGCCCACGCAAAATAAATTGTAAAAAAATATAACCAAAATCTCAAAATGATTATTGCGTATTAAACAAAAACTATTTATAGATTTTTGTATTTATTTTATTTATTTACACTTCGTTGCAGTAAAACAGAAATGTAGTACAGTTAAAATTATTAAAAAAAAGTGTGCAACTGGCGGCGGCTTTATCGCTTTCGAGCGGTCTCTTGTTATTTATTTAGTACACCATTAACACATTATCTGAGTGTAGTTTACAAGAGGTAAATCGTACAAGCGAGTAACGGTGTGACAATCAAATAAAAATCCAGTTTATACTTACAGTAAGCATTCCCAGCAGCCATAACATGGGCTCAGGTCCAAGTAATGATATGAGTAACACAATGATGCATCCAGCCAAGGCACGAAGACTGGACCAGCGCGGTGCAAAAGTCACTAAAGCACCAGACGCACACAGTGCTATCCATATTACCAGTGATAGGTGCTCATTTAACTCTGAAATATACGAAATTATTAAAAAGTTTAAAGTAAAAAATCATTTAATCATATAGGTAACACAATGTACACTTATGAACGTCAAAAAATGAAATGTATATGAAATGCTTCTAACTTTTCATTTAGTGCCAGTTCTCAAATCAATGGCGTAGAACGGAAGAGAATAACTGGCAATAAACTCTCCGCCACTCTTTTTAATCGCCATGTTTTTTTTTACACAACGTTTTTAAGTAGCTGTAACCATTACACTATGTTCCACATGACATCTTAAGTAATAAAAAATAATAATACAACAAAGACTTGTCCTCTATCAGCAGGAGGCATGGTGAAATAGGAGCACGCACTTACATTCTCGTGGGAACAACACGCCAACACATAGCCAAAATAACTATTGTACTATAAATAGACCTTATTGAAGTAATATTACTGCAATCTTATTAGTTTAGTTTATATTTGGGAATCGTTAACTTGTAAGAATGATAATAAACTCTTTCCATTATTAACTAAAGAAATACTCACTTGGTGTCTCCTCTTGAAACGGATAGAAGAAGGCTACGATGACATTGATTAACACAGCGAAGTTAAACAAAATATTACTCCAATATGACATGTAGGAAGACACCCAGAAGAGAAGTGGCTGACCTGAAACGATGTTATCAAATTTTATAATACAACTAGCTGCCCCCGCGAACTTCGTTTCTCCTTAATGTGATTTTACTTAGCTTCACTTTTTAGTTAGTACCAACATGAAACTTGATATCTACTCCAGAGACTGTTCGGTTTCCCAAAATGAAGTTTTTTCCTCAGAGTTCAAGTTATAAGTTCTTAACTAACAAATAAAAAATAGGGGTTGATCATAGAGATCGGGTCGATGAAAATTAAGGGTTGTATGTATTTTTGTATGCTGTATCATAAAAAAATAATAGCAAAAAAAATTGTCTAAAAAATAAAAATAAAAATTTTGGGGTGGATTTTAAATATGCATAAAAAATTCATAAGAATCGGTCGAGCCGTATCGGAGGAGTATGGAAACGAACATTGTGACACTAGAATTTTATATATTAGATTTTAGCAAGTATATATCATAACAATAACTTGTTTACGTGTGCTTGTTTAATAAATATTGAGAAAAAATAAGGCTTTAAATTTTACTGGAATCATCTCTTTACTGTAATAAATAAGAAAAAATCTAAATAACAATTTATACTAAAACGTATCTTTACCTCTGAGCTTTTTCTGCCACTTCATTTCATGGAATAGGTTATCAAGCCGAGAGAAAAAGTCGGCCACCTTGCTTCCCTGGTCATCCCTTTCTGCGCTCTGCAGTACTCGGTGCTTGCTGTCATCGGGAAGGTACTCGCATATTTCGGGTATCGGAAAAACTATCTGTTCCATACTACGGTCTGTACGTACTATCTGTGAAGGGTAGATATTTTAGTTTCTTTAACATATGTAATTAGAAATCCATTAAGTTTTTTTGTTGCGGCCGGAGTCTTGACTATCATCTATCATATATAGTATGTATTAAGAATATCCACAGCGAAACTCACCTGCATCATGAGTATACCCCACATACACACCTTCACGTACACACCCTTTCTTTTACACAATCACACAACAAATTAGGTATCCCGTATCACTTACTTGAATGTATTGAATATTTTTTATAGTTTGTTTCCTTTTGTATATTTTTAAACCTTTTTCTAAGGAAATATTATGTATTTCTCTGGCTATATTTTTAGTGTAATTGTTTGTTATTATATAAATTTACGAAATAAATAAATATTGATATAAAAACCTCTTCAAAAACTTCGCAATTAATGATCGTTACCTCAATTTGTGCTGTATGCGAGCGATAGTATTGCAGCGCCGGCGCAGCAGGTCCCGTGGGTGTGGACCTCACTAGCGCCGCTAACTCTTTATTGTGGGCAGCCAGTTGGTGACAGAGGATGTAAATGTTGTGACCGACCTATATTAAATAATTTATAAATAAATTTAAGCAATCAAGACCAAAATACAGATGGGGTACTCTGTGGTTCTTTTCAATAACTTAAATGAGAAGTCTAGCATTATTCATAATTAAAACGTAGATAAACAAATTCATACTGACCTCTTTAGGCGAGACGCCTGCGCAGGGAGTATCATCTTCGCTGTCTGAGTCAGCATCTGCATGCTCTTGGTTGAACGCACTGCAAGCTACATCCACCTAAAATAAATTACATATAGTTGTTAAGAAAAAGAAACTAAACAGGAATAAAACACAGACTAATAAAGGATACATAAAAAAAAATGATAATAATAAAAAGTGCACAAGAATCATTATAATTTAATTTAAGAATCTAATTTACCATCAGTCTCACGTCGGTTAGTAGGTATTAGTTAGGGATGTGGACAGGTAATGTTTGTACAGAAGAAATTTAACGTTTACACGCGAATATCAAAAGTTACATTATCAAATTCTGTTTAAAATGTTATATTACCAGTAGTTTAGGATTCATATTGTAAAGTATCCTTTCCGCATTGTTGTCGGAGTCATTCCGAGACTCCATAATGGCCAGCAGAAGCTTTGATGCGTTGTTCTTCAGCTCCAGTACCAGATCCATACGAGTCTTGCCCAATGGATTTATGTCGTTCAGAATTAACGCCGTGATGATGTCCAGACCGTTACTTTCGTGAGTCGCTATGCAGTTTTGATTTTCATGACAAGGTCCTGTAAATTATAATATTTTATGTTATGTCTGTTGGTTAAAAGCTGGTTATAAGCAACGTAAAAAACTGAATATGAAGTGAAAACTTCTTTAGCGGCGTTGTACACTTTTTTTGGAATGGGAAAAATGTAAAACTCGCGTCAGGGAACATGACCTGATCGGAAATTCGTAAGATAGGAGAGTAGATAGCTGGCGCGGAGTATTTAATGTAATATAAATTGTCATGTTTGTGTACGATAGCGCAATAATAACTATTGTATTCTACCACATAAATTATAGTACTTTTATAGTGATAATTAAAAGCAATTCGTGCAAAATTATTCCCTAACCATTCCAAAATATCAAAAATGCACAACGTTAATATTCAAGTTTTCCGTCTGCCGGCACTCCCGGAGTGCAAACCGTTTTTATTGCGCCCGTCATGTCGCGTATGTATGTTTAGAACGAATTGGCTCAAAAAGTACTGGACCGATTTTAAAAATTATTTCACTATTTGAATACTAAATTATCACTGATTAAATAGGCTATAATATTAAAGATCATATCAATAATTGTTTTAATAAAAAATGTCCACCTGTGCAAAGCCAGGACGGGCCGCTAGTAGTTTATAGAAATTTATAATTCAATAAATTTCTTGAAAGAAAATACTACTTTAATTCAGGATTGAGCTTCAAAATGAATAACCATCTCACCTTGGCAATATTCAGTGAGGGTCTCTAAGGTCTGATTGATGAGAGCCACATTTCCTTCATTGATGTAAAGCCCCAGCAATCCCAGTCCTCCGGTTGTAGAACCACAGATACAATCAAGGAACATAAGGGTTTCTGACACCAAATTGTAATTGGACTTGTTGTTTTGGTTACGCAGAAGATTCTGAAAAATATTACATAACATTTTTGAAGTTATACTTCTTTAGGCGCGTTATGAAAAATTGATGAGAGTGAAATTTTACGATGCGCGCGCACCGTGACACAAAATTAGCAGAATGAAGTTGCCCACGGAAGATGCTACGGAATTGGACATTATTTAAAAACAACATTCGAATAATAATAGAATTTATGTTACACTTAATATAAGAGACTAATAATAAATATTTATTTATTTAATTTTTCAAATGTAAACTGAACTTTATTGACTATAATGACTCCTTTTCCAGTCTTTGATTATTTAATTGTAATTAATTATTTGCATGCAATCAAAAACTATTTTTAATAATGCCAAAGAAGTATAACTACTTACGCGCGTACATAAGTGCACGCACCCAAAACTCAAACTCAAAATACTAGCTATTAGAACAGTACTAGCTAATGTTAAAACAATACAACACGTAAATACATATAATCAGTTTTTAAAAGTAAAAGTAGAAGTTTTAAGACCTGTAGATCTGGGTTATGGTTCTCGCAAAGAAGCTGCAGGAAGCGAAGTATGGGCTTCATGACGGCAACCTTGGCAGGTAATAAGTCACCATTTCCGGTCGTTCGTTTCTTTTCCGCCATTATCTCATCCAGAACTGTTGTACCTGTATAAAGGGTACGTAATGGAATAACATTAGAGATTTGTATAAATCTATAATATCTGCAGTAGAACTGTACCGATAATGTACGTACCATGTGACATTGTATGTATATCGGAGTATGCGTGTACCGCGGAACCACACGCGTTGTTCACTTCTTCTTCCATATCTTCTCCTACAACTATTGGTCCTTGGGCTGCTTTACCTATTGAGAACATTTGATTATGACTACATATGCTATGCTTTAGTTATTATAGCACTTTACTTAAGAGTGCCACATATTAAAATTTTACGAATTAAATTAAATATTTAATATTCGAGACGAATTAATATTTCGGGCTACTTAACTAGATATTTATAATAAAAATACAATTATATCTAATAATCTATTTCTTAATCAGCAGGGCTACTCTGTAAAACCGATGTCGATTTTTATGGGTCAACTATAGAATCATTTGTTGTAATATTACTTATATAGTACTAATAATTTGTATGCATTAATCTAACAAAACTCCATTTTGATGTAATCTTTATCATACCCATACCTACTGTTTCTGAAAATTTGAAATAATATAGTACACAATTTATCAGACTAACTCTTAAAGTTATTTGTAGGTAGTTTTATTTTTCTATATTTTTCCATTAAAGTAAGTCTTACCTTCAGTAATGGTCAGTTTAGGACGATCAGTAGGGCTACTACGCTTGTCGGAAGGTGCTCCCGACGTACTACTCACTGCCAGAGAACGTATCTCTTGCTGAGCCTCACGCATTTTGTCGTAGAACACCTGTATTATTTATGAAAAAGTTTGTTATGTTAATTTTTTAATATACATTAATATACACTGGTATTGTAAAACATTCGTTAAATTGTGATAATTTAACCTGTCATTAAAAGTAAACAAAAAATTATAACCTTTAAAAATGCCTGCGATATCTCCCCATTTTGTAATTTCGTAAAAATACTGTTTTGGATGATCGGATTTCCGCCTTCGAGTAGTGCGATACCTGAAATACAATCGACTCAATTAAAAAAAAATGAATTCAAGAGACGTACGAAGTATGTTATATCAAAGTATATGTACCTTTAAGTTAGATGAAAAATTTTAGCTTAAACGTTTGTTCATAATTGTTTACGTAACATAACAAATACACATGAAATATAATTTATAGCGAATTTAATAGTAGAGGTAATCGTACCTAGTTGAATAGCTTCCAAGAAGATGGCCGGTCGATTTGTGCTATTGATGACTAATTCCACCACCAGATCTGATGCGCCTTCACGATCCAAATGCGCTTGTACTTGTGCCAATGTTTGACCAGTGCGCATTAACACCTTTGCTGTAAGTACTTTTGAATTGTTACGTAAACCCACACTACAGGTCAATTATAGGTAGGTTGTTTCTATAAACACGCCTTTATAAACGGAACTAGGAGCGTTTTCATATGCGCCATAATTAAAAATGACTGTAAATATCTTTGTAAAAAAACTAGTTGTATCGAGATGGTAGTGGCGTATCACTCACGGTCTATCCGTAAATTAGCGCCATTTTTTTGACACAAGATTTGAAATATTATTACGTCAAGGATTATGAATGTCAAAAGTTGTCGCATTAAAAATTACTATGGGGGCCTCATAGCCTAGCGGTCTTATTAAGTGGCAGCTAGGTGAGGGGCAACGGGTTCGATTCCCGGTTCGACGACAAGTTTTAATTTAATTTAAATTTGTTCTCGGCCTTTGGGAGGGTTGTGCGGTACCGGGCGAGTGCCTAAACCGTACATTGAGCATATGATCGAATTTCTAAGGCAAAAAGCACGAATGATAAAAATCTCATACTTGACGCTGGCTAATGCACAAACCGTGCCAGAGCCATAACAAAAAAAATTACTATATATTTTTAAATTATTTGTATTGTAAATTATCTTTATTTATTATAACCTAAATTATTTATTATATGAATTTATTTCTTTAAATAACAAAAAAAAACTTTAGAAGATAGCAATGGACAAACCTGTCTTCACTTGTGGTTGCGATTCAGCTGCGCATGCGTTGAAAAAAATAAAAACATCTACACTATGGAGCCTGATATTGGCAAATTATGTATTTAAAATCAATTGCTCAGAAAAATGGTGTAACTTTACCCTAAGGGTTTATTTTCTAAGACAACTAAGCTGTAAGTTCTACATGATATTTACGCCTTTAAATTTTTTTTTGTGTAAAATTACTTTTTTTATAACTTTATAAATATATGAAACTGCTACATACCTCCAGGTCCGTGAGTTACGGTGACAAGCGGGGTTTGGGGTTGTACCTTTGGTTCAGATTTCCTGTTCACGAAGTATTGAGATAGTAATTTGTTTCGCAATTGATTGCCCTGAAAAGTTTCAATAAACTTATAAAAAACTACTAGTGATAAATTATTAGGGGGGAAAATAGCAAATATTTATAAATATAACCAGTATTTCGTAGGAAAAATTAATTAAGTTCAGCGTACTTGAAATAAAACTTACTTTTTCTCCATATTCAGGATCGACAGCCATCATTTCTCTTAAAGTACGAAGAACTTTAACACATAATTTCTCTTCTTTTTCTTCAAGGAGTTTCTCTGTATGTCTGATTAATCTGCAATGTTAGGAGTAAATATTATTTCTTCCAATAAAATTTATTTATCAGGAAACCAAAGATATCATGCAAAATAAAAAGACGAAATTCAGTTTCAGCACTTTTTATCTTGTTCGGTTTAATTCACATTATGCAGTTTTTACTATACTACCTGTAGTACAAACATATTCCAAATACCTATATATAAATATCCCACTGGTATCGGGATGCGTTAATTCTCCGGGCGATGTGAAGAGTCTGTGCGGCTTATATAGGATGTCCACTAACAACGATTGCTCTGCTTGCAATAAAGGCCGAAGCTGCTCCTCAAGTAATGAGACTATCTCTTGGAGACCCTCCATCACTGATCTATCGTTTTGGAGGTTGCTCTAGAAGAGAAAAAGAGTTTAAATTAATTTATGTATGTATATATTTTCAAAACTCTTTGGAATGATATAATTGGATTTCTTTTTTGATAAAATTTTAGGAAAAAGGAATCAATAAATATTTTTTTTTTTCAATTATACAATTGCACACATAATATCGATTGATAATTTTACATACTTAAATTTGTATTAACTAAAACAAAACAAAAATATTTCATTGACAACAGCATACCTGCGAAGCCATTTTCTCGAGTTTGCTTGTTTTAGAGACAAGTAGCCATTTGCTAGTTTGCCTGGAAAGAGCAGCAGCCTTTTCGAATACCGTCTGGATTTTAGCTTCAAGCTCTAGTGGTATCGCTATACTTCGCGTCTTAGCTGAAAAGGTTTTTTCATATTTGACAAAAATATTAATACCGTAGTTATGTAACCTAACTTTAGTTATATTACATATCAATATTTAAAGTAATAATTAGAAGCTTAAACCAAATGTAAACAATCATCGTACACTTGAAGCCAATATTGAGCCCTTTAGTACACACTTATAAATTGTATTTTTAAATTCTCGTTTCCAATAATGTCCAATAACATTTAGATTTATGAACGCTTAGATAAGCCAAATTTGTTTTTGTTAGCGTCGCAACCCCTCTACCTCTAATTTTGTGAGCTCATATTTTAAACCATAAAGTCAGTTGTTACCCAGCTTCACACAAAGTGTTTTAATTGAACATCTCCATACAAAGAAACGCCACCGAACTTAATTCCGTTTAGGTTATAAAAGTTATCATTTATGAATGCGCTTTTCAGATAAGGCATAGCTTGCGACATTACTGTTGCTCTAAAAATATCTTGCCCAGTAGTACATTCCATCATTTTGTACCTTCCAAACCCATAATTACAAAGCCCCACAGAAAACAAAATGTCTAGTATTGACAGTGTAGTACTTACCAACATCGCTGAGTGTTCTAATACACTTTTCAACGTTAAGTTTCTGAGGCGGATTGAGCCATGGGCACTGGTAGATACGGAATGTGCTTTGAAGTAGTTTCACGAATATAGATTGCCGTGTCTGAAAATCCAAGATAGATTATTTATGGGACAATTGTACGCTATCGATAGAAATCAGTCGTACTTCCAAAGGTGTCATACAAAGTAAGCAGAGTAACCTCTGAAATGTCGGTCTCGTATACAAATAGGTATTAAACTCTTCGTATAGAATCTGAATTATTGATAAACATGTTATTGAAAATAAAAGTGATAGAACTTTCTTTAAATTATTATTTCCATATATTTTTCTATCTTTACTGTTACGAGAAAAATACGAAAGGGTTACAAGAGTGCAATTGGACTGTTTCTACGAAGAAGAAGGGGTAAAGTGTATCTCTAACCAAATTATATTTTCAGTAATACTAAAAACTAATAATATAGTATATAAAACCTGTACAGTGGTGCTTTGATCGCTAAAAGGAGAGTTGAAGAATGTACATATCGTATGCATCAATACGTCAGTCACATAGTCCACCCATGCTTGCTTGCTGCCACCAGACATCTTTTCTGGCTCGGATGAAGTTCCTAAACGAAAATTTAATATATTTTGGTGCTTCTATATAGAAAATGTAAAAAAAAACAATCGCGATTCGTGGTGCCAAAAATTCATGCTAATAATAATCACTACATTACTACGTTACGTATACTTGAACGCTCCTTGCGTTCAAGTATAACGTAACGTATTTGAGGGGTGAGAGGGTCCTTTTGTAAACCGTTACGATGCGGGGCGGGGATTCAATTACGCGTTATTGTTAATTTTATTTTCGCCTTTCCGGCACGTAATGGTAACTTTTAGGTATAAAGAGTCACTAGGTGGTCACAAAACGTTTTACTATACTTGGGTACAGAAAAACGTTACATGTGGGGGGGGGGGGGTCAATAATCTCCAAAAAGTGCGTGATGTAATACTTGCACGCTCTCTTATACGTAAAGTGGATAAGCAAGTTTGCCAGCTGAATTGAAGTGGAAGTATAAGAAATATAGGAGAAACTATTGTATATTTTTTAAATTGAATGTGCTATTACATAATAAACTGACCTGGCACAGGTTGCAGTATGGCATTCATGTCCTGCAGGAAGGACCGTTCGAAGAGATCCCACATGTAATTGCTGGAGTAGATCTCCTTCATCTCCACTTCAGTGTCGATGTAGCAGTGGTTCAGGAATCCCACGTAGGCTTCTTTTACCTACGATTTTAAAAATAGTATTGAGATACTTTTATATTATCACGACCCAAAGTCATGAATAAGACTTTCAAGAATAGGTCAATAATTGTGGAACTATCGAAACAAATCATTATCTAGTAAACTCAAAACATACGTAATATGTATATGTATTCCTGCCTTGAAAACCTATTGAATAAAAGTTAAATTCTAAAAGTATTTTAATCAGTCACGTGTTTCAAAAACTAGATAACCCAGTTTATTTTCAACTTTACAAAAAAAAAATTAAGTTATTTTTTAAAGTACGTACTTCAGGTATACAGTCGAGATGGGTGATCATTGCTACGATGTCGTCCAATGGTAAGAGGCTGTGGCACTTAATCTCCGTGTACACATTCTTGCCCAAAGTACAACAGGTTAGGAGTTTTACCAGTTGAATGTGGTACCTGCAATGAAAGATTTTAGGAATATCAATTATAAGAGATAATATTAGAATTGTTTGTTTTTTTTAATAAATTACGAAAAGAATTAAAAGATCTTCCGTCTAGAGTTTTTAAAAAGCGACTTAGTGTATTACTTTTAGAAAAAATGTACTATTCAATAAATAATTATTTGCGTGAAACACCGTAATTAATATAAAATTAATGATGTAATGTATTTAGTATAATAGATTAGATAATATAAGAATCAACTTTGACTAATAATGTAAAATTCCTTAAGACAAATTTGCGCGCCATGGTGTGTGGCAGAATATGCGAACGATTTACGATTGTATCACCTTAGCATTTTGTACCATATTTTTGCATAAATAAATTATTATTATTATTTAAATTTTAATATGAGAATGGCAATAACGATGTGAATGTAGTTTACATGAAAAAATTATGAACTTACGTAAGAACCTCCGGCATTTCCCCAGTTTGTTTGTACTCGCGCATCATTTGTATGAAGTGATTGAATGATACTTTGTCATTGTAGAACACCAGAACGTCTTCACCTGCGTTCACCATCTAGGGACAAACGTTTACATTCATATAATTTCTACCAGGTTGAAGCATCATGCAAAATTCTATTGTGTGCTACGAATTCATAAATATTTTGATTGACGAGATAACTTTAAAATGTTTACGGTTTAGTAGTGTGAACTTCAACTCATTTAAGATCAACAGAATTTTAAAAATCTTGCATAAAATTTATTAATATGAGTTAGTAATGTATTTTTTTGCTATAACATGCTAAACATTTAAATAAGAATCGTACCTCTTGCATAACTAGATCCTGACTGCGCCGTATATGTTGACCCCCGGCACGTACTATTGTTCGTAGAAATCTTAAGTACGCTGGTCTTTTTCCATGGGTCTCGATACAGTGGACGAAGTGAGCTGCGACTTTTTCATTACCCTCCCGATCACATAGATTCGCGTTTTCTTCAAATATCGCGCACACTGTTTGTGCTTCACGTATCTGTATAATTAATTTATATTATTTATGTTAGTTATACTCTCTATTTTAACACAGACTCGATACGTAAGAGAGGGTGAGAGAGAGAAAGAAAGACAGAGAGGGAGAGAGAGAGGGAGACAGAGAGGGAGAGAGAGAGGGAGAGAGAGAGGGAGAGAGAGAGAGGGAGAGATCTTTAATTAGACACTTACACTAGCATTAAGAAATAAATCCAGATGTTTGTGCAGTATTGCTTGGTTCTGCTGGTTACCGTGGCAGAAGTGTTGGAGAAACTCATGAGCCAGATCCAGCAGTTCATTCATGGCCGCATCGTCTTCGTCATGAGGCACCTAGAATACGGTGGTGGATTACACTAACTGCCCAATCTATATTAATCCGAACCGATCTTTATAAAAGTTAATTGGACAAATTTTTCAAAATGGTACCTGCAGCAAGTCAAGGACGATATTATGAACGCCAATGTTTCTGAGGAGCCTCTGCTCGTGTCTCCTTGGTCTGCCGGAACCGGAACTATCACCATTATTCCCGCTAGTGCAGTACTTTATCATTCGTTCTAGAATCTAAGAAAATATTTATTAAATTTGCATATAGCTTAAAAACAAGGTTTTTGTTTTCTAACCGAATGACTAATAATAGTGTATAGTATTGTCTTTTATTAACATAACTTTTACACATTTAAAGAAAATGTATATATAATGTAAAATAATTATAAGTTTATAATAATACATAGATTTATCTCGTTAAAAAAGTGTTTTCTTTAAATAATAGTGTATGTAAGACGTTTCTATTAAGAGTATTTAAGGTAAAGTTGATAGTCGGTTTATTACAAAATAAGCTTCGTGTATACACTATTTTTACTGCTTTGGAAAAAAAATCTGAAATTTAGATGCATAAAGACAAAATAACTAAACTTATACAATAAAAAATAAAATACCTGTTTAATTTTCTTATATTCGTTCATGGTATCGTACTTCGCAGTTTTGGACGTGTCGAGTACGTTGTCCAAAGACGCGTTACGCTCTAACACTGCACCGCCCGGACCCACCGTACCTTTGATTTCTGTAATTTCTTAAGTATTATATACATCTCATATATATATATATATATATAATTACGTGTCACGTTGTTTGTCCGCTATGGACTCCTAAACTACCGAGCCGATATTAATCAAATTTGCACACCGTGTGTAGTTTGATCTAACTTAAAAGATAGGATAGCTTACATCTCAATTTATACCCGCAATATTATTTTATTGCAATATATTTCTTTATTATTTGATAGACACAATTCTAACAAATAACGCTTGTGTTGAAAGTACCAACGTTTCACATAAGCAACAATTTAATGGCATAACCACTAAAAAAGTATGGTGGATTGGTGTTCTCCTGCCGTTTCTATTGAATATTTTACTACTACGTAATATAACAAAAATCTTAGCCACAGCAACGCTTGGCCGAGTCTACTAGTAGTATATATAACATAATTTTTGTGAAATTAATATAATTTTAGTTTTAACAGTTAACCTATTATTAACCAAAAAAGATTAGAATCGTAATAAAAAGAAAGAAACTTATGAACAAACCTGTATGGTCGTCTAATGTTCCAGCTCGGCCTTTATTGAAGACCCAGAGTTCTGATTTCTCCACACTCTGTCTTAGAACGTCTAGGTCTGCCTTTATCTGCTTGTAAGACTCCACATCTGCGTCCGACACTAGTAGTTGTACCTAGAATAATACTTTTAAGTATTCTTAAATCGCTTTTAGTATTGGATAATATTTGATGTGTGACGTGCGTAATGAATTCTTCTGACCTAGGAATAAAAAATCCCGTGTCACAATGTTAGTTACCATACTCCTCCGTAACGGCTTGACCGATTTTTATGAAATTGCATTTGTATTATATGCATATTCAGTAGGTCTGAGAATCGGCTATTATCTATTTTTCATACCCCTAAGTGATAAGGGTTGGTCCACCCCTAACATTTTATTTTTTAGATATTTTTTAATTTTCACCCTCTACGTTCAACCCCTATTTTTTATTATAGTAGATAGTTATTTTTATTAAATGTTTCCTAGAAATAATATACATAGCAAAACAACGTTTGCCGGGTCAGCTAGTATTTGTATACAATTAGACTTACAACTCTGTTATTGCTTGATTATTCCTAAGCATGGTTTTCTTTTAAAGTATACCTTATAGTAAAACAAGAAATAAACTGATCAGTCTGACCTGCTTAAACGCAGCCAACACCTCCTGCCGCTGACTGAAATGTCTGAAGAGCAGCGCAAGAGCGCCAGAGACGAGCGCAGTCGAAGCGCCTTGCGAACAGAGCTGGAGTAACACGCGAAGGACTTTGCCTCCGCCACGCCCGTCCAGATCCAGGCCGTTCCTATGTTAAGGCATTCTGTCATATGTGATGGCTAAGTTTATGGTATACTATGTAGGACATTTAGGCACGTTGAAGCGTTTTTGAAACAAGATAGGGTCCCTCTAAAATGTTATAGTGAATCTATCCTATGTACAATGGATAAGATAGGGGATCTAATCTAAAGCGGGCATAGTAAATGTAATATTATATTAGACTCATTTCTTCCTTAGAAGAAAGTTTAATTTTTTTTAACAATGATAGGAGTGTGCGCTTTTACCAGTTCAGATACACTTATTCATTTTTTTATTTAAAAACCTATAACACGATCGATGACGATAAATTTTATTAGATTTTAGCTAAAGCTTACCTGTAAAAATAAATAAAAACACCGCAAATAACACTCGAAATTTTATAGCTCAACAAAAAATATTCAAATCAAGAAAATATTAGTCGCCAAACATGCAAATATAAAAGCATCGTTACTGTTATTTATTACAAGGTTTATAAATATTTGTGTAATCTCTTTCAAATAAGATTTTTCTCGTCATTGAATCCCAATAACTGCAAAATGAATAGTGTAAACCAAATAAGTTTTTACGTCTAGGTTATATATAGCCACACACGTTTTACACTCAAACTGATTTCAAGTAGAGTTTTCCGGCATTTGATGTAACTGATAATAATGTATTGGTTAAATTAGCATGCTTAGAAATACAAACGAACTTACAACACACACTACAGCAGGATGCATAAACAATCATCAAACATTATTTATACACATTTGTGTCAACGCACACAAACACAACCCACAACACAACTCTTTAGTTTGTTTGAGATTTAGTTAGTTAGGGACTAATTAGTTTTGTTTAAAATAAAAATATATTATTGGAATGCTGTATATTTATATAAATAAAAATGATGTTCAAGAAAGTGTTTATGGAAAGAAAAAATTTAAAATTTAATTTTTATTTAGTATTATTATTTCCGGACAAGCAAACAGTATCTATAAGGTAGCATAGCAAAATGTTTCATATGTTGGTATGTAGCTACTAAAAAGGTTGGGTAAGTTAAAATATAATGGCTTTGTAATATTAAGGCAAAAAGAAGATTAAGAGGGCAGCTACGTATTAAATATTTATCAAAACTATTTTCATATAAAAATATTTTGTGAGAGTAGTTTGTAACATACATTAATCAACTATTTACTGATCGTTACAATTTCTAGTTCAGTATGCCATAAGTATTGAGCAATAGCTATATTTAGACAACAGGTCCCATTTAAAACGACATTTAAGAGACAATGAAATAGCTAGTCAAGATTCAGATCTCTCGGATATAAAACTGATACGATATGCTGTATACTGCAATTATTAGCTCATTGTCGTGCAGCACTGAAAGTTTAATTACCATTATTATTCAACATTCCTTAATATATTTTTATTCAAACAATGAATGGTTACTAGTCCATGCTACGTATCATGCGGTATAGATTATCTTACTAACAAATCTACATTTTTTGGAAGACAGTTGTCAGGCACAGTCTGTATTGTTCTGTAAAATATTAATTAAAATTAGCTCCTAATTTCTAGAGAAAGTTAAAATTATATAAAAAAAAAAATATGCTATGGCCGTTCTAATTTGCTAAAATTGACAAATTAGTAAATTAATTCACAACTACTTAATAGTCTAAGTCTATTATTTAATACAGAAATAAAACTATTAATTAATGTGCAAATACTCAGAGTTTGTTGGTGTACGTAGAATATTGTTATCTCTTACTATTAGTATTACAATATAAGGGATAACCATATTTTAAAACTTTTAAATCTATCTAAAGAATGTAATTTCTAAGCAATATTTAAAATGAATATCAGATATAAGAAAATTCTAATTAAAATTAAACAATAATTGTAGATATATAGGGCTTATTTCATTTCATATAGACCCACCACCAGTATTATGCTAGGCATGCTTTAGTCACTTTGATTACCCATTTGTTACATTACCAAAGACAAGTGTTAATATTTTATATTATATAATACTTATGCAAGTTGTACGAATTCTTGTATCCCATCCCTATTCTAAGAATACTTTATAACTAAACCAATAAAGAAAACAAATGAACTGTAACATAGCACACGCAAATGCATACGTAAAATACGTTTTGCGTACGCTAAGTCTATAGTCTTTGTCCCATTCTCTTGAACTTATATGTTCATACTGACTGGCAACTAAAGATGCCCTCGGCTTGCAGACCAATTGCTTCAACATCAGCCCGGGCGATGCTGTCTGCCTTATCACCGGCCTGCTCGAACTCCTTCTTGAAGATGGACAGCAGACAGCTGATGCGGTAGTCCAACCGAACGTCCAGGATGAACTAGAAATTAGATGGGTATTGTTAAAATATTAGTTTCAGTAATTGTTCTAGAAAGTTTTTGTTTCTATGGACAACTCAGTTTTCTGCAAAGCAAATAATAAAAATATAATTTCTTTGTCCTTTATAGGTTGTATAGTAGGCACAGCCTTTTTTCGAGATGACATAAAAAAACGAGTGGAGCATGACGTACATACCCGAGCGGTAACGCAAGTTCGGCTCTGTAAATCGAGAGCAAACAACGTATACGGCGAGAGAACGTTGAGGTATTTGCTACCGCAGCTAATAAATGGTCTACCAAATCATATATTAGATTGCCTAACGCCAACCAATATAAACAGCAAATTAAAAAACTACTTTTCTATCCATTTGTCACGCTCCTAAACAAGACTGTTATGGTTACATTAATACAAACCACAGCGGTTTTCTAATGTAACTTTATGATTGTATTATATTATTTTGTAAAATAAAGAAATTTAAAAAAAGTTACAAAATAATATAACCTGTAGAATCTCAATGATCTTGAGTTTGGTGTCCATAACAAGTGGATGTTTTCGCGCCAGCGCGAGGGCAGATGGGCTGCGTTGCGCGTTCCCGCCGCTAACCACTTGCTGAAATAATGTTTCATTCTCATCATAGTATTTTTTTTAATTTAACATTTTTGAAGGTAGAATCGAACGTTTGTGAACATAGTAAACGAAGTATATTCTTAACATATATATGAAATCGATTGTTACAAATTGATATTTGTCCAGTTAAAATGATAAAGTAAAGTAAAAATTTCAGTTATTTTGTTATTTATTGTAATTCAATTATCACCTCTAAATGTAAAATAGTTTACTCACATTAGCTGCTCCTAGCGTGATGGAAGTCATTACAGCTCCCATGTCTCCTATTGTGCGTAACACGCCACCTTCAGCTGAAATACATTAAACAACATAAAAGTAAGTAAAACACGGTTTTTTTTGTTTTTTTTTTAAAGACAATTCACACCAATTGACCTAGTCCCATGCTAAGCTGGTTAAGCTTGTGTTATGGGTACTAGGCAACGGATATACATACATATTATAGATAGATAGACATATAAATACATATTTAAACACCCAAGTCCTAAACACCAAAGGCTCATCACATCGATGTTTGTCTCAGCCGGGGATCGAACCCGGGACCCATGGATTCGCAGTCAGGTGTACTAACCACTAGACCAATGAGCCGTCATTTTACTTAATAAAGCTGATGACGTAATAACACTTACTTTTCTTTTTTATCTCAACATCCTGGGCTGCTTGTAAATAGTATTTTATATATAGTTACAGAGAATTACTTAGTTGAATTTTATTAATAGGTTACTAATAGCTAAACTATACTACTATGCGAAGTAATACTTACATTCAACGTCTCCAGTTAGTGCACGTGTATCGTCTAGCAAATCAATGGTGGTCACACTGTCCAATATACTTAGGAGCGTTTTGGTGAGACGTAATAGATCGCTGAAGCTGTAATATATTTTTTAAAATAAACTAGTGCTGATACTTCACATTACTGTCTATTTACATGTACTTCAGTTACATAGATAAAACATCAATTAAGGGAATCTTACAACATTTGGTTTATTATTTACTTATTTATTATTAAAGCTTTATTATTTATTTTTCCATACAACAATAGGTTTTTAACAAGGTTTTAAGTAACATAACTATTTTTAACATATTTAAAAAAGTAAATAAATCAGTGGCGCTACAACCTCTTTAGGTCTTGGCCTCAGATTTCTGAATGTTTCATGATCATTTTTAAATCTAATAGGCAAGTGATCAGCCTCCAGTGCCTGAAACACGCAGTCGACTTTATGGGTCTAAGACATGTCTGTTTCCTCACGATATTTTCCTTCACCGTTGGAGCGAATGTTAAATGTGCACATAGGAAGAAAGTCCATGGGTGCACAGCCGGGGATCGAACCAACGACCTCTGGTATGAGAGTGGCACGCTGAAGCCACTAGACCAAAACTGCTCTCATTTAACATATTTAGTTCAATATAAAATCCATGAAAAGAGCTGGGGCTGTCTATTAATGAATATTTTCATGATTCTTGCGATTGATTGGATTGCTATTTACCTTAATTATCACTTACCTATAAAACCCAAAGTATATAAGTTCCCTGGCCAATTTCACTACTTCAAATGTCAATTTATTCTGGTCGTGGTCTCCAAAATACCAGGTCATCTTGACAACGTTGCAGAGGTAGCTCTCCACAAACTCAATTGTTGAAGAGAACTGTTTCTTTACTATATCACGTGTAGAGTGAGGTCCGCCGCGCACACATTGGTAGCTGCAAGTTATAGAAGTTGTACGATATTTTGTATCGGTTGTATTGTATGGTATGTATATATGTATGTACATATCGCACATTTCTTCAAAATTACTGTATCTTATCAACAATTATCGTGAGAAAAATATATTAAATAATATATGCTATTTAATAATTCTTTGTAATTTGCCCTTACCATTAAAATCGATCATATGTCAATACAAACGCATCGTCCTAATAATAAATGATAAGATTCTATATAATCAAATTTATATTAATCCAATTCGACTTAGAGAAGAGCCGCAAGAGCGTACCAATTCTTAAAAGGCTGGCAACGCACTTGCGAGCCTTCTGGCAATTTGAGTGTCCATGAGCGACGGTATCACTATCAGGTGAACCTCCTGCCCGTTTGCCTCATATTACATTTAAAAAAATCATGAAATAATAAATACTCACTCGTGTATATGTATGGTATCAGCCACCTCCGTCCATAGTCTAGCGTATTTCACCGGCGTGACGGGTTCTTGTGGGTCTCTATCCACGTGAAGGTGAAGCATCAGCCGACAAAATGAGGCTCGCACTTCATGTGGAAGAGACTCGTTTGACATGCATCTGTTCATATGTTTGTTAATAAATAAAATTAATATAACTATAGTCTAAATGGCGAAAGGAGCAACGCTCCAAAGGAACCTTAGAACAATTTATTGTGAATAAATTTATTTGGAGTTATTTTCATCGTCAGTCCCTAACCCTACAAATACGTATAGGCACATTAGGCTGTATTAAGTGCTATACGGATGGTCCGTACGGACGTACGTTGTTCAGAACTATCGTATAGAATTCAATTATTGCGTTTAGTAGAGCACGGCCCGCTGGGCATCCGTCAGGTCGAGGACCCTCCGACGAGCACGTCCGTATCCGGGAATCTAAACGCGCGTTTAGCGCATTTAGCGAAAGAATCTGGTCAGGCGTATGCGTACTGCCGCAAATAAATAATGGTCCGTGGAGCACTAAATGCAGCCATACATACGTATGAAGATAACATAAAGAAGAACTTACTTAAGAATTAGATCGATATGAAGTTGTTGAGAAAGACTGTTTAAAGCCAAGTATTGTCTATTAAGGCACATATTTGAGAATAAGTCAAGTTGGTGTCTGTAGTAATCCAAGATGGCTGCCGCTTCACAACGAGGGTCCGCCTTTGCTTCCGCTGCTAACTGTGATAGAAGGCGTTTGCACTGCGAAATTAATAGTAATATTATCACATCCTTCTTTTACAATGGTACGTTTACGGTAGACCAGTGCCAAAAAGCTAATTTATTAATAAATAAAAAGAAAAAAGTTCACATGTCTAAAACTAAAGACAAACTTTAGAGTCAAAATCATAGAAGCTCTTTATACTATTTACCTGTTTATTATTCCATAGCAATATAACATCTACGGAAAAATTCTGACCATCGTCCGGAGACTTGCTCTCATATTTTGTGGTCACTAATCTGTAAAGAAAATGAGAAATTATGAATAGTAAAAAATAATTATGCCGAAAAATAAATTCATTTAATTTTTGTGAACATTATAGCTCCACTCTCTCGCGTCTATGGAAGTAGCAATCGATTACTGTAGTACCAGAAAGAGAAAAACGTTTTTAAAACCTGTCCACAAACCTGGTTTCAATAAGTATGTCAGCGTTATTTGCACAAAGGACGCTTTTGCAGATCAACTCTTGCGTTACGGCAATGGCCTTCCGGTTGGAGATACAAAGGTCACTGAGGTAGTCCAAGAACCGGGATTGCCATGTCTTCATGTTCTTGCGGACCAGACCTGTATAGCAAAAGGTTAAATAGTGGTGGTAGATTTTAATACATCTTGGATCACCTATTAGAATTTCGAACCTTATCATTAAGAATTTCATTATCCGGTGAACTTTATCATTAAGAACGTACCAACAAAAGTCTCAATTTCAGCAGCGGTAATGTGTTTCTCCAACAACTTCCTGTTGTTGTGTAAGAGGGCAGTGATCGTGTCTTCCGCTAATATGTCGTAACCGATTTGCTTTTGCATGAAGCCGAAGTGCTTTGCTATGTATTCCTGTTGAGAAATAAATGCACTCATAACATCGCGAATATAAACGAAATGTATCTTTAACGTAAATGAGACGAGGCATTACTCGCGTTTATTTTAAACTTAAAAAATCATAAATTATGTTTGCTTTTAATAAAAGGATATATAAAAAAAACGTGTGTACTTATGTACACGCGTTAGAAAAAACTAAAATATTGACTATAGCTAACTTCAGGGTGTTGGTTTTTTGTGATGGTGTGCGCGTGCATTGGAATAATTTACTCTCATCATTTTTCCCTAACGCGCCAAAAGAAGTATAACTTCAAAACCTTTTTTTTACTTTTTTCATTCTGTTTCTTTATACAATAAAATACATACCTGATTTTTCCTATAATCCTGTTGGCTCAATCGTAATATTCTATAGCAAAGTCTGAATATAAACTTGTAGGGCGCGTATCTGGGATCATAGAGCTCCTCAATCTTTAGGAACGGTTCGCCTTCCGAAGATTCTTCAAATGGACCCTAGAAACAAATTTACATACTAAAAATAACAATAAAACATAAAGTTCTTTTGCTATTAGTATACTAATTTTTAGAAGGATCACATGACTCGCGCAGGAATATACAATTTAGTAAATCATCGTTATACATATGTCGCAGTGAAGTAGTTATTATGTTAGTTATTGGCTATTCATTTTCCTAAATAATGAAATATTAAACGGCAATATATATAGGAAAATATATATTTTTTTTCCAATGAAATATCTTGGTCACCCTACCAAAGTTGAAATGCGTCTTGTTGTCTAGGAACGTTTAGGAAACTCCTTAAACGTTTCGTTCAGTCACTTGCCTGACGGAACTTTAGCGAGTTGATTGAATATCGATCTTTAATTAACTGTATAGAGATACAATTAACTCTCTGATTTAACTATTTTACTGCGACATATATATAAACGTATACCATATATACAGATATTATATGAAACTGAAGTATTAAGATAATTCAAAGCGTGTATGATTTGACGGAACTGAGACTATTAAATTATGCAAAAAACTCACTTGTAATATTTTAAACAGTTGTCCCAGAATATACTGCTCTCTGAGCAACTTCTGTCTGTCCCGATTAGGGTTTTCCACGACGAGATCTAGAGCTTTTGATTTATTGGGCTCATTTTCATACCCAGCTATGAAGTACACTATGTCTTGAAGGAGGCAAGTTAAGGCCCTGTAACAAGAAAAAAATATTTGCTTATACGATTTGTAATAATCAAATCGAAAAGAAGTCAAAGAGATCGGTATGATTTTATTATATGGATTACTGACAAACACTTGGGCATTTTAATAAAACAATTACTAATTTAGTCAAAACTTTCTTATATCGAATAAACCAGAGTATCTCTTCGTCCGTTAGTAAAAACTATTTGATTTCTTAAAACTCGTAGCTAGAGCATTTTATAGAGTTCAAACTTACTTCATCTCATTATGTTCAATGTTCCCTTGATGCAGTTTGGTAGAGAGAGCAGACAGCACTTTACATGCGTCGTTGGCGAAATCCAAATCTCTTACTTCGCTGGGCGATACTGATATTAGAGCGAATGCTTCTTTATCTTCCTTTATTACTGAACAACCGACCTGAAAATCAATTGGTTAATTTGTGTATTGACTATTATGGCAGAACGTTTTATAATGTTTATTATGTGAAAACATAGTAAAGGTTATAAAAAAAAACAAATATGGATTTCAAATTTTAAACAAGTATGCTTACCCAAGTTTTTAAAGGCAAGGTGCCTTTATAATGTGGGAGAGTTTTTATTTAGATCATAAATTTTGACAACATTGTTCTTATGATTATTAATACGACATTTGAATGCCTATTTAAATATGGCTGGTTGAGCGGTTTTATTGTATAATTAATCAATCTGAATGTATCGTAACGCTTTCTTTCCAAAAAAACGATTTATTTATTTACCTTAGACATGACAGGTTTATCCTCATCCTTGTCTATGGGTATCGATGTTGAATGAACCCAGGTGTGCGTACATAGATGTTGCAATCTGGAGACAAATATATATAAAGTAATATTTTTGGTCTGCAAGTTTTGTCAATTATACCTTGATTTTTTTATAATGCCATACCAAAATACCAATTAAAAAAAGTGCGTGCGTACAAAGTACACATGTCAGAAGTAAAACTTCTTTGGCAAAGTAATTTTTAAGTCTTGTTCATATTTATACAAATCTAAAACTTTTGATTTCCGACACTTAAGAGTGAGGGATGGGGAAGATATGTCAGGAATTTAATGAATTTAATTGTCATTAAAATATTAAAAATGCCGAAAATTCATACACATTATAATTTTTTTAAATTTATTTCTTCGATAATGTGGCGTTTTAATTAACAATTCGATATTTCAGATTTCAATAAATGATTTTGCATAAAATACTATCAAATCTATACGAAATTTTAATTTAAAAATATAAAATTTCTATAAGGTAATTAAGGTTAATTAAAGCTCTCTCTCAATTGGTCTCAATCACTCTCTACCTTTTCTAGTGTTTAACGCTTAAGTTCGAATTCTATCTTTAAACCTTCATTTCGAACGGACCGTCTTTCCACTCATCAATCTTTTTATAGTCCTGTGTTCACTAACCTAACATAACTGCTCTGTGGCACGGGTGCGTCCGAGTGAGTCATTGTGGTAGGGTCCAATTCGAAGAGCGTCGCTATTTCTGACGAGTGCGGTACTGAAATCAGCTGATATGCTGGTTCTAAGCCATCGTTGCTTGATTCGCTGAAAATCAATATATGTTTTGAGGCAATTTAATACATTCATTAAAAAACTATAAAGGTAGTTTTCCAATTACAGAGCATAATGCGACTCAGTGACGCACAATGCCGAATTATGCTGAAGCTTAATTGGAACGTGAATTAGTTTTCAAATTATTATTATTACTTATTTTAAGTAATTTGGATTTTGATTATTTCATTAACATTTTTTTACGTTTTGAGTAATTTCCTTTATTTTTATTCTCGTCATTATTAACATATAAGATTGTGTCGTCTTCTTCATCTTGATAAAATATATGTCCTTTGCCACGAAAACATAGATGAGAAACGACGAAACGACAGCCTTACAAATTTTTCAACAATAAATAATATTACTAACGATAATATATAAACAAAATTTCGTCAATGCCAACTTAAACAAAAAACACTTGTAAATTTTCTGTCACTGAGTTGGTATTGATTGCGAGTGTCACGCGAGAGCATTACTTTTGAGAGTGCTCAATTGTGCGAAGCGTTGCTTTAGTTAGAACATTCAACGTTGAGCATTATGCCGCATAATGCGCTAAGGTGCTGTAATTGGAAAACTATCATAGCCTTTTGTCTATTTCGAACATTTAAGATTTTAATTGTAAAGAAAAAAAAAGTTATGTAATTAAATGGTATCAACTTACGAGGCTTTCGGGCAGGCTTCGGCGGCCAAGTAGTGCCCAGTAGCGAGGTGTTTAAACCTGAATATGGAGTTCCAGTGACCCGCACCTCCTCTGCATGGATCGTGTTGGACCACCTAGCATAAAGTTTAACACTTAGCATTTCATATATTCTCTACAATGTCTAAATGTGTCCTATCGGGACGCCCAAAAAGGGTAATCATCGCACACCATGGACATCCATTTTTGTGGGTGCGTTCCGGCCTTTGAGGAATTATGTTATTTATTTCTTTGTTTTCAATAGATTTCAAGTGAAACATCTTAAGGCGCATGAGGGTAAAATTTTTAGGGAACGTCACGAAGATGTGCAGCGTTTTTGTCGAAGAAAAGGCAGAGAGCGATTGAGACCGATTGAGAGAGAGTGAGAAGGGTGAATTACTTTATAGAAATTCTATTTTTAAAATTAAAATTTCGTAAAGAGAATTTATGAAATATTAGTATTGTTACGAAGATGGGTCGACTGCAATGTTTTTAGATTTTTCCACTAGTTAGAGAAGTTTTCAGCAGGCTGAAAAGTGATTTCTGACCGTTTCAGGAGAGGGTCAATCACATATTAGAAATTCGTAATTCTCATAATGTTACCGTAGTTTTCAGGAGCCTGAAACATTTTTTCAGGACGTTTCAGAACAAGTGCAGTCGAGTGATACACTTTTCAGGAAACCCATTTTCAGGCGTTTTCAGGCCTGGTTATACCCCTATGATGGAGGAATAGTCTAGAACGAATTTTCTAGGTGTGGGACAAGGACGGAATGATGCGAGAGAGAGACGGAAGATCGGAACCTTCTCGAAGCTAGACCGAGCACTCTAGAACACCGTAAGACAAGGACGGAGCAATGTGCGAGAGAGATAGCACGCACGTTCTAGAATTGTGCGATTGCTACTCAATAGCGCTCCCGCCTAGAGAGTTCTCGAACTTGCAAGACTATTCCCAGGGATATATAAGCGAGCCGAAACGCGATCAGTTAGTTCAGTTTCGAATGCGATATCAAGCGATAAACATCGGAGTGACAAAGTGCGAATATAGTGAAGACAAGTGAATACAAGTATTGTGTGAAGTGCGTGTAATTAGTGACAGTATTTTGTGTGTGTATTCAGTGAATTTTAGTGCGTAATTTCCAGTTTTTAGTGTAACAAATTCCTCGTAGATTTAATTGAAAATAAACCCTTGAAGAGATCTACGGCGTTTCTATCCGACCCCCTAGCTCGTAACAGTATTTTATATTTTATGCAAAATAATTTATTGAAATCTCAAATAACTTTCTTTTTTCTCTCCCTCTAATAGATTTGTATAAATATGAACATGAGTTAAAAGTTTGTTTGCCAAAGAAGTTTCACTTCTGTCATGTGTACTTTGTACGCACGCACATTTTTTTAAAAGGATAATCCTTTTCTTTCATTTAGTAGTTGTAGGAATACTAATAATTAATTCTTAATACAATTTAAAAATTGCACAAATAGAGTTCTAATTTCAATAGTTTTGATCTAAAATTATTTGTATCAATACTGGTTTTTTGCTATTGTGAAAGCTTTTCCCACTCACCTCAATCTCCCACAAGGCTTTACTACTGGTGGCGGCAGTGGCACTGGACCGGCCAGTGGTTCTCAAAAACACATGCTGTCTCTCTCTATACGCGTCCATGGTAAGAAACTTCTCTTGTTCGGCGTGGAAGAGTCGCACTACATCCCCACCTTTGAGGATCTCTTCTTGGTTCTCTTTGTGTTCTAAGAATAGAGTGACCTTCCAGGACGTTGACGAGTTTACTACGTTCACCTAGAAATTATAACCGCATTGTCAACACTTATCTTTACTGTGTTGTATAAAAGAAGAATTGATTAACAGAGACAGCTTGACAAAAGCGACCGTTACGTACGTATACGTTACAAACATCCTTTATTTATATAAAATTCTATGTAGACGACGACTTACTGTAGTAATAGTGTACTCGAATAAAGGCTATTTTTATTTTATTTTATTTTATTTAATATAATTCTTTGCTGTGGTACTTTACTCAAAAGGCAATTTCTATAGGGTATATTTGAATATGAAAATATTCAGAGTCTAGACTTAGCCAGAACTATTAAAAATGCCTGCATTTGACATACTTAGTATTATTTAGCGCTACCTCTGGTCTTCTCTTTTCAGCAGCTTGAATTCGGAATTCTTTTCATTTTACAAGTTTTATTAATATGTGTGAAGCATAAAGATTATATTTGTGTATTAAAAATACGCTTATAATATACAAATAAACATTTCAACACTATAAACGAGATGATCATAGATAATTTATTTTGTTCATTCCACTGTCAGGCTAATTATCAATTAAGATTTTGAATTATCAAATTAAATAACTGATAAGTTAATTTTGATCTTATTTAACACCCTTACCTCCATACATCCACCATTATCCGGTAACTCATGATTGGCAGACACATGAAGCACTTGCTGTCCAGCATTTACAGGGTTTAGGATCACTTTGTCACCCACCACCACGTTGTCGCCTGAAAAACAATGTTTATACTAAGTATTCTCTCGCATGTTTTGTCAAGCACATTATACGCAAATACAAAATACATTATATAAAATGGAAGGATGTAAGGTATGACAGGAACGGTTCGGTGGATGTCTTTACACAATTTTAACTTAAAATAAAAAGCCGTGAGTACATATATCTCCTCAATATATCCTTAACATGAAGAAAGGCACAAAATTATCAGTCGTAAGGACTGGTAACTGGAACTATGAGAGAGGTTAGACTGATAATATAATAACTTATACTTTGCATTTCAAAACACCCACACACTAAAAATTATAAAGTTAAGTGCGTAGCTACTATATAAAATTGGCAAGAATTTAATAAAGTTCAAGTTTCTCTATCATAACCCAATCTTCTTAGACGGTCTTCCTAATTAAAATATTATGTATCTACTCATCAAAATTTATAAATAAAAAATAACATTACATGATACCCTCCTCTTTTCTCTTTAGATTTTAAAACTTTGAGATCCAAATTTCTCTCTACAAGAACTAAAAGTTTTAAAAGATTTTTTTTCTTTACTTTCACTTTTGTTAATAATACCTTAGCACATTTTGGTAATTAATAAAGTAAGCGCGAAAAACAATCATCTTTAAAACTTACCCGTCGATCTCAGCTTATAAAAGGGGATAACATAAAACCACGATCCCTCGTTCCCATTCGCATCAAGATGTACACGCATCGCATTTTTTTCTAATAAGGCAGGCAATCTTTTATTCACCTGAAAAGTAAGTATGTAAGTAATATATTACATAAAGCTGAAATTGTATTAAAAAAAATTATTATTTTAATTTTATTTAATTTTATATAATTATACGAAAATATAAAATATTTTTTGGAATTTGAAGACATTTGAGCATTTACTTTTTATAAAAAAGGGTAAAAGACTTTAAACTAAATTATATCTTGCACTTATTAATGGATATTTTTCTTATATCGTCGCTGTAGAATGATAACCTCGTATGTCCAGAGAACCAAACATTACAGGCAACGAAAAATATGTTTTATTTCGTCAATGTTCATTAAAATATTTTTATGTATTTTGTCCAGAGTTTTAGATGGTAAAAAGGACTTATTTATGTTATTAATAAACTTTCTTCATGATTATACCAGTTAAATGACATAAGAGTCTAAGAATAAAAAATAAATGGTTTTTTGACGAGTCTGTAAAAACAAGAAGATGGTATATATAGGTACTTAAATGAATTACAATAGATCGAGCTCCGTAGTACATCTAATAACCATTATATTTACTTACAGTTAAATATTTGTTACTCTTGACGTGGAGTAGTTGAATGACACTACCATATTGCACTACTGTTCCGAGGACTTTTGTGTTTTCCATATCATTTTGCTTCTTTTCAATTTCCGCGGCATGCTGAAACAATAAGTTTATAGCTATAGCTAGAGAAAACTTTGCCTTAAATAACATGAAACCTCTTTTGTCGGAATAAGCTAATTTAACAGACAATTTACTACGTCATCAGTAATTTAGCATTAAACGCGTTTTAATTCGTAAGTATATGACAGAAAACAATATAACCTGAATCTATTTGAATCATGCCTAGTCTCTATTTTTAACCGACTTTAAAAAATCGATATGATGTACCACCATATATTATGTGATACCGCCGCCGCCCATGGGCTCGCGATTGCGTTGCCGGCATTTTAAGAATTGGTACGCTCTTTTCTTGAAGGGTCCTAAGTCGAATTCGTTCGAAAATACTTCATTGGTAAGGTGGTGTCACATAGTGGTGGTACCAATAACTGTCGTATTTGATTATAATTATTCGGACAAAGGCGCTCTTATTCTAAATCTCTTAATTGAAGAATGACGGAGGACTTCAATTCGATTCTTTTATAAAAACCACTGTTCTTTTAAAAACACATTACGAAATGAGCAATAAATATTATCAATCTAAATACCACAAGATCTAATAGATCTGTCTAGGCATTTAATGGCTCCATCGATCAAAGTGTGTCGGCGGCAGAACAAATAATATTTCATCACAATCTTTTAGATCTTCGAGAAATATTACACTTGGCAAAGAATTGTGCTTAAAAAATATCATTAGACTTTGATTGTTATCTTTATATAAGACTTCTACGCATATTAGGACAAATAGCTTTTAATAGAAAGCATTACGATGCGTTTATAAATAAAGTGTTCGACAAATATCTAAGCTTGTGTTTTACCTTATATGCTACATATGCTAAGTATGATATGATATGTACGATACAAATAATATAAGAATATATATATAATAATATAAGACAAATTTGCGCGCAATTGTGTGTGGCAGAATATGCGAACTGACGATTGTACTTTAAACATTTTTGTACCATATTCTTGCAATAAATAAATTATTATTATTATTAAATAAAATAGAGTAGGCTTGAGGCGCGTAATTTGATTTTCGAATTCGACTATAGTATGGAGCCTATTTTTTTGTAGAAAAACTTACATAAACGCTTCAACAGCTAAGGTAGTTTTAAAAATCCTAGTTTTTTACTAATAATCATCCAGTCTCGGCACAGAAGAACGTGTTTCAATACTAGTAGTATATATCAATAATAATGAGTCTAACTCTGCTAATAAACCTTATTTATTAATAAATAGAATTCTTCAAATACTATCACAGTACGATACCACTATTATATGCGGATTAAGTGGTTCAATCCGCAATGTATTGTGTTCAAGTACTTTAATCCCCTATTCAGCTACCTGCCGCAGTAATTGAGAGAGTTTAATTAATATATATTAATAATAGTGTTCAATTGTTTGGAATCAATATAGGCAAACTAATTTGACTAGTTTTAAATTGTCGAGTTAGAGATCTAAATTTTATTATTATATTTTTTATAAATTTACTATTATATGTGTGATAAAGACAATTATTATTGCTTAAATATTGTTAAGAGTTACTTTAGTACAACTAAAAGTTCCGGATTTTACAGAATAGGTACAATAGGTAGAATTGGAACAGCAAAAGTGTCACAGGTTTAAGGCGAGATTACACAATCACACTTCATATTTAAGAGTCACCACTAGGCGTTATTAAACGTATTAGATTTTACTGCTTTAGTAATAGTCTTATAGGGTAATAACTGAGAATAGTTCAAAGCTCCTGAGGTCCTTCGAATATTATCCATGAGCTATAGTTTTTCATACAAAAAGTAACAATTGACGACCACCATCTACTTACATGTAGCCTCTTCAAAAGCCCCGTGTCTGTGTCGGCGTTGGCGTTCGCTGACTGCTTGGCAGTGTTCCAGAACTGCTTCTGTGCGGAGTACCGGTTCATAGGACATATTTTGAACAGACAATCTGAAATATATCAGTTGGGTTATATAAAAATTAAAATAATTTAAAAGAACATTTAGTGATTCGTAAGTTCCTAATGTATCGCGCGGCTGTTACTGATTTGTATTATAAAATGTTCAATAATATAATAGTGTGTATCATAAGTTTAAAAATACATAATTTTTAAACAATTTACAAAATCCAATTGTACAATTTTGTATCAACCCGTGGTCATGCTTGGTCGCACGCGAAAGTTCTGGAAAGTTTATAATTTTAAATCTAAATTGTTGGCATAAATCCTTTTTTTTTAATAAGTCAATTGATTTGAAAATGTTAATTAGTTTTGTTGACATAATTATTTCTATTATTCTAATAAACATATACATAATAGACGCTTTCAAGAACTAACATACGTCTGTCGAATACTATTCGTAGGTATAGCTATGTCGTCCTATTAAACAAAATTTATTAAATGACGTTTTAATATACAATTTACATACAATTTTTACATAAACGGACTGTATACTCCAATTACGGTACGTAATTAAAATGTAATGCGGGCACGGGCCAGCCTCTCGTCCTTCACAGAGTCTAATTACCAACCGTCGAACAAATTTTACTAAGATAATCTAGAATATCTGAATATATTACTCAGACTTAAAATCGATATTAATGAAAAGTACTAATTAATATAATAAATACCTCGAAACTTCTTGGGTGGATCAGTAAGGTCGCCAGCTTCAGGGCAAACCACGCATCTGTCATCTACCAACCTAAAAATAATTCTCAAATAATACCTAATAAAAATAAATTGTTTTAGTATATGCAATTGCATTTTAACTTTAAATAATTTAGGATTATAAATAAACTAGACTGCCTCTAACCTAGTTTGGTCACATTCAAATTTACAAAAAAAATAATTTATCGATTCGAATTTCGAATCGGTGAATTAATCAAACAACCGAAATAGCAAATTACCCGTAGTAGCTTTCGTTCTTACCGGTTCTCGTAATTACTATTTCTATATAAATACTATAAATTAGGCTATTAGACAGTATGAAAAATAAAGTGTTATTAATAGTAATCCATATAAACATAACAATAGAGTTCCAGTAAAATTACTTCAAAACTTTAATTTGTCAAAAAGTCCATACTAAAATGATACTTCAGTCGCAAGACATATAACGGTCACAGTTTAGTCGAATCGAATATGACCTAGCATGCTTGTAAATAATATGTCTTCGTCTATCTGTGTAATAATAATATGTATTCGTAACTGATTTTGATCGAAATATAATCTATTTATTTGTGAAATTTAAGAATGATAATTAACACGTAAAAAACTTGAAGTTCGTTTACGTGGTATGACTCGTCAAGTAGCGTCGAGCGTTTAAGCCGGGTCTTGAAATTATGAAGGTTTAAATTGAATAATCGGAATCGGTTTCTTTTTAATCCCGACAAATAGGGCATTGGAAAGTTTTCTACAGATATACGAAATACGCTATCTAAAAAACAAGTACAATTTTAAATATAGAACCCGAGCCTATACCAGGGACAAACAGTTGGTAAACACTGTATTATGAAATGTGTGAGGGCCTGCAACATGGCATATATTTCTGCGTATACTTCGCTGATTTTTTTGTAGGCCTTGCGTCTTCCATCAATTGTTTACGGGAACTACTAAATACGTCATTAATTTTGACAACGTTATCATAGCATAGACTATATAACTACAAAATCTAGAATACAGAGTATAGCTATATATAGGAACACGTTATACGCCAACACCCTAGTTCAATTTAGAAATCCAATTATGTTTTTTGTTTGGTTTATTTATATCGGATTCTGTGAACATATGTGAGAGTTTGAATTGTCGTTTACTCTCAGAGATTCCTGTTTAGTATTTTGTTTATTCTATTTATGACTATATGTTTATGTGATAAAATAGACATCATCTTGCTAGCGATATAAACACAAATTTGCTTGAAAGTGATAATAGCTCTACCATGATTTTAAGTGATAAACCTTAAAAATACCATTAGCGTCAAATATTTAATGAGCAGTGTTAGCCTAGTGATATCAGCGTGCGACTCTCACTCGGAGGTCGTAGGTTCGATCCCAGCTGTGCACTAATGGACTTTCTACTCGTATGTGCGCTTTTAATAATTGCTCGTTTTATTTAACGATAATTTAAAAACTTAATTATATCACTCCGGTTACGTTCAAAAAAAAATCATAAAGTTTTTACGTACACATTAGAGTTGAATAAATACATGCAATATTAATACGACTTAAACTTAATTATGCTTAAATTAAAACGTGAGTTACCTTTTTTCCGTCGTGACCATAAAATTTATGTTAATCTAAGTTTCTGTATGGCCATAACTTTATAAATAAATAAATAGATGAATACTAATGGAAATATATAAACACAATATAACTACTAATTCTACTAATCTCTTAGATTTAGCGCTACTAGAACTAAAGGATACAAATTCACACTAAACCATACCAGTCCGAAGAACTTCTGACAGTGTTTGTAAAAGAAATAAAAAGGTAGAAGAAAGTTAGAATGAAATAATATATAAATAAAATAACAAAAAATCAATGTCAAATATTATATCACTAATAAGAGAAAAATAATTATAAAATTAAAATAAATATTAAAGACGAAGCAAACATAACGAGTAATTAAAAGTAAAATCTCTGTTAAAATATTCTTAACTAAAACATTACTGCTAATTCTGGTATGTTTTTGTTTACATTTATATTTAAAGTTAGTAGTTAGTTCGTTCTAGCACAAAAGCAAGTCGATATTTACAAATATCTATAGTTTTAAATTACTTTAATCCTAAGAAAATCGACTAATCAAAAGAAAGGTGAATAGGACACTGACGTTCTATATTTCAAGTCAGACTTAATAACTAAACTTAGTATTTTGCAAAAAGAATTAGCACCATTGTCGTAAAATAATGAATACGTATCAAAAACGGTTAAGACTGTCGAGTAGCAATTTTAACTAAACTTTAATAACGCTTATAATTACCCTAAAGTGCTGAGAAAACCTGCAACCGAGCCCTCCGCATAGAGGGATACTATGTCCCCCAGGTGCAAGAAGCTGTCTCCCATTTTGATGCCTGACTTCCCCCATGCAACGACACCTGGAAACAAAATTAAAATGAACTTAAAAACTATATACATAATGCATTGCGATCGATTAACATCAGGGGCCCTGTTTCGATTACAATTCTTGTGGTATCTTTGTTTTGACACTTGCGTGCAACATATACAACTTTTAGGGCTAATAGAGTGGTTAGGAAAATGAATTCGTTGAGAAGATACATGTTGCACTACTGCCAATGTAAAAAGGCTAACGTAATACGTTTGTGCCAAATATTTGTATGAATCCTACAGCGGTTAGAGGAAACGCCAAACATTTGGTACGCCAAAATTACAAATATCTAAGGCCCTTTGCAGTCCGGACGTCAAACATAAATCTGCAGTAGGTACTTTTGTTCAAAGTCCAGTAACGCTCCAATAGAACATGGACACTTTCTGCGTCTTTTCAACTATACGAAACTGTTTTTTTATATTATTATTGTTAAAACTTTATAAATTAACTAAAAAAACTGGTGCCTGAAGCGCTACACCATAAAAAGAGTGGAGTCAAGCAATTTTCGGGAGTTTTTGACGTGAGTTGGTCTTATAATTCGATGGAGCCGGCTGCACTCACGAAAAAACATGACGCATGCGGCGTTACCTCGCTCTGAGGCGTTCAATTTAAAATTGACATAATTGTATTTATGCGTACAAATAAATGTAACTTGATCAATTCAATTGTGATTTCCATTAACCTTATTCTCTATATCCATACAAAATACCTATCAAACAAATAAAATTTAATTTTATTTTAAAAATGCAACCATCCCATCAATATTTTTTTATGACGTTGTCACGTTCAACTATCGTCAGTAAACCGACTTTACAGACAACCGATTTTTTTTTGTAAAAGTTGTCCGTTCTACGCATACATTATTTCCACGGACTGTCCGAAGTTTCAGCGTTATATTGTTTCGATGGGAATCAACCTCCAAGATTGTATTAGTCAACCATCAACTAAGCTATAAAGACGCCATGTGCAACTCGCAAGATCTTTATATTTTAATAGATTCTAATGTTCCATTCAGTTTAATAATATAATATATTTTAAGTAATAATTATGAAATAAAAACCTCCTAATTACCTCTTTCCTCAAAATAACAATTTCAACAAGGAATATTAAGCTTTACAACGACAATTGAATTTGAGGCGAAAAATATTCGCGATTCATAATAGCATTCAATTTTTCATTGTTAAATTCTCGCTCGAGGGATTTTGTTTTCTACACCATTATGATATGGTTTAGATTACCGTGTATACTTTTATTTGTTTGGATAAGCCAGTCCGCTAGTTTATACTTTGAAGAAACAATTCTCTCTATAGTTCAGGAACGTGAATTAAGGTCAATCCAAGGTGACTTTCGTTCAATACATCCCGAAAAACTGTTAAATTAGCAAAATATTTTTTACGTCCTGACAATAAACTAATTACTCTGCACTGCATTTTTGTTAGACGATCAGATATTTTTTAATTCATTTGTCCATTTTTTCTCTAAAAATTTACGCAACCATTCATCATTTCATTGGTAAAACAATGACTTCAAAGAAGATACCCGTACGTTTAGGAAACGTAAACAAATAAACAATTATTCTTTAAGCGCCTGCCAATTCCATCTCTTTTGATATTTTTGTAACGCCTAAATAAAAAATTAAGTATAAAATCTTGTTTGCGACTGTTAAAAAAGTATTCCATAGATTTGCTAGAAATACATTTATTTTTTAGATAATGCTCTATTTAGTAAGACAAAAGGTTTACTGTTTGATGTTGCGTTCATAACTTCGATATTTAGGACGTCGACATAAACTTTATTAAGACATAATTTTTTACGTAGGTACTTTACTAAGTTGGTAACAATAAAACAAAATATGACCATTATCATGAAGTACGCAAGTTTTTTTAAAGATTTTGATTCAAAACTTAGCACTAAGTCTTACTTCAAGAACGTAATGGTATTGACATATGGAAGTTGTACTTAGCGCTAGGTACATATTTTTGACGTACGGGAGTCAGGCTTAGCGTTAAGTCCCGACTTTGAATCTTACACTTCGAGTAGACAAAACAATTGTGGTACATAACCGTAGAAAATTGGATTTTATTCAATTATCTTAAGATCCAAATTGAGATGACAGCGTTAATTGCTTCGTTTCGAGTAACATACTAAATTAAAACCATAATGTTATAAAGTCGACAATTATTTTAAAAGGTTGTATGTTTTTAATTATTCAATTATTTTTGTATATTCTATTACATATGGACTAATCCTATAGAAATCATTAGAGTTATTGTTGCAATGGCTTTACACAGACAACTTACCCATCGTCAATACAACTCAACCAGCTTCATCAAAAGTTTCAGCATATCACAAGAAATGTAGAACGTATGTAGTACAAGTTTATAGCACAGACGTTTTAAGTCTATGAACCAATATATGAATATCAGTGCAAGGAGACCCAACAGTATGTAGCATAGCTTGCGAGTTACAATAACCATCGGAAATGACACCGCAATCTAATTGATAGGAGAAGTTACACCGGTTCAAGTTATATTGGTCATCACAATGTGTGTAAAATCTGCTGAATAGAAGTAAAACCGCTATTGTTATAGTTAGCTCACATCTAAAAATGTATTTTACTAAGAAAACGAAAATAAGCAAGCCCAGACATAAAACCTTAGTGATAACTGATAACGATTATCAACAACTTTTAAGTGCTTAATTTAAGACGTTTTATAGAAACTTGCAACACTACAATATTCAATAAAACACTTTCTTTTTTATTTATCGAATTTTAAACACTTCGCTCATGAGATTTTGGTTTATGCAGCCAGTGGATATAATCAACGCATATCAATTGTTTTAATTGAATTTGGAACACTCTGTGTAATTTCTTTTTTATTCTCAACAGCTAGTACAACCAATAGGTGTCAAGTATTATCTGACACTAACTTTTACCTGATAGAGACCAATCAATATGTGAAGTGGGTGCGTGTTAAGTCTAATCAGGCAAAGCTTGGGGCTCTGGTAAATATAGAAGGATCTGAAGCGTTAAGCTCGATGACCTAGAAACATCCTTTATACCTCTCAGAACGCTTTTAGAATAAACAGAGGGAAAATGATAGAATAATCCAGTAGTTTGAATAAAAAATGGACGCATATTTATTCAGCGTTGGGGACTCTGAATAATATCTTAATAGCGTAGTATATAAGTTGAATTTGATCTTAGTATCGATACCCTATTGTTTATTGAGACATTTAGAGACACATATTGTTTCCATGTGCTGAACTTCGCTATGATATGTAAACTACTTAAATATCTATTGTCTATGAAAGCGACATTATGAAGAACCCATTTAAATTATCCTTTGAAGCAAAATAATAACGTGGAATTCTATTATTAATATCTTTGTTAATAAGACATGTTGATCATGGATGTGGCATGTGGTCAAGGTTAAACAAATAATTACCTCTTTGATAAAGCTATTGTTACTTTCCAATAAATAAATTAGGTGAAATTTTTGAACTTTTGTAATGCAAAGTATTCCCATATAAAAGCTAAATTGAAACAAGGTTCTTCCCAAATTAGTAGCATGTTGATAAGCGTGTAAAATGCGGTAATGTATATAGAAGTCAAACAGGAAAACATAACGCACTGATAACGGTAATTAATGGTTTAGATTATTAACTCTACATCTAGTAAAACCAATGATTTTAATAATCGCACTAACTATTATTATTGGAAGAAAAAGGATATCGTGCGACTTTTTTTTAATTGCGATTTTTGTGTCATTTTATTAACATTAAATGTAGAATTTTAGAGATCATGAATTGTAGATTTTATGTTACAATTTGGATGATATAATCAGTTATAACATAAGTTCACGTACTAACGGATCACGTAGCATAATAACAAGGATGATCAAAATTTGATAAAACTTCGCGGAGTCCCATCCATTTATAGTAAAAACATGTCTTGAGAACATATCATATAGTTTAACTATCTTCATTTGTTTTAAGCACGGCATGTGTTCCCACAGTAAACTCTGCCCATAAGTACCGCTTCCCTAATACATTTCGACAACTCCTATTTCTTTCTATAAACGTAAACCACACAAATTTGTAACACTATATTAAACAGTGATTATTATATAAAGTATTTTTTAACAAGTCCCGCCGCTTATACCAAATCTTTGCTGCAATTTTTAAGAACCGTATTTGTCTTTTTAATTTATGTTCTAGTTTGTCGTTCAGAAGTATCTAATTGAATGTTATTAATTATTTAGGCCGGCAACGCACTCGCGAGCCCTCTGGCATTGAGAGTGTCCATGGGCGGCGGTATCACTTAACATCAGATGAGCCTCCTGCCCGTTTGCCCCCCGTTCTATAAAAAAAATCGTCTAAATATCAATATAAGCAATATTGTATATTTGTATTACTAAAACATTCATGTACTCAAAACCGATGTTTCCTAAGCAAACAAAAGCTAATTTAGATTAGTTTGTACAAAACACACGAACTCCTTCGTCGAATATTTTCACAACTTTTTAAAAACGTAATTTTAAGCACTATTTCCACTTCCACAATCCCTATGAGCTGAAAGAATACTACCTTCGCATAGAGTTAGACAATTCATGCGTTTCAGAATGAATAATGGGCGGGCGGGCACTTTTTACTATTGTTTATTTTTTTATCTCTGAGCCGAGTAGACATGCATGTCTGACCCATAAACTTCAAATGAATTAAATTTCAATAGAACTGCCAACGGAAATTATTAAAATCTTTAAGTTCACAGCGAGCTTTCAATATAACTTTAATAGTGGTCTAAGATCCCGCTATACATCGACCTTCACCGAGATGCTTATTTAATGAAACGTATTTTATATTTAATTTAATATGTCAATAAATATAATCCATATGGGTTGTCTAGCAAATTTCAGTCCAGAGTATGTTTAATTAATAATTAAAAAAAAAAATTTTTTTTAAACATTTCACTGGTATGATTATTAGATAAATTCTATACCAATCGAAAGTATGAAGCCCATAGAATATTCAAACATTATGCTGCCCATTCTTTTCCGGTCACAACTATATATATATATATATATATATATATTCGAGAAAACGTCCTTGGAAGCATCAATAGACCATCATTCTTAAATATTATCTAGTCTCGTTAGCCTTCAAGAAAAGAGCGTACCGATTTTTAAAAGACCTGCAACGCACTCGCGAGCTCTCTGACATAGAGTGTCTATAGGCACACCCACACTATCACTTAACATTATGTGGGCAATAAAATCTAATTACAACAATAATACATACGTATACAGATCAAACCGATAACCTTCTTATATGTAGTCGGGTAAGGGTTACTTTGGTTTCTATCTTGTATCTTTATGATAAAACAGGTGCTAATATGTATATGATAATAAACAATTAAATCTTGCGCTGTTAATGCCTGGAATTCAGTTGTTGAAGGTTTCATATGTTATCGCCTTCTATACATAGACAAGGCTATTTATTTACTTCGCATTGTTACATAATGAAAACTCTTACGCTTATTAGTCGTTAGATCTATACATAATCACTTATTTACTAATTTATATAAGACACCGTACAAGATATTTACAAAAATATCGCAGATTAAGGTTCTGAAGTGAAGCCATAAAAGGTATTCATCAAAAAATTCGCCTAATGTCATAAGATCAGTCTTTAGGATTCCTCCTATTTAACACACATATAACCCATCATAAAATCTAGCTAAGTTAAATGCGCCTAGACTCAAGTCTCACAGATGGCAAACAAAAAAATAAATTATTGGCGCTAAAGCCATTTTAGGTCTGGGCCTCAAATTTCTGTATCTGATTCATGATCATTTGTCAATGTAATAGGCAAGTAGGTGATCAGCCTCCTGTGCCTGACACACGACGTCGACTTTTTGGGACTAAAGCAAGCCGGTTTCCTCACGATGTTTCCTTCACCGTTCGAGCGAATGTTAAATGCACACATAGACAGTAAGTCCATTGGTGCACAGCCGGGGATCGAACCTACTTCCTCAGGGATGAGAATCGCACGCTCAAGCCACTGGGCCAACACTGCTCACCACTCACAGATGGCAAACACAGCCTCTAATAAGCAAGACGACCTAAAACTATACGCAGTTTATCAGTTAGAACCAAAGTGTCCAAAGTGATTCCAGGAGACGCGATAAATCACGAAATTTGTATGTATAAAGTTAAAAGTAGCAAACAATAAATAGACTTATCATCATCAATATTATATGAGACATATATCGCAATATAACCCTATATTGCTGTGCTATGCTATGCGTAAATATCTGTATACGTACACTTGTAAGGGAGCTAACAGTACACGATTTCAAAAAATGGATAAGTAGCTCTTACGAAAAGAATTAATTTCGTGAAATGATATACAATTTCTTATATACCATTTCATGTAATAAATATGTTTCATTGTTCTTTACTTCTTTAAACTAACACATTCACAAACGAATCACAGTTTTAATACATTGTTAATATATATATATATATTAAATATTATTTATTACTCTAAACAAATCAACATATTTTATTAATTCTTGAGGAGATCTATATTTTAATTCATCATTTGTCAAGCATTTGATGTTTACTTCTGAAAGCCTTTTACTTTGCGAATAGCCATATTTCGTGGTTACTGTTAATGTTTTTTTTTTACGGCCGCTTTCTGTACTCGATCCCAATGTAATTCTACTACTACCATTTCTCATTAACTACTTTTCAATAACCGATCGATGGATCGAAACTCGAAAGTCAATCTGATTTGTAAACCATCTTTGGGAGGACCGATCGGTATTTTACGATTGATATATTAATGTATGAAATTGACGCTTTCTTTAAAATATCTTTGAATTCGACAGATTGAATTTTGACATTTATCAATCTAAATTTGCGATCTATCCACTTAGACCGATTCACGATTGTTGCTGTGCTGTTTTGTTGTGTAATGTATAGCTAACGAGAACAAACATCTTCGAGGTCTAGGAGGGACTAAAACTAAAGGCCAATTCCTTATTAAACATTTTATTTGTGGGTGATACCTCTATGGAATGAACTCCCTGGGATTTTTGAGCTTTCCTCAACACGGAATTCTTTTAGAATTAGTTGATTTTTTCTTATCCTAAATACACACGCATCAGCATTTGTTGCTAGCGTACCTTATTTTACTCTATTTTTATTTTTTTCTGGTGTCTGTAAAATTAAAAAAAAACTTATAAAAATGCAAAGTATAACATTAAACACCTTGTGCGTTAACCGCCCCGTAAGATGATTAGTCTACGAACTCTACTGCATATCACCTGTATTCATTACGTAATAGCATAGACGAATCAGAATTTATATTCATGACACTGTTGGTAGACTGAAATGTGTTTATTCGGAATTCAAATATGTACATGTACATTGTACGATCCTGACACCGATTACTTGACATGAAGGGAAAGAAAAATTAACAAAAGTGAAATCGTTATTTTCGTGCTGTTCTGTCGGTTTATTATACCACTTCAGTGACAGTTACGAAGTAAAGTTGTGGAACTTCGTGCTTTGTATAAAGTTACTACGTTCGTAGTAAGAAGCCTTAATAGAAAAATAAAGGACTTACAAAAACTTCGGTGTTGCTGTAGTTAACAAGAACACAATTCGATGAAAAAATGTTAAATGAAATTATAATAGAGCTATAGCGAATAATATCCTTAAAAGTCTAAAGTTCGAAAAAAATATATGTTTAATTATTGTTGCAATTTAAAATACATCGCATATCATATTTCATGTATCTCGATGTATTGACAAGGCCGTCGACACTCGGGGTCACAGTGTGTAACACATACAATGGAATAAAGTAAGAATTGTATTTTTATCAACTTTTTAACTTTATTTTAATTTTTATCTATCAATCGAAACATAAGACAATGAAAAGTAGTCTTTAGATTTTTAGTTAGTGTTTTACAAAGGTAAAAATCAATTATGATTATAATTATTCAAGTCAATATTAAACTATCATATTATGTCAAAACAACCGTTAGCCAACTACTTTCAAATCTAATGTGTGTATACTGTGGTATGTCGACTAAACAATTAATAATTAATAGCCTCCACACAATAGCCAAGTTTATCTGCTTGTCCATTAGACACTGTCCATATGCCTTAGTAATAACAAGCACATGGTACTATTGAAAGATACAAAAGCATTTAAGTCTTCAACCAAGAATGTAAAAAATTCAGATTTACAAGTTCTTAGTGCTTTCAAAATATAGTAAAGCAATATGGTATTTATAATTCTACTCTCAGACCGGCCAAGCGTTGCTGTGGCTAAGGTTTTTGTTATATTACATAGTAGCAAACTATTCAAGGGATATGGTAGGAGAACACCAGTCATGGGGACCACCATGCTTTTCTGGTTATGTCATTAAATTGTAGCTTATGTGAAACGTTGCTACTTTCAGCACAGCGCCATCTGTTAGAATTGTGACTATCAAATAATAAACAAATATTTTGCAATAAAATAATATTGCGGGTATAAATTGAGGTGTAAGCTATCCAATCTTTTAAGTTGGATCAAACTACACACGGTGTGCAAATTTGATTGATATCGGTTCGGTAGTTTAGGAGTCCATAGCAGACAAACAATGTGACACGTAATTTACATATATTAAGATTATGGCAAATATCATTATGCACTACTATAACATAAGGTTCCAACATATCATCATAATACATAGAAATATTAAACAAAATTTATTATATTCACATATTTGTATGTTGTCTCATCCTGCACTATTTAAGCAAAATGTTTAGTTAGAAAACCCTGATTTATCATGTTTTGCACTTCTGAAAGTTAATAACATTAAAATTAATAGTATGTGCAACACTAAAATTTACTTATAGTTCATGTACAAGGGTTTCTATCTGTATTGATTGAACAGTTAAAATTAAATTCAATGAGTTAAGTAGGTAGTAAAATTATTAGCAAGCCGTGAACATGTGAACATTATACATTATCTCTCAATTAATTAGCAAAGTGCATCTGAGCACCATTTAAGACAATTAGAAAGTGGCAGCATATTGAGATATAATTAAGGCTTTGCTAAAATGTTCATTTCTGTATTATCTGTTTGATATTGCTTACTGGCTCTCTGTTTGATGTAGGATTTTAAGGATTCTGCGTTGCAAGTATAGTTACATAATAAAAATAAAGAATTTTTAGAAACAGATTATAATTTTATGTTATTCATTAAAAATTCAATATGGATATTGAGACATGTTTTAAGTACTGTAAATGAATGATGAAAATTGTTATAAGAACCCCTGTTCTTGCAATCTTGGGAATGCAAATTAAAAATCAGATTTGTAGTCAAGTTAAGACACTCCTGATACCATTAACTGGACATCAATCAAAATAACTTCAAGAGGCTTTTATTATATATAAAAGTATTATAAAATATTATATATATAATACACAAAAATATACTGTATATATGTATATCTATAATATCGATCTTTAACTTCTATGACTTATATATGTCTGGATACTGGACAGCTTAGTCTTATAAATTTTGTATTATTGTTTTAAACCTTTAATGTTAAGCCTTAGTTTATCAAGAATGGAATTGTAAAGTTATAATTTTATTTTGGAAATTATTGTATGTTTAGCAGGGTTTAATTGTTTACCTGACCTTAAATTGTGTTCTTAGTGTGAATATTACATTAAGTTTATTAAAACTTAATTTTTATAAGTGACACAGTATTTACACCCAAGATTATTTTTTTACTGGATAACCAAATATTTAATAGTGTTAAGACATTTTTATCCGTCATAACATCCAACCTTTGTAAAAGAGACATAAGTCCAATGTAATACAACGTATTAAAATAGATCATAAAAGAAAGGGAGTCGATATGAAATATTAAAACATTACTCTAATAAGATTTCAGTGTATTCCTACTTCTACCGTCTGACAGGGCCTATTGAATTAACAACTACTTACCCTTATCAGCCGACTTAAATTCACTGAGGAAGATAACACATAATCACAACAACATTAACTTTAAAGGATTAATAAGATTTATGGGCCTAATGCGATAAAAACATGTAAACTTTGACATAAAATATCAAACGAAAAGGTACGACCGCTGGAAGGCGCGCCACTGTACTGGGATACCATACTCAAAACTCAAACTTCGAGTCTTGTAGCAAACAGCTGTTGATATTACCAGAATAAAATATAAAAACTAAAAGTTATGTGGTAATATATCACAAAGAAATATAATTACTTTTAAACGTTAAAGCATTTTATTTTAAAATTAATTAATTAAGGTTTGGCTAAATTGGGACTATAAACTTAGGGACTATCTTAATCTAAGGAGAAAAATTTAAAATTTTTTCTATAAACAGTCAACACAATCTGGCGAAATTTTTTTGCGTATGCATATACGCAAAACAATGACAAAACAATAATTATTGGTCTTGTTCACTCTAATTCATTTCTGTATATCGCTCACCCAGTTTTGTAATTATTTTAAGAACCAATCAAGTTCTACTGAGTAGTAGGTACTTTGCGTTATACTAAATACATACTTTTTTTATGGTAGAACTGACCACTTTTGACTCCACTGTGTATGGGAAATGCGAAAGCCGGCAATGAAATGATCAAACATGTCCAGAAAATTGTGATAATATTTGTCAAAATTCTACTTCCTTTTCGGAGAGTTATTTTATAATCAATAAGAATTTCAAATAAATTAATTCGAGATTGGTATTAATTTATATTAAAATTTATCACTTTAGGTAATAGATAAATTTGTACGTGCAAGATTGCTGTCGCGATTTATCTCACGGATTGGAAAAATAATTAATATATTTTAATAAGTATAAGCAGACTGCTTTAAACTACATATTATCAAACAAAAATATTACATTCAACTTATGCAGTTTTTATATAATAGGAGGCAAAAGAGCCTACGGGACGCCCAAAAAGGGCAATCATCGCAGCCCATGGATACCCAGTTTTATTGGGTGCGTTGCCGGCCTTTGAGAAAGGAGTACCTACACTCTTACTTTGAATAGTTGGAGAAGGGAAGACCCCCACTGGGAGTTGATTCCACAGATCGCTAATTCGCAAAAGTAAGTGCCTTTTGAAACGGACCGTGGAAGACGCCATCAAGGTGATGTTGATGGAATTTTGAGTTCAACCCAAACAATTCTTCAGAACACTCACCATAGTAGGTACACTTTTTAGAAAACGCAAAGAGACGCAATGTCTCTGCGTAGAGAGAAAGAGAATCAAGCCGATCAGTAATAAATTGGAGATTGGCAATTAATAAATTATGTAAATGTAACAATAGTGTAGTACATTCGTATTTTATTTTATTAAATAAGTAATGTTTAATTCCTATGTCTCACAACACCTTTTTAATTCATATATATATATATAGTCAAATTTATTATTTTATCTTTATTACAGCATAGCCTTTTGCGTTTGGACTACGCTTATATATAAACTTCAAAATCTTAATTATTAAAAATATTAAACAACCTGTATACTATTGCACGCAACGATAAAAATAATGAGTCTAATCTGTTTAATTCATATGTATATAAATACAAGTCTGAATTCAGATTATATTGTCCGGTGTCTCTGTCAAAATGGTTTGCAAAACACTCTGCTTCGCGCTCGCAGCGTTATGCGCTGGTATGTAATATTAAATGTATACTTAATTGTTATTTATAAGATTATATGACTATCCAAAAATTAAGAGAAGCTTGTATCTTCTGAGCAAGTAGGCCTGTCTTCTCATCGTCACAGGGGGTCCTATCCTCTTCTCAAGATAAGCCTACCCAGATCCTGGAGCTTATTTTGGATACTCGACGCCAGAAAGGAAGTGATCCTTCTGTCTTATAATTTGTTTGATAAATGTTTTATGCTATTGCCTCAGACTCCGTTATGGCTCGGATCTTATAACTTTCCTGGAGACAAAAAAATCGGTTTGCAAAAGTTTGTCGAAAAAATACTATCTCTGTAACAAAGTTATTCTATTCTGCCTATTTTATTTCTAGCGTCAGCAGCTCCAGAAGGCCGCATCACAGGAGGTGCCGACGTTGATATTACCGAGGCACCTTATATGGTATCTCTGGTTTACCATTACCCAAGACCCAACATCTACATTCAGCGCTGTGTGGGAAGCCTCATCTCTTCCTGGCACATACTTACCGTGGCTTATTGTTTTACGTAAGAATTTGGGGCATATTGAAAATCCAGGGCAGCTAGGTACCTAGGTCTAGTCGACTGACCTGGTTAGCTTAGTAAATAAAATTAAACAAAATAAGTACTTATTACTTATTATGTAATTTATAATAATGTCTATAGTAAGATATATGGTGGAAATTCCTAATTTAATTAGAATCTTGAAATTCTGCGACTGAAACTGATTTCATTCTTTTTGTACTCTAAAAACAGTTTTAAGGTACCTATATCATTACGAAACATTTAAATCAGAGATTCTTAGTTTAGTGTTAATTATTATTATTTTTTACAAGAATTATCACTGAAGTTTACCCAAATCATTTTTTACAGTGGAGCCATCCAAGACAACTTCACACTGCGAGCTGGATCCTCTTCTAGTCTTTCGGGCGGCGTTACTTCCACCATCCAGCAAGTCATACAGCATCCAGACTACGTAGCGAGCCCAAGACAAAACGATATAGCAATTGTATTTGCAAAGGAACCCTTCAGAATCACAAATGTAGTAAACAGTTTACGTCTCCCACCTCAGACATTTACCCTGACAGATGGTGCTATTGGCGTAGTCACCGGATGGGGATTCGATAAGGTGTGTGTTGCCCTCAACTGGAAGGTTAATTTTACCATTATTTCTTCAAATGTATTTAAATAATTTTTACGAATTATTTTCTTCGAATGATCTTTACCGATTATTAATAAAAAAGCATTTACTTCTCTAAATACCCTGTTTGAAACGTTTTTCTGCAGAAGAGAAAAAATAATCTAAATTTATTTGTAGGAGCAAGCCGATGGTGGCACTCAGCATGAATCCCTTAGAAAAATTGAGTTGAGAAAAGTACCTGCAAGTACTTGTACCTCCGCCTTCTCAGACGTTGTCGACGTTTCCATTACTGACAGTAAGTTAATATATTTTAAGTAAAACCAATTAGAATATCTTCTAATGAGAATGTTTAATTAGGTATGTACCTCCATCAAACTCAGCTTTAGTAAAATTGTAAAGAAATTGCTATAGAATTTGCAAAGTAACATCTAAAACCACCGTAACGATACTCATTAATAGATTAATTGAGAAATGCTTCACCTGCGTCACTACTAAATCGTCGGTTTCTTACTTACTCTTGACTCAGAACATAGAGCCCACTGAGTAGAACTCACATACAAATCGGTGGTAGTTATGTACTTATTTAAAGAACCTAATAATATTTTAAAATTAAATTCGAAATTCTGTTTACAGCCGTTTTCTGCGCGTCTGAAACAGACAAGGGAATATGCTTTGGCGACGCCGGCGCACCATTCGTATCAACAGTGTACAACAGTCAAGCCTTAGTAGGTGTTTCGTCCTACTACCAAGACTGCGGATCAACTTATCCGGATATTTTCGTGCGGGTGGAGAAATACTCCAATTGGATTTTGGAAGTGGCTGTGGCACCCAGCGGTAGACGTGCTGTGGAAGGCGACACGCCCGCAATTGCTTAAGATTTGTAAGCATTAATTAATTGAAAGTGGGCATCGAAAAAGTCTAGTTAAATTATTATTCCTAATAATAGGAACATTTGTGATATAGTTAATAAATAACTTCAATTTTCAATTTATTGTATTAAAATTTTTAGTTCTTTACTTTATTTTTATACACTTTTAGAGCGGAAACAGATCAAAAACTAGTAATAACATCGATTTTTTTGTGTATGAAAATAATGTAATAATTATTTAAAATAACATTTTTTAAAGCACTAGGTGACGTTTCAATCTTAATAGTAAATAAAAATACATAATGTAAATATACAAAATATATTTATTAAGTAAACCTGTATAATCCAAATTCCATCAAATATTGACAACACGGATAGATCATCTTTGGAACAAACTTCAACGGGCAAGACAGTTGCGGTAAAGGCACTACATATTGCTTAAATGACTGCTATAATATCTAGTTCTATAAAGGTATGCTAATTAATGGGTCAAGTACAAACATTCTAAATAATTAATGACCAAAACAATTATCGACCGAAGTACAAAATCAATCAATCAACTATTTTGTTTAAATATTTTTGTTCTCGGGGCGTGGCGAACAGTATTAAAAATGTTATCTAATGAGGCACACTTTTTGGATATTAAAAAATATACAACAGAATATACAGCCTTTTATAAAAACAAAAGATTTTAATGGTTGACAATATTTTTCTTCTTAGCATACCTTTACTTATAACATCTATAATTAACAAATAACTATAAAGATACCCAAATATTATTTACCTACGACGAACAGGGGGCACGTAATTGCATTAACTCTTACAAAAATTACACCTATAAAATATATGCGCATACGCAGTACCTAAAATTTAACAATAAGTACACTTACAATTCCATTTTTCACTCGGTGGTCCCATTTTATTTCAAATTTCAGTCAAATTACGTTCTAAAGCTATCCACAAAGCTAGGTTTCTTACACATAATTCTGGAGCCAAACCAGAACATGAATTTATCGGCTTTTAGTTTTTATCCATAATAGAAATCAAGTATTAGTAAACAACTCCTTAATTTCTACAAGTCGTAAATGTTTAAGGAAACTAGCTGTCTGACTCTATCTAAAGATATGACGTAACAATTACGATTGAACCCATTACATTTGATATTGGTGTCTGCACCTTATATAGCAAGGATTTTGCCTGGGATAAAGTTCTTGTCACGTTAAAAAGCAAAATACAATTATTTTACTTCCGCGCATCTAAAGATTCTAGCCAACGTATGTCCGAGAACATAATATCAATGTATGCAGTGCTGAAGTACATTTAGCAGACAAATTGTGTGCTTAATCTAAAAGTAATATACGATAAATACTACAAATTATGTGCTTATATTTACAAGTGGAAAAGTTACGAGATTCTTATTTACACTCGCTAGTTTGAGATTTTATGCAGACTTCTTGATTTAGCTTAGCAATATAGAATCTTTAACCGCTATATAGAGAATAATCACCAAAAATATTTTGTAATATTTGTTCTAGTAGCTGACTACTATATAAGTGGAAAACTAATTTCGAAACAATTCAAAACAAGTTTTTCCATATTATGTGGTTGTCTGTTGTTCAGAAATACGGGTCTTCAATCAAAATGCAATTGTGATATCTCGTATTATAAACACGATTTTTATGATTGATTACAGTCCTATATTAAATGTCAGCGCCTAGTTTGACATCAAATCATGTCAATCAATCATGGGAGCCTTCAATGTCTAAACTTTTTTTTATTTATTTTACGCGAGATGCTTTAATAACACCTTCTAAAAGATATTTTTTTTAGAATTGAAAAATTGCTTGAAATCACAATAGTGAATTCAGTGAAGTCTTTGTAAAATTCATTCAAAAATTCAAAAAATCTTAAGATTTTAAGTATATTAATAAACTAATCAAATGTAAGAACTTCAGAAATTACATCTATATTGCCTGCTGCCATAATCTTAACGGTATTAAAGCTTTATTACTAACCCTATACTACAATAGATTACATTTTATTTGAGTACAGCACACGGTTACTGGTTTTTACAAAAAATCCAACAAATTCATATTTATGTAGTGTTCGAATTTTCAAATTCAAAGAAAACGATCAAAGTCTGTTAGACCGAAATACTGGCACAATACAAGTTAATTCAAATATATGAAAGAAAGAATGAGTGTAAAGTTTATCTGCGTAGTTAAAAGTATACTGTATAGTTTGGAATAGTAAGAACTAGATTATCTTGCGGGTTTCATCTAAAATAAGTTGCAATGGCTACGACTCGCTGATGTTGGTAAAGAGAATTGCTGTTAATTTTATTACGGAGATATACATTTTGTATTTTAGGTACAGGACAATCAAGTGTACGTAGACTTCGAGAGACCATTAAAAGCAGGCAAAATAATTTATGACTTGCTGTGAAATGTTAGTAACAATTGGGAATATACACAACAGAGCACAACACAAGTCCGGATATGTATAGAAATACTTTCTACGTGTTTAGTAGATAATTTTCAAAGGTTAACTAATGAAAAATAGTATTTAGTTTAACAGTTCAGTCCGGTGGTAATACCGTGAGGGTGACAGTGGTGCCTGATCTCTTAATGAGGGCCACTACTTCGGGGTGAGGCAGGTTACGGACCGGTAAGTGGTTGATAGCCACTATTGTGTCCCCAACGTGAAGGAGACCGCAGCGAGCCGCCGGAGAGTTGGCGATTAGTTGTCCTGAAAAAAAAAAAAAGAGTTAAACGAAAAGTACGAATCCTTTGATGTCTTGATCATTACATTTACTTTAATCACAGTTTGGTCAATGTGATTTATTATGTATACACCCATTACTTCTACAATCTACAAGAAAGTAATAATCACACTTGGACTTTATGAAAAGTCATTTTGATTGATTGTGGTATACGCGTATAAGGGCACGTACTTAACGACAAACAAGTACGTATATGTTTATAAACTTACCTATTGTACTCGTAGCTTTATTGGTAGATGAGATAACGACGAATCCAAAGCCCTCGCCTTCGTTTCTCGTCACTGTGACGTCATACGGCACCGTCCAACCACCGCCTGCCTCATATTGAACGCCGTACCTGTAAGTGATATCAACTTTTACATATAATATTAAATTATAGTTAACGTTTTCATTAACGCCAGTCGACAACAAACTTAAAATGTTATTTTTAAATGTTTAACGGTACACATAAATCTATTTGTTTTAATAATACAATCTATTTCTGCAATCTTTATATTATGTTCAGTTTAAGGTATTGAACGTTTTGTCCAGCAACACTAAAAATTATTGAATTTTTTTTACGTTCTTTTTTAATGGTATATATAAACAGTATAAATTAAAACTATGATTAAACACTTACATAGGTGCAGCCGGCGGGTACATGGGTGCTGGGTGAAGAATATTATAAGAAGCTGGTACGTGAGCCACCGGAGGTTCAGCGCTGAAATTTTTAATACAACTATTACTCTGTAATAGACAAGTAAAAAAGCGTTGTCTAGTGTGGTGTTTTGAGGCGAACATGTACATCCATAACTGGATTTCGACACGTACTTGTAAAATAATTGTGCCTCTAACGAGTACATGACACTAATATTAAAAATACATACGGAAGCAACGGCTGGTGTTGATGAGCAGGTACTACAGCTGGAATTCCCAAAGGCTGAATATCTGCTCTGTTGTGTCTCACGCCCAATGTCACCTGTGGTTATTTTAAATAGAAAATTAAGTTTATTTGATGATTATATATCATTACTAAAATTATAATCAAAATTTTTAACAGAAATTCTCACATGTCCTCTAGACGCAGCCTGGCATACATAGGCCACCGCTCGCGCATGTGTAGCACCACTTAGAGGAATTCCATCTACTGATGTCAACAGATCTCCCGGGCGTAGAAGTCCGTCGGCTGGACCACCTACGCAGAAATTATTATAATTCAAATAGTACACAAATAAATTTGTTTATTTAAGGTAAGCGTACAAAATCGTAAAGCATTTGTTTTGGTAGAGTATAGAATATTTTTATTAACGGGCAATCATCATTCAAAGCAAAATTCACATCTACCTAAAAAATAAAAACGTTCATATAGTTATAAATACAATCAAACCCAAAAACTAAACACAATGACAGTTAAATATTTCCGTTGATGGAAACCATAAAAAATATCTCGTGTCTGAATATTTGTATGAAATTCATTGTGAAAATCTCGTGCCTATTTCATTTAAAACCCGATATGTACTCCTTTAAACACACTACAAAACAAAAAAATAAAATAATATCAGAATAACTAATTAAACAAAAATCTACTCACCTGGTACAACATAACCCACCGCTACGCGGCTGCCGTCTTCGGTCCCACCAACAATACGGAATCCAAACCCTGCACTGCCGCGAGCTAGACGTACAAGGACATCTGCTTCGGGGTCGGTTGAGCCTCCAGCTTCAACCTGCGTTATAAAGAATAAGGTAATTTTTAGGCAAGCCAAACTACTAACGGAAACAGCCACTGGACAAGAGAAGTAGTGAGAAAGAGATCATGAACCCAGTATGGTAGCAGGTCCACCATCTAATTACCTAATTAAGTGGTCTAGTATACTACGTATCCTATTTTTCTTAGAATGACGACATAAACAATTTCAGATAAGAAATTTGTTAGAAAGTAATGTCAAATCGATTTAAATTGGTATTAACTATATATCCAGTACCTATCTTAAATTTAAATTATTAAACACATTTTTCTTCAATATACCTGGGGATAATTAGCGACATATCCTGATTGCTGCATGTCGGCGTCGAAGCAGGACGCTGATCTGTGTGAAACGGGCGAGTGGATGTGACGAGATGGAGATGGGTCGCGGAGCCTGTTGGTATTTAAGTCGAGGATCAAATGTAAATTTAGAAACATTCAAAAATGTTTTTGATATATCAACTAATATTATATAGAAAGATCATGTAATATGTCAAAAATACTTATTACAAAAGATTTACCATTTTAAAATCATGAATCACAAAGCTATATACATATTATTTTATTTGTTACGTTTCAGTGAATATAGAAAGAGATATTATATAAATGGGACGGTCCGGTCCCTACCTTGTGTAGGGTAAATATTACAAGTTACAGTAAATAAGTTTTAGTAAACTTGTTTCTCTAATTCCATTAGAAATTCTACTCACCTCGCGTAAATAACAATAGTTATAGGTCGTCGAGACATAAGCCTTTGTATAAAGCATGAAACAAAAAGCTAAAATAAAGGAAAGCATGCGGTTATACTATAATCAACTATAGTAATGGATTTAGAAAAATCTTTCGCATTTAGGCATGCTTAGAGAGAAATGCAAGAAAAAGAGATTAACGTCAAAATTAACTTCTTATCGTCACGGGGGACAGTTCGTAGGTGTGCAGGTATTTTTCAGAAGCAAAAATAACTCGCAAATTAACGTGCCGATAACAATACTGTAAAACTACTGCTCTACCGTATTATTTAAATTCTATTTGCGGTATAAAATCTGTATAAATTCAATCATAGAAGTCAAGTAACTTATTGACAATAAAAACGTTAATTCATAACGTATTATTCCCTATTGGGATTGTAGCGTTAGTATTTACAGACTAGTACATATAAAATAGAGTCGTAGAAGATAGAGTAAATATATGAAACTAATAAATCAGTACCTGAGTGGTGACCCCTTCAATCTTCCGTTAGAAGAGTTATTTGAAGGAGATTGACTTTGAAGTCTCGTTGAAGGTGATGTGTTGAGGAGTCTGTCTGTTGCACTGGTGTTCGATGGTGAATTACTGCGTAGTCGACCTGTCACATTATTAAAAAATTGACATCATTATTAAAACCCATTCATTTATATACATTTTTCTTTTAATTAATGAACAAATATCCCAAACTGATATAAGTATCAAAGTGGTCATTGGCCTATTCTTATGTGACATAAACTTATGTTCTAAATATATTTCTTTTCTTTTTTAGATTTAAGTGATATTTTTTTGGTAAAATAGTCGTGTTTTTTATTAGTAGAAATCGCAGTGATATATTAAGATATATTCAGAAAATACTAAATTCATGTATTTTAGACAATTATTATTAATTTAGAGTATTTCAATAACCTTGAAAACCAGTCTAAATAACACCTTATTTACCTTTAGGATATTATAATTACCTGTAGAGTTAGCTGGTGAGTGTGGTCTAAGCCGGCTAGTAGAAGGTGACTGCCGGGACATACCACCGATAGCTGCTGTTGTTGGAGAGTGAAGTAAGCCATCTTCAGGAAAACCTAATAAATTAAATTTGTTTTTTATAGAATGAGATTTCAATGTTTAAAGTTAGGACGTTGGCAAGTTTCATGAGGATGTTAAGCTAACGCCCGCCATACTACAGCTATGACTAATAATTAAGAATTAATGAAGTGCATACGTAGAATCCAGAAATATAATAGTGGTGGTGAGTGGACTTTATACTATTTTTTTGGGTTGAAAATTCGCATATGTATAGTAGGATAAGACCTAAGAAATAAAGACACTGGTACTTGCCAGAAACTATACTAACACTTATTGGTCATACGAACCTCCATTATCACTACTATCTGCCACACTTGCATTTCCCCTCCAGTAGGCAGCGTTCATATCAACGTGAACTGTCGGTGTAGGTACTTCGCCCCAGTTGTTATTCCACCTCTCACCGTTCCCCTCCCAATTCCCATTAGTAGTACCTTCCCCGTCCCACTTTTGGCTGGATCCATCCCATTTTTGACTTGACCCGTCCCACTTTTGGCTCGACCCGTCCCACTTTTGGCTTGCACCGTCCCACTTTTGTGCGTTTTCAGCCCAATTTCGTATATTATTGGAAGTATCTATCCAGGTCTCTCGTTCGGTCCAGTTGTCTGTTTGTTCACTCCAAGGCGTGACTACCGGCAGGGTAAGTCTGGCCCCAGGCGTGGAACTTCTGCGGCGTCGTTCCATGATGCTTTCGCGCGTTTCGCGTGATTTGTGTTCAGGCACCGCGTAGGTAGCTTCAACTAAAATTAATAAGTAGGCATGTGAATATTCAAAATTTAATTTATACAACTGTTAAAAGATAACAGAATTCCTTTGGCAATCATACTTAAAACAAAAATGTACAAAATACTTAAGCCCGTGTTTTAGAATGTCAATCAAACTTAAATATAGAGCTGTCGAACCATTGCTCCTGTATGAAGATTACCATTGGTGGCGCTCAAGACGAGATTGTGACTTGAGATACGAACTGGAATATGGACCTTTAAATATGTTATAGTTAACATAATCGAGATCTCGACCAGCTCTTCGTATATGTAGAACTAAATGGAAGCATGAATATACAGTATACACCGTTCAAACATACATGACATAATCGTATAGGTGCATACATTTGAAACACTATTGATTTTTACTAAATAATCCCTGCATTTTTTATACCAGCTGACCAAGGCTAATAGATAAAATTAATTACCAGAATCCATTTCATTTTGGCGGCGTGTTTCAGCTGCAACGGCAGGTGATCGAAGCTGTTCAGCTGTTGGGGTTTTACTTCTACCGAGCTGAGAATTCACTGCGTTTGCTGGTAAAAACAAAAATATTTTTTTATATATACTTTTTTTTTATTTTCTCACAGTGGTTGCCTGCAAGAGATCGCTCGAAAGCGATGAGGCCGCCAGTTGCTCTCCTTTTTATTTAATTATGTCAATTGTACTATATTAATGTGTATGCAACGAAGTGTTAATAAATAAATAAATATTTAGAGGAGCGATACAGATTTGAAAATCGAGAGAACGTATTACCTCTCTTGATTGTAATTGGTTAATATTGAACTGTACATTTCACTGCGTGACTTACTATTAGCTGGTTGAACTCTTGTAGCAGACCGACTTCTGGGTGCTCGTGTTATTGTATTCTTTCTCCACACTCGTAGTGTGGTTTCCGACATCGCTGGGCATTCTTTTAGCACCTAAAATGTAATATAAAGTATTAGAATTTAGATATATTATTCGCCCTATTTTCTATAAAAGTCCAACGCACAAGCTTTTAATTAATTTATTTATTAATAAAAATTACACCTGCACAACACGTTGATGTGGAACATGACGTACATCCGTGTCTCCAATTTGAAGAAGTAAGTCACCTTCCCGCAATCCCGCGCATCTGCCGAGATCTAACACCTGAAAATATTATTCCATCTCCTATTATTCGTTATTTTTTTTAAATTATTTAATTAAAACTGTCCACAACATATTTTTTTAACTGTCAACAAAACTCTACGTAATTGAAAAATTTTATATATAAAAAACACTCCACTCAAACATAATTGTTAAAGTCTGCTTTTCCCAATTGGACTATAAACTTACAATTATTAGATTTTTTCCTTTCAAACACAAATCAACTTAGGGGGCGTTCAAGTATTACGTAAAGAATTTGGGGGCGGGGGGTCCTTTTGTAAAACGTTATGATGCGGGGCGGGGATTGAATTACGCGTTATTGTTAATATTATTTTCCACTTTCCAGTACTTAAAACCACATAATGATAACTTTAAGGTATAAAGAGTCACTAGGTGGTCGCGAAACGTTTTACTATATGTACTCGGAAAACAGAAAAACGTTACGGCGCGCTACATTGGGGGGGTGTGTGTCAATAATGTCCAAAAATCGTGTGACATAATACTTGAACGCTCCCTTATGCAGATTACATAAGTTCTGTGGAAGAATATTTCATTATATATATAATACCTTTTTGACTTTCTGTCCATGGACACTATCAGCTATTGTGAAACCAAATCCAGCTGCACCACGCCTCAATGTCAATACAAGCTCTCGCCCAGGTTCATTTGTCACACTACGGTGTTGGTGATCTAAACATAACGCTGGTAATTAGTAATACAACATAGCACATATAGTTTTAATATTATTTGCAGAACACTTGTGGATATTCCATATCAATACTAAATACTAGAAAAACGTTTTAGAAAAAAAGCTAGATTTAAAATCACATTATAGATAAAGGTAAGGATCATATGTATTTCAACTTTGTCTATACATACTTATTGAAATTGGTATGCATTACACAATTTTCTATGAAGATGTACTAATAAAATATACAAAAATTAATAAAAAGAAAAAAAATTACCAGTAGCCAAAGTGAGTAAATGGTCAGCAGATGGGCATCGTGGTGGTAGTGAGTTCGCTTCCGTTGCAGGAATTTCATCCAGGTCAAAACTACGGGATAAAAGCCGGCGTTGAGTTGGATTGACTTCACATGAGTTATCTGTTTCGTCGCGACTTTGATCGTTAGGGGAGTCTAAGTTAAACCTGAAAATTGTTGTTATTTTACCTACGACGGAATTTTGTTGTTGTATGTTTTATTGAGAACAAATGTTAAAATTTGATAATTATAACGAAAGAATATTTGAATATGGATTTTATGTATTTTAAATCTATTAATTAACTCATATATACAGAACGGAACAATAGCACTTGTTGCTAACTTGTAACGGGTATTGATAACATCAAGACATTAAATAAACAGCAAAGTATAAAGATTCTTCAATAGCATTGCTTTGAAGCGGAAATTATATATTGTAGAGTTGGTAATTTAAAATTACAAAATGTATATATTTTTAACTTGTGTATGTTTGGTAAGTAAAAAGTGAATATATTAGAACAGAGCAGTGTTGGCCTAGTGGTTTCAACGTGTGTTTATCCCCGGCTGTGAATCAATGTACTGTCTATGTGCGCAATTAACAATGGCTCATACGGTGGAGTAAAGTATAGTGACAAATGTATGCCTAAGACCCAAAAAGGCGACGCCCTGTGTTAAGCACAGAAGATATACTAAAATGTAAAACTGACCACCTACCTGTATTTTAAGAAAAATAATAATGTTCACGAAATATTTACAGAAAAACTAAAGCCCAGATCTATACATGTAGTGCCACTGGTTATTTATACATTGAAAAGTTTAACAAAAACCTAACTTTTATGATCCCATAAGATAAACTCTATTTATAAAAAAAAGTTGGAAACCCTATTAATCTTGAGTTCTTTACTACTGAAGAAAATTTAATAATCGCCATTATCAAAATACCTCGTCCGCAAAGCCCTAGTTAATTGCTGCATGGCCACTGCATCACTGCTAGCATCTACTGCTAATGTACTAAGCACTCTTGTGTTGGGGTCTTCAGAGTCAAATGATAGAGGATATCCTGAAATAACAAGAAAAGTTTAAGGTCGTATTCCAAAACTATTCTGAAGTCACATCTGTGTCTTAAGCATTGTTAAACATGTTAAACTCATAAATAAAATACATTGTTGGACTGGCCTCGTGGACAGGTTTTAAGTTTTGTTTCCCTTGAAGCTTATACGTCTATTTCAATTTGGCATCATAAGCAGATTTAAGTGCCTAACTTTCTACAAAAAAGAATATAATATTGTATATTATTTCGTTTTTTTTCAGTTCAACAAACAAACGCCATTTTTATCATACATCAAAATCACTGGTTCTTTACAATATAATTATATTTAATATAATCATGTCAAAACCGTAAATAGTTTCTATCAGAATATTAAGTAAATTTTTTTGAGGCGAGGTCACCGAAATACCATTCATCCAAACATATGCCATAATAAACAATGTGTAAATGTAGGACAAATATAATACCTCTAACAAAATGCAATGCGACGTCACTTCCGGCCGCTATCCCCTGGAAAATCTGTGCGACCTGCGCGTGCGACAGTCCACGCACACCGCGGTTGCCCACGCCTACTATTACGTCACCGGGCCTTAACGCACCTAAAAAGTTATATATACTACATGAAACAATCATTATATTTAAAGAAAATACTTTTTTACCGGATTAAAGTTATGTATTATTATAATTTTACAATAATTATTTTACATAATTTTAAATTTTCCGACGTTTCGCGTGCTACAGCGTGCGTGGTCACGGTGATTCGGTGACGGTTATTGTAAATTTATAATAATACATAACTTCAATCCGGTAAAAAGTGTTTTCTTTAAATGTGTGAAAGTTATGTCAATAAAAGACAATAATTATATTATTGAGTAATCTTTAATTACAAATACTTTATGTGTACTAGTACAAATATTATAAAAATATGAGAGATTGTAATAAGGAGTCTCACTTAAGTTCGAATCAAGACTAATGGTTTTTTTTATGTGCACTTTTTTAATACTTGCTCATATCATGAAGGAAAAACATTGTGAGGAAATTAAAATGTAGAAATTAAAACTTAAAATGTCTTTTAAGACTCAAAAGTCAATTCTGTGAGTAAGTCTGAATCAAGAAATCTGAGGCCAACCAGCTCATCAGGGAACACTTTTCTGCACCTTCACTCATTATTTTAGATGTGTAACTATAAACCACTGATGTGGCCTAGTGAACTTTTAAGTTAATTAGCTTAAATTAAGTTAGTAAAGCTGTTAAATCTTACCATCTATCCAGGCTGGACTGTGTGGTACAATGCTCCTTATTTGGAGATATCCTTCAGTCTCTGGAGATCCTTCAGCACCAATCAAAGTGAAGCCCAGACCCTAACAAAAATAATAATATTTAGCAAACGGGTTTGCAAAGAAAATTATGATTTCGAAATCACTAAATTAAATTTAGTAATTAAAAATTAAAGATCACAATTGTAGTTATTTTTGTTACATTAATAGGAAGTATCTTAATCACAGATCTCATAAAAAACATTAAATTCATTGTTTATGTGAGAAGTATCATGTATTGTTCTAATGGCTTGTTTTAAAATAACATCTACTGTAATAGCACTAAGTTGCTTTGTGTGAAATGATATAGATATATGTAATATAACTTATGCAATGCAACAAACTGAATAGAGATTACACCTTGGCTGAGAACTGTATACTAAAGTATTATACTCGGGTATTACTTAGTCTAGATTCTTAACTGCATGTTGTAAAGCAAAAAAAGGTGGAAGTCAGAAAAATTAAGTTATCCTGCAGCCTCAAGGGCCTGGACAATATCAGAAGCTTGAAATCTACAATATATATAAATAAATAATAAGTACCTGTGTTCCTTTAGTAAGAGTAAGTGAGAACCTTTCGCCACGTAACTCCCCAGTGGGCGTAGTACCATTTGATTGATTATTGTTGTTGTTTTCCGCTACTAACTTCTCAGCTGTAAGAAAATCAAAATATAATACTAAAAAGTCATAAGTTCAACACAATGAAAAATTGTCACACAACTTTGACAGCTTTCTGTTAGATATTTGATACTGATAACTTATTAAAAACAGAGACAGACTTCGGCTCTTTAAAAGTTACAAAGATTATTATAATCTATACAAACCTCTTAATCGCCTAGCTTGAAGAACTGGATTTTCATACTGAGTCCGTCTGTTGATGTGGTCTACATAATATGATCCATATCTTTCATCTGTGACCCGTTCCCACCCATATGGAAGTTCATCTTCACCACATTCTCCTAAAGAATGCTTCCTTACCCTAGCAAGACGGGGGTCTAGCCAGTGTGATGTACCAGTGTTGTAGCTAAAATATTAAAGTAGTTATTCTTATCTTTGCATGCTCTCTATTGATGGTACAATTTTGATTACTTTCCAGATTTAAAAATAAATCCTATAACCCAGAGACACATAATGACTACTTCTTTCTTTAGGCTATTTAAATATGTTGAAGAAAAACACTATTGTTACACATAACAAAAGTATTGACTGATTTTATTTCAAGTCGAAGTCAAGTCAAAAATCATTTATTCATATTGGTAATACAATGTACACTTATGAATGTCAAAAAAGAAATATACATTAAATGCTGCTAATTTTACATTTACTGCCAGTTCTCAAATCAAGGGTATACAATGGAAGAGAAGAACTGGCAATAAATGAAAACAAAAATTTTATATGAATAAAAAAATCAATAAAGAAATATCTACAAATTATAAGTTGAAATGTGATTATTGGACTAGATTTAAATTAAATATTATATAAAACATTTGTAATATAAATGAATTACCCTTTTTCAGTATTTTTTCTGTAACAAAATAAAACACGAAAAACCATGTTAAAAGCCACCAGAAGCACTTAAAAACTGAAACTGTAACATGCTAAAACTGAAATTAGCACAACATCTGTTTACACCAGACTTCTTTAGCAAAATATTTACAATATGTGTCTGACTCAACAGATTTCTACTCATTGAATTGGTAATTTATTCATTCTATTATGAGTTATTGCCTTTACTATTAATAGAATATGCATAGTTCATTATGTTAGTGATGCAAATGCATTTAACATAAATAAACTTCCTTATTATAATCAATGCATAATTTTTGTATTTGATTATGAAATATTTACTAAAATTCAAATACATTACTGGATGAATTAAGAGTGCTACTAGACCCAGTTAAGTGTGGTTGACCTTAGCGGATCAAAAATATCAAAGTGTTAAACTTTTATTTTATGATATCGGCAACACAATAAACATTATGATAATCTAAATATGTATAAGTATAATAAATATCATGCCTATTGTAATTAATTAAAATAAATATTTTATATTGTGTATTTTAAACTGTTTTTATATTTATTATTATATCCAATAAAACTTACTCTATAAAATACCTCTCTCCTGAAGGTGTAAAAGCCTTTTCCCACATTGGAGGTAATGGTCCTAAATAATCATCTTCATCCTCTCTTTTATGTCCTTGATCTCCAGCTCTTACACCAACCACAGATCCACCCACAGGACCAGCAGTTCCTGAACTGTGTGTGGAAATTCCAGCTGATGATAATCTATCAGAATCTACTGAACTTTGAGCCATTTCTTATGCTGGACAAAATCTTCTCATTATATTTACTTGTTTTAGTCTTGTATTGTACTTTTTAAACAATACTTCACCACACTGTTCCAACTTTTCAAATATATAACAGGCTCTCTTTAACGGTTAGCATTCTTCACTGTTTACTCATCGTATCTGTATTCCACAAAAACAAAACAATAGCGGCATACGGGCAAACCACTGACCAGTTATGACTCATTTTGGGTTCAGGTGACTTGTCTATCACTTTTTGTCAATAAAACAGTTCCACGTAGCTGCGCTAACTGGATTTTCTTAATTCACCGTTCAACCATGTCATAATTACAATAGTACACTAAGTAATAAGTAGGTACTATGTTTCAAGCGACGATACTGCATTACGAACTGCAGGTGCATCGTAACGAATTCTTCAAAAACAACACGTTAGTATCTACTGCCCTCATTATCGTATTGGTAGATCAGATAACACAAAATGAGGTTTGGACTTTAAATGCCTTTTAACATGCTAATTAGATAACAAGTTCACTTTCTCACAGAAAACAGGTAAATTCTTATCGTTTGAAAGTAGATGCAACAAGTTCGCTGTTCAACTTTGAAGTTTTTGATGAGAGCGTAAACTGTAGAAATAACTTAAATTCAAAAACGAAACAAAAACCCGATGGCATTAAAATGTAACCATCTCTTTTATAAGATAGAAAGAGAAAAATATACTTATGTATGTTACATAAACTTCTAGTTTATTAATCTGTGTTGAGATTCGAACGTCAAAACACCTGTCACTTTGTTATAATAACCAGCGACCTAATACTAGGTTTTTCATTCGGTATACCACGTTTTCAAATATGATCAATAAATATTTGACAAATAAAAAGTTTAAGTTATTTTTTAATACAGTTGCTCAAAAAGTGGCGTATTGCAGGGACGTATAGCGTTCGGGATGTGGGCTATTACACACTCGTGCTTTTTCTTTACCTTTTCCGAACTAGTGCGTTTTCTTTCCCAACTGTCAAATTAATGTCTATTAAAAAGAAAAAACAAACCACGAAGTTTTTACTAAAAAAAATCATAGAAGTTTTTATGACTCATGCAAATATTTCAAAAAAGAAGCTAATAATTTGTTTCAATATCAGATTTAATGATTTGATTCAATGAGTTAGGTTAGGTTTCATTTCATTTCATCTTATTAAATTTCATATCAATAAAAAAATTCTACTGAAGACTTGGCTGTATGGGCAGCCCCTTTTCCCTTTGCCTACCCAGAACGGGTGAAGAAAAAAAAATCTCTGCTTATATTATTTTACAGTTGGCGCCATTTTCCAAAAATGTTCTTTGCGAGTTTAGTTGTTTGTTATATTATATATTAAATATACATGAACAATCATACGAAATTAATAATAGTTTGTCTCAAACAGTAAATATGCAACCTAAAACTTTCCCAGTTCGTAAAAAAACTGTACCAATTTAAATGTATATGTGAATTATAACTTTTTTAAGAAATAAATGATTAGTTAGTTGAGTTTATTGTGTTTTTAATATTTTATTAAATTGTTAAATTTTTTCGGAACTGTATTAAAAATAGTCGTTCAGTACACGTGCGGAACCGTCATTGCAACTTGTTCCGACTGTCAACCCTCACCTTCGGCTGCGCCTCGGCTCGGGTAGACATTTGTCGGAACTCTTTGCAATGACAGGCTTTCCGCACTCGTAATGAAATATACTATTAAACTTCTTTAATTGAATATATCAGAATTGTTACCACGTGACATCTTTAGAAAACTACAAAAATTTCTGATTTTGGCACAAACTAAATGTTTTGGTAGTTTTTCTTTATTTTAATAGATGTCACTTTTACAATAAAATTAACGTTATATTCCATACTTAGTTATAAAAATTATACCGTACTATTATTAAAAGTTTCAATTTAATGTATGATTGTAACATAACACCTTAAATGCTTTTTTTATAAAGCGACATCTGCGCTGCTACAGAAATCATATATTTTTATATTTCTCCCTTAATTGCGTAGATAAAACATAATATTTGAAAAAAAGGTATGGTAGTTAGTCGTTGTTGGTGTAGTATAATTCAGCATAAAACTTGTTCATCCGTTTTAAAGATAGGTCATAGGTAGGTAGGTGATCTTATATCAACCAGACACAATTTATATGCGTTAATTACTTACCCACGAAGGAATAGGAATTAGAAATAACGTAATTATTGAAACGTGCTGATGTTTAGAAACCAAGCGAAATAATTTAGGTGGATATAAAAAAGTTTGTATCTATGGTAGACAGTCAATTCTTTAATTTCAATGGCTCTTTAGTGAAAAATTATTTTCAGTCTCTACAAAAATAGTATAGTAGATCGAAATTCGTGTCTTACTGAATATGTACCAAAATATATTTTCTATTTAACTGTAATTTATTGGCAACCACCATATTCCCGGCAAAAGCAGATATTGGTATTGACGATCAAAAAATATAATTATTTTACATCAGTGTGTTGCCGCTTGCGTATTTTATGGCTTCCGTAATTAAACCTCTAGCAGACGCATTTGCTCATAGCTTTTATCATATACTTGTGTCTTTATTGAAAGGCCTTTCCATATTACTTTCTGCACCGGCTTAATTGCAATTTCTTAGTCTATTTTTATATTTTCTTACATTATTATTATCATTAAGCCTTTATAGCTGACACCCAGTATAATATATTACCACTTATTTAAGTTACATGAGCAGCGTTGGCCTAGTGGCTTCAGCGTGCGACTCTCATCCCTGAGGTCGTAGGTTCGATCCCCGGCTGTGCACCATTGTACTGTCTTTCTTTGTGCGCATTGCTAATCAGTGTTGGAAGGTCATGGTGCTGTCCACATATATATTTGTCTATTATGCACAGTGTTTAAATTTGGAATATCTTTATTTTATTTTTACATGAACGGTGTCATTTATTTTAGTTCATATATTTTCTCTTACAAGTAAACACAATGTTTTACAATTTATTTTGCATTTTAATTATTGCTTTAGCCACTAGTCCACCCTATCAGTGGTAGCAGAGCGTGGTTGGATAAATATATCGGGATATATATCTAGTGGAAAATGAAAGAAGCATATTTTAAAAAAAATAAGTAAATGAGAAAATACAAATTTTAAAATGAGCTCGAGTATCAGAAGCATAGAACCGTTAAAAAAATCGAATTACGATACCTGGTGCTTACAAGCACAGGCGATTCTCATAAGAGACGATTTGTGGGAATACGCTAATGGTAAAAAATCGTTAACGGCAACTGCGACTGCCGAAGAGAAGAGTGCATTCCTAAAGGAAGACTTAAAGGCAAGGTCAGAGCAAATTTTACTAATATCTCCACAAGAACTAAAACAAATTAAAGGATGTAATACATCTAAGGAGGTATGGGACAAACTTAAGTCTATATATCAAAGTTCAGGGCCGGCAAGAAAGGCTACGCTATTAAAACAATTAGTATTAAAGAAAATGACTCCAGAAGAAGACGTGAGAGACCATCTCAGTAATTTAATGAATGTAGTAGGTAAATTAGAAGACATGGATGTAAAAATTCATCCAGAGTTATTAAGTATAATGATGTTATACAGTTTACCTACAAATTTCGATAGCTTCCGAACGGCAATTGAGTCGAGAGATATTCTGCCAAGTCCTGAAAATTTAAAAATAAAAATCGTAGAAGAATACGACGCAAGAAGGCAAACTGAAGCGAGTGAACCTCAGACTTCAGAAGCATTCTACACAAAGGCAAAGAAAAAGGTACAATTTTGCAAGAATTGTAATAAGAAAGGGCATTCCATAGAAGCTTGTTGGTCAAAGAAGAGACCCAATAATCCCAATAAAACTAGAGATCAAGAAAAGACTTATAACATCTGTTTAACAGCAGGAACGTCGAAATGTAAAGGCAGTTTATGGTGTCTTGACAGTGGGTGTACGTCACATATGACGGGTGATAAAAGTGTACTCCATAACTTAATCCCCGCGACTGACACTCTAAAGCTAGCCTCAGAAAAGCATACGACCGAAGTTAAAGGGAAAGGAAAAGCCGAACTTTATACAAAGGATAGACGCAATAAAATTAGTCTTTCAGACACATTATATGTACCTGATTTGTCGAATAATCTAATTTCTGCGAGCAAAATTACGGATCATGGCTATAAGGTTCTATTTGAAAAGGTACAAGCCAGTATCAAAAAAGGCGGGAAAACTGTATTAAAAGCTCACAGAAGAAATGGATTATACTATCTTGAATTTGATAAACCGGAAGAGACAGCAAATTTCACGCCTAGTGATGAAAGCGAAATTATGAAATGGCACAAGAAATTAGGTCACGTCAATGAAAGAGACCTAAAAGAAATGGTTAAAAATAAAATGATGCGAGGACTTGACTTTAAAGAAAAAACTTTGGGTACCTGTGAGACTTGTATCAAAGGAAAATTTTCCACTCTACCATTTAAAAGCCATGGACAAATAATCTCAACCGAAGTGCTCCAGATAATTCACAGTGACGTGTGTGGCCCATTTGAGAATGAATCAATGGCCGGATCAAAGTATTTCGTAACATTTATTGACGATTATACAAGATACTGCTGTGTATATTTCTTAAAAGAAAAGAGCCAAGTAATCGATAAATTCAAGGAATATAAAAAACTATGTTGAACTGTTTCATAAGAAGAAAATTCAAAATCTACAATCTGATAATGGAGGCGAATTTAGGTCTAAAGCGTTTGATGAATTCCTTAAAGATAACGGTGTAAGCCGAAGACTATCTGCACCTTATACCCCACAGCAAAATGGCATGAGTGAAAGGAAAAATCGGTCGCTGATGGATAAAGCCAGATGTCTGATGCTAGATGCCAATATCCCTGCAAAGTTTTGGGCAGAAGCAGTAAACACTGCAAACTATTTAATAAATAGAAGCCCAGCAAGAGCTCTCAAAGGCAATTCCCCATATGAGAAATGGGTACAACGAACACCATCAGGAAATCACCTACACGTATTCGGAAATAGAGCGTTTGTGATGAACAAAAAACTAAGAGGAAAATTCACAGCCAAAGCCACAGAAGGAGTATTCTTGGGATATGCGGAATATACAAAAGGTTTTAGAATCTATATACCCGAAAAGAATGATGTTATTATCAGCAGAGACGTAAAAGTAATCGAAAAGATGCATTATGGTGGTACTCCTGCTGAAAAACGCGAAGATCTTACTCCAGAACCTGAAACAGAACAAACAGAAATTCAGTTAGCTGACATAATGACAAAACCATTATCAAAAATAAAATTTGAAAGACACTGTGCAAGATTAATGCATATATAGAAACGTGTCTCGGCAACATGAGTGAACATCAGGAGAAGGTGTTGTCCTGTGTCTCTCATAGGGCTCTTCCAGCTGCTTCCATTCTTTTCTCATGTTAGCTCTTCTTGTCCAAGTTGTGTTTCCTATTCTCTTTATATCGTCTGCCCATCTCTTGCTCTGTCTTCTTCTTTTCCATCGCGTAGTTGTCACTTCTTACATCTTCTTACATTAGTCTGTTTTAAATATATATGATGAATGATAAATATTTTAGGTATATTTTTTCATTTTATCTAAACGTCGACTGTACCGCCATCTGCCGGGTTGATTTGTGAATCTATACCATCCAAGACGCCAAGCAAACGTATACAAAAAAATAATTCAAATCGGTCCAGCCGTTATTATTAGTTTAATAGGAGACAAACGGGCATAAGGCTCGCAAGTGCGTTTCCGGCCTTTAAAGTTTAAGAGGAGTTCAGTGACATATACACGTCCAGTAGAATTATATATCTATACCTCGAAAGATTATCTGTACACAACGACCAGACCTTTATTTAAATATTTTATGAATATATTTCTGGACTAACCCCTCAATCTTTTCGAATTAACCTACTTTATTAAATCCGCTGTTGAAATCTCAATGTGCGAAGGATATTGTTACAAAAGAGCTTTTCACCCACGCATACATATTTGCTCAGTGTTGGCCGAGTGGTAAAGTGTGCGAATCTCGACAAGATTCGAATCTCGGCAGTGGACCAATGAAATTTGCAGGATTTTATCCCTGCTTGCTTAACTTATGTAAATATATATTAAACATGACCGCCGCATGTTTAATTTAGAAACCATGGAACTTATTTATTCATACATTTCTGCAAAAAAACATTTTAAAAGCTCTCCTAAAAATATGAAATGATTCAGACTTCTATTAACACCATTAAAAATATCGAATACAAATACCAAAGAAAACTATGTATAGTTAATTATAAATTAGAATTAAGAATCTCACTCTGAATCATATACTTAATTATGATATGAAAACTTCAGTTCAGAATTATAATATTTCATACTGAGAAAAACCCATGTAAAGTGTAGTTTTCAATAGTAAACTAGCAATGCAAACACAAAGTTCATGCAGAAGTTTATTAAGTAAGAGAAAGATGAAAGCTTTTAAGATAATAATTTAAAAAAAATGTTTTCACATGCATAAACAATAATGTAATATGATCGAGATTTATGTTTATCTCCTGACGATTGACTGAGAAACAGGGTGAATTATTATTTTTTAAACTCTATCCAAACTTGTCAGTGAGAACCAGCCCTTGAGAGTATGCTGTATGACGCGGTCAAAAATACATCACACATTTTCGACCGGCACCTAAATTTTACATTACGTGAAACAGCTTTAGTCACGTTTATCCTCTGGTTCAGTACAGACTCCGTGGTCTAAACTTAAAATCAAATAAGAAATCGTAAAAGAACTGGCAACATTTCGCGAGTGCGTTTCCCGCCAAAAATAATAGACTGCTTCAACGCAAAGTAAGTGCATTGGCGTATTTTTATCTAATTTTTGTGAATCGTGTTGTGTATTAATAAAACGGTGAAGTATTAAAAAAATTAAATGTAAACCAAGATTAATTGGCCAATGCTGGATTTTCACCAACCGCTTTATTACATGTAATTCTTGGAAGCGTCTGACATTCGAGTGTGTTGTGTCGATTATTACGTTGAAATACATTAAATTGGGCTTGGCAGGACAGCTAGATATTGTAAATATAATTTTAGGCCCGGAATGTCAACATGTTGTAATCGGGTACGAAATCCTGCTATTTTCGGGATTGGAATCTGTTTTATAAAACTTTGTGTAACTCGTGATTTATGAACGACGGTTGACATCCACATAAAACTTGTGAATCTTATTAGAATGAGGTTTTGGTTATCTCACACAGACTTTAAACTAAAATAGAAATATATATTTTAAACTCTATTCTAGATTCCACATATTTTCGAGAATAATAATAAAGTAAAAGTCTTGCCTTTAACGTTTTATTGTTGATTGTGATGATGATCAGTAAAAATGAAATCTATAGTAAAATTCAAGTTAAATTAGACATAATCTTGCGTATAGTTTTTTAATCTGTGTTTTACTAGAAAATCCTTATCACGCCTATACTTATTATTATAAAGAAATATTTCATTGATAACTTTTTTTGTAACGTATACACTCAAAAACTTCTACACCAATTTCAGAGTAAATGTTATGTAAAAATCATTCACCGTTAAAATACTAAATTTATGGGTACTGAATGACATAGGCTTATATTTATCTCCAATATATTCAAAACAATAAATGTCAAGGAGTGCTAAGGTGGGACTAGTAAAAAGATCTGTTCTTATCTGTATATATATTAGATATATGTGTAATTAAATCTAATTTCATCGAAGTCTTTTGAGTGGTGTAGAATCACGCGTGAACGATGTAAAATCAACAAAATGCTATTTATGCTTGCGTGAATTTGATCATAATGCCAATTTATAAAACGTAAACAATTTCAATATTAATTCGAGTGATTTCGATAACATCAGGTTCGATAAGTTTTTATTTTACCGGAGATTTTAAAATAATGGTAGTTGTATTAGGTATTATAACTTTCTTACATAGCAACATGTTTATCATGCTAATATTTGTAACAAATTATTAATTTAATTTCAATAACAGAATTATTTCATGCTATGATTGCATTATATAATAACTGGAGTTTTTTTTATTATTTCATATAGGTATATAATACTTAGAAAAGTAACATAAATATTTTTAAAGTATATAAAATAATATATGTAATTACTAGTTACTACAACGACTTAGTTCGCATAGAAACAGGAAAGCGTAGTTCAAAGGTCTCAGCGATCAGAGTAGGAAGGTTAGTTTTCTCGATACCTTAATCACCTGGATGTATAAACTGTACGGATGTATCTACCTACTCCACAAATACCTATCCTAAAAATATGCATAAAAATCTGTTAAGTGGAATAAAAAAAGAATATAAAATCTCAATATTTCGAACCTACTGTTTATACAGAGCGTTTAACACTGCTTTTGTTAACTTTACGATTATTGGCCATTGGATTGACAATGCCATGAATTCAGGGTATTTAATTATGTTCATATTTAAATAAGTAATTCTGTTTCGTAAAAGCTTCAAATGAAGCTTTTGGGATCAACTCGTATATAAATCTCGTTAAGTATTGTACCAACAGTTTTGTAATAATCATAAAATTTACAAACATAACTTTAATTTGTTTTGGCGAGTGTTTGTTTGATTATTACCACCTGCTGAAGTGTTGTAAAAATATCTCGATGATTGTAACATTGATATTTGCACGAAATTTGTAAATTTTTAACTAACATTGTTTGTCGTTATATTAGAAATTCTATAGTCTTAGATTAAACGAATACTCCTAATAATAATTAAATGTGGTACCATTAATAGGAACATAGATTATTTTTAAAATTATGACAAATAATATTTCTATGATATATTTTTAGTTCATTATAAAAAAGTTCTGATTGAATAATCCCGCCAATCAATGTATTGATGTTTGTAAGTATAAATATAAAGTCTTACATGGAGGAGATAGTAAAATTAACAAAATATACTTTGTAACATCCGTTTACATGTAATGAGACTTATGAATAAGATTTCATTTATAAATCCTTGTCTACAAGACCAAACTTTCTCTAATATATATATATATATTCTTCCACAATTAAAGCACCTATTAGGGGAGATATATTGGTAACTTTTTTTGTGAAACAAAACCGTGGTACAACACTCGTAGATTAGTAGCTAGAAACAATAAAACCTTAGTAAAACAAAGAGAACAGTGCGACACATGACTGCTCTGTCTGCGTCAAATGTACCGCGAAGAGTCGAGGCTATTTTGATTGTTTCAACTAAGCGAATATGATTAATGTTAATACATTTAATTTATTAATTATAGACCTCGTGACGTTTCCGGGAACGAGTAGGAAGAAGGCGATTTCGATTTTGTAATGACGACTGTTTCAGATCTTTTTTATTCATTTCATTTGATAGTCATATCAGATAGTAGTTTTGGCAGTTTGCCAAAACAAAAAGTATCCCATACACTTCCCTGAGTTAAATGATACTGCCGCCCATAGACCTTAAATGCCTGACGGATTGCTAGTGCGTGGCCGGCCTTTTAAAAATTAGTTAGCTCTTTTCTTGAAGGACTCTAAGTCCAGTGATCTAAAATACCTCTAAGTGCTGGTTTCATAGTTTTGATGCGCGGCAAAAACTGGAAAATATAGACGTCAGTTAACAGTATTTATATAACAAAGTTATTAGCGTACAGTCTATCTGTCAGCTTTCTAAATTAATTAGTTTGTAAGTGGGACAAGGATTTAGATGGTCTCTCTTGTACACAATAATGCGTAAAAAATTGTAGCCTCATTTAAGAAGAATGAGTCTTTATTGGATTTAATTAAAGTACTCATAATCTTTGAATTACGCAGTATTTTGAAAACCTTTTCTCTGTCTCCGACCGACCACAATTGCTCTAAAGGGTGAAGCAACGAAGAATAAAATATATATATTTGTTTAAAAGAGGATAAATCTGTACGATAACCACATTTAAAATAATACATTTGAAGTAGGCATAAAATATAGAATAATTTGGATATTTAAAATGTCAATACTAAATCTAAAAGTTGTATATAAGTGTAATTGAATTCGTCAATGTCTAATAGCTACTGAAGGTGTCGGTGCCACAAATAAAGAAATGTAGAAGAAAATATCAAAATAACTTCTTTTTTGTCAACGCTTGTAATAAATTGACACGTAACAAAAAACAAGACAATGAAATTTAAAACGCGTATAATTGTTCTAACTGCTGTAAAATATACCGTTTGTGTGCCAAGACGTCAATATCTATTGCTTGAACACATTCCTATTACAAAAAATAATTATTCTTTAAAGAACAACATACAATTTTATGTTTCTTTATCTAAATAACAACTGACAGTTACTGATTAATATCAATAATTTAACATATCTATTGGGCTCTGGCAAGCGTTGATAAATAATACATGAAAGGGCCTGGGACTAGTGCTAGACAGACATCTAATTAATTTGCGATATTTGTTTTAAAATAAGTGTTGTTTGATGATTTGCTATTTTAAAAGACTACCGAGAGTTTTTTACAACGGCTTTTTCTCTCGGCCTACACCCTCTGTCTTCTTTGCCGATAAATACGGTTGCCTACAGATTAAAATTTAATGACGTGGAATAAGTGATACCTGTGTCTTAAGTTCCATAATAAACATATTTTATTTATTTTTTATTTAAGAGTGGACATTCTGACATCTGCCTTTTAACTTTTCTCGTAAATGTGGAAACAGCATGATTGTCCGTCCTTCATCCCTTATTCTTAAATTTAATCAAAGAAACTGTTTAAATGTTTGATTACTATAGCTGGCATTCTTAATTTATTGAAGGAGAGCTGTTTAATGAATATTGTTTTACAAAAAAGCTGTGAAAGCTTCAATGCTTCTATCCATAAGACATAATAAACTCAAACTCAAAATATCTTTATTCAAGTGGGTAACCAAGTACACTTTTGAATCGTCAAGTTAAGTTAATCGTAAATTTACATTTACTACCAGTTCGCAAGTCAAGGGCGTAGAGCGGGTAAGAAGAACTGGCAAGAAACTTTCCGCCACTCTTTTTAATCGTCAAATATTGTCATACAAATTGTTTGAACTGGAGCAAATCAGTCCCAAGGATTAGGATCATTTAAGTAGTCCTCAAATTTATAAAAAGCTTTGTTGATTAATTTTCGTTTAACGAGGGCTTTGAATTTATTTAGTGATAATTCTCTAATTTCGCTTGGGAGTTTGTTGTAAAAACGAATACAATTTCCATATATTAGGAGTGGTTTATCTTGTGGAGCCTGGTTGGTCGTACACTCAAATTAGTTCTATTTCGCGTATTATACTGGTGAAAGTCACCATTTGTTTTAAAATCGTTTATATTTTTTTGGACATACAACAAGGCTTCAAGAATATATTGACCAGATAGTGTCATAATATTTAATTCCTTAAACTTATTCCGTACTGACTCCCTCGGAGAAACACAACAAATACCACGAACAGCCCGCTTCTACAGCACAAATATGGATTGAACCTCTGCAGCACAAATAATAGCTGCTTCCGACGAATTGGAAATCTTCATAAAGACGTTCATAAATAAAAATAATTTAGTTCACCGCATTCTAGAGTGTCGTGAAAACTAAAACGAACCACTACTCATGTGGTGAAATAAATTATAAATTTTTAGTGTTAAAGTAATTAAATATATCCACATCAACGCGTTTTAATATCATTAAAACGGGGATCATTTGTAAATATTTGCAAAATGCAGCGTTTGATGTTTGCAATGAGTAAACATAATCTGAATGTTTAGAGTATTGAAGATGTTTGGTTAATGCTTAGCGATGATTCAAAATCGCTGGAATATTTCATTAGTGAATTAGGATAGTCGGAATAAAATTATATTAATATTGCCAATGCCTACACTTTTTCATAAAGGTCAAGAAAGGATATTTCTAAAATCTATGTCGATTTAATGCGTGTGTTCATCTGGATTGGGGAGTCTTATTATATTGAATGCAATATTTGCTAGTTTTGTAATATAAGAAGTAGTTTACATGTTTCTAGCACGCTTAAGCCTCTCTAAGCCTACCTGGTATTCTACCTTAGGCTTAAGTATGTCTAGAAAGACATAGGAATTTTTTCGTACTTCGGAACTCGTCGGTCGGAACAAAATATTTTTTTAATTATACCTAATCCCCGCTTCGAGAAATCGAACGTTATACATAGAACTGGATTAGAATCTAATTTATTTTTTGTAGCGAGTGTAGAGCATCAAAATAAATGGCTCCCATTTCATTTGTTAACAGATAGCTGTTGCTAGCCTTTTTACATACATTTCTCTTCTTTAATTCTTATTTCGCGCAGTAGTGCTAGTTAAAAATATATTCAATGAATATATTTTTAACTAGCATAATCCAGGCGATCACGGTCGGGACTAATGTGCTGATTTTTAAATTTAAAATTAATGTTTTACATTCACAACTTATTAGACGCATAAATACAATAATACTTTTGAAATTAATAAATGAAGCTCTTTAAACATATCTAATTTCATATATTTGCTATGAATAAAAAAATATATCTGTGTTTTTAAATATTGTAGAGTTTACTACACTTCTTCATTCTCTAGTTACGTTTTCCACATAACGTATAAATTTAAACTAGTTTTACTTCGGCTGTTTGAGTGATGCCGTTGAAATACGAAATTTATATCGAAGTTGGCACATAATCGCAATGTTTGTGTTTATACGATTATAATTCACCTTGTGTATCAAACTGTGTCACTGTCGTCCCGGATCATTGATGATACATTACATTATAACACTAAGTGGTAGAATTTATGGAGAATACAGGCTGTTTGGAAAATACCAACCTAAATCCGATTTATAGGTAGGTATTCATACCAATCCCTTTATTTTAATAAATATCGTGAGCTCCGTATAAATGCCTCGTCCTGAAACCCAAAGAAATATTAAAGGTATATTTCTTTGGGTTTCGCCCCCTTTATTCTATGTTATTTGATAAATTTGTTGTATTAAGAAATGCTGTGTCTGCCGTTTGGATCTTCTCTTAACTCAAACTCAAAATAACTTTATTCATATAGGTAAAAAAGTACACTTATGAACGTCAAAAAAGGAGTTAAATTAATTGTAAATTTACATTTACAGAAGCAAGTAAAAAGTCAATCGAAACATAAGTAGGAAGCATTAAGTAATATTTTAGAAACTATTCCTGTAACTTTTAATTCATATAATTATCGTTTGGGTATTCCACAAATGACTGAGTTTTGTTCGCAAATATGTATAACGAACAATAGTTCATCATAAAAACTATTTCGATAGTATAGAAAAGACATCTAAACATTAAATAAAAAATGAACTTTTAATACCATTTATGAATAATGTGATTCTTATGAAATCAATGCACAACAAAATACATAAATGCATAAAAATTAAAAGCATGGATATATGATTCATAAAGTGTCGCGTTACTGCGGGCGAGCATAGTCACGCATACTATAGTTATTTAAAGACTCAGCGCCCGAGATTTTAATGATACTGGAAGCATGTGATAGACTGAACTGAAAATTAAAAATATATATTTTAAAATCCAACCTGTTTATAAGTATATAAATACGTTCTGTCGTTAGATCGAAGAAGCGTAGGAGAAACTATTTCCATGCTGTTTTGAGAATGATAATCTTAATCATGTAGATAATATCTAGTAAGTTTAAGCAAATCCTCTTTTAATTTGGTACGAAGAGCTCTCTTTTCGCACAAACTGAGCAAGTGTTTATTGTATAAATTGTTTAGTTTATGTTTTAATCAATGTAAATTTTAAATTTATAAAAATGTTGTATCATGTTTCTTACAACTGACACTTATTGTTTTTATAATCTTAGAAGATCGACCTAGAGTTATATAAATATGTATAATATAAAAATTGTTAGTAACTTTGATGTCTTTTTGCAAATAACAGACTTTAGCGTCTGATTTAGGTCAGATAAATTTTTTGTACATGACAATAAAATCTACCATGACCATCGTTTGATAAGAATGACCAGCGAACCAATTATTAGATCGGCGACGCTTTCGCGAGCTTTCTGGCAGTGTAAATATCGACGGGCGGTATCACTAACCATCAGTTGAGCTTTGCACCCAACTTTCTATAATTGATGTTCAACAAAATATTAATGATATATGTATTTTCGAATTCACGCGGTGTTTTTAGGTCAAATACCAAATCATCCAACTAAAAAATATGAGTTCTAATTATCTGACATGACATTTAACGCCTGACGGCTATGCATAATTTGTCAAAGAGTTTTAAAATTGTAGACGGAAAAACTAACAAGTTTTTGTCAAAAGTAGAAACATGATAAATAGCTTTTTTGATTTTCGTTATTTTTTACAAAAAAGCCGGTCGGTGTTTTGAAGTCGGTGGACTTATTTAGATTAAAGAGTTTTGTCATAAGAAACATATAACATATATATATACTAATTCAAAAGATAATGTATTCAATAAATGTATTTTATAACTATGAATAAATAGACGATCGATGTAATAAGGAGTGCGACCCGGAAAAAGGATCCCCAGACGTCCCTGACACACTCAAGGTGCTATTCAAGGTACGATACGAGGTCGCTTGCAAGGACGCTCCATGACGACCTTACCTCGAGGCCGGCCCTCAACAAGGATATACCGAGGTCAAATTTTGGATTGGCCTCGAACTTGAGCCAAGGTTCGATGTTTTAAACTGGGTTACATTTGGGACAAGGTTGAAGATTTGAGTTGCTGTTAAATCCAGCTTGATATGAACTCAAAGTATTTATATTTAAGTGATGAAGCTAAAATTGCTTAGGTTTCGTTGCAGTAGTTGTATTAATTCAAGGGTTAGTTGTTTTAAGTTACGATAAAATACCTAAAAAATAATTATTTCTAAACCATTCTAAGTGTACCAGTAGAAGTAGCTGTGAGCAGTAGGTAGTCTTGTTCCGCCGGAAATTGTGCCCATGAGCTTATGATCCGATATACGTCATTTGTACCACTTGCCACTTGAAAATGTTAAATAATATACATTTATGTATATTTAATGTTTAGAGATAATATAAAGTTTACATTCCGAATAACTATTAAATAATTTATTGGTGTTTTATTGGATGTTTTACTGAAGACTAACAATCATTCTTTTGTCTTGTAAACATATTTGTATAGACAATTAGGTTATCAGCCTTCTATGCCTGACGCAAGCCGTCGACTTTTTGGGTGGTGGTGGCAAAGGTGTCATTCCTTACAATGTTTTCCTTCATCGCACTAGAGAGTGATAAATGCGCACATAGTAAGTCCTCGCCTTAGGGACCTCTTCCTCTCTAGACCTCAGGGATGAGAGCCGCACTCTGAAACCATAATGCCAACACTACTCATTAAATCTCCTAAAGCCTCTCCTAAAATATGTAAGAATTAAATGTCATATTTAATTAATTTTAATCAATATTCTTTATAATATAATCCGAAACAATATACTCGTGTCTTGATATCAATCTACGCACGAGCGTATCCCTTTCATCTTAACCAAAAACAATAGCAGATAATTGCGATCACAGGTTACAATTACGATGTTCTGTCAGTCACAGGGCTGGATCGTTGCCAGACACCTGCCTTCAGCTATCAACTCACATACCATACAATAAAGTCAAATTTTTGATATTCCCACTTACTTTAATTAAATTATCTTACGCAATTTGACGTGAGATTGATCGGTATTTTTAGTATCAGGTATTTTTATTGCTTTACGGGCAAGGGCGGATCCAGCTTTGGTGCCAGGAGGGGATACCTAGTCGTGGTCAAGTCAAGAACTTATAATTTAATTTTGATAACAATAGATATAAGTAAAAAGTAGATATTTTATTAATGTACGTAAGTATTGCACTTAGAAATATTTATTCTTTATTGTACACTTGAAAAACTTAACACATAATATTGTGTACATACAGGTTGGTCCAACAAGTGACGTCAATAATTTTTTTTAGATTCCTCACACCATACGAAAATACCCCATGTATGTTCCGCGATTTTTTGTAGTTTTCGAGTTCTTATATTTTTTTTTGGTGTTTTTTTAATGTTTTCTGCCAGCGAGGTTTCAAAAATTCCTATCTTTTTTTCTTGTAGGTATTTTGCAGTTTTTTTTCTGTGAAATGATTGTCTTAAATGTTGTTTAAATAAAAAAATATATCAGTTTCCTAAAATTAGTTAAAACTACTCAAAAAAGGTTTTAAAGTTAGAAGTTTAGTTTTTAGCTGGATTTGTCCAAACATATTCGACTTCAATTTAAAAATACAAAAAGAAGTTTTCATAGCTTCTGGCTAAATTTAGAAACTCCGCAGGGTTCTGCTACCAAAACCATAGAAAAAAATGGTACTTAATTGGTATTTTTGTTGTTGTAATCGGTGGATTTTTTGAATCTTTTTGATTTTTTGGAATCTAAAAAAAATTATTGACTTCACTAGTTGGACCAACCTGTATACACATTCTCTTGAAGACACTATTCACCTTTTTTTTTTAAAGTGGAATCTCGCTGTTGGCCTTTAGGGCCTTTACAGCTCAGCTCGGGCTGTTTTGGCGAGCTTAGCTCGGCCTGACTATCACGTACGGAATGAGGCAGCCTATTTATATTACATAACCGTGGTGAATGATTTGTCATAACAGCTAGAGGTATGTCGAGGGGTATTACGCTAAACTTCACAAAAGTGAAGAGATGGTACGACAAGGGATTCCATCAAACAAAATAGAAACAGACAAAATACATATATTGGAACGAAGTTCCTTATCGCGCGTTGTGAAAGGGGGCTAGAAGGAAAAAATTCTTACGAAAAGTTGTCACGACACTTTTTTGCTATTTGCTATTGTATGTGTATTCTCGTCCGATCACCGAAGTTAAGCAACGTCGGGCGAGGTCAGTACTTGGATGGGTGACCGCCTGAGAACACCTCGTGATGTTGGCTTTTTTTTGTAGGGATAAGAAATGAAAATTATTTTTGGAATCACTTAACTAAATTAGTCTTGTTGGAACGAAGTTATCGAGCGTTACGAAAGGGGGCTAGACGGAACAAATTAAGACCAAAAGTTGTAACGACACTTTTTGCTATAGTTGTTATATTTTACATTTTCGATTTAGCTATCGCCAACGTCCATACCACGTTGAATACACCAGTTCTCGTCCGATCATTTGTGTCGAGAAAATCTATCATACTGTTATGATACCAATTAACATATAAATTAATCGAAAGGAATTTCGTTCCATCCGGGTGTCCCTTGACACCTCTAAAGTTTTTTTAATAACTAAATCAATTTTTTTTAACGTGTTTTCCCGAAACGCGTTATTACGTCATTTACGTCAACGGGTACGTTTTCATGAAGTGCCAGTCCGGTTAGACGATCTTCAACCATTGAAGATCTTAGCGACGATTTAATTCTGCGCAACGTAGAGAAAGACCTTTCTGCTGTCGCTTCGCTGACAGGGTAGTGTATATAATTTTCATATATTAGGATACATATTGATGTTACAATTTAAAATAAGACTATGTTATGATATGTTGAAGTTTAGTCGTTCCGATTCCGATTGAGGTAAGGTCTAGCTAGACGTTTCATAGCGACAAGCGCGCGCAAGTGTGGCGCGGAAAATTCAAATTTTCGATGCGTTCATTCCCAAACGTTTGCCATCATACAAAGTTATAATAACTAATAATTATATTAAATTAATTAAATATTGAAGGTATGTAGTTACATATAATCTGTATGGTGACAAATTTATATATAAAATCATTATGTTCAATTAGTGGTCCACCTAAGTCCTGCTCAGGGGGGGGTCATGACCCCCATGACCCCCCCCCTGGATCCGCCGTTGTTTACGGGCGTTTAAATAGTTATTGTTGTTATGTGATGAAAGTTGGGTGATTCTTTTGGATAATTTCGTAAATCTAAAGTTTAATAGGTTTTTATTTATCTATTTTCTATTATTAATAACTGTTTTCACATTCTATGATTTTAAATAAAGGTTCTGTGCAGCACTAGCTTAGCTAAAGGGTTTCATGCCCGTTTCATTTTATATTACCATGTAGCTTTCTTTCATAAATTTACTATCCGACACACAAAAATGGAAAAAGATTTCCCAATTTGAATCAGTTAGTGAGATTAATAATTTCAAACAGAGAATATATATATGAATAATATCGAATTATTTTTTGTATGGAATGCATTCCGTGCACAAACATAATTTTGAATATTATTCACGTATTAAAATTTACTACATATATGTAAAATCTATGCGTTCGTATTATACAAGAATTCTATTTCTCGATTACTTACCTATACTGGACAAAACTCCCCAAATTGGACGCAATAATGTACCTCCTTACTTTGTAGGGTTATTTATCAACTGAATGTGGAAACACTTATGATGCAGTATTTGCTTCGAATAAAAAGAGTAAGAAATATAAATTTATACGATCATAACTATACTTGGCTTATGAAATTGAAAAGTTTTATACTAGTTAATGTTTTTAACATCATGTAGCTCCTGTGTATTCGCGTATCTTAGTAAGATTTTTGCGACCTTTTAACCAATAATCGTTATAATCCACACAATTTAAGTGCTATCATCATTTTATAGTGTTTATGAAAAGATGGGCGCTGTGTGACTTCATTATATAATTAAAAGGATACATAGGATACAACTACTATTTATTTAATATATATAATAGTTTAATTAAATTAAGAATTAATTTAACAACCGATTGGCTTTTAAATATAAATTAAATGGCTACAAGTGTATGAACATTGTAATGATATTAATGAGTTCATATATCACTGTAGTGCAATCGAATTGTCTAAACGAATGTAAGGTGTCGCTCACAACGTTAAATATGATTTAGTAAATGGGCGGGAAAACAAAAGAATATGTTGACGTTTCACCTATCAATGTCTGTCAACGGGCTAATTATCTGTGTTAAATAGACCGATTGACGTTTGAATTGTTTAAATGACATGCAGCGCTTATTTTCATATATTTCCTTTTTTTGTAGAAATTTGTAGTTTTGTAGTATGAAAGCGTAATGTAAAGTGATGTCAATTTATATATATTTAATGGATTTTTAAAGAAAAAAATAAAAAAGTTCATTTTGTTACCCAAAAGTGTGCCCAATTCAGCCTGCTTAGTTGCTATCTTACGGTACTTGATTTCAGTAAAGATAGAGTCAATTTATTAATTACAGACAATCAAAAGCAAAACATACATCAATTTATAACTTTTGGTCTAGATATATATTATTTACAATGCGACCAGTCTAAAAAGATGATGTTTACGCTAAGTACATACGTACTCTACTTATATATAATAGCAGCCCTAAATTTTTACCATTTGAATTTGCTTACCCTGTACCTACGTAATTCTCCTACTATGGAAGCTTTTTATTAATTTTAGATTCGTGTATATACGTAGATGATCTCTATAGATAAGGCTCCTTGTTATAAAATGTTAATAGTTATAATAAGTAAATAGTAATAGTACTATAAAATAGTCTTATAGTCTGATAATGCCAGCCTCTCACATATTAGCTTGCTCTGTTATGCTGCGTTATTATTAATGACAATGCAAATAGAACAATCCTATTAAGCGCGCGCGCACGTGTAGCACATTTGTAGAATTATATTGGAATATGATTACAGAAAAATATTACTAATGTTTACGAGGTATTTTTCTAAGAGTAAACAATTCAATAATAAAAAATAGTCACATTTGAGACTTGAGTCACTTAGTTTTTTGTTTCGCTTGGGATATGCAATACGCATTTTGAATTTGATAACATTTTTGCGAATTTTATTTATTAGTTTACCAGTACCAATTTTAGAATCTCTTAGTGAGTGCTATGTTTGTATGAACTATGATATAAAAAATATATATATTCATGTCCACCGTAATTGTCATGTATTATAGAATAGGATAGATTGTATCTTATATTGTTGCTAATTTATTATATATGATATAGTTAATACATAAATAAATGAACCATTGGGCCATTTCCTAATTAATTCCGTAATAAATAGTTATCAATATGTATTTCATAGAAACTTCTAGGAAATGCGGACCGCTTAGTCGCAAGACATAAATAATGTACGTGGGATTAAAATGTGCGGTATAATCGTTTTACTTACAATTTAATGTTTCCTATAGTTTACGATATTTTGTTGTTATTTCAGTTTTTGATGGACAGACATCCGAAGGACGGAGGAAATGACATATTTAAGGCCGGAAGGCGTTTTATTCCATGCACTATATTTAAAAATCTCTCATCTCTAAGGTCATAGGTTAGATTGGCTTTGCACCAATGGACTTTCGGTCTTAGTGCGCATTTAATACTCACTCGTCCGGTGAACGAAAACATCGTGAGGAAAGTCGACGGGGTGTGTCAGATGCAGAAGGGAGTTTCCTATTAGGACAAACAAATTGTCACGAATCATTCAAACACCTGAGGCCCAGACTTAAAAGGTTGTAGCGCCACAGGTTTAATAAAGTGCACATTATATTAAAAGCAAGTCCTGAAATACAGTGTGTTTTTGTTACTATTATCTTGATTAGTATTGTACAAAACTCGCCGAAATTTCTGTATTAGCTATCTTTATTTTTTCTATTGGATAACTCGAGCTTAACTTTAAAATGAAACGGTATTACTCTGTACATATTATTTATTAAAGGAGACTGATTTTTTTAACTTAAGTTCCACATTTATAATATCTCAATCGTAAGTATATTGCCTGAAATTAAAACAACATTAAAACAACTTAAAAAAATATATATTCCTCTTTTTATTGTTGAAATTTCTCAGCTGATATTTTTAAATAGTACTTACAATGTTTAAACTTTACTCTGAAATATATTATGAAACATTCTTGCTCAGTAAAATAAATAACATTGATTTGTTTTAGATAAAGTTAAATAACAGTCAAAATAGAGGTTGTTCTACATTTACGTTCAGGTTTTTAAGATCATAAGTTAGTGAATTTCCGAGAAATGGGATGTGTGATAATGGGATAGATTTTCTTGTATGAGTTAATATCTTTTTTGGTTAAATTCAGACTTTAATAGAAATATTAAGATATTAGTAAAATTAATTCTACAATAAATAGTATATGGGATAATTATAAAGTAGACAATCGATAAACAATCTAGAAATCTAGAGTTAAGAGAATCAGTCGAAGGTAACTGACTGCTAACTCCATCTAGTGGTGATTTTATAAAAATAAACGATTTTAAACACCCGCCATCTATTAGACATTCTATGAAACTTATGAGCCTGTATTCGAACCACTGCTGAAAACGTTTTCAGACACTGAATCTATCGCTTAGCGGCGCCTACAGGATTTATTTTCAGTGAACTTGGTCCCGAAATAGTTCAGTTTGACATGTGTACAGTCGCAACATGTAGCTTTTTATTTGCGATATTGGCGAAATTTAAAAATAAAACCGATTTAGAGTCTTGATCTATGAAAGTCAACATGGATTCAGGGTAATTATGGGTTGTGATAGTTTTGAATTTGCTCGACCGTTAACCGTATTGTAATCTCGTAGACATGCTTTTGTTTTGACATTTTATAACCTCTGTGATTTGTTTTTGTTCCTAATACCTATGAAGCACAGACAAATACTTACTAATATATTATATTATACGACTAAATATAGGTTTTAATTATGAGTTGAAAATATAAATGTATTAGTTTTAGCAAATATATACAAAATAAAAAATAGCAAATGAGTATAATATTTTTGAACTATGTATATTTGACCGGTAAATAATTTATAGTTTCGAGACTCTAGTAGAACAATAACTACTTAAATAAAAAACTCGTAAACCAAATAAATGCCAATAGGTCGTTCAATACATTTAAGCAATGATAAACAGAATTTATATCTCGGTTTGTACTGCTTAGCAAAAAAATATCTAGTATATTCCCTCCAATGATGAAAAGAATACTATAGTCTGATAATATATTTTAATTATTTTTTAAAGTATTATGATGTTATTAAAATATACGTTTAGGACTACATAATATATAATGTCGACACATTTCTGCCTTTATGTTTTAGCAGCTTTTTTTTTAATTTTACACATACTTACCTTACCTCATATATCCCTTATATTTTCACAGAGGCAGTGGAAAAAACCTAAGTGGTGGGAGTGACCCCTGCTGGTACATCGACTCAGCATACGCGTCATCACTTAAGGTCTCCTTGCGTCTACCTACTAGACAATTTTTAGAAGGTAAGAGGTAACCTGAAGAAAAAGGAAAATTCTATAGATAGAATAGGTATTATAAGCTAGCAATGTTTTAATGTTAGAATAGCTTGTAGCTATAATCAGCATTAATATCTACTTTTCACTTATTGGAAATAAGGCCTATTAGGATATCACATTGAATAAACCGGCACGTGCTCAAATTAACATTATATCGAAGTAAAAGTCTCGCCATTTAGTTAAGAAATGTTTCACTTCATAAAGAATATTTTAAAACTTTTTCAGATTTATACCAACCTTGCTATCGCCAAAGTGATCTTATAAGATTCGTTATGGGTATGTCAATACCTAAACCCCTTGAATCCAATTCAAACAAAGGCTTAAGTGGCAATGTCTTTAATAATATTTTTATTACTAAAATCCCCCATAACATTTCATGGTGTGACCCTTTATATAATTGTTTTTTTTTTAAATATAAAATCCTGAAATTTTATTTTGCATATAGCGTCATCTTTAGGAACACGTTGGAACCAATTTCATGTTTTCGTCAACCTAGTTTTCAATACACAGTCCAAGACAGTTTTGCGTATTTACGAGAGATGGCGCTAGTCTAAGTATGAGAATTATAATAACAATATTTGTTGGGGTCAATACTCAGTCTGGCTTCTTGTAAAAATACTAAGTCCTAAGTATTATTTTACTGAATAATTAATATTACATAGAATTCTATAATAACGATCAAATATTAAAACCGAGTTATAAAAATGTTTTGCAAGCTAGAAATATATTAAAAACAAAAAAAATCATATAAACATTTTTATCAGTTCGTATAAATACGATATTCAACGTTGACGTAATAATTATGTTTTATGAGAGCAGGTGGGTTGTAGGTTTATAAAATTTGTCACATTTTATAGATTTATTTATAAAGCTTTCTGCTTTACGAATTACTAAATGAATGGTGTTATTATGTCAGGTAATTTATTTCACATCAAAAACAAGAGCTTATCGGTTTGAGCTGCGTGTATATGTGGTTGGAATTTGATAATATTTGAGTATGATGGCGATCATCGCACTCAAATTTAATATTTAGGCTTCCAAATTTGTGTGCTAACGTTCGTGTTCGTCCACGAATTTATTTGAAAGTAAAAGTTATATCATGGTTATTCAGACATGTATGACATAGGTATCTACTATCTAGTTAAATGGTTATGGTAATTAATCTGAATAAATCACGATGACAGGTATTTGAATTCGCTAATTTTGATTCAGTTTAAAAAGTCAAAAGTCAAACAATTTATTCATGTAGGTAACACAATGTACACCTATGAACGTCAAAAAAAGATTACATTATGCATTAAATGCATGCACTTTTACATTTACTGCCAGTTCTCAAAACAGGGGCGTAGAACGGAAGAGAAGAACTGGCAATAAACTCTCCGCCACTCTTTTTTATTGGTCTGTAAAAACGCAAAAAAATACAAATAGCCAGGTAATTCTGTAAAATAAATAACTCAATTCGATGTTTTCGTTGTTGTAATAAGACTTTGTTTTTTAATACGTTAAATGATTTCTATTTGTTGCTACAGGTGGAACGAATCCAGTGCATTTCCTTTTAGCTTCTAGAATTACGGAATGCTAGAAAATGTCTCTACAATTTCTCTTTAATATATATAAAGGTTTTTAGTATATAATATTATTAAAGTGCTATCTTCGTAGAGTTAATATTATAAAGAGCTTTCTTTGTTTTCTTTGTTACCTGTATTTAGGTAAATCAATTGGGTTAATTTATTGAGCGTAATATTGTAACACATCTCGGAAGCAATTTGGTGTCTGGAAGATTAATTAATTCTCGTCACAAACATTTCTATGAACATTCCGAACATATCTTTGTAATTTTTACTTAAGAAAACGTTATTCGTCTTAAATGTCTAAAGCTTGTCTACGAGGACTGGAATTTGCCTCGAAAGCGATTTTATATTTAAGTTTTGATTTTAAAATAAAACTATATAACAGACAACCCACGCAACGGGTATTTTAACAATTAACAATGAATAAGAAGTGTGATAGGTGTATTCAAATAAAATTCTTTACATAATATATTTTATTAAAGAGGGTAGTGCCAAAAGCAGTCGTGCTCACTGTAAATTAGATGATATCGTGGGCGAGTAGATACGTAATAATGACTCACTGGTGTGAGTTTAAAATAAATAAGAAATTCTGGTTAATTTTGAACTCATGGACATTATTGGCTTCATTAGCGCATAAGAAAACTTTAAATTCATATGTCTGCTTAGGAATTTAATATGTTATATATGTTCATCCCTTAGTTTAACTGAGGAAATTGTAATTGTAATAATAATAACATTGTAAACAAAAAATATCTGTATGGATGTTGTAAACGAAATAGATAAATAATGATGAAACGGTATTGTAGTTACTGCAAACCACAAGTGAGTCACGTCATTTAATAATAGTATTTCATAGGTTTTACGTTTGAATAAATGGTAGTAGATAAGTCGGGATTGAATAACGGTACAAATTTAGGTTTTGGCTCTTAATTTCGGTTCCATAGGTACCACTTTTCGGTAAGGTTCCGGTAAGGTTAGATGTTAAATTCTGTTTGAGCTCCTCTTAAATTGAATAGTGCTATCTATTAAAGCTAAGACAATAATACACAGTTAACGGTTGTGGAGGAGATACTTTACGAATATAATTAAATATAAATAATATTAAAGACTGAAATTGTATAATGCGCATAATTCGAGAAACAAAATCGTCAACGTACAGGGCTTATTTGACGTCAAATTGTTTTATTTTGCGTAATTATCTACATATCAACTGTCACACATACGCGAGATTCGATTATTAATTGATGTTTACAAAGATTACCCGAGAATTTGGGACATATCCAAAATTTTCCCGAAATGGCTTGCAGAATTGTTTCCAATTATTTATTTGCAGTTAATTTTATTCTTTCATAGATACGACGGATTTAATACGAAGGAATGACGTTTACATTCCATTTGCAAGGAATAGGTGATAAATTATGTTGAAGAATTTTCTCGTTTCAGAATTTTACGTCCGAACGCTTTTAAGAAAGATTATTTATAACAGTATTTTGTTAAAATCTGGCCCTTAAGCTTTTTGTTTTTTTTAAAGTATAAACATTTGTTATATTTAGGGTCTGTTTCACAATGTACGGATAAGTTCTACATAAGTTCCAAATTAGCCATTTATTACTTATTGGTAGGTTAAACACTATTGTTGCGTTTCACGACTGTCAGATAGCGCTATTCGTAACATAAAATCCATCATAAGTAATGAGTCCGATGAGGTGTCAAATAGCACAATTTATCTTACAAATAATTTATGTGTTGCATAGCTATTTGCTACTTTATCGATACATTGTGAAACAGACCCTTAACATATCAGATGTAACTGATAATTATGTTAAATAAGTGTAATAATTAAGTATTAAAATATGGCTTCTCTAATACATTGTATATATAATATACTTTTTTAAGTAAGTATAAAAGTAAGTGCTAATAAGCAGCATTAAAGGTACACTGACACAGGTACTAAACTTTTTAAAATTTATTTCAGATTTCTATTTATCCATTTTAAATTATTATTACTATGTAACCTACATAGTAAGATTTTATTTAGATAACGATGAGAATTTTGTATTTGAGGATTCATAAAATATGGAACTAAAATTGTTGTTTAATTAATTTGTTTAAATGACAATATTTTTATAATTACTGAATTTGGATAGAGTTCACACTCATCATTCATTCACGTAATCCACTAATGGGGCATGGAGCAAACTCAATTCTGCGACTCTTTTACATACATTTAAAGGCAAGCCGCAAGTAGGTGATTCAAATCAATCAAATCAAAAATCATTTATTCATGTAGGTAACTCAATGTACACTTATGAACGTCAAAAATAAGAAATATACATTAAATGCTAATTTTTGATTTGCTGCCAGTTCTCTAATCAAGGGCGTAGAACGGAAGAGAAGAACTGACAATAAACTCTCCGCCACTCTTTTTAATACCTAGCCAAGTTTTTGTTTTACACAACGTGTATAAGGAGCTGCAACCATTACACCATGTTCCACATGACATCTTAAGTGATAAATAATAATAAAATAAATTAAAAACAAAGATTGGTCTTCTATAAGCAGGAGGCATGGTGAAATAGGAGCACGCATTTACATTCTCGTGGGAACAACACGCAAATACATAGTCGAAACAACTAACATCACCGCATACACGAATTCAAGTACGACCAATCACCACAAGTAGCACCCGTTCACGAGTATGACGCAGGGCCAGCCATCGGCCCCCTCGCCATATTTTATTGAGATAGACAAGCCGACGCATGGACGCCGCCACAAGCAATTGGCGAGCATGACGATTGAAATGTGGACTTGGCTACATAAGAACCTTAACCTAATGACAATCAATTTTGAGTTTATAAGAAATGTTGTTTGTATTTTAAAAGAAATAAAATACACATATACTCACATGAAAACAATCCAGCATATATACCTTTATCGTATATCTTTATGATTTTATATCTTTATACAAACAATTTTAGGCATAAAAGATGAACAATAATGTAATAATTACAAATATATATAATAATTATTAGAGTCAATTTAGTATTTCATAATTAAATTTCTATCTTGATGAAAAAATAAATGGACTTTGGTGCTCGTTAATAATATTAAGGCAATTTTCATCTTACGGCTGCGTCAAGAGAAACGTCATTTATAACATTTGGCATCGGTTCAATATAAAAAATTGTAAAGTACCCTACAAGTGATTCATAAGCGCCAGTATTTTTTTAATTTTTCTGAATCATCCGGAATTTCTTATTATACTGCCAATAATAAGAATTGTTCAAGCGTGCGAATGTGCTGTTTATGTGCTTACTAGTACATAGCATTGTTAAATTTTACCGAAATTCGTAATATGATTTTTAAACCAATTTTGAAACTCGTCAAACTTGAAATGTTTTCTAAAATCATTGTAATTAACGCAAGGAAAATTGGAGAATTGGGTAGATGTTATTTTGTTTTCACATATAAGTTAAATTTCTTTTCAATATCTTTTAAAACAAAATTATAATAAAGCTAATCTTTAACTTCGTTAATGTGTTTTGTATATGTCATTCTAAAATGTATCTTAATTATCGCGACACGTAATATGTACTAACCTTCGTAGTTAATGAATAATAGTCGCATAATTTAATTTTCCTACGAAGCTCTGAGAAATTATTTAATATTTACATGATATAGTAGGCCCTGACTTGTCGTTCCTGGCATTAATTTCGATGCTTCCGCGATTTTCAGTTTAAATTTATATAAATTAACCTATGAGATGTGAAATAAATAATGCGTAAAATTTATTCATTCAGAAATTAACTTGTAACAACAGTTTTAATAATCCTTAAATAATATAATATAAAAAACACTATTGCTAAGAATTACTATTTATATGAAAAGCACTCCTTGCACTGTGTGCTTATATATATATATATAACAGTTTTAGGAAATAATTTAGTTGTAAATATAGTTGCTCTAAAATCCTGTTTAGAATTAATTTAGTTCGTTCTTTAAAAAAAATAACGCGAAATATAATATCACCTTAATTTGGTTGTAAACACTAAATCATAAGAAATATTTTTAAATGGCGAATAGTCGAAATTAATATACACCAATGTAGGACCGAAAAGATATATATAACTTTTAGCCCTTCCTCATTTAATGTTATTTATGTTAAAGGTTATTAGACGCGTTCATTTGACGAGAGTGCTTGTTGAAATCCAGAAAATACAGTATTTAAATGTTTAAACTTAGTTGCATGTTACCACGCAAATATCTCCACAGCTGCCTAGTCAGATTTGGCGCGTACCAGAGGACGGTCCTCTGGAACATTTAAAAAAGTAACAAATTAGTGGCCAGTGAAGTGATAGTGATTTTAAATAACGGTTTGTGTTTCTCAAAATGGCGGGAGTACGATTTTTTACACATATACCACAGATTACACTACACAATGTAGATAATTAATTGCTACGATAAATTGCGTATTGGTGAGTTAAGTGCTACGTTGTGCTACGGAACTTGGCTACGAAATCGAACGCTACAATTCGACAGCAGACAATGCTATTGTTCAACTGTAGACGAGTTGCATACACTAAAGTTAAATCATGTATTGCTAAATTCTTAAACGAAACATTGTTACATAATCAACTAGCATAAAACACGTAAGAAAACTATTAAATAATAATTTATTAAAATATAAACCGATGATTAATTAATGAATTTACCAGTATAGGTGTCTACAGTTTATACTAAGCATGACCAATCATTGAGATATTTATTATTCTAATACACATGATTTAAATCCAGATTTTATACACTGACGTGACTAAAAAGGATAGCTATTCTTTCCTAATTGAAATAATTCAATAGGAAATTATTACATTCGTGTAGTCTTTAGTTTTTTTTATTTTTTAACACATTTTTTAATTACAAATCTAGCTAATTTTAGTTTAATAATGAGCACAAACATAATGATTCAGTGAATTTAAAATAGGATGCAGCATATAGTTCTAAATTCAAATAATGAAATAGTGTGAAAGGCCATATCTTTACACTTTTGTGTTAATAAAAGATTAGCCACAATATGGCTTTGAAAGAATGTCGTGCCTTCACGGCTCATAGATACTGTTAAACCAGTCTATTTATTATAACACAAGCGAACAGTTGTGATCATAATGAAATTTATTGATGTTTTTGCATTTTAGATGTTTGAGCCAAATTTTTATTTTATAAATATTTCTTATACAAATGTCGCGTAGCAAGATTTACAAATTGTGGTTTTTGCGTGTACTTTTAATTTGATAACTGTGCTAAAGAAGCCAGCAATGTTAAACCGTTTTGTATTTAACTCGGTTCTTGCAAGACAGGTCCTTCAAGAATAGAGCTTACCAATTCTTAAAGGGCGGACTACGCACTTACAAGCCTTCTGGTATTTTGACTGTCCATAGGCAGCGGTATCACTTAACATCAGATGAGCCTCCAACCCAATTGCCTAAAAGACAAATTCCCCTTATCAAACCCTGCCTCTATAATAATGGTCTTTAGGAGGTCTACCCTTAACTCTATACCCAAAATATATTATAAGCAAACGTAAAAATCGGTCCAGGTGTCTTGAAGTAGGCGGAAACATCTTCTTTTCTAAAGTTGGTTCGAAGCAGACGACGTTTTAGGCGCCTTATCAAGATAGGTACTATTATTTACACGGCCCAATAGGTCCAGTAGATTTTTGTGTAGTATGTGTCCAAACGTACACCAAATATTTCTTCGTAAATCAATATTTTCTTGCTAATCAAAGAAAGTCAATCAGTCATTTTAAATAATAAGTTTTAAGGACTTCCAATTAAAGCTAGCAAGTTTTATAAAATATAAAACATTTCCTTTTTTAAATTATAAAGCATTTTTTATTTTTTATTAAAAAGTGAGTTTCATCATGGAGTGACAGTTATGATAATATAATTAATAGATAGATTTAGAGATAGAAATAGATTTCAATTAGAGATAGATTAGATAATATAATTATATTATGTTACGGTTTCGTTGGATACACCTGTCATAATGTTATGAACTTAAGGTAGGTCAATTTCATCACAATCCTCATTTGTAAATCTCCGTGATTCTGGAAATCAGGCAGCTGAGCGTGGCAGCTGTCTGGCGGATGTATAATTTTGATGTGACATTCTTGGCGAGTACGATCTGACACGGCCCAGAATAACGATTATTTCTGTATCGCGATTTTACTAACTGGAGTAAAGTTGAGTTTCTCCATTTTGTTTATAACAGTTAGTTTCTGACATCTTTATCTTGCTCAACCATGTCTTAAACATGTAAGTTTTTAACATTCTAAATAAAACTTAACATTTATACTGTTATAATTACACATACTTCACTTAACACTGACCAGAGTAATGTATGTTTTACAAACAATCAGCTTCAACTTGCAATATCTATATTTAATTATATTATATACAAAAAAAAATAGTAAATTTAAATTAGTAAAGTTAGTCTCAGATTTGTAGAAATTAATGTAAAAGTTATCAGTCACAATTGCCTTCATAACTTTTATCATATACATAATATCCCATAGCTAAATCAATTTAAAAAAAATATTATTTGCGAAGAAAAGTTTAGGATCAAACATTACTTTTGCTAACTTAAAAATGAAAAAAAAAAAAAAAAAATGAAAAAATATTTATTCAATCACTTACAATGATAACAACATGTGGCTGGAGCCTCCATTTAAGTATGTATAATATACTTGTGTTTGGAGTATCCGCTCTTCCTAGGTACACTTAATTAGGTATGTAAGTTTAGACAAAAGGGAATAATATTACAAAAACAAAACAATATTTATACAAGTTAAAAGATGCATCGTGTATGAGTGATAAATTGAGGGGTGTTCGTTGTATTCAGTTAAGTGTATGTTGATGTGTGAGAGTGTAAGTGTGTGTGAGTGAGTGTGTATGAGGTATGTGTGTATATGTCTGTATCATATGTTTGAGTGTGTGTGTTCTTTTAGAGTGTAAGATAAAAGTAGACTTTAGAATAGTAATTCTTAGATAATAGATTCAACTTCTTCATAGGTTTGAGTTTTTAACCAACAATTTATAGTTATTTTACATTTATATTTATTCATATTATATAGATTTAATTCCTTGTTTAATTTATTATATAAGTTAGCAGACTGGTAGCAGTACTGTCTATGAGCATATTTAGTTTTAAAAGTTGGTAAAGGTGCCACATTATGCCTTCTACGTCTGTTCAAAATACTAGGATCATATCCAATATGTCGATGGGTTCTAAGAGTAGTTTGCAGTACATACAACTTACGTACTGACAGAAGATCGCTAACCGCATATAACATTTCCGTAGGGAATCTGTATGGCTTAAAATGGATAACTTTGAGTAGTGACCTTTGTGCTCTCTCCAGTTCCAGGAATTTTATTTTAATGGCACCACCCCAGGCCGGAATGCAGTATATTAATATTGACTGCGCAAGAGCAGTATAAATTTGTTTTAGGAGGGCCGAGTCAGCTACGTGTCTTAGATTTTTAAATAACCATATGAGTTTTCTTACTCTAGCCATAACTAGCTCTATATGATCGCGCCATGATAGGCGTTGGTCTACCATAGTACCCAGGTATCTTACGCAGTTTTGCCGCTTAATAAAATCGCATGAGCATATTATAGAATGAGGTGAGCCACAAGTATGTATTTGAATAGCAAACGTCGGAGGTGGTTGAGAGGAGTTATAATTGGAGAAGCATACATAGTTAGTTTTAGAGGTATTGAGGGTCAAAAGGTTATCGCTGAGCCACTTAGCTATTCTTGCAAGGCCCTTTTGGGAATTATTTTTAACAGCCTCCCAGGTGTCAGCTACAAAAACGACAGCAGTGTCGTCAGCATAAGTGAACATTGTTCCCTCTTCTATATCCATGTTACATAAATTATTAATATATACAAGGAATAGAGTGGGCCCCAATACACTTCCTTGCGGAACTCCGAAGGTGATTTCACATTGTTCACTTTGGTGTTTTCCTATTTTTACACTCTGTTTTCGATTGCATAAATAGTCTTTGAATAATTTCAAGGGAATTCCTCTTATGCCTATTTTCTCCAACTTGTCGATAAGGTCTGTAATTGATACTGAGTCAAATGCCTTTTTCATATCCAAAAACACTGCAGCACATTTTTTGTTTTTATCCACAGCATTAGTAATAAGCGATGTGAGATCCAACACGGCATCTTCTGTCGATAAATCCCGTCTAAAGCCATATTGACTTGGGGAAAGGATATTAAATGTATTAAGGTAGTTCATTAAACGTTTATTAATTATTTTCTCCAGTATTTTGGCAATAGGTGGTAAAACAGAAATAGGCCTGTAATTGCTTATATCCGTTTTATCATCTCCTTTGTACACTGGGGTAACTACAGCGATTTTCAGTGCATCTGGAAAGACACCTTGAGCAAAGCATAGATTGATCAAATGAACAATAATAGGGACAATTATATCAGCAGTTAGCTTTAAGAATTGGGTAGGAATGCCATCCCAGCCTGGAGCACTATTTGATTTTAACCCCATCAGGACATTAAGAACCTCATCATTGTCAGTATCTCTTAATACAAATGAAGTTAAGTGAGGATAATTCGAAGTAGTTTTGTCAGAACAATTGTATGCGGGTTGTTGTGCAAGGATACCTTCTGCTAGTGATTTGCCAACTTGGGTAAAATATTGATTACAATGATCTATAGACTCTTGTGCTGTTTCTTTACAGTGGAGCAGTTCGTAATTGTCGCTTTTATTTTTATTCCGATTTGTAATATTGTTGACAGTTTGCCATAATTTTTTTGAGTTGTTTTTATTTAGAATTAGTTGCTGTTTATTATAATTTCTTTTTAGGTTTCTGATTAATTTATTACAATAATTTCGATATCTACGGTAAGTTATTTTTAAAATTTCATTATCAGGGTCTAATTTTAGCTTTTTCTGCATGTTATTCCTATTTCTGACACATCGTAGAATGCCCAAAGTCATCCATGGCTTAACTACACGATATTTGCATGTAATGATCTTAGTGACTGTATGTAAATCTAAGGTTTGTCTTATTTTACTTAGTAAGAGCTCTATAATCATGTTGGGGTTGTTTAATGAAGTTAAGTCAGCCACCAATGTGCTATCTCTTAGAGTAGCTATCGCCTTATCGTAATCAATGAATGTTTTTGTCTTAGTGGAAGCACCTGACTTTGGTATATTGGAGAGCCTTAAGAATATGGTGGAGTGATCAGTGACAGAAGTATTTATTACATTTATATTTGCGGAATGTTTATTTTTGTCTAGTCTCAGCATAAAGTGATCCAGACAATTACCATACCGTGTAGGTAGTACATGGCCAGGTAGCAAGCCGTGCATAGCCAGCATGTTTAAATAGTAAAGCCGGTTATTACGCTCCTGCTGCGGAGCATCATTTCTGTCAATCAGGTTAATGTTAATATCCCCGGTTATAATTAAATTAATACAATTTTTCAAAGATGTTAAATGTCGGTCTAATGAGTCCGAGAAGGGCTCGGAATTAGTATGTGAAGGGGACCGGTATATTCCTAGCACGGTAACTCCACAAAATAAAATTTGGAGGCAGGATGCATGTGTTAGAATAATTTCTTTGACATTGACACTGTGTTTTCTAGAAACATAGATAACAACACCATCACATTGGTTTATATGGTTTGTAGTCGAATAAGAAGTGTAGTTCTCCATTTGGGGTATTGGTTTATCACTATCTATTCTACATTCAGTTAAAATTATCAAATCTGCTTCAAAATTAAGCTGGGCAAGGGTGAGTTGGAAATCATCTAACTTGCTGTATACCGACACAATATTCTGAGAAATTATTTTTAAATCATTTTTATGAAATTTAGGGGATTGGTTACATATGTCATGAACATCACATAAGCTAGAATTAGCCACCTCACTATTGTCAATTTCTGTTATCAATGAGATTACGTTATCCATAATTGGATGGAATTTTAAATAAACCATTCATTTTATTAGCTTGTTGGTTATGAAGTGTGTTAAATAGTCTACTTATTATGAAAGTATCGCGTACTGATAATGTGTGAATATGTTTGGAGAAGGTGTGTGTGTAGTAGTGTAGGGCCGAATCCAAGCCTTTGTTAATAAAGTATTTATGTGTCTTGGTAGTAGTAATGAGTAATGTGTGTACAATCGGGAACAAAATTTGATAAAAGAATAACATAAGATATTTTACTATGTAGTTAAAAGGATGTGGTTTGGGTGTTATTGGGGCAATATGTAAAACTAGTATGAAATAACATAATATGGTAAAACAAAAATATAAAATGGGCCGAGCAAGCAAAGACAGAGAGAGATAACAAGGTTCAAGAATTAAGTCTAGTCATTGCTCTCCTAGTAGTTTTTGGACGATTGCTTCATTATTTATAGTGATAATGGGTGAATTTTCAGATTTTCTGACGTAGACACGGCCATAGGAAGTCCAGCAAAACTTATAAGATTTAGATCTCATTAGATCTCTAGCAAGGAAGTACAGCCGAGCCCTGGAGGCGGTCAGCTGTTCTGCTACGTAGACAGGGATATTTTCTTGACCTTGTGATTTTAATCCTAGGTGTTTAGCTCGTAATTTATCCTTGTTCTTCAAGTTGTATGTTTTACAGGCCTGTAGAAACTTCATTTTTAATAAGGTAGTGCTTAATTCAACTATTATAGGGGAACTAGCATTTCCCTCCCTCTTAAATCTTATCCTGTAAATATCATTAATGTCTTTTTCACTCAACTGACAGTTGACTGATTTAGCCAACTCTAAGGTCATAATTATAAGGTCTTCTTTTGTTTCCTTATCAGCCTTGGGTGCATTTTTTATTTCAATGTTATTCTTCAATCTATCTCTTTTTAAGTCTTCTAGCTGTCCCTCCAAAATAGAAATATGTTCCTTGTCCTTTTTCCTTTCTATTTCGAGAAGTTCTAACTTCTTTTTAAGTTCTACATTCTGTTCAGCGAGGAAGGACATAGTTGTCTGGATATTTGTGTTTGTCTTACTTATTTCGGTAAGAGTGGATTCAAGCTTTTTGGAGCCACTTTCTTGCGATTTAAACATTGTTAAAATGAGTGTTTTTATCTCTTCTCTAAAAACGTCAAATCGGTCCACATTCGTATCATCTTCTCTTCTTCTCTTGTTTCTCAAGGCCACATAGTTGGGAGGAGTGATTTGTTCCATTTCCATACCAATTTGATCAATGGCAGATTCAGATAGTGACTTATCTCCAATAGGATTCATCCTTCGATAGTGGGGTGATCGGGCGCAGTACCAGGAGCGCACGTAGTAATTAGATGGTTGCTTGACTACACTTCACTTTGTTTATGTTCTCCTAGTAGACAGTTATATTTATTTTTCGATTTGAATTTATTAAAATTAAAATACAAATAAAAATAAAGCACTCAGCACGTCTACACCTTATGGCGATCCGGGGGGAAGAGGAAAAATGACGACGATTATTTTATGTTTTTGCAAATACCAAGATATTTGCATAACATAATAAATGATAGTTTAATTACAAATCATCCACCGTTTTTATTGATGGATACTTAGCAAATAGGATGTTCGGCTGTAACCATACCACTTATGTAAACGTCAAGGAAATCCAATATGACGGACAGGCATTACGCGGATGCCAAGTGGGCCGAACTGAGAATGCGGAAAGATTAAGGTGTTTTATGAAATTTCATATTTCAAGCACTTATGGTATGTTTTGATAACCTGCTTTCCATTTCGACGGATTTTAGCCGGCTTCTGTCGCCACCTAGATTACAAATTGATTTATAACCTAAGTATATATCTTAAAATAGTTTTAAAACTAGGTACTCTTGTGATTCTGTGCTTGACATACGTTAATGCGATTTTTAAATAAAGAATTGAAAAGACGAGCTGGATTTCTTTACATGTTAACATTAACATATGCATGTATTAATTGCACACATGGATAGCCAAATCCGATGATTTCAATCTCCTGGATATCCCTTAGAGGAGAAGGCTTGAGTTCGAGATGTTGTAGAGCTGTTAATCACTACGCCAACACTGCTCAAACAAAGGGTAGGTTCATCATTCACGTAACTGAAAAAATATACCGACTCGTGTCTTAATGATTTTGTTGTTGCGTTAATGTTTACGACCTCACGAAAAGTGTTATGTATACGTATCAGTATTTATTAAAGGGGACTTAGACAAATATTCGCGTAATCTAGTTTTTCAGGCAGTTTTTATATATATATATATAACTTCCCGTAAATGAGTACACTTCAATCACCCACAACTTGGCTCCAGACGCTGGAAGCTAATTGTAGTCGACCATGAATTCTTCGAATATTAATTTCTAGTAATATAGGTCAGGAGTACATCGATAAAATGCAATGCAGATAATGCTAAAAATTATCTACTACAACCTACTATCATTTTAATTATCTGACTCTGAGATATATCATACCATACAATTTTTTTTAAAGTTATTGCAAGAAATTTGATTAATTCGATTATTAATAAGAAAATGTCTGTTTAAATATATAAATCAAACAAAAACCTATTTAAGCAACTACGAGAGTGATTAAATCCTGTTCATCCTTATTTTATTATTCATTCTTGTCTTGGAAAATCTTGTCGCATTTTGATTGTGGTAAAGTGTTTAATTAAATTGTTTTAGTTTGATACAAATATATTTAAAGAAAAAACTTTTTAACCGGATTAAAGTTATGTATTATTATAAATTTACAAGTATTTAACATAATTTTAAATGTATAATAATACATAACTTTGATCCGGTTAAAAAGTTTTTTCTTTAAATGTGTAAAGGTTATGTTAATCAAAGACAATACTATACAAATATATTACCTTCTAATGCAGAGCAGTCTTAATGAAGAAAATCCAATATCACAATAAAGTTGTATCAAAGTAAAAGGTTTCCTATTACTATCGTTTCTGAAAAACATACATAATCAAATTACCCCAGATAACGCTTAGTCGAGTATGACATTGTAGGCTCTCGTGTTTTAGCCACCTGCTTCTTAAAACTCATCAAAGCAGTATATTACTGTAAGTGTTGATCTTGATAGCACATATCCGCAGGATATTAATGCTAAACACGATTTCCCCAGTATTTTGGCTTTATTTCAATATAAATTCGTCATCTTGTTAACATACCTTATTTTATTTCAGTTTTGTTGCGACAAATTGCTGTCTTTTCTATATGTTCTGTCAGATTTGAAAATGAGTCGCATATGTTGTTGTGATTAAAGATTTTCAATTTAGAAATGAAATATTAAGTAAAGTAGAAATTTACTGTTTTTTTTTTCAACCAATGTCGGTTGGATATGATGTACCTTTGTTACCTGAGTCTTAAGTATCTCAAAGATAGGAGAAATTATCTTCAGTATATTATATTTTTAATCAGCTTAAACAGGATGCACTGATTCGATCTTCTGGAAGCACTATTCGGTAGTGAACAAAGTTTTTAAAGGAATTTGTAATGTTGTTCATGTTACGTACGACTCATGATATTTGTTTAATACACAAAAGTACTGAAATTAATTTATAGTTTATTTACTTGACCGAAATCTGAAGATTATGAGCACGTAGAAATATAGGTCAATTATAAATACAGAAATGTTAGGATGTACCTTCGTACACTAGACTTTAATGTGTATATGAATCTCTAAAACATCTTTATTATAATATATTGTAAACATAAACTTGTTTCTATATATTCCTCTAGTATGCATACACGAAAGTCGAGGTGCTATGACTGCTATGCAATGTGTAGAACTTGGCTTTAGTTAAAAATACATATATCTTTGCAACACCTTTGAGATAGAGAGATTTACGAAAAGAAACTTTTTACTCGTGCAATGTTTGTTTAAAGGCTGTGAACTAACAAGTGTTTCACTATTTGCTTTGATAGAACATAATTTTACGTTCAAAGTGTTCCGTCTAAAAGAAATGATCTATTCGTTTCTTCGTTATATTTATGAGTCCATTAACATGGTTTTGGCGATATCTGGAGCAAATTCATTCATCACTTTACAAGAATCTTCAGTTAAATGCTGTAAATTATTGTTGGAACGTGAATATTTTTACGGGAATGAAGATATTAATCTTCAAAGAGATTTCCTATTCTTGAGAATATAAACATTTGAAGAGCAAATTATCATAAGGTATACTTTAGAAACATATATGACATAAACATAGACATAACATTTATTACATACGAAAACACACACACATAAACACACAAAATAACAATACTCAAAGAAAAAAAAAATAAGACACGTCAAAAACAAAAAAATAAAAAATTCCCTTTTCCCATTCGGTTCGCTTCAAGTGTGCAATGTGTGTGTGCTGTGGTTGTAATTGGCCCTGGCTCAGCATTATGCTAAGGAGCAGAATGTTCCACAGCGCTGGTCATTCTGCCAGAAACCACAGCAGCTAGTTTGCGCCTCAGTAGCAAAAAATAAAAAAAAATAATACTAAGTAGAAAATAATAGTAATAATATTAGAGTTAGCAGTGTAAGTAATGAAAATCATATGAAAGGGTGTATAGTAAATAAAATAAAATTAAAAGTTAAAAATAAGAATAATTGCACTAATAGATATTAAAAAATATGTCGGTATATCACGCGACGCTGAAACATTACCGCGATAATTTCGGTGACAGCATAACCTATGTCAATTGTCAACCAATTAAATAAATATATACAATGAGAACTATTAAATTATCCATTTTAAATACTTGATAACAGGCAATACCATAAAACAGTTGAATATCATGCGTACTCATTAAACCGTCAGCGTGATCACATTATCTGGCTAATTCGAGAAACGTCCGATGCCAAGTATTTTTATGATTTTTCTAAATATTCAAACTATAATAAACAAGCAGTTTTATATTTGTAGACGACATGAAATGTTATGTCAGATGATTTGAGCTGTGACGTTTGCGGATTTAAATGGACTAAATTACAGTCCGTTACAAGTGAATTTAACAAATATTTTGCTTTCAAAGTTGATATAATAGAAGTTAAGGAAATAAGCGTACCCTTTCTTAAATTCTGGATGATCCGTCAATATCACGTGAACATTTTGTTCATTAACGAGTTTTTATTATAAAAGAAAATTGTAAATACTGTATACGTTTTATTGTAAATAAACAATGTAACTTAAAAAAAGAATATTGTCTTTGAATTGTTTCGTGTTGGTAGGGTACAGAAAGTCGATCACCCTTAGAAAAAATGTCTAGAATGTGGAAGAAAAACTGTATTTATAATCAAATATCTTTATCACAGATAATTCGTAGTAGGTCATAAATCTCTCTCGCGTCGCCCAATAGTATTTTTTTTAACTATCCACGTATTACGTCACATCCTAAATCACATGCTCGTGGAACTCGTCGCTCGTCGAACATAAACATAGATCGATTATTTGAAATTTATGTTATTTTAGAATGGTTGAGACATCCGTTTTTATTCTCATTTATATATGTCACATATATAAGACTGATTTTTAGAATAAGGAGCATGCGATTTATTTGAAAAAAAAAAAAAACACCTTTTGTATTAGATTTTTGACTTAGAACAATTCACTATTAAATAAGTGAATTTAATATAGTTCTTGGCACGTAAAAAATTAATCAGTTTTCTCAGATTTCTGTATATGTTTCATGATATTTTTTTTTATCAATCTAATAGGCAAGTAGGTGACCAGCATCCTGTGCCTGATACACACCGACTTTTTGGGTCTAAGGCAAGCCGGTTTCTTTACGATGTTTTCCTTAACCGTTCGAGCGAATGTTAAATGCGCACATAGAATGAAAGTCCATCGTCGAACCTACGATTTCAGGAATGAGGGTCGCACGCTTAAGCCAGGCCAACACTGCTGCACCTATCTTAGCAATATTTGACGCGGGAGATTTGGATGAAAGTAGGAGCTTAATACATATGATTAAAAATACCTTAAAGACGACTTCGTACCTAAAGAACTTCAGTTAATCCATTCAATTAATAATCTAATAATAATGTACATAACTTGCCGAGAATAATCAATAAAATAAAAATAATCGAAGACTATATAAAACAAAAGCCACACAACCATACACCAATTATCGTAGCAATACCTAACAATCAACATTTAAAGTAAATCAATGGCGCTAATGGAACTGTGGAATTCTCTTGTCGGTGGTAACAAGGAGTCAGACTGGAGTGAAGTAGCGTCTCTATACCTCGATAACCGTAAAAAATACTTCTCAGTGTCCGAAATAGATAAGGAAGAAGTTCCTATAGTGTTTTCTGAGGGTCATAAAATCAGCTTCAACAAAACTGGACTGGGATTGGACTATACCCCTCTTAACTCTATCACAATATTTCACATTGATACTAGGAAAGGTGTGTATAACCTTAGTTTAAAACGATTCAGAGATTTATTCCCTTATTATTATTGTACATACTCGTATATTTACGTACCCACCTTTGCACATGTTTGTCTAATAACAAATAAAACCAATAATTCATAACATGGAATGCACGACATAGATGTATAAGTACATATAATATATTAGTGTACAATCGTACTTTATACATTTGCATTATGAAATAGTGGGCGAAAAACAGTACTGATTCTTGTGCAAATTTCGATCATTACAAACTTTATGTATCTATGCCGTGTGTTTTATTCATCTCATTAATATTCATCTATATATTTCAGCGGAAGTAAAAATGCCCAGCGGTAACGTCGATCAACCTGTCATTGAAGACAACAGGGATGGTACTGTGAGCATCAAATACGAACCAAGAGAGGAGGGAGTACATGAATTGTATGTTAAGTACAATGGAGAACATGTTCAAGGTAATGAAACACTTTCTAATAGGTCAGAAATATTTTTTTTTTCAAATTATATGATAAAAAGGATGATTATAAACTTGACTTGTAATATTCCATATTAAAGGTTCACCATACAAGTTCCACGTGGACTCTATTCCCTCCGGATACGTGACGGCATATGGAGCAGGTTTGATCAGTGGCGTCAGTGGAGAGCCTAGTCTGTTCACCATCAGCACTAAGGGAGCAGGATCTGGAGGTCTGTCGCTGGCTGTAGAAGGTCCTAGCAAGGCTGAGGTAAGCTATTTTGAGTTGAAGGTGACTCTAAGAATAATATAGAAACTATTAGATGGATATATATTGAAGCGATTTTTATTTGAAAATTTTTGCGTTTTCGAGTAATTGCGGAAAAACATTTTTTTTTAATTTAGCCCTTGCTGGGTGTTGCGGCAAGAACATTTAGAAATATTGTTTTTATACCATTAAAATGATATTATATCAAAATTGCAACTAAAAAACACTGTTCGCACTATACAAACAGTGTCGTTATATCAAATATGCTTCTTAAGCCGGGTCCACATTTGTAGCATTTCGGTGTATCGTATCTCCGTTGCGTGGCTTCCGCGCGTATCATGATCGTTAGTTTGGACGCAAAATGATACCCGTTTATGATACATGCCGTAACTGATACGGCCCGATCCGCACTAAGCGCGTATCTTGATACACCTCGTATCCGATACGCGTATCACGATCGGTGGTATGGACGTATTTTGATACTGTATCACGATACTGTATCGCGATACGATACGTGATACACCGCGAACCATCCTGTGTCGGTTTTTTCGCGATCATCAAAGGGAATACACAATATCAATGGGTAACATTCGAGTGAAATTTTTGTATTTTCCGCTGGTATGCTGAAATTTTAAATCTCGCATCAATGGTATTTCACTTTCTAAACACTTCCAGCGCCGTCTACGTCTAGATTTAACTTTTTTTGAAATACTATTAATGATAATATAACAGGCGCTAGTCACCGCCAAACTGTGAGCAATTGCTGACATGGCTAAACCGTTTGGGAACGAAGACATGACTGAACATTACGAGAAGGGAAAGGTGCACTGAAAGACACGCGCATCATGATACATCGGAAGAAAAGTGAAGCGTCTATATTTGTAAAGTTAAAGCCGATACACTGACATGATACAGCATTTGATAAGTTTGGACGCGTTTTTTACAAGATACGCCTTAAATATACGACATGGACAAAATGAGCGTCCATATTTATGATACAGATACTAGATATGATACGACTGATCGTGATACGTCAACATGCTACAAATGTGGACCCGGCTTTATCTGATTACCCAATTTCCCCTTTGAAAAATATCCTCCATAGACAGATTTGATAGACCAACTCCTAATTAGTTTTTTTTCTCTTTTATGACGAAGCTATCTTTCTGTTATTTTCAGATAACATGTCACGACAACAAAGATGGTACAGTGGCTGTATCATTCCTGCCTACGGCACCGGGCGAGTACAAGGTATCCGTTAGATTTGGAGACAAGCACATCAAGGGATCTCCTTTCTTAGCCAAGGTTTGTTTTTATCAATATATGAAACACACATTTTTCAATATAATCACATTTGTTTGTAATTGCAGATAGGAGTAATTTTAAAATCTTTTACTAATAGTCCTAACGATTAAGATTTTTTTTTCTATTGTAACCTTATTTATAAACATACTATGAACTGTTTTGTTGTTATCTCTTGAGGCAATATAATACTTTGAATAAGATCAAAAGACATTGGATACGGTAAAATCTAAGAAGATTCTATTAGCAAGAAAACAAGGTAGTCTTGTGTATGTCATACCACCCTTCAACTGACCTTGACATTAAAAATGACTAAATAAGTAAAAATATTATTCCAGGTGACAGGAGAAGGTAGAAAGAGGAACCAGATCTCGGTTGGTAGCTGTAGCGAAGTAACGCTACCAGGAAAGATTAGTGACAATGACATTCGCAGTCTTAACGCTTCTATACAGGTTTGTTTGACGTCCCAAAATATAACTAGGCGTAAGGTTTTGTTTGCTTTTTGGTTTTATCTGGTGGCATAGACGCCCTGGGAGTTAACAAATAAGCCACAAATGCCTTCTATATAAATATATATTAAAATAAAAATAAAAAAATTGACGGCTCATTGGTCTAGTGGTTAGTACCCCTGACTGCGAATCCATGGGTCACGGGTTCGATCCCCGGCTGAGACAAACGTCGATGTGATAAGCAATTGGTGTTGTGCTTAGGTCTTGGGTGTTTAAATATGTATTTATATGTCTATCTATCTATAATATGTATGTATATCCGTATCAGTACCCATAACACAAGCTTCGCCAGCATGGGACTAGGTCAATTGGTGTGAATTGACCAATCATTTATACAAAAAAATTTTTTTTATTATAGAACATAAGATACAGGTTTCTCTTATTCCACGTTATTAAATTTGAATCTGTAGGCATCCCTACTCATCGGCAAAGAAGCCGAGAGAAAAAGCCGGAGTAAAAACTCTCGGTACTCTTTAAAAATAGCAAATCATCAAACAACACTGATTTTAAAACAAATATCGCAATATTAGATCATAGTATGTATTATTTTGAAAAATAATAGTTTATACAAGTGGCGATTTGGATAATTTAAAAACTTTGTAATTTAAGAAATAAATAAATGTATAAAAATAATTAAATAATAAATAATAAATCCTTTATTTGCCAAGGTACAAAATAAAAAAATTGAACAACAAGAAAAATCCGCACAATCAGCCATATATAAATAGGCAGGCAAATGTCATAATAAGAAGCTAAGTCATTTATAAGTAATTGTCAAACTTATGTTCTAAATATTCGGTCAAGCTATAAAATCAGGCAGCGATCTAACTTCTAGGAAGGTGATTAAATATTCTTACAGCCATGGCGTAACAATTTTTGGAATATAGCGCGGTGCAACATGCAGGCACCCGCAGCCGTTAAGAGTTGTGATCGTGATTTGTACAAATAAAGATCTTCAAATAATAAAAGCAAATATTTTTCAGGCACCATCAGGCCTAGAAGAACCATGTTTCCTCAAACGATTGCCTTCTGGTAATATCGGTATTAGTTTTACTCCCCGCGAGGCAGGACAGCACGTCGTGTCGGTGAAGAAGATGGGTGTTCACATCCAAAATTCTCCATTTACTATCACCGTCCAGGAACAGGAAGTTGGTGATGCTAAGAAAGTTAAGGTAAGATAATCTAAATTAACAAAAATGTATACTTTCTTCTTTCGATAACACATTGTCATCATACATTCTGTTGTAAAGAAAAGAATCGTCAATGCGAGCTAGTTTATACGGCAATTTTATATTTATTGTATATTTTGATGATTTTACCTATCAAACGAGCAAACGAGAGCTTTATTTAAAAATATTAAGCGCCGTATAATATATGGATAACAGCTCCATATTATTTAGTTATATAACACTGAATACGATAAAAAGTGCATCATAATTCAAGCAAACTGTGAGGTTGCATTAGGATTTTGGTTTATATTTTCATTTCAAGAAAAATGTTGGTGCAAACGCATACACCTACCCAGTTGTTTAAAATAAATTAATTGTTTTTAAAATTAGAACTCAAATTTATAATGTATTGACAGTTTGTAATTTCAAAATTAGAATTTTAAACTCAGATTTTAATTGGCAGGTATCAGGCAGTGCCTTGAAAGAAGGCAAGACCCAAGGCGAGAACACCTTCTCTGTGGACACCAGGAACGCTGGTTATGGTGGTCTTTCTCTATCTATTGAAGGTAAAATTCTAACTATAAAATGGTTCTTAGTTATCGACTTAATTAGGAAGTTTATTCATATCTCGTAAAAAATATTATAGTAGGTTTTTTATATATTTTTTTTTAAACCGCTGAATTGCAGGGTTTAAAGTACATATATTTCCTATATAATGACTTTTTTCTCATAATATGCAAAAAGTATACTAAGATTTAAAAAAAAAACTCTAGACCTATAAGTAATATAAATAATAAATAAATCTAGATTAGTTCAACAATATTTTGCATAATATAGAGATAATATATAAGATAAGCAATTGTTACCAATTAACCGTAGTGATATTTATAAATAAGTGTTTAGGTACCACACATAAATATAAATTATATTTTATTTACTACCCAATAGGACCCAGTAAAGCAGAAATCCAGTGCGCGGACAGCAAAGAAGGAGTACTATCTATCAGCTATAAGCCAACTGAGCCTGGTTACTACATCGTCAATTTGAAATTCGCTGATCATCATGTAGAAGGATCGCCATTCACTGTCAAGGTGAACTAAAAAAATAAAAAAAAATATTAGTAGCGCTACAACCTTTTTTTAGGACTGATTTCTGTATCTGTTTCTTGATCATTTGTCAATCTTCACCGTTCGAGCGTATGTTAAAATGCGCACGTAGAAAGAAAGTCAATTGATGCACAGCCAGAGATCGAACCTACGACCTCAGGGATGAGGGTCGCACTCTGAAGCCACTAGGCAATAACTGCTTTCATGTGAACTATAAACAGTTTTACATCGGATATATAGTAAATATACACTGTTTTTCTAAAGTATAACAGGGGTTACAAGGAAACCTAATATTACTACGCCTGATTATGGATAATACCAATTAAACACATTTTATTGCACTTTATTATGCAGAAGCAATGGTATTAGTGAAAAGTATCAAAAATTTTGGTTGGTTTTAGTAAAGAAAATTGTTATGGCGGCCATATATTTAATCTTTTAGTTTTGTTTTGTGTATTAAAGTTATATTCGAGATAGAGATAAATAGTTTAAAACGCTACACATTCAATAGCAAAAGAGTTAATAAATATACATTTGTAATGAGAAAATCCGTCAAATTTCTCATAAGAAAGATAATATAAGTTATACAAACGTATTTTAAGCTTACAAAATACGGATTTGTAACTCATACCAACTTCATAAACTTTAAAGTAAACACTTAAAGTAAACTATTTTCACTCTAATTTCAATTTTTGAAATAATAATGTTACAGGTGTCTGGTGAGGGCAGCAACAGACAGCGAGAGAAGATTCAAAGACAGCGTGATCCCGCGCCGCTCACTGAAGTGGGAACTAACTGCAAACTTACCTTCAAAATGCCTGGTAATTATTAGTTTTTATAGGAATGCAGATAATAACTATATTCTCTTATATTTATTACTTCAGTTTCACAAAATTCGTAAAACGTCACTATTTATTTCTTGGGAAGCCTATACATCAATTATAGTCAGGTTTGGAAATGGTTAATGTTATACATACAAAGTAATTAAAGTTAATCAGTTTTATTGATAACCCAATTACAATTATGGCTTCATATGAAATAGAATCCAGGACCCCCAAGCGATACGCCCAATTTCAATAAAAATGACATTATGCAAAAGGGCCAAAGATTTCCGCATTTTTTATAAGAAGACTTTATTGTATTACGGTGTAAACTCCATGCAACTCCCTCGATTTAACGACAAACCCCTTAATGCGTCGAAATCACTCGGCTTTGGTTGGTTTAGCTTGTCTTCCATACAGTGATACACTCTACATGGCATTACACCCACCCTCAATAACGACAACAATTAAATACTAAAAAGTACTTTTAAAGTTGCCGAAACTAGTTAAAACTGTGGAGCTGTGTACGTCTACTAGCGAGAAATAAACTCGAATGTCAGTACTCATCATACGTACCAAACTTTCTAAGAAATTTACAAATTGCGCATACTTGCATGTGGTTTATTACGAAGATGTCTAATATCGCAAGATATGAATTAAATAAGTAAAGAAATACAACCTAACCTCTGGTACAGTACAAAAATAACAGACAACTAATAAATATTAAATTTTAGCCGGCAACGCACTTGCGAGCCTTCTGGCAGTGTGAGTGTCCATGGGCGGCGGTATCACTGCACATCAGATGAGCCTCTGCCCGTTTGCCTTCTATTACATAAAAAAGACAACGCAGTAGCGTTCAAATATGAATTGTTGTCAATTATGTAATTACTAACACTAGTTTGAAATAAACTTTTTTTTTTCTAATACAGACCCTTGAGTGTTGTTATATAGAGTTTACACCTGCGTCACAGTAGTGTTGACGTGTACTTTAAATAAACATACATAACTCATGTGTATTTTTCAGGCATCACATCCTTTGATCTGGCTGCAACAGTAACCAGCCCTGGAGGTGTCTCTGAAGACGCAGAGATCCAGGAGGTGGAAGATGGGTTATACTCCGTGCATTTCGTACCTAAGGAATTGGGTGTTCACACTGTGTCTGTCAAATATAGGGACATCCATATTCCCGGTAAGAATGTTTTTAAACCTTTAAAAACAAAATTATTTTGTTAATTTAAATTTAATTTACCAAACTATAAATCATATATTGATATTATATCTAACCAAAATCAGCTACTAGGTGTTTATACCCAAATTATATATAATTTTGGAAAACTATAAATGGGTAACTGGTTTGGAAAACTGTAAAACTAAGAAAACCCTTTTTAATTATTGCTTTAAAAAAAATTTAAATCCTGTTTTATTTTTAACCAGGATCTCCCTTCCAATTCACCGTGGGTCCACTTAGGGATTCCGGTGCTCACTTGGTGAAGGCTGGAGGAGCTGGCCTTGAAAGAGGAGAGGCTGGAAGATTCAATGAGTTCAATGTTTGGACAAGGGAGGCTGGGGCTGGACAACTTGCCATCTCACTTGAGGGTCCCAGCAAGGTTAGACTAATTAGTCGTCTCAACGAGAATATATTATGAAAGACGTTTAAAAGGCTTACTTAATCCTAATAATTAAACTGTGTATGCTTATAGTTTTTATAAATACTTATTAAAAATGTAAAAATGTTCACTGGTTTAAAAAAATTAACTTGCTGCGACTGTGTTACAGTTTTTTCTTAGACTTCTGTTATCGTCTGAACTGTTACATGCGCTATGAGATCAAAATATTATAGTATAATAGTCTTCATGCACATTGCTTCGTGATACCTTAATTATAGTATGAACTCTACAAATATATTTAAACCCTAAATCATTGGTCGAACTTTTTAATTTTCTTTTGACAAAGCAGATGGTTAGTAAATTTAAAGTGTGACGATTAGGTATATAGCTACTTGTAGTTTTAAAATGTATGTTTATTTTATTTTAGGCTGAAATTGACTTCAAGGATCGTAAGGATGGGTCCTGCGACGTATCTTACAAAGTTGATGAGCCTGGTAAGTAATTGTTATTACTATATTATAAGTTATTTATTTTAGTTAGTAACAGGAATTAGGTATTATGCATTATTTAATCGTGCTCAAGGTGACGAATTCCATATTAATATGCTCGAATAACTGTTCAAACAATCGGTAACGTGCCATATCAAAAGTGTATGGTAAACTTTCAAGCCGTTTATGGACACATGTTCAGTAAATACTTTGAAAATAAACAATATTAATCATGTCGGTAAATGCAAAATGAGCGTATAATTTACGCGCTGTTATCGTGTCCATCGAACTTTGCAATTCAAATTCCATCCACCCCGCGGTGGATACTATAAAAACATACAAACACTGAAATGCACTTCATAAATAAAGTGACTCGTTTCGACCACGCCCAGCCGCCATTGGCCAATGGAATCCTTGACCATAGCGCGGCAAATACCGCGAGCCATTTTGACAGATCGATTTTTTTATTTATTTTTTCTTAGCGATAATGGCTGCGTTTTCAGCCAGTGATTACTTGAATTTACGATAGAGTTTTTACTAAGGTTTGCGATAATTCGTAAGGTTTTTCGAAACACGTTCTTATACGTGAAATACGTTTATTGTGGTACAACCATTTGCTAAAGAAAATTTAAATTTATTAACAATGCGAGTTTTTATAGCGTCATTGAGAAAGTCTTGAAGTGTTTTTGGAAAAATTTGCCACAACATGTCGATTCTTGCTTTTTTAAATTGTCAGATAAAATATAAACAAGCAAACGTCTACTCTCAGTGATTATATAAAATTGACCTTTACGTATTTTAACGTAGATACTACCTACCTAAAGTAGGTATATCAACGTGAAGTTATATACTGATGAGACTTTAAGTGTATTTTTTGGTCTGCAATTAACAGTTCTCGTACGAGGAACGAAAACATCTTAAGGAATTTAATATGACTTAGAAAATCCACGACGTGTGTCGGTCAAAAGGATGATCAGCTACTTATCATAAATAAAATACATTAATTCAGTGATAAAAGAAAATGTATCTAATAGAATTTTACTAGATATACTAAAAACTATTAAAAAACATTTTCAACCGCTGAAAAAGGTATAACAACATCGACACTTAATTTACACCACAATAACCCAAAAAAGCAGAAATAATGAAGGATGTAAATGGGCGCTCTTACTGCTAAAAGCAATTTCTTCAGGACGTAAAAAAAATAAACATAAAATAATTAAAAACATAACTACTTAATATAAAATTACACGCAAGATAAAAAAAAAACAAATAGCTTTATAGTAGTTATTGTGATATTAATTCTTACATTATGCAAATAAAATTCAATTATGGCTACATCTGCACATAATCACTGTTTGATATAACGATAAACAGATGCAATATTTGCATAATATTCTGTATCTGTGGTTAGGTGGGTTGCGCTTATATATTTTAATCATATTACAATAATGAACAAGTAAGATGTATTGTGACTGTGGCAATGACGTTGGAGATTTTAATCATACCTATATACTTCGCCTGTACTCGACATGACCGTTCCGCTTTTATTTCCTCACTTTTATCCATTAAAATTCCTTTTCCTACTTCAATTTCTGTCCTTTTATCTAATATAAATATTGATGTATATAGAATTTTAAATTTATCTGATCCTTTTCCAAATTCCGCTCCAATTTCTAATCCAATAAAATAAATCTAATAACGCACTTCCTAACTTTTTTGCATGGCTGACGCACAAACTGTGCAGGCCAAGAAATGGGAAAAAAAGTAAGATGTCGAAAGGTGCTAATAGTTTTCAGATATGACATAAAACCTAAATTCTTATTAGATTCTTGCAAGATTACACCGCCCAGTGGCATAACTATTTATGTACCTCAGATTGCTGTATCAGTTTAATTATAGGCAAATAGATCTTTATTCGGTCATGACGACAATTTGAGGGTCTAAGGTAAGACGTTTTCTCACCGTATTTTGTTGCTCTGAAAGAGCCGGTACTAATTACGCTGATAGAAACAAATTTTGACAAGACGGATATCGAACGCACGAACACAATGTTAAGTAACATAATTAACGACTAGCTTAACCGTACTGCACTTTTTTGCGAAACTTTACAAGAAAACACTGCAATTTTACAAGATTTACGCGGAAGAATTCGATTTAAATTAATAAAATCAAACCGATTATCAAAAGCCTGTATACGAAAGTTTTTATGTTATCTATTACACAGAAGAATACGTGAAATATATTTAAAAAAATATATATTAAAAAGAAAAATTTTACAATAATCTTTATTATAAAAGATACACTACTTGTTATAATAGCTGAAATGATCAAAAATTGATCATCTTGTATATATATATATATATACTTTGAGATTTAATTTTTTAATTAATAAAAATCAAACAAGTTTAACGACCCTTTGTCTCACAGACTTAAGTCATTATTCATGTGGATGTTAAAAATTTCCAACAGCGATACACTTATGAAGTATGCCAACGTAAAAAGACGCCGTTCTTTGACGAATATTTGGCGGAATTTTTTATCGTTTGAAACACAATGGGGCCGGACAAATTCTGTTTAGAGCTCGGATTCCTTTCCTTTGGTGTTTAAGAGTCATTTTAATTGACTATGGGGATAGTAAAAAAGTTAACCCTGGCTATGATGGAACGCCGGCGATTGTAAATTTTTACGAGTATATTGTTTGTATTGATTATTCCGAAATTAAACAACAACGACAATTCAACAAAACTGCTTAGATTTACAAGGAAACGCTTAAGTACAAAGCGTATAATGTTTTTAATATTCTTAGCTCGTAACCACCGGGCGCTTCAAACTTTTGATACACATATTTGACACTACAAGCATTGTTGGCCTAGTGGCTGAGGGTGCGACTCACATACCCGAGGTCGTAGGTTCGATCCCGGATGTGCACAATGGACTTTCTTTCTATGTGCGCATTTAATATTTGCTCGAACGGTGAAAACATCGTGAGGAAACCGACATGTCTTAGACCCAAAAAGTCGACGGCGTGTGTCAGGCACTGGATGCTGATCACCTACTTGCCTATAAGATATAAAAATGATCATGAAACATAATCAGAAATCTGAGACCTAAAGAGGTTGTAGCGCCACTGATTTTTTTTAATTTTATTTGACTCTAACATATTTTGCGTCATAAAGTAGAAAAGTCGAGTTTAAATTTTAGCTAGCGTTAATTACTCTTAAATCTTCATCAAATATTATGTATATTTATGTTATAGAAACAGTGTGTAGAAGTGTTTTCATAGAATCCTATTAGAAATTCGTAAATATATATTTGTAGATTCGAAGCTAGTTAGAATTACATTTACTGAATCATTACATTTAGAAATTTACAAATTGTCGTGTTAAAAGATATTTGAAATGAGACTAAGCTACTTGTAAGAAATATTAAATTAGGCGTACAACTTATTAATCTTGTTAGACCTATCTAACTTGACAAAAAAGTTTTTTTCAGTAAGAAAAAGTGACCTAAAAAGCACACTTGAAATGTAAATCTACAACAACAATATGCCTACCGCGTTGTAACAAGATTCAAGCGTAAAAAAACATCAGCCAAGCACGTATCGGTCTCTAAGAATGTCTACACATTCCAACTAGCTTTTGCTTTGAATAGATGGCATTTTAGATTATTATACTTTTTTTTTTATTTAGACTAGGTTTCCTATCCTTAGTTCCGTTTCAAAGCAAACAAACGTACCAACACTATCGGCAATTATTTCAGGCTATTTATAGACAAAAATTGTGTGCATGATAAATCAAATAATCTATTTAATACGCCTGCGTCTTGAACAAATTCAATTAATATAAATAACTTAAGTTAATTTTACTCGTGAACGTATAACAATTGTTGAACCTTGAACGGATCTCTAAAACTGTGCAGAATTTAAATATCTCGGCCCAAAGAAGAATTATTGTTACATCGTTAGTGGCTCATTTCAATCCAAAATACAGTTTTTATATTCTAATGAAGTTCTTATTGAATTTTTTACGTTTTCATCGAGTTTTTTGAACGATGCAAATAAGTCGGAACTTTGAGGATCGGAAGTGGATAATTTGTGTCACATGTGATATGTTATAGTGAAACAGGTGTTGCGCTTTTTTATTTACACAAAAATTATATTAAAATTATATTAAAATGTATTTTCAACATTCTTTAGTATGACGATGTTTTATGTTATCGCTTCACTTAGGTATGTATTGGTACATTTATTGACTTTCTCCGTGATAAGCGTGATTATTACTTATAAATTATCACCAATTGCTAATAAGTGATTTACATTTAGTTCGTTAGATTTAATGGTATTATCCTAGATACTGGGTTTAAAATTTTCTGGTCCCGTATCGGAGATTTTATGATCCATGGCAAAATTCGTATTGAATATGGTATGTTTGTTAGTCCTAGGTATCATTATATGATGATACAATAGGTTACATTCAGCCTTGCGATTCTGTAACTCACTTTTCGAACTCTCACAGCGGTTTTCGCCGTGGCGGTCGCGCTCAAATCAGTGGTGAAGCAGTCATTTTATGATTTGGAATTCTGATAAGGATGGACTAATCATTTACTTCCCAAGATCAAAGACACGCGAAAAAACTGAGCTATATCAGTAATAAAATTGACGAACTTTGCTAGTATTATTTCTTCATTACCCAATAACAGAGACAAAATCCTCTACACATTCATTCGACATCTTTGGTATACCTTAAGTAATATACAATCAGAAACCTCTAACACTTGCTTCTTTACAGGTGAATACCGCGTCGGCCTAAAGTTCAATGAGCAACACATCCCAGACTCACCTTTCAAGGTCTACATCAGTCCAGCAGTGGGTGACGCCCACCTGTTGGAGGTGGCCCAATTCCCTGATTCAGCACAAGTGGACAAACCCACCCAGTTCTACATCAGACTCAATGGGGCCAAGGGACAGCTCAATGGCACTGTGAGTAAACTGTCTTGTTTAGATAGAATTTACTATGAAAAAGAGTTCCGGTTTTTTCATACATATAAGATTACAGTTGTGTTATTGTGTCGTTAGTTAGGCTGTAGATTTTTTCTCCAATGTAACAAAAAAGTCGACAGCGTGTGTCAGGCACTGAAGGCTGAGCACCTACTTGCCTATTAAATTTAAAAAATGATCATGAAATAGTTTCAGAATTCTGAGGCAAAGACCTAAAAAGGTTTTAGCGCCACTGATTTTTTTTTAACATAAATGTGGATATTAACAGAACCTAAACGTCTTCTGTATGTAAAAAAGTCTGATATATCATTGCAAAAGGACGATGAAAAATTCTTGACTATAAAGTTTAACTCTTACGTAGTAAGTTGAAATTAAAAAATTATATTGTTCCTATTGTAACGGATAGGATTTTTATGGATAGCATTGGTACCTGGAAAAACACAGTAGCAAAGTGCTCGTGGTTTGCTTAAGTTTATCGGTGAACGGCTGATTAATCCGCATTTCTCTGTATACTGTACACGAATAAAGCTCCCAGGATTTGCTATGTATAGGGATTAACACGTGTAACACCACATTAAAAATGTATGCGGATTCAAATATTCTTTCCGCAATTCCGCGATTGTTCGCCCAAAGTAGGGGTCAGTTGATTTATCGTGGGAACATGCAATGTTGTATTAAAGATGCAGCTTAGTATACTATAATGCAGCTTTGCTTGTTTAGGTCGCTAGTTCCTAAACAATTACGGTCTAAGTACAATCCTCAATATCTACTGAATAGCCTTATCATTATCGTGTTCGAAATTACAAGTATTAATACAAGTTTTAGAAACTAGTTGAACCATAAATAACGTTTATAAAGTATGATTATCTTTGTATATATAATTCTACTGTACGTGTGTATGTAACTGAACTCCTCTTAAACGGCTGGACCGATTTGAATGAATTTTTTTGTATGCGTTTTGGTCAGCCCGGCAGATGGCGCTGCAGTCGGTACTTTCATACTTTGTTTAATATCCTAATCGCTTGATCATCTGTCGGGTCCTCTGGTAGTTTAGTATAATTTTAATATTAAAAAAAATCATTAATTTATAAATTCGTATTGCCTGGGAGATATCGCTCAATAGCGTTAAAGCTGAAGGTACGTAATGTTCAAGACTATAGTTGGTATATATTATATTTTACTTTCTTATGTGTGAAATGAATCAAACAGAATACATAGAAGTTATACATTTTAAAATAATTATTTTTTAATCATCAACACTGAAATGTTCCGTCCTGTGGCCCATTGTCGGTTGTCGGACCAATTTTCCGATTATAGAACAATATATCACGGGTATTGCAAAAAAATGTAATAAAACATCGGCCGCACGTGACCACAATATTTCATATAATATTTTATGAGTTGCCCGATGAATATATGAAAGTTTCGTGATGCGTTATTTAATATGGTAACACTTGTGACTGGCCAGTTACTTGATTTATTTCTTTCCAAGGGTCGCAGGTTTGATAAAAATTTTCGCCATTTGAAACAAAACTGCGACCTCTTCTAAAACGAATGAACATATAAATCCTCATAGAAAAAAAATGTAGAGGAAAATATATTTTATTTTCATTACAATATTATTAACTTACGAGTAACGTAAGCAACTTACAATAAATTCTTCACGCCCATTGAATGTTTAAAGTCCATACAATAAATTTAAGTGTTTGTTGAATACATTGGACGTCAGTTTACTTTAATGTTCAATTATCTAAACTAAAATGAAAATTTTCACTTTAGTAATTGGTGGAAAGTTGTAGAAGAATTAGTATAAAAAACTGAATGGGAAAATTCAATAATTTTTATAATATTACACAATTTCATTCGGTCAAATTAAAATATTTTTATTGCAGCAATGAAAATATTAAATACGTGTTTTTAACATATGTTTTTGTTTTTAACTTTTATATTATAAAATGTACTAGCATTAAATGTATCTAATATTACCGTACCGGATTTAGAATTATACATTATTTTAATAGAAATCGGATAATTTTATGTGCCATGGCTCAATTCACTTCAACCTATGCCATTATTATTAGCCTGATTGCTTTATAGCACTTTTAGTTTCCGTAAATGCTTATAGTGTCGCTAGACGGCCAAGGTACGGTCACCTATGGGGTTTTAAATGTAAAGGTACTTTATCTACAATTATAAATAAAATATTTTAGAATCGACAGAATCCTTATATTTTATTTCTTATATATATTTTAAGTATATTATTACAGTAATCTCCCAATAGAATCAAAAAATAATAAGTTCAGTTATATTCGTAGGATATTTGTTTCGATTGGTATATGACGCATAATTATAACTTAATGCGAATCATATTTATATTATTTAATAGAAAATTAACCTATATTTCCGAAAAAGTAGGTTAATAATCAGAATAATAGATGTTTTATTGCGTAATTTTAACCTTCAAAAGTTAAATGCATAGTGATGGCTATTAATAATTATGATAATTATAATTTATTACAATAATTAATAAGCATTTAAGCGTATAAGAAGGTCAAAGTCTAATGTTTTATAATTGTAATATTTAATATTTATTACGTCATGATATCGAATATTTCGTTTAATATCTTGGTTTAGAACCGAAAAAGGTGATATATGAGAATATATTAATTACCCTTTTCAGTAATAATTTGGGAGTCCAAGTCTAAAGAAAACTAAAGTATGGTATGAAGAAGAGGTCTTTTTGATGCAGAATAATAGATGAATTTAATTTTGTTTTAAGAAATCTATTTAGCCGTTTCTGTTGTTGCAGCTTTCAAAATAAATTAACCATTTATCACAAAATCTAGACTCCACGAACGATTTGTTTTAGGTGGTCTCCCCGTCAGGCAAGACAGATGACTGCTTCATCCAAAACATTGATGGGGACCAGTACTCCATCAGGTTCATGCCAAGAGAGAATGGAGTTCATAACATCAACGTGAAGTTTAACGGAGTTCACATACCAGCCTCGCCATTACGGATAAAGGTAATAAACATATTGAGCTCACTATCGTTTTAAAGAGTCAGTGTTGCTAGGAAGAAACTCCATCACTTTTACGCTTAATTCACAAATGTATAATGCAACAATAAGAAAATTCTATATTTAAAATAAGATTAACATAATGGAATATACTTTTTATACGTTTTTAGTCTGTTATTAATATTTTTTTTGTAGATATTACTTTAGATTAAGGTTATATATATATATTTTTTATATAACTCTCTTTTTTTATTATTTTCATTTTCTTTCTTTTTTATTTTTCTCTTTAACTAGGGTTGCCTGGAAGAGATCGCTTATTAGCGATAAGGCCGCCCGTTGCATGCCTTATAATTTTTATGTATTGTGTTTCTTTTATTTTTATTGCAACGAAGTGTAAATAAATAAAAATAAATACTTGTTAATTAAAGTGTTTTTTTTTTAAAATTGTGACAGGTCGGCAAAGACGACGCTGACCCCGCTGCAGTCCATGCTCACGGCACTGGTTTGGGATCAGTTAAAACTGGTACGGGTTGATTTTCATTAAATATTGTTATTGCAAATATACCCTAACAAATCTTCTTGTTAGTTGCGATTGCAGATATACCACTTATAGAAAATTACCTATCAATTGTTAAATACATTTTTGTCGTAATTGTAGTCGAAATGAATGAATAAATAATACCTCAATTGGTATCGAAATTCCAAATAATTCCTATACTTTACCGCCGGGAATTGAACCTCCGATATCAATACATACTTATAAAGACTGTGTATATGATTAAACATGTTAAAACTTACCCTTTTTAGCTTTTAACTCCTGTATTATTTTGTTGCCCAATCATATAAATTAAATCTTTGATATCATATAATTTTAAGAATATCTTGACTTGGTCAATTGTCAATTAATATTTCCTATCAGGTGCCAAGACCGACCTGATAATCGACACATGCAACGCTGGAGCTGGTATCCTTGCTGTCACCATGGACGGACCTTCACGTGTGGCGATGGACTGTACTGAGGTGGAAGAGGGCTACAAGGCAAGTCATAGTTTATGCATAAAATTTATAATTTTAAAAAGGAAATTGACATTAAATTATAATTATTACAATACGATTTTTAATTTTAAAATGGATATGTGGGTTGATTGATGAAATTTGCTGTGGACGCCCCGGAGTTGGTAGATAAGGTGGGAAATACCTTTGTCGTTTACTTTGACTATATGGACTATATTCATATATAGACTACATACATTTCGTACAATATGTTTCTTTCTTTTGTTGGACAAAATCTTTGCCTTTACCGTAGGAGCAAGAGTTAATTTCGCACAAAATTTATTGGTGCACAGCCGTGATTACTTGTGTCTTCAACTATGGGGCCAAGAATGCTACTGCTCCATTTTATTGGATTATTATTATTAGATAAACCACAAAAGTTTTAACAAAATTATCTACATATTCCGGGGCCACTACGGCAAATTAATTGGATTTGAACTACAAAACAAAATCGAAGTAAAGTCTTATATATGTATAAATTTATTTTACTGCTTGGCGAGGATAAACGGAATAACGGTAAGAAATAAAATACTAGTTTACTTAGTTTTAAATTATTCACAATTAATGGTAAATAAAAATTGGTTCTATTTTGGACTAATGATTATTTTGATCCTGACTACTGGTGAGAATTGAATCTATATGATTATGAAACTTTTTATAATTTATTAGGTGAGGTATACGCCATTGGCTCCCGGATTCTACTACATGAGCATAAAATACAATGGACATCACATCGTGGGGTCACCATTCAAGATCGAAGCTTCAGGTATCTTTACTTTAAATAACGCTATTATTTGCAGATATTAGTATTCTTATAGGCTCATATAGATTATTAGTATTGACAGCCCGCCGCTAGGTACATCATGTATATTACTTCACATACATATATAGAGCTGTATGTTTTTTTATATAATCCTACTATTAAAACAATAAATAATGTTTAGCGGCGTAGTAAAAGTCTAGATCTCATCTAAACAAAACCAATTCGTTGTTTTTAGTTCATCTGTTGTTTTAGACGATTTATTTACACGAATATATATACCTATATTTGATCCTACTATATTACGATATAAGTTACTACTTATAACTTTCTCTTAGGTGAAAACCTAGCAGAAATCGGCGCTCAAGAGACGTCATCAGTAACAGTAGAAACGGTTAACAAAGTTGCAAAGGCTGGACAGAAACAAGGCCCGGTTCTGCCACACTTCAAATCCGACGCAACCAAAGTTACTAGCAAGGGTATGGGGCTAAAGAAGGCGTACTTAAACAAGCACAACCAGTTCACCGTGCACGCTGGCGACGCGGGTAAGAATATTGATTATATGGATAGTTTTTACAAGTTCTTATTAGTTGAAGTAACAACAGAGGTGATTGTAATATCGTTCAATCTGAGCTTTTGAAACCTGAAGCAGTTATTAGTTCGCCGGGTTTCAAAGCGCTTCTAGTTAAAACATTATGTGCCACTAAAAAGTGATTTTTCAGTTCTTTTTGATATTATTTGTTTATATCGTCAAAGTCAAATACCCATTAAGAATAATACTTCAGATTAAACATGTAAACATGTTAATAGAACCTTCCACTCAGTGGCATAACTACCACCATTTGGGGCCCATGGCAAATTCTTTTGATAGGACCCTATCAATAAAAATCGACACGTTGTACTCAGTTTAATTATAATAAACTTCGAGAATTTCGGTGGACTCAATTACACGTTGTATGTCCCACTAATGGCCAAAGGCCTCCCCTCTTAGGCGAGAGGGAATGGTCTGTAGTCTCCACGCTAGCCCAATGCGTATTGGAGACTTCACATTCATCCTTAGAACATAATATCTCTTGGTCAGGGGCCCTCTTGGGTCGGGGGCCCGTGGCATTTTGCCAGCTCTGTTGTTTCGCCACTGCTTCCACTGGCGACAGCGATCGCGATGCCGACGTCTTTCGTATGCAATTTCCAATGATTGTAGTATCAATGTAGTTCAAGATTCGTAGCGCTGATGTTGCCTTGGAATTGCGTGGAAAAAAAATTGGGGTAAGGATCGCTGTCGGTATCGCTCTGGGAAGTAACAAAGTATCTTCCTGGGCTAGTTTGAAGAATTGATCTCCATGCTGAAATACTGTCGGATATAAATCAATTTTCATGAAATAAGATTAACTTACACTCAACACATTTGGGTAGGTAGGTAATTATACATATTATATAAAATCTTTTCAGGTAACAACATTCTATACGTCGGTATCTACGGCCCCAAAGGTCCATGCGATGAAGTCCAATTGAAGCATAAGGGAAAGAACAACTATGAGTGCTGGTACGTGGTCAGAGACAGAGGAGAATACATAGTAATTGTCAAGTGGGGAGATGACCATATTCCTGGTTCACCCTACAAGGTAGAGGTCTAATACACAGAATATTCAAAAGGGCTACTTGAAAATGTAGCTTTTTGTGTACTAAGGTTAAAAACAGTCTTTTAAGATTAGGTGGGCATTAAGATATGGCTACAGTTTTAGGTAGCTCTTAAATTTGATTGTTGTGTATTTGAGCTGTATTGACGTATGTAGATTTTTCCAAATAATTGTATATCAGCGAAATTTAAAATCAAAAGTAAATGAGGCCAACATCACGCGGTGTTCCCAGGCGGTCACCCATCCAAGTACTGACCGCGCCCGACGTTGTTTAACTTCGGGGATCGGACGAGAACCGGTGTATTCAACGTGGTATGGACGTTGGCAAAAGCATTGTTGAAAATAATATGTATAATATGAGATTTTACTACTAAAGGTATTATTCTAATTTGAGAATCCTTTTCGGGAAAAATCTGCGTACGTCACTAATATTCATTAGATTTTTTTATAATTTTTGTTATCCTATATTTTTGCATAATTATATTCAAATATAGCTCTTTATTTATTAGTACATTCGAAAATGCTATTATTACCGCTTATTTTATAACTTATTTTTTGTATTCTGTTGATTATAATTAAGATTGTATTTTATGCTATTTTAGCCAAATACGCGAGTCTTTAAAATTTTAATTTATATGATTCTCGTTTAGTATTAGGGCGACTAAATGACAATACATATAAAGTATTATAAATATTCCTTTTATACGTAAGGTAAGAGATACAATAATTTATTAAAAACTCTATTCCAATTTCAAAACAGATTGTCTATGGATTTTTCCTTAAAAATCCTTTGAGAGAACTGGAAATTCGTTTATTGTTTTTGCTAGAGGTCGTTTCCCATTTTAATATTACTAAAAAACTATTGTTATATGACCTTATATCATGACCTTAAGTTATTGTGTCCTTTTTAAGTTAATTGATGCTTTCTTGAATGGTGTGTGAGTTACCTACGTAGGTAGAACCCTTATTGTAAATACCTACTTTAAGTTCTATTTAATATTTTGCGACTGTTAACTAAATAAATAGATAAATTTCAATTATGGTTTTATTAAACTTTTATGATAGTATTAAAATAATAAGCAAAGCTTGCGCCCGACCGTCGATCGAATCGAGTTAAGAAAATTATCAATTAAAGAAACGCCGATATGTATAAAATATAACTTTTATTTAATAGAATTAACTATTTTAATAATTGTTCGAAGTAATTTTTTCACTCTTTATTTTTTTATAAGATGGCGTTAGTTGTATTTCAAACTCGTTACACGTTGTACTATTGTTGTACATTCTTCGCAACAGATGGCGTTAATTCAAATTAGTTTAATTCATTAATGTCTTCTAATGGACAGTTTGTACCTACTATATACCAACTAAGTAAAGTAATAATTTTGAGTACATATTATTCCGATTGTGTACTGCTAACTTCAAAATCAAACATAACGATAAATTTAAATGAGAATTGATATATATTTTAACTAGTGGCAGGGGTATGTACTAAAAGGTTGGTTGAAATAAAATCACTGACGTCTTGGCATAATTGTATTTAATTTTTATTTGATTTTAAGTAACAAAAAATTTCGTCCACTTTCATCTATAATCATAAACGGGAACGCTAGACAAAGCGAATTTCTATCATAAACGAACTTACAAAAATATGTAATTAATAATAATAAGTTTACACTTAACTAAAAAAATCAAATACAATATCACATTTCTACTTACAATAGAGAGATATTGGCGATGTTTCCCTTAAACCGATTATAAAAACGAAAAAAATTTATATAACTCTTGGTTTAATGTCATGTACTTCTATACATAAGGAGTGCTGCGCTTACTTATAACAATTCGGAAGAAACATATTGCTGCAGTTAACAATAATAATTTGTACAAGAACTTAACATTAGCATTTGGCTAAATTTGTGACATCGACAGCGCAAGATTCCCAAGGAATAAGCCTGATCACAAAAAACCACAACCTAATCTAAAATAGCAAACCAATTAGACGATTTTCAAAAATACTCCCCAACCTTCACATTTCCTATCACATTTTCTTTACCTACTACTTGATTCACAATTCAATAATCAACAATTTCCTCGTATACGTCAAATTAATCTAAACATCAACCTTGAATATTAGACAAAGTATCTCAATACCTTGTCTAATGGACAGAGTCGAATTATCAACTGAAAGATACCAACATTAAGTACGAAAACTAAACAATTTGAACAAATACAACCATGTCAAAACCAAAAGTTAATGACACTGAAGTAATATACAAATCATTGATCTTAATATATCGTCTAATATAATTGAGCATAAGCATTTTAGACTTAAAAATGTCAAAATGTTAAGTCTCCTCAAAAAATTACCTCGTATTTACAAAATATATACAAATTGCGGTCACAAAGGTGAAAAATCAAATGTTTTGGCAACCTGTCAGATCACATATCATACAACGCAATTAGAAAATGTATTCAGCCTTCAGTAAATTCAACTATCTGTAAATTCATTTAAAGTACCTTCAAATTAAAGAGAATATAAAATTAATCCTTGTCAAGTAACCTTGACTAACATTAATTATGACGAAAATAATTCTGTATTAAATTTAATAAAATCTTTAATTTCTACGGATACATAACACTCTTAAGCTGAAGAAAGAATACATTTTCTTAAATAAACTAAAGTGCGAAAGAAGAAAAATAAAGCTAAATAAGATTATGATCGATCATAGTAGGAACTGAGTGCAGAAGTGATGTCTAGAGAGATCTGTACGGCATGAGAGCCATAAAATGCAATAACGCCCCAGTTAGGTCTATAAGATACTTGATTACCTATTGTTACAGGAACTCTGAGATTTTGTTGATAACATTAAACGTTCTTAATATAGAACCAGAATTGTGCATTAGATTTCTATTGTACACAATAAAATAAAATTTGTATAATAATAATCAGTACGAATCGTAATACTACAGGACAAAATGTGATTATAAATTCACAGGACACCTAGACAAGAATATTATTATGCTCTTGAAGCAATTTTATTATGCATTTATATTAATTTGATTCTATTATAATATACTTTTGCATGTGGTATTTCTGATCTACCTTTGTTAAAGATTAGTTTTCCTTTAAGCATCAGTGCATACTAAAGTGCTTCTTGATTTTTGCTTTTTGAAGTGAATTAGTTGATTTTGGTCACTGATATTTCATATTTAAAATCGACAAAAAACTTAATAAAGAAGCACCCTAGCCTTTTCCCCTTTTCTTCAAATTACTTACAACATAACTAAGTACAACCATAGACTCTGTATAGATCTGTGCTTTGACGAGAACTAATCATTAAACATCAACAAAACTGATTCAAATGACGAAATCGAATCCCATAACCGTGTTATCTACACAAATTCCAGAGTATTTATACAATATCGATATAAGTCTAAAATTGAATTCCGCCTCACTAACAACACATTTCCGTATTTTATACATAATACCACTGTCATGGAGAGCGTGATTCTAAATACTTTTAATAAGATTTTGTTTATCTCTAATAATACCGTCATAAGTATTAAATAGTACCTACTAGGAAATCGGCAAGATCTACTGTTTATCTTTGTGAGAGAGGGCGTGAGGAAGAATGTGTTCCGCTGGCAAGAGAGAAGGTTGATGTGCGTAATTTCTGATCTGGTGTAGAGATATCAATTGGTTAGGGAATGAATTGGGCTGTTGTTTGCCCTGCTGGAAATGGAGGGGGTCGTATAAGTAAGGTCGTGTCTGCAAAGCGCTATGATGAGACAATCCATTCAAATGCGGGGCCATAGAGTTAATCGGGGTAAACGCGGAATTTGCTGCAGAGACAGGAGGTTGAATACGATCGTCTTGGCTCTCGTGTTGAGCGAACAAAGCTCTCTGCTGCTGCAGTTGATGCTCATGGTGCTCCTCGGCTTCTCTTTGCTGATGATAACCACCTTCATCAGACATGTGCGCCGCTGAATCCGGGCTTACTTTCGGCCAGTATGGATGATCAGCGAATGGAGCCGCTGTCGGTGCAGCCGCTGCTAGGGATCTATTGAGCCCGCTCAGACCCAAAGCAGATATAGGTGGCCGCTTATCAGCCCTTTCGGCATGTTTGTTCATGTGCTTACTTAAGTAAGTTTCTTGCGTGTAACTCTTTCCGCAATACTGGCAAATATGTGTCTTGAGATGTTTAGACTCTTTGTGCTTAGGAATGTGCTCGAGGAGGTCCTTCTCATGGGTGAAGCATTTGTAACATGAGTTACATTTGAAAGGCTTATCTGTTTGGTGGCAACGGCTGTGGCTTTGTAAATTGGAGAGCTGAGAGAACGCTTTGGTGCATCCAATTTGAGTGCACCTGTAGGGCTTATCGCCAGTGTGGGTGCGAATATGTTGTTGTAGGTGAGAGAGCTGAGTAAATTTACGTTGACATATTTCGCATCTGTATGGTTTGATACCCAGATGGATACGCGAATGCTGCGCAAGATACGAGGAGTTAGCGAAAGCTTTAGGGCACTGGGTGCAGCGGTAAGGCTTTGCCTCTCGGAGATGTATCTGCGTGTGAAGCTGCAGGTCCGCCTTTGAGCCGAACACCTGAAATAAATGAAAAAACCAACGTTAGAGCTTTTCAAGTAAACAGATAAAAGACTACGTTAAAATAAATTTTGTTTACATGCAGAATAGAATTACATCAGTTGTGATACGAAAATATACAATTACATCATGCATGGCTACTAGTGTATAATATTGTCACGTTCAAAGATTTAAAAATTCATCATTGGATTCATCAGAAAGTGAATTGTGCCCTTGAACGACATCCGCGGGGAACCGGAACCAATTGTACTTGTTTTGAGACTTTTTATTTACTCAATTAACCAACGCGGCAATAAATGCAGGATGCCACCTTCACGGAGTTTTTCACGCACCTTGATTAACGTTTTCAATGTTAATAATCATCTAAGCAATTTACGTTTCATCTTACGTAATTCATATAACATTTTAATAAGTTTTGAATCTATACAATATTTTATTACTAATCAGTATCTCTATGCTTTTAATGTTATAATACCGCTGAACGTTTTCACTTTGTGTATGTTATAATATCGGAACTCTGCTGATTCAAAAGGTTGTTTAGGTATGCCATCGATACTTATTGTGATATTTCAAATTAGTTTCTAAGTTAAAAGTGGTGCGTCATCCTATCGATGCTCTGTTCGTTGGCCGACAATGAAACTGTGGACCACGTTCCTTAGAACGTCGCTGCCAAAACAAGAACAATTTAAACGTATTAACTCTTTCAAAACGCAAACTAAAAACCAAACCTTATTGAATTTACGAATAGAAGTTAAATTAGAATATCAAATCTAAGTGCACTTTGTTGATATTTGTTGAGCAGTCCGCAGTCTAAACGTTGCTTGATAGACTTATGACTGCTACAGACTTTGAGCTCTAATCTTCTATCGTTAAAGGACATTATTGAGATTTAGTTAGTTTCACTAATGCGTCTGTTTACTGGAGATTCGGTAGCACGTTGAATGACTCGTCAAAATACGAGACACGATCGCGATTGGTCACACCCTGAACATAATTAAAGTTTGGAGCACTATTTAATGGCATGAGGCTTGAAATTCGAGGTGGTGGCTGACTTTTAATGGGACTTCGTGAAGGATCCATTCTAGAGGAATCTGTGTTAAATCGATCTACACTTCCGCTCGATTCAAAATTGTTTCGGTTAGAAATTGTCGATTCGATAGAACGTAATAAAGTTGTTGTGTGCAAAATTAAATAAGCAAAAAATAGCAGACAAGTTCGATAATGTTTAATAAGTTTTGGTGCACATTAAACACTTATTACGGCAGGACACAAACATTTAAGCGTCAAAATAATAAAACTCGAGGAGGTGTTAGAGTAAACACATGATTTGCGTATGATTTAAAGACAGTCAATAATTCACCTAAAGTTATAAAAACGTTAAAAAATCTACCAATTTAAATCCTACTCTCTACTCAAGTTATTATTACTTAAATATACTAATTTACTAATCTTGCTAATAGCTAATATTCATATTTTCATTGAGTGAGAGTAGATTGCGTGGTTGCAGGATTTTAGATGACTAAAGATTGTCTTTAGATCCAAATCACCAACCTCATGATCTGAGGAAGCCAACAAGCCCCACTCAGTGGGATTGGTAGCACTCCTCGGGATTCCATAACCAGTTTCTGACTCCGAAGAGTCGGAAATTGTCTTTTTCCGTCCACGTCTTTCGCCTGGTACCTGATTGATTAAGTAAATTTTGGAATATCTTGCCAATCGTTTGTGATATTGATGTATGGAGAAAGGCAACATGATACGAATGAAACGCAATATTCTAATAGAAATTGTTCGTCCTAAGCTATTTTGAAACAATACATCCCATATGCAATAAACAAACGTCCTATACTAAGTCCATTTTTTGTTGACGTCCTTAGTCACCCCCAAGCAGTGCTTTAACCGTGACAAGAGTAATCTGAGGGCGGGCGGATAGAGGATCTCAGGGCGGGCGGAAAGATTGCGACCCTCGGTCAGGGCACGGATTAATGTTTATATTAAGCACTAGTCATTCATTATGACACTTTAAAGTGACAGGAAAAATGGACATCGGTTGGCCCTTTCGAGAAATGAAGGGAAGATATGTCCTGAAGAGATTATAAAATTAAATAATATAATATGCAGATTACATTATTCTAGGTTATTTAAAATAATTGTTTTTGATTAATTTAAAACAACAACTAATTATTAATCATGTGGTAAATTTTGTATACGCTACACTAAACTAGAAATATTCCAGTACGGTAACATTTACACAAGGCACAGAGGGATTAAAAAGAATAGTTAGTAAATAGATATTTTTAATCCGGTTTCGAGAGTTGCACGTCACATTTCGCACCAAAGATTACAAGTAAAGAAACAAAATTAGCAACACATTTCGTTAACAAATTGTCTAAGCTTTTTTGTTTAAGAATTATTAATAGTCAGACATACATTTTGTTTATCTCAGAGGGTCAGATTCCCTCTAATAAGGACTTTTTGCGGATTTCAACAAATTTCGCGGCTTCGTTTGTTTTATCTCTTACGCTTTCCCCAGCTTGAATAAAGCGTAAGCCTAGCCTAACGAATTATGTATTTTTGGCTGTTACTTTTTAATTATAATTTTAAAAATAATTTAGAGCAAGGAAAAATACCTAGAAAATATGTAAATTAACTTATAGCTACCAAATCTAGATTTAGAAGAATACATACTAGAATAATAATTGCAGATAACTGTATTTTAATTATATAATTGCAGAAACTAATCTAAGTATTCTGTTTTGATATTCCGCGGCCCTGACATCAGGGAGCTAGAACAAAAATAAAGAATATTTCTACGTGTATTATGAAAATTATTATGTTACCCTAATAAAATAACAGCATTTTCTAGGATTTATTACAACTTTATTAAGAGAATTGTACCTGTGTTGTTTTTAAATTTAATATTTGCAAAAATATTATTTGTTTCTAAACAAGTTGCATTAGAAATTGTAAACTTCTTTTTTACTAAAATAGTTAAAACTGGATTGATGTTATAATTTAAATTAAACATTTTTAATTATGATAACAACTACCCTACATATATTGTCTATGCTAATTTAGTAATTAAAAGATAACAAAACAGTAAGTTGCTAACCAGAACAAATAATTAACAGATACAACTTATTTACAACAATTTTCATTTTGAAAGTTAACAGTTAATAAGTTAAATAACATTTAGATTAATATTTTTATAGAACAGTGGGGCAAGGGGCAGAAGGTTCACCTGATATGAAGTAATACTGACGCCAACCATGGACACTGTAAATGTCAGGGGGCTCGCGAGTACGTTGCTGGCCTTTTAAGAATAAAAGAAAAAATTCTAACTACGAAGTTTTTCAAAATTTTACGTAAAAAACTTTTAACTAACTAACTTTATTTATTGTATATTTATCTGTGCCTGATTTGTTGGAGTTTCAGTTGCTTCAGTTTTAGAAGATAGGGTTTTTGTACTATTCTATCACTAATTTATATTGTTTAAAGTACGCTTTTTATAAAATAGCTTATTTTAATGCATATCAAATATATAATAACTACCTGAATTATATAGTTGTAATCAGACGATAATAAATGCAGAAGACAAATAGAAAAATGTATTAAAACGATTAAGACAGGAAATAAAGTGAAAATTGCATGTTCTATTTGAATATTTTAATTGGAAACCGAGCATATCGTTTATTATGTATTATTCTGTTTTAAGGATACCTAGCAAAACACTGCTTTTAACAAATTACATAATAAACCAATTATATTTCCATCATAAATGGAACTTGTCTCCAATATCGGAATTGTTTGATGACTGATACACGTAAATTTCAGGGTTTGTTACTAAGGGTCTGTTTCACAATGTACGGATCAGTTCTACATAAGTTCCAAATTAGCTATTTCCTACTTATTGGTAGGATAAACACTATTGTTGCGTTTCACGACTGTCAGGTAGCGCTATTCGTGACATAAAGTCCATCATAAGCTATGAGTCCGATGAAGTGTCAAATAGCACAATTTATCTTCCAAATAATTTATGTGTTGCATAGCTATTTGGTACTTTATCCATACATTGCGAAGAGACCCTAAATCTAATACCACATTAATTTTCAACGGATGTATTTTAACTGCCGCTAACCTTAACCTACAACCTTTTCAACCTTGAAATTAATTTAAAAATAAATAGACATCTTCAAATTCATAACCAACAATTATATTTTAGTGCTATTGTGTTCAAGTAATTAACTTTGAAAATCCGGTTTTAAATATTCAAGTTAATTATATTTTCGATGATTTTTCGTTTTATTCAAGTACGTAGTGAGATAATGTTCGAAACCTTTTCAAACTTCCACACCTACTAAAAGTTATTTACCGATTAGTACAGGGTGCAAACGGGCAGGAGGCTCATCTGATGTTAAGTTATACCGCAGCCTGTGGACACTCAATGACAGAGAGCTCGCGAGTGCGTTGCCAGCCTTTTAAGAATTGGTACGCTCTTATCTTGAAAGACCCTAAGTCGAATATAATTAACGAATGCTAAACATAAAATAATAAATTTGAAATTAATTAATTATTTTCGTTATTGTAGACAGGGTTATTTATTTGAAAACAGCAACCTGTATTATTTATTTACTGTAGAACAATTAGAACCCGGTTGGCCTGGTGGCTTTAGGGTTCGACTCTCATCCTTTAAGTCGTAGGTTTGATCCCCGGCTGTGCACCGATGGACTTTCTTTCTATGTGCGCATTCTAAACTCGCTCGAACGGTGAAAGAAAATAACTTGAGGAAACCGGCTTGCCTTAGACCGAAAACGTCGACGGCGTGTCAGGCACAGGAGGCTGATCACATACTTGCCTATTAGATTAACAATAGATCATGAAACAGATACAGAAATCTGAGGTCCAGACCTAAAAAGGTTGTAGCGCCACAGATTTATTTAGTAGCACAATCAAAAATTTGCATAATTATACCCTAGCTCAAAAAGACATTTGATCCTACTAAAATGTTAAATTTTTATAATAGGCCCCTAATGGTTTTAGCCTTCATTAGATTTCTATAACCCTTATTATATCATAAATAAAAGTAAAGGCCTTAAATACGACAAAAACGCCAATGTCACCATCCATGCGTTAAATATTGTCGCAATTCAAAAAACCGAATAATCTAGGTAAATAGCGAGAAATCGGTCGATTACTTAATCGCAAAATTATCGATTCGATATACAATAATCGAGTTAGGCAAATAATTAAGAAATATGTGTCGTAGTCTGTGATGCACATTTATTTTGAAAATTATCAACGTTCAGTTTCGTGTGTAACGAGAGTTTAAATTAATACACACCTCTATCACACAAAAATTAAGTAAAATCTTTTAGTTGTAGCAATCAAAATTAGAAACGTTCATTGTTTAACAATCTTTGTGTTCATGTGTTTATTTACATACTATATAGTCCCTACGCAGTTGCACTTTGTGATTTTGCTATACATGCTGTCATTTCTAGTACGGTATTTCGTGTTATATGCAGATGCAGAGAGAATAGACAACATAAGACAGTCTTTAATAGTTAATACATAGTTCGAGTAGTCTATGACACCACACGCCAAACTCGGAACTTGGAATGTTCTCAATTCAAATTTTTAAATCGAACGCCACGGGCGGGAAGCACGTGTCAAATGAAAAAACGTTATTATAAAGTAACCGTTTTCCGCCACTTTGCTGTAGAGAAGAAATGACCAAGACCCACTTCAAATCCATGAAATCTACAAAGTAGGCATGCAATAATAATCTCTATTGCTCAGATATAAGATCTGTATTAGCCGCAAATAGTTCAATCAGTTTTTTCCGCTTTTGTCACCCAAGCGTCGGATAAAAAGTTTTGAAATCGTGCACCCGAATAAAAAACCCGTTTAATATTGGCATTGACGCCGTACTGCGGATTTAAGCGTGAAAATTAGTTTTAAAACGTTAATTTTACGTCGCGAACTGCAACACGTTTCATCTTTTGACTGAATTCGTGAAAGAATGTTTTAATCTATAACCAATACCTTCTGATGGCGGCTTCGATAAAAAGATACGAAAACATCGAATAAGAATTCTGTCCCTGCTTTGATGTCTGTAGATTTAACACTGTGTATTTACATATTCGAAGATACATAAAAAAAGGAAAACTACAAAAAATGCTGTATCTGATATGTTGTCTTATGCCTTTACTTTGTATCTACATATCCGTAGAGATATTAATATTAAATTACACATATGTATGTTTATGGTTAAAAATCGTGTTTGTAATATATTATTTATAAATAAACCATAAATATTAAGGGAAATTATTAACACAAAACAAAATTGGATCGATGGATCCCATCGTTAGTTTCGGTTCCAGGATCCATTAAGATTTCCGCCCGGTGTCCTGAGATGCGCGGGAGCACTGAACTCATCAAGAACGAGAGAGCTTTAGCGCCAATCATCGATCAACGTATTTTGCACTTTAATACAATAAACGACGGTACATATTTGCATATTTTTGTAATAAAGGCTTCTTTTTTGTATGAAAACAATATTGATTTTAAAACTAGGAGCGTATAGTTGAAAATTGCTTGACGAGTTTCCTATAATTGTACGAGATATCCATTAAAAGCGGGTCAAACGAATTTGATATCAATGTGTATGAAAATATGGTCTTTAATCCCAATTAAATTATATAATTTTCGCAGAATGTGTTGAGATTGTTTGGTATCACTCATTTTTATAGTGGTTTCGAGATAATGGTATTGATTTACCACTAGGGTATCTTTAGAAATCTGTTATAGTCAACATGATCCCAGGCCTATGCTATTACAAGTTTAAAACTAAAGTATGAAGCTGGCTCAGTTGGGGTAAGAATATCTTAATCAATTTTTATATTAGCCAAAAATTATTTATATTATCGCATAATAATGGAAAAGTATTTTTATTTGTGTTGTTTTGATGATTCTCCGGGACTACATATAATTTTTACTCGTGTTTTGGTTCAACTAATAGCCAAATAGCATAAAGGTCTCGTATAGAAGGTTAAGCCGAAAGAAACGAAAACTATACCTATAGTTTATTAATCTATTATAGATATTAGAAAATTATATATTAAGTAATATAATATACGATACAATAAGTATCACAGTCGAAAGTTGAACTTGACAATTCAATGTTATATTAAGGAAAATAAATAGATATTTGTAACGATACATATAAGATGAATCTCATATAGAAAGCTAAATGATACGGATATGTCGTATTAATTTTATTATAAATATTTTTTAAATCTCATTATATAATTAATCGACTTTCGTTTAGGTTCAATAATTCAATTTTCTTGTAACAATGTATCTGTGTGCCTAGCGTTGGCAAGCTTTTATAAAAAAAAAATATTTTTTAATAACCTAAAACGTACATTATGCAAATTTTAATAACACAATGAGAACAATATTTTATTGTGTCAAGGTATTAAATAATAGTATAATTATATAGATAGTATATAACAGTATAAAAAGTTGGGGTATGAAGATTGGGGAGTGGACAAGGGGCAGAGGGTGACCGATGCAGATGCTGTGATGCACACCTGCCGTTGGGCGATCGCTAAAACGAATATTTAGAAGCTGTATTTAAAAGTGTTAACTTCTTATGCTTGTTAAGACTCATGGGGGGTTGTAGCGTCACTGGTATTTTAAAACTATGCTGTGATTACCACATTGGCTAAATGTCATGTCAAAAACGGGCAGACTTTAAAAATTGATTTTTATGCTGATTAAAGTTGGTAACTGTTCAAAATGTTTACTTCAAAGGTTCAAAGTAATAAATATGTAGGTATGTCAGCGAGATTTAAGTTTAATTCATAAAAATAAATGATAATTAAGTACTTTTCCAGCCAAAGTCTATAAAGGGAGAAATCCCACGGATATAAAATATTTTTCATAGCATTCATGAAGATACTAACAATAGTATTATAGTCCAGTACATGAATAGCGAAACACCCCCTAAACAGATGCACAGAATCAACTAAGCCAATATATAGAAATCGATAAATCATCGAATTACAAAAGCGTTGCACAATTTGAAGGAAATCACAAAAAGTTTCCGTGGATCCGTAAAAATCGTTCCCACGGGATGTTAAATTATTCTACCGTTGAAATACAAACTCTATTTCTATTATTTATAGTTCAATATTGCTTTGCGCAAACTAGAATCTTTTGAGATAAACCATTTCAGTATGCAGTTGGCTTGAACGATATGCCGTCGAGGTAAGGTCGTATTTTGTTTGGTTCCTCGTCTGTTTTGTCAGGTGTCACCTGCAGGGTCGTGAGACAGGTCATAACATCCCTCTTAGGACATCCTGTTCGAATTTCTTTGACATTTCGCGGGGGTTTTTTGGCTTATGCAATTTTAACTTCCTGCTAAAGTTACGCCCGAACCCAATAATCAATCCACAATCTCAGTAATAAATCTGAGATCAGACCGTGACAGTCGATCGATCTCCTATCTGCATGCCAATAACCAAACCCTACGAAGACAATCCATTTTTGGCTACGGATACAATTCTCTTTGTCCGTCCCATTTTACCGAGTTTTCATTAATATTTGATAATCAATGTAAACCAAATAAAGTAAAGAAAACCGTACAGATAACATTAAAATATACATGTGTATGTTTAAAACATAACAAACAGTTTTTTAATTATTTAAAAAACTGGTGTAAGTTAAAATCTGTTAAAATAATTAACTGTTGCAATCGAGCTTTCATCAACTGTCATTTTCAGACAAAGGTCTATCCAAAGACACCGATACAACCTCTCATGGATAGCTTGTATCGACAGATTGCTATTACAATCCGTCAATTGGTGATTGGCACACTTTTTACAACATTTGGAATCAGAATACTATCTCAGATGGTGGATTATGGATTAAGATAGGTTATTGGGTTTGGGCGTTAAACAATATTAAAAGATACACGCTTACTGACAGTAGCGGCGTTTAGCATGTATTATAAAGTGCTGCCTGTACTTGTAGTAATACAGCTGAAGAGACATGTTACATGTTCTGACTGTCCAATGTATGGATACGACAGGTATAACACTGAACAAGCTATGGGAATAAAAGTAACAGAGACGAATTTAAATTGAAAGGAAATAATTTTCAACATTAGGTTAAGATCTTTCTGGAATTTGCTGTAAAGGTCATACTAAAAGTTAATAAAAGAAATAGGTAGTAGTGTTTAAGCTTCCGGGTTACCAATACCATATACGTACGTTATTTAATACCTCCAACGACAACATAGTCGGGAAATTATCTAGAAAATATCTACTATATAAAAATAAGTCGGGTTTTCCTTCCTGAAGCTATAACTCAAGAGCGCACGAACCGATTTCCACGGTTTTGCTTTCGTTGGAAAGGTCTCGGGCTCCGTGAGGTTTATAGCAAAGAAAATTCAGGAAAAATTTCAACAGAAAAGCGGGATCACCAAACGAAATGTTACATAAAACAAAGCCATCTGGTGGCGAAACGGAGTTCGCCGAGTTTGCTAGTTTATAATAAAAAAAAAGTATAATAAATAATTTACTTAAAGAAGCATCTAGATTATTTAATTTGAACAACTTTTTCTGAAAGAATATTATATGTTATTGTTATTATATTGTAAATTGCATTTTTCTGATCACAAATGTAAATGCTAATTCTCATAAAACACAATTCTCTTCACAATTATGACATGAATCTTCTCCTCACGACTCTTGTAGAAGAAATTTTATTTTCAAAGGTAATGGAGTCTATCATCAATAGGCAGCTCTTGCGATATCTGGAGGAGCACCAGCTAATTAGTGATCGTCAGTATGGCCTTCGCCGTGGCCGCTCGGCTGGTGATCTTCTTGCCTATCTAACTCATAGATGGGCCGAAGTTGTGGAAAGTAAGGGTGAGGCTTTGGCCGCCAGCTTGGATATAGCTAAGGCCTTTGATAGGGTTTGGCATAGGGCGCTTCTTTCGAAACTACCGTCATACGGTTTTCCCGATGACTTATGCCGATGGCTGGCAAATTTTCTTGTAGGACGTAGCATTAAAGTCCTAGTTGACGGAGCGTGCTCCAATCCTAGACCCATCAATGCAGGCGTTCCGCAAGGTTGTGTCCTTTCGCCGACCCTGTTCGTTCTGCATATCAATGACCTGTTGAATATCGACAACATTCATTGCTATGCAGACGACAGCACCATCGACACATTATATTCCGGCCATCCGAACATGTCTCGATCTGAGGTTGATGAGAGCCGTAACTTACTTGTTCTCGAAATTGAGTCGATTCTGGAGAAGGTTTCTGTGTGGGGTAGTAACAACCTTGTTAGGTTTAATCCTACAAAGACTCAGGTTTGTTCTTTTTCTGCCAAGAAAGATCCTTTTGTCGTGTCTCCTCAATTTGAAGGCGCTCTCCTTAGTTCGTCACACAGCCTCAGTATCCTTGGGGTTGGCATCTCGAAAGAAGTCCAATTTCGCAGTCATCTGGAAGAAAAAGCCAAACTGGCTTCCAAAAAGCTGGGTGTTTTGGGTAGGGCTAAGCAGTATTTCACTGAGGTGCAACGTATGCAGCTCTACAAAGCTCAAGTACGACCTCATATGGAATACTGCTCGCATCTCTGGGCCGGTGCTCCCAAATACCAGCTTCTTCCTTTTGACCAAATTCAGCGAAGGGCTTGTCGAATTGTCAATCTCCAATGTCTTACTGATCGGCTTGATTCTCTATCGCTACGCAGAGACATTGCGTCTCTTTGCGTTTTTTACAAAATTTATTACGGAGAGTGTTCGGAAGAATTGTTTGGGTTGATCCCTCCTGCCTCTTTCCAACACCGTACGAGCCGAATGACCTCCAAATTTCACCAGCATCATCTTGATGGTTGGAGGTCTTCCACGGTCCGCTTCACAAGGCATTTTCTTTTGCGAACTAGCGAACTGTGGAATCGGCTCCCGGGGGGGGTCTTCCCTCAGAGATACGACCTCCAAATGTTTAAGAAGAGAGCCTACTCCTCCCTCAAAGGCCGGCAACGCACCCACTAATAATGGGTGTCTATGGGCTGCGTAGACTGCCCTTTTTGGTCGTCCCGCAGCTCGTTTGCCCCCTATTTAATAAAAAAAAAAAAAAAAAAAGAAAACATTTTGAATTAAGCATGACCTTGTCTTTAGTACTAGACCAGATGTTGAGAGCTAATAAGGTTTCCGAACAGGTGACATTAATATGGGTCAAGATGTGCAAATGGTTGGACCACCGTGATAAAGGATGCGCAATTTCATGGGAGACTGCTTAGTGTTGAGCTTTTGGCAGGATACTGTAGGTCTAGATTTACAGATGTTTAAAAAGGCTTCTGTCACATCTGGATAACCTTTTTTAGTTAATTATAACAGATGTATTGGCTTCCTTAACATTTGGTGTTAAGGCCGATGTTTTAAGGTTTTCAAGTTAAACGAGCTGTGGATAGTTTTAGTAATAACACATTCTCTTTACTTAATAGACTTAAAACATATATTAAGTATTCATTTTAGATTGGACGATTATGTATGTTGTCAAAGTTTTATTAATACTTTTATATTATTAACTAGCTGATCCGGCAACGTCGTTTTGCCATGATTAGCATTTATAATAAAAAATAAGGGTTGATCGTAGAGGGGTGAAAGTTAGGGGTTGTATGTATTTTTAATGCTGTATCATAAAAAAAAAACAGAAAAAAATATCTAAAAATAAAAAAAATATTTACGGGTGGACTAACTACCCTTAACATTTAGGGGGATGAAAAATAGATGTTGTCCGATTCTCAGACATATCCAATATGCACACAAAATTTCATGAGAATCGGTAGAGCCGTTTCGGAGGAGCTTAAGATTTTAATATTATGCGTAAATCTCTTTTGCAAACATTGATATAAAAATTTAAAAAATACTTTATATTAAATATATTTTTTTATTACCAAGACAGCGATATACATAATTTATTATATCGTTACTCTATTACCCCATGTGGTTAATGCTGCGGAACAAAAAGCCTCATATTATAGTGAATTTTGAAATATGTGATATTTACGTAATTTATGTTTTAATGTAGTATTAATAGTTAATTTTCAATTACTTTTCGAATAAACTCGTTACAACGTTTCGCGAGCTGATTAAAATTCTAAATTTTATTTTAAATTAATAATTACTGTAAAACTGCATTATTTATTACAGTGTTTATTTAAAAAAACACTTTCACAGTGTAATAAACACTGTGAAAGTCGAATTACCTTCATCGTTATTATATATTATGAAGTCTATGACTATCACCTGAACTTGTAACATAGACTGCGCCTACGATTGTGCGTAACTTCATTCTTTAGACTTTGAAAATGGAATACAACTGTCATCCCTTATTTTAGCCTTTTCTGGAATGTATAAATCCTAAATATGCTTTTATTACACAAAACATTGTCATAATCTAAGGAATATATACAGAGCTATTATGATATATCATTACAAATGTATGTAGAATGAATTTCCAGGTACTGAACTATCAATAAATTAAAGGATAGATAAACGTCTTGGTGTCCGAATGCTTATCTATGCTAATTAAGGATTGAGGGTACAAATTTATATGTTACCCTTTAGTTTTGACCTGAGAAATGCTTAGAGAAGACATCACTTATGACTGTTTAACAATGTATACAAAACGACTTAAATACCGTTTTGAACGAACGAACTAAATGAACAAAAATGTCGCACGAAAATATTTATTATAATTCAACATCTAAAAAATGCAGACTACAAAATATAATGATTGTGTTTTGAGGTAATAAACGAAATTTTTAGCTTACGATTGGATCTAAAGTTGGTATGTATTTAATTCTTTTACTAAATAGTTTCGACTATAACTCTGAGTAAGATTATCCTTGTAAACGTATACATTTGAATAACGGCCAAAACTATGTTAAAATTGTTTAAATATAAGTGTTATTGTCATCCCCGAAATCGATCCTGCGACCCTAAAATTATAATTTATAGTTCAAACTAACCCTTTGGCGTAATTAATTTAACCCTAATGGCAAGTGCAGGTCTCGCCTACAAAACACCAAGTCATCGGCTCTGATGAATTTATCGAACTTTCGGGGTTCTTATGTATCATTTACATTTACTATATTATAATCTCACATTGACTTTTTAATCACGAATCTAACGAAGCGATTACCGAGGCGCGGAAGTTACTGATAAAAAAATTTGATGATCCAATTGCACTTCAGCTACTTATATATAATTATTTCTTATTCTTTTAAAACTTTGTTACCATAATATAAAAAATCATACATATAAAAAACAAAAAAAGCAGGTTACATTAGTTATTAGGCAACGGGCGGCCTTATCGCTAAGAAGCGATTTCTTCCAGGTAACCCAAAGGTTCAAACTTTTACAAAAGGAAAAATCAATAAAAAATATTTTTTAAATTAAATACTAAGTAATAACAAATTTGGCTGTGTTGTGTGTTGTCTACTTAGTTATTCAACGTTTATAGTTATTTAGGTACACACTTTGTCTTATCATATAGGAAATAATCCTAGACGTAAGTAAGGTTAATGGAATCTCAGTTAATTCTCTACGTTTTATATTAAATGCAGCAAGTGTAAACTATTTTAATGCATTCGAGATTTATTACCGCGTTATATAACGTATGCTTGACGTAAGATGATGCGCGCGCGCCGCGACCGGTACCAAAACTGCTTGGCATTGAATTTTACAAGGTCACGCTAAAACGGCACGTCACAAATGCGTTGATTTTAAATCAAATTTATGGTAAATCTCTGAGACAACTGACACAATAAAATAATTACATATTTTTTTTTCTTTTTTTAGCTATTTGATTTATTTATATAATAACATTACAGTTTATAAAAAAAAAACAAATGGTTCTACGTCTACACCTTACACTGTTGCAGTTATATTATAAAGGTTATGTAGCAATATGCTACGCCGTAGCGCAGTGTTTATATAAATATACGTATATGTAAATAAATCGATATAATATAAAAGATTGGAAAATATGTTGCTAAGCAAAAAACTCAAAGACGGCTGGGCAAATTCCACTTAATTTTATATATTCCTTCAACGCTGAGAAAAGTTTTTAAGGACGTAATAATTGGAAAAATTACATGGAAAAACCCGTTTTTATTCCGGAAAAGGGAACAGTCTCTATGCATAGAAAGATGTTCCATATTTTGGTTCGTAGCTACCTACTAAAAAGGTAGGCTTAACATCATATTAATAGGAAACAAAGTTCTCAGGGGCGCAGAGGAAGCTTGTTTATGAGTGTCTGTGTAGAGCGACTGTCCAGTACTACAAGTTACTAGAAATATTATTACGATAAGTAATTTCCCTTTATTCACTATAATTAGATACTCATTATTAACATATATTTCATAATCAAAGTAAGTAGTAGTGGCATATTCCACTCTAAATGATTTTTTTTAAATTATGTATAAAACTAAGATTGCACCATTTTTGGAAGCAAATATATGTAGATAAGTTAAATAATTTATTAGAAATATTTATTCATCGTGTTTCTGCAAATATATTTTAATATTGTAGATAAAGTAAAGTATATATTAAAACATTGGCAAATGCTTCATGTTTATTTCATTATAATAAAAATCATAAGAAGAAACTGGCTTTTGGTTTCTAGTTTCTAACAACTATATAAATTAGGTTTTGGTCTCTTAGTGAGGTAATGAAAGACAATGACATAACCATAAAAAGAAAGGATTACAAGTGATGAATTCTATCATGCTAACATATGGCTACTAAACATGGGGTTAGCACTCTTTACAAAATAAAATATTAAGTGTATTTATGTCAAATAAATTCAACGCAAAAATGCCATTTAAAAGACTGAAATGGTGGGAAACAAAATAAGAGAAGCAACGGAAAAATGGACAAAGAGGGTCGAAACCATTTCGGTACAGAGCGATAAAATGGAAAGATCGCTTTAAAATCTATCAAACGATCGTGTACTTACAACTAAATCAACAAGTAATATTGAAAACCGAATCTTAAATAGATACCTTTTTATTTAGTGGGCTACTCATATAAAAGCACATTAGTTTAAGAATTATTTCAATCGTTCAAAGTGACACTAGACAAAACATAATATGGTGATAATGCTCAATATTTTCTTGGCCAAATATACAAGTTCTTTTGACTTCATGACAAGAAACCGCAGTAACTTAATATCGTAAAACGATATTATGGTTAGAAGAATGTATCTTCGAAATGTGTTGTTTGACCAACAGTCAATACGTTTGTATTTCTTTATTAACAAAAAAAGTGAAATACAGGACAGGAAGCGAATCAACCTCAAAACCTCGCTGTCATCAATAATTTTTCTCTGTTTGACAGTTTCGTTAACATAGACTGGGCTTGGTTGTGAATGACTTTATATTATGCATTATTTTTTAAGTTTTTTTAGCTTAATTTTTGTGTAAATTATTTTGAGATATATGTGTCGGAGAACGACAATTGAACGTTGATAACATTCCAAATAATTGAATAAACATTTATAGATATACATATACATTTTCATTTAAATTAGCAAAACAATATGATATATAATGACCAAAGTAATGGTTTCCCGGTAGAGACCGCTTGAAAACGATAGGGCCGCCTGTTGCCCTCCAATTATTTAAGTGTTCTTATTTTAAATATAACTCCTGTTGTACGACACAAAGAGAAAAATTGCCTATACAACTACTGGGTGAAGATATCTGTGCGCTTTAGTTATACAAAATGTTTGACAGGTTATCCAGCAATAGGTCCGGTTAGTTTAAGGAACACGAAAACACCAAGTCACTCGGCCCCGGAATGCCGTGAGTAGCCCACGGCGTCTCAATAATTATATCACGAATATGAGATAGGGGAATCGCGTGACCAGGCCACGATTAGTATAATTACGTTACGGCCCAAAATGGTGCATTATTTCAATTGTTTGTGTATTATGATTGCTGTGGAGATGTCAGATTTTTAGTCTCCGATACAAAATGTTAAGTCATACCACAAAATGATTTGAGTATGTTTTATAGGCATCGGCATTTGTGGTATTTAGATGAACGTCCTATGATTGTTGAAGACATAGCACCGCAGGAATTATTATTATAGTCTTTTTTGAATGCTCACAAAGGTTATTTTTATTAATTATTTTATTTTTGATTAATATGTTTTTTTTCATACATGTGTCTTTAAAGGCAAGACACTCTGTTCTTGTGTTCTATAAATTAATATGTTGATACAAATAATATTCAAATAACAAATGTGGTGCACGGTGTGAAGGCCAGTTACGTTTAAGATTGTCATATCAAAATGTTAAAAGAATAAGAACGCTAAATCCATAAAAGTCAACTGTTTTTCCAAAAAAAAAATTAGAACCAAAATGTTGTTCAAAGAAAAAAGCCGTTGATATTTTTATTAATAATAAAAATATTGCATTTATAATGTACGTACACAAATATGATAATATGCCCGAGAAATATCAACGTAACGTAATAAAACTTTTGACAATCGCGTATTATATTTTTCTATTAAATTAAAAATATACTTATCGTTAGAGAAGTCACTAAACGGCTAAGTTGCTTTATATAAAATACTTGGAGTAGATTTAATTTGTATTACGCAATCATATTTACAAATCCAAACTGCCAAAACGACTATGTTTATATATCTACTTTTGACTAATTACAGACAATATAATAACAAACAATTTGTTTTAAACTTTGATACAGCCTTACACTATACCTGTGGGCAAACAAACTTACATAAATATTGCTTTATGGAAAATTAACTTTATGCCTTGAACTTACAGATCAATTTCGGTTTGAGCAACTTCAAAGATATTTTGGTTAAAAAATCTACGTCCGTAGATGACGCAATACCTAACATGCTAGTAATGGTTGGTGTCAATCAAAATTACAGAGTAAATTCGGTTGTACGTATACTCGAGAAATGCCAAACCATTCTCGACCTTATCCCTATCAACTCAGGGACAAAGTACTGAATTTGGCAGCAAAAAATAATATGAGATTCTACGAAACGGGCATCAAGACGTTAGCTAAAGTATTATTATCTTGTTTTATTTTTATAATTTTCGATATGATTTGCTTTACTACTAAATTTAAATTTCGAATTTTAAAAATATTCATAAGTACCAAATACAGATTAATCATAAGCGATTATTCAAAGCGTTATAACCTAAGATTATAACATTGAAAAGGCCAAAGAAGATTAATTACGGAACATAAAATTGCTATTCATTATCATATTAGTAATAAAAAACCTAAATTACGAAAAAAACGTGTACCTGTTATGTAACTATTAATTTCGTAAATAAAATACCTACCTACTCCTTTTTAATTTTTCAATCGATACTAGATTTTAATACACTTTAAATACTTATTTGTTTTTCATTCGAAAAGTCAATGAACTCATAAAAAACTCTAATTAGATTAATATGTTGATACAAAAAATATTCAAATGACAAATCTGGTGCACGGTGTGAAGGCCAGTTACGTTTTAGATTGTCATATCAACATGTTAAAAGAATAAGAACGTTAAATTTGTAAGTCAACCGTTTAAAAAAAAACCCAAAATGTTATTAAAAGAAAAAAGTAGTTGATATTTTTTTAATAATCCTTGATAACAATATACGTACGAACACAAATATGACAAAAAAGAAATTAGAACAGTTATCTTTTCCCTACGTCAATATATAATAAAAACGACTAAAAATTAATTGCAATAATTAAAATGTGACTAACCAAGTAAAAAACACGATTTCGCGCGCAAATCGGTTGCGCTGAGCGTCCGTCGAGAAGCCGAATTCGATTCAAGGCCGCATTCCAATTTCAAACCATTGTCAATGTCACCATTCGGAGCACATGACAGATGTTGTTTTTGGCGCGTAAGCGTAATTTTTAAAAAGTCTAGCGCTAATATTATGAAATATGCACTAGGTATAAATAATAGTCAAAATCTTATTAGTTTTTACAAGTATTCTCTTTTAGGTAAAATTGTGTATTCAAAATTTGTATTTCAACTGGTTGTGACACAATTTTGTTATCTAAAAGTCGGCTGCTGAACGGCAAAATCAGAAATTTAAATCATACGTATAAAAACAAAGAAAATTCAGATTTATGATAATTTGGAAGCATCAATGTTTAAGGTCGTATTTTTCTGTTACAATAAAAATCTTTTTCTTCGTGCGAGTAATTTTTGTATCATAAACTAATCACGCTATAAAAATGATACTGTTTATTATTTTATCATAACCCACTGTAGTTAGGGAGTTTTATCGAGACCTTGCTAATAGGTCGTGGACTCAACTTATCGGTAGAACTATTCGTATAAGACGCGGAAGGGTATAATTATTTGATAGCTTAAATGTTAAGGTAACAGAACCCTTACCATTTAAGATTTTGTTGTAACACAACAACCTCTTCAGTCGAGTCTTATATTTTTTTTGTATTAAGACTCATTCTTAATTTTCAGTAACTGAAGATAACAGGAAAACCACGTAATCAAAGCCAAATTTAATTTTAATTAATAACTCGAAAATTACCATAATTAACAAGCTTTACGATAAGCATCGTCCCGGAACAGCGAAGCATCATTCAATCCCAAACGGCGCAGACGCTAGGTATTGTCCTATACAACCTCCAAACGACCTGCCACGTGACCTTCAATTGCAAGGTCTATCGAAGTTAGGTATGATGAAGAAAATATATTTATAATTTAAAAAGAAAAAAGTGAATTCTAAACAGCGTCAAATCAAATAGATCATTCAACTTAATACAGACCTGATAAGATCTTATTAGATGATCTGATTAGGAATCATTTATTGTTGCAATAAATAAAATATATACATGTTCATGTTACAATTTTAAAGGTCAAACTAAATATTATAAAGTTATATTAAACAAATAAATTATCTACACAAACAGTCACACCTAACACTCGAAAATCGTTGAATTATTTTGATAGTGCGCCTGAGCACTCTCGAACATAAAGTGGATATTCAAATTAACTTTAAAGTTCGTACAGCGTATAATGATGTCTAGTTAGAAATAAGTGTGGAATAAGGAAGTACTCGACACGAATACATTAGGTTCGTTGCCGAAATAAAGAGAATGATTTGATGATAAAGCGCTACACGGAACCACGTTTGCGTCGTGATCTTCACAAAGATTAATAACGAACAATGCTAAGCCGAATATTAAAGATGACGTCAAGATGAAACTTCCGAAGTGTTCAAGGATGGTTTTCATTAACTCTAATTGTAACTAACCTTCTCTTCTTGAAGACTCTGACCCCCATTTTCTGATAGCGGCGTTGATGGAGCACTGTACCCTTTCGGTCCCTCGTCGTGCGGTGTCATGTGTCGCTGGATGTCATTCTCCTGGTCGTTATGACCTCTTAAGTCTTGAAGACCATTTTTGAATTCAGATAATCTTAAAACGGACGGTTTAATTTCTGGCATGTCATCGGGATGTTCGTATCTTCTTAAGTCTGTTAGGTTCGCTGCTAAATGTCTGTGCGTGTCTAGAGGTGGAGGCACTCCTATAGATCTCAGGTGTTCTATACTTCTATGGATATGCGAATAATTATCTACAGGAATTTCCGCCATTAGAGGCGAGTTATGATAGTCCAGTCCGCCATCAGTCCTGTAGTCGATTGTCCTTCCTTCCATCATCTTTTTGGCTTTTTATTTCTATCTAATAACTTTAATTTTTCAGTATCTACGTATTTGGCACTATCTTATAAATATAATCTGTCACAAAATCCTGGTACGTTTGTTTGTCATGGAATATTTCGAGATCTTCCGTTTAACTGCAAAAATATTACGTATTTTCTTTAATAATATAAAATTCAAATTAGGAATAATTTATTCGAAATGTTGACTATTTTTGAATATGCAAACTGTAGGTACAATTGCGGAGGAAATGTTTTAGAATAATTGCGATTTAATTTGAAAAGTTGTCGGACGACTCTGTCCGGTTGTTTGTCTATTTAAAACTAGATTTGAAGAGTAAAAAACTTAGTTTTTTTCTGAAGCAGGTGACGAGCAGTCGCGTAGGTTGTGTCAATGATCTAGCTCCTAGCCCACATGCCATATCGAATAAGGCTTTGATAATCACATTGCATGTACAGACGCGATTATATGAAACTATATAATTTTTCAATGGTGTGATTTTATAGTCTTATTATATATTAGGGGTATGAAATTTAAAACTTTGTTGGCTATACTGGATTGATTTGAAATAAATAGTTTTGATATAACTTACAGGTTTTTATTATTTTGGGATAGAATTCAATGTTACTTTTTTTTCAAAGAATAATTAAAAAAAAAACTTTTTTCAACAACATTTAAAAATACATTTTGTTCGTATTTTTTTTTTATTTAGGCACACTTTTCTTTATGCCTGTACTTTGAATGTCCGCCATACACGCCTGTCAAAGATAATAATTGCGCGCATAGAATACAACAACGCGTTGTCTTTAATATAATCCTTTAAGCGATTTTTGATCTTATTTTCAAAATGATAAAGGACTCTTTTCTTTTACAGCCAGTAACATGATATTAGAGGTAATTTGGTGATGCTTTGTACTTGGGGGCCATAGATTAGACTTAGATTTGTATACAGGTTTCGAAGGAAGTTCTTAAGTTATAATGGGCACTTTGAGTAGTAGGCACCTTCTAGATATGAATTTCAGATAAGAGTAATTTAGCGAATAACTTAAGTACTATGTTGAGTTTTGTATTAATTTAAGTAGGGTAAGACCGATTTATTTTAAGATTTAAAATATTACTTTGGAAACTAAGTAAAAACGAAGGGCATAATAAAGAATTTATTCATGTATTTTTCATTGTTGGCCACTTTAAATGCATTTGGAAGATTTCGCGTCAACTGAAGCGACAAGGTTATCTGACAATAAGTTTTTGTGGGATTTAAGTAACTTTGTCGCGATTTGTCATTCAATGAAACTTTTAAAGATTTATCGACAACTTAAAATAGTTTTGCTGCCACTAAATTTTGCTTATTAATTTACTATAAAATCACACCTAATTACAGTTTTATTTTTAAACTACTTAGCTAAAACGTTGATACAATTTCTTTTAATTCTACATATATAACATAGTATCAACAACATTTCGAATAAATCAAAAGTACAAATTAATAAAGCAGTAATCGGTTCCCCCTTTATTATTATATCTACCGTTATCACTAAACAAATAAACTTTGAAGTAACATAAAATACATTGCAGTGTATTTCCGTGTTAAGTCTGGGTCTCAAGGTCAGACAGCCGGGGACTCGAAGTTACATTCGTCTTATCGAGGGAGATAGGTATTACGTAAAAATTCCCTCTCCCCATGCCACCCTCAGAAGGGGAACCGACAACCACTAATTAAAAAAACCAATACCATACCTCTTATTTCTATCAAAAAATCTTCAAAACACCAACTTTATCACCATAATAAATCACAGTTTGTTCCTATCTAAAATGTCACTAAATATCACATTAAATACAGGTAACACTAATGTCACAACACGTAAGGCAACTGTCCAGCGAAATCGCCAAAATATCTATAAAAATCCACGTGTTCCCGGAAAATAAACATTTAAAAAAAGCCGGCACAAAAACGTCCTGCCTAGCCCCGACGAGAAATTATGAATGCCGAGCGTCGTTGCTAGGATCCAAATTACGAGATTTTTTTTCGCTTTCAATATTTTGGTGTGCTGTGTTTTTATTTGGTTTATATGTGGGTAAATCCACACGTGATTGATGCTGTCCCTGTCCCACGATTTGCGCGTGCACCGGCTTGCAGTTGAGATAACTCAAGACATGTGCTTCTACTAGCCGGCGTTTCTGAATATACTTCGAAAATAAAAATTAAATACAAAACAGCCGCTCGACCGACTTTAGAGCGACGCGGCAAAAACGAGACTGAAATTCAGATCTATAGTAGAAAAAGTGAACTACACCGAACGAGGGGTACACTAACACATAAAATGAAAAAAATTACACGGACGCTAACATCGGCACAGGAGCTTAAAAAATCCGGAGTGGGGATCCGTCTATTCTATTCGCTTGAATAGCGGCGTCTCGTTCTAGCGGCGTGAGGCCGCACGCACACAGAAACGCGGTGGTTAAGCGAAAAAAATGTGTACACATTTTTTTATAATTCACGATTTTTATGTGTGTAAGTGGGCTCGGCGCAAGCGAGAAGGCAGCCGTCCTGCGCTCCGAGGCTCTAAGTGGGAGCGGGAGGGAAGACATCGCCACGTGCTCGTCCCTTGGTATTAAATAATAATTAAAATGGCTACAAGACCGGCGATACGAGATACTGTTCGGTAGACGATTTTTTGGCAGAGCTTTTGCCTTTTTTGTTGAGCTTTTTGCGGAATCACCGCGAACGAGGTAATCCGCGATATAAACGGCTAAATGAAAAAATATTCGGCTGATTGACACATAATTTAGTGAGAAATGCGCGCGGAAACTCGCGCCGAATAAAAAAACCAAGGACGCCGCGCGAAAAAGAAGTTATTGATTAAAACAGAGCTTGTCATTGACCAGACGCAAATGAGGGTTGTTAATATTATGCAGCGGTAGCTAAGGCGGGAATCGATCTTGCTTTTTTAACTCTCCGTGACATTAAAGACGCTGCGAAGATATACGACTATGATAATCGAATCTTTATTACGGCATGAGTAGTGACAACTTTTTGAAAAACTTAAATGATAATCGTTAAAAGTTGTTTACGAATATTTCGTTCTAAAAATAATATTACATGTTTAATTGGATGTCATTCGAAATGTCAATTTTAAATTGTATTTGCCTACACAGTAAATACATTTATGTTAACAAATTTAAATGTAAAACGCCTAGATATGAGAATTTTGTTCAGTTGGGTTGGGTCACGCACTTGGTTTAGTTAATACGTTTAGCTTGAAGCTTTTAGCTTTGATTCCCGGAAAGATAAAATATATTTTAGTAAGACCTAGAAGGTCTAAAGAGGTACTAAAATAGACAGAAACGTGTCTATTATGGACTACTTGATATGATTTCTTTTTCATTTTCTCAAGCATTAACACTTGTAAAAAACAGTTCCACCGGTTTTAAACAGCTTTAATTATCACAATTACGAAGTATACAAAATTATAGGTGTCGCGATGTTTCGCGTGCTGTACAGTATGGTCACGAGATGATTGACGACGATGATGACGAGATTTAAGAGTATTATATTTTTAAGCCCGAAAAAGGAGAACATTTCGGCAAGAATTTTTTAAGATTAATATATGATTTTCCCTACCACGGTTGCCTGGAAGGGATCGCTGGATTGCTATCCATTGCCCTGTTAATGATTAGTTTCTGGTTTACTATTATTACAACGAAGTGTAAAAATAATAATACCTAATACTATATATAGTAAACTAGCTGCCCCCGCGAACTTCGTTTCTCCTTATTGCCTAGCCAGGCTGGCCTACCATTTTAGTATACATATATGTACCAAAATGGAACATTTTGCTATGCTACCACAGAGACTGTTTGAGTTTCCGGAATGACAACTTTTTAGGTTCTTCTGTGATTTTTCTCTATATAAACCTCAGAGTTCAAATCATAAGTTTTAAATTAACAAATAAAAAATAGGGGTTGATGGTAGAGGGGTGAAAATTAAGAGTTGTATGTATTTTTATATGTTGTCATAAAAAAATAAAAAAATTTTTGGGGTGGACACCCCTTGTCTCTTAGGGATTTGAAAGATAGTAGCCGATTCCCAGACTTACTGAGTATGCTTAAAAAAATTCATAAGAATCGGTAGAGCCGTTTCGGAGCAGTATGACAACGAACATTGTGACACGCGAATTTTATATATTAGATAAAGATTCACAAACTCAATTTCTTAACAAATTCACGACCTTCCCTCCCATATGTCAAAATCTAATATTTTTGGATAATATATTATCCACGGGATTGAAAATTAGCGCTAAGTTTCTGTACTTAAGTACAAAAGTAAATTCGATAGCTTATCGTTACATGAAACAGGTGGACAGTTAAGATAATGTATAAAATTATGAATATAATAGAAAATGCACGTAATTATACACAACCTATCAACGGGCAGATGTCCAGGCTATTGAACTGGGGACAACTATAGGGTTAAGAATAAAAGATTGACATATCTACACTTATGTTGCTAAAGAATGGTTGTGGTTCGAATTGAAAATGATTTATCGAAGAAAAGGAATTGACCACGGGCACTATATACGATTGTAGCAAGTGAAACGTTGGTAATAGAAAGAGTAGTTCTTAGATCTTGATTCGATTCAGAAAAAATTATAATTGTTTCAGGTTATTTTATTCTTAAAGGATTGTTAGAAAATAGTATTTTTATGCAGACTTGTGTATTGTTATTTTAAACATTTTCATGGATATAAAAATACTTCCGTATTATAGAGAAACAAACTCACAAAACTGTCTCCAATGACATATTGAAGAATATGCACTAAGCATACATTACAGTTGAATAGTGACCAATCTCATGATAGTTGTTATAATGTTTTAATTAAAAAAATGTTATTAATGCGCTCTCATCCAGTAAATATGCATTGGAAAACTTATATCTATTTAACAAAAAGTATCATATAAAAAAGGAATAATTTTGATTTTATATAATCAAAATAAAAATTATTATGGTTCTTAATAATCAAAAATCTTTATTCCATTTACAACTTTTTTTTTGCGCAGGAACTTTTATTTATTATAGGCATATACAATATACATACTTATAATTAATTTATTTTCACCGACTATTAACAGTTACACAACATAAAGACAAGATAAAATAATCATTACCATGGTTTATCTTATTTTTATAGAGGAAACTGACAGGAGAATCATCTGATGTTAAGTGATACCATCGAACATAGACACTCAATGCTAGAGAGCTCGCCAGTGCATTACCGGTAAGTTTTTCTAATCGTTCAAAGTGACGATTGTTTGTAATCCTTAAATTTAAAATGTATAATATTAACTATGGTAACAATCAGCAACACTTACCGATTTCCAAAAAGCCATTAAACTATACGAAGCAATAAAATAATTTGTTCTATTTCACTTATTCCTTAACAATACTAAAACAGAAGTAATAAAAGATAAAGGTGCCGTGACATCAAAATGGCCGACAGAAACGTGTTTTAAGTAATAAAATCGAAAGTCAAACTTTTGCTTTTTAATGTTTTATGATAGTTAGATTTATTGTTTACAAAATGTTTAAAAAAAAGTCTTATTTAATATGTTCGACCGTTTAAAAACAGAATTGAAATAAAGAAAAAACATTTATTTTATTAAAGAACACAATATTTAAAAGAAATACAAACACAATCACTTCAATCAAATTTAGGCCCAACTTAGCGCATCTTGTAGTGAAAGCTTTATACACTGAACAAAACAAACATTCAATCATTAAAATAAAAAATGAAATTATTTAAAACAGAATAAAAAATTCAATTACAAAATGTTGCAAAAATTGAATAACACTTAGTTTTTAAACGGTTAAAAATTAACTTGTATTTTATCTTAATATTTACAATTTATAATGTACGGATTTAAGATCCAAATGATGAACTAAAACAACTATTTTATACCTACTGAAAATTGGCATTATCTACGGTGGTCTAGAAAAAATAATTGTCTTAAAAATTAAATATTCAAAATAAATGCTCAATTTAATTTTAATTTACACTGAATTCATAAACACTTATTCAAATAATGTATGCAATATTAAAAAAAAAACATTTTTATCATCTCAAACATCACAAAAAACAATGACAATTTTTTTTAAATCATAAAGGGTTGTCAAAACTCAATTTCATTCGTCCTTCAAGAATTGTATGAAATTATAAGTAACAGTAACTGTTATTATTTTGACGACAATAAGTTTTTTATAATCACCTGTTTTGGGTGCGGAAGTAGGAAGATAAGAGTAGGTATTGTATTTGGGAGCAAGTGTTCAATCAAAATAGATATTTGAATAATGAGATCTTCTCGTAAGATTTAAAAAACTGTTGAATTCGGATGCCTCCCACACTGAACGCGGAAGTGTATGAGTAACGTATACAAGTATTAATTTAAAAAAAACATTGTTTCATATTTGCGTTATAAATTTGGTTTGCTTCGATTTTCAGTTGTGGAATGTTTTAGTATAATTGCCTTATATTTGTATTAAAATTATAGGGATATCATACTTATTCCTATTATGTAACTGGTTTTATGGATTTTTGTGTTTGAAATAAATATTTTATTATTATACTATGGGTACCTTAATCTAAGGCCTCTAATCAATATTATAATTCTTAGCAACTGACTTATTATTTATTATAAAAATGGTTTATATAACTTCAACAAAAAAATCTATGTTTCGTGCACCTCTTAAGCTACATAGTTAGGCTGAGTATGATAAACTTTCGTAGGTATGGTTGATAGAGCCAATATCTGCCAACAAATTGCGCAATCGCACTCCTTTTGTTCAAAAGTCCTTTAGAAAACACCTTTATATTGTTTGTGTTAAATATAAAAATGAAATAGTGAAATTATAAAAGAACGACCTCAATACCATCGTAAAATTATACCATGGGATGGCTATTTTACAGCCAGCAAGAAAAGCCACGTGTCTATCTTGTTCCATTAAAAAACTGGTCTAAAACACCGCCATTCGGTAGCATTTGATGGACTGTTTAACCCTTACAAAAGTGAACAAAAAAGCAATTGCACGAAAAAACTTTATTGCATGTTTCATAGAAACTTTCTCTTTCAAATTTTTTGAGACAAAAACCTCTTTTTATCTGCCGAATTAAAAAAAACAATAAAATCCTTTTGCGTTAAATGAAAGGGTATACAAAACAAATAGAAAAACGCCGCACCAGCTGTTTTAATATTTTTTATTTAATAATCTATGCTCTTCCTGCCGGAACTGGGCGCTTTTTAAACAAAAAACCGGCTAAGTGCGAGTTTGAAGGAATCATTATACTAGTATTCTCTAATGCTCTACATTCAAAATATTAGCAATATTACGAGTCGTATGAAAAAGGACAACAATTTTAATATGATTTTTATAATATAAATTTTTGTACGGCTTAGAGAGATGAAAGTTATTTTTGATTTAATAAATTAATACTATATTTAATTATGATGTGTATTATATTATCACTAATTAGGATACTCTTTTACTGTAATAAAACTTGTGATTAGGCAGAAAGTAAACACGGAATGTAAAAATATGAGAATTAAACGTTTTAATCCGGCAAAATGTATTTTTTTTTTCTAAAACTGCTTTGTTTAGTAGATCACAAATTTGAATATGAAAGTATTTGTGTGGGTGGGTTACAAATAATAAATTAATATAAATAATAATAATAATGTGTTTTTTGAAGTCTCTTTATAAGGTAGCAGAAATTTTAACTACATTTCAATAGAAATTCATAATCTCCGCAAAAATCTTCAAGTGGTCATATTCAATTAACTGTCTCGAAGTTAATTTTGAAATCGTCATAAAATCTAAAACAGCATCCGTCCATACACAGCTTGACGCCAACGCCAAGCGAACCCTTATTTTTTTCGTCATCCCTTAGAAATCTTCAAATTTCTTTACCTGCGTATCTCCATAGCATTAATTACGTTACAACCCTTGTCTTAGATATTTAAACTTCGACCATAAAACCGTCACATAAGGTTCAATTTTCGTTTAAGGCTAATTTCAATACGACAGTATAGAACTCAATGTGGCATATAACATCTTGTACACTACCCCCTAATGTTTTAACGCATTTTTCGCGTAATTAGCTAAAGAATTATTAATTCTAATTCCTGTTAAATAAGACTTATTTTTCCGTAAGGTGTTTGTGCATTTAATTTTGCCATAAGTTGGGATTTCGTTTCCCGTAGATTTGGAATTTATTAGATTGATGGTCGACTTGTGACTTCAAGAACAATGGATAGTACAGATGTTTGACATGTTAGTGTTATTTATTTAAAACGTAGACCAAAAGAAAAAAATACTGAAAATCCCAATAGCACGATTTAAGTAAATAATTTTACAATGATATATTTTAAGGTATAAATTACATACAACATTAAGGTATACCAGTGTAAATGTATTGGAGGTTCTAGATTCGACTCCCAGCAAAATAATGGTTTCGAATTGGCACAGAAGGCTATGTATTATGTAATTGCTCACACACCACACATAAATGCCAATTTCGTGTGAATTGTAAAAAAATATTGGTTAGAACACAATGCGTAATCAAAAATCGGCTTTTGTCAAAAAACGCTTCTTCTACCAAGCACTTGTGTGCACTTTTTAAATGGTCCGTTTTGTATAGAATTCGTGTAACGTCACGAATAATAAAATCTATTATATTTTCAACAATTCCATGATTGTGATGTAATAAGGGAATCGGGAAACTATTATTACATATAAGCTATATTTTATGTCAAATTTGTCTCTATATTGTACTTTTTAAATAAGCTAATTTAAGTGTGTTTTCTTTAAATCAATACTTCTGTATGATTCTTCATATTATCTAAACCTGGTCCAGCGCGCTCCAATTCAATCTTTTGGTCTAATCTTGTGTAGGCTATAGTAGGTATAGGCTGCTAAGCCTATATTAGTAAAATTTAATTTAGATTCGTTTAGTATTATAATATCAATGATAAAGCTATAACAATTTTATAGTCGCGGTTGCTGTAATTGAATTATCAATGTAAGAAAACCAGAGAAATTAGACACAAAAAAAATCATTAAATGAATTACTTATAAGATTTATGATTTTCTTTGACAGTTTTTTTACTCATAAATTAATAGTGTTATTTTTCAGAACGTGTTTACTGGTATGGTAGTTAAATACACAGAAATTCTTTAAAATAATTTATCGGTTCAGTAGTTTCGAAGATTACTAACATCGAAATATCTATACTTATCTATTGTAGCGTTCGTAAACTAGTTTGTATATGAAAGTCACGGTCACTGACAAACAGACCTCCACATCGCACTCATGTTACTAACCGCTTTTGCTACTGCTAGCCAAATATTTATTTCGTATATAGGAACTTACGTACGTTAGCAGCTCACGAGGATCATAATATTTGTTATAAAATCATTAATGTGTAATACGTACTCGAATTAAATTGTTCAAAAGTTAGCTGAGATTTAAGACAATGGATTCACTATGTACATACTGATTAATTACAGAAGATTCTCAAAATTGAATTATTTAATATTTTAAAAGTCTTGTACTAAAGTGTGTGAAATGATATTAATAGTCGCGACTTAGTTGGTATGATTTCCGCGTGCCATAAATGTGTCAAAATTGTATATGGGAGTCACTTAGGGCTATGTACCGACTCAGGATCACACCCTAAACTATCAGGTTGTCTAACGTATCAAACATGTCCTTAGATTTTCGTGTATTGTTTTAAGGATAGGATAAGTAACATATTGAATAATATCCGCGTCCCTTATATTTTATAAGATATTTGAAGTTGGTTAGATTCAACAAGTAACAAATAATTACTGTGCACAAAAAATCGTCCATGATTCAATGATCAGAGCCTCCAAGGTCGTCAAGATTCGGTGCTGGGTGAATATAATTACTTTGATGTATAGTTTATATCTTTAAAGTACTGTACGTACATAGCGTAGACCAAATTAATTTGAAAGGTACATCGAAGACATATTTTTAAATTTAGAACATGTTACCTTGGGCTTACGATAAATTACTTTGTATATACAAATTACAAAACCGACTGCTTAGTCTACGTATGATGGGGCATAGATGAAATATTAGATAGTATTAATTTACCAATTTTTTGTAGCATTATTAAGTATACTATAATTGGCAAAACATGAATGAAATTTAAATCGCAGGTTAGTTTGTCTATGCCCTAAGGGACATGCTGATCGCAACATATTTTTATATTAACTGCTTGGTAGAGTCGAATACAAATTTTGTTATATATTATATGTATTTGACTTTCTTTACATTTTCTATCAAAACTTTGAATTGGTTGTACATAATTGGATGTATTATCCCAGTTAGGAAAATGACTAAAGCTATATGAAGCTATAATAATATTTTTTGGAAATTGTTTTTAGGTACAAATTTACTATTTTTCTTAATAGAAAATAAATTATTATATTGTTTAAATTAAATAATCTTAGCATTAACAGGTTTTTATATTTCACCCTTTACGCAAAAATTAATGAAAAAGTGTAAACATTATAAAAACACCTTACATTTTGAAGCAAGTCTGTAAAAAATACAGCAAAAACCCCCCTCACAATACTAATGTATAAATTTTTTACATTTACAGAAATGCTAGATTCTGCGCGCACGCACAGGCAGGTAGACGATTTCGGGGTTCGCAGGTAGAAAAAATCTTTTGATCTTTTGAAAAAAGGTTCTTTTATACAACCCACCCTCAATACTTCTACAATTCCTTGACTATGATTTAAAAACAATCTTGATACTTTAAATATTATTAAGGTAAATACTTAAATAAAGTTTTTTTCTCTTAAATAATTAAGGGAGTCTCGCGAACCTCCTATGTATCCTACTAAAGTTTTATCACAATCCGTTCACTCGTTTAGGAATGCAATATCTATTTGTGTACTAACGATAGTCTGATTTAAAAATATAGTGTATTATTTAGGGCAAACTTTTTTTAGGTTAAGTTATACCGCCCATGAACACTCACATTGCTAGAAGGCTCTGAATCACGTTGCCGGCCGTTTAAAAATTGGCACGCTCTTTTCTTGAAGGACTTTAAGCCGAATTGGTTCGGAAATACCTACTTCAGTGGCCAGCTGGTTCCTTAAAGTGTACATTATTTTCAAGAAACATAACATAATAAATAAAACCAGAGCGTGATAAGAAATGTGAATTTTTATAAGAGTTAAATATTAAAAGTATTAAAATTACCAGCTCCCACTGATTTCGCGAGGGTGGGAACAGTATGAAACATCGCATCCCCTGCGCGCGCGCATTAACGCACACATACGCACGAGATTTATCGTCGGACACATTGTCAGTTGTAGGTGCGGTAAAATTGCATTCTCGAGAATAGACACGCATTTTAGATAACTTGTTACGATGCTGCGGACCTTATAGTTATCTTACCAATCATTACACTCTTAAAAATAAGAAATAAGTAGTACGAGTATGGCAACACGCACTAGAAATACAGAAAGAAGTGGGACGAGTCCAGGAAGTAATTAAACTCGCCTAGACAATGAATATAATATAATTTCCCTAATTAATGCGAAGTAAGATACAATATATTTACTAGTCAAGATTTCGTCGAGTTAACTGCTCAGTTATCAGCCAATCAAACACCCGTTTGCTAACATATTAGCAATTAAAAAATAATTGCTATAGAACACATATTATATTACACGAAGACTATATAACACTAATCAATCATCAATTTTCATCCTTTGTTTAATTCAGTAGGTACAAAAAAATGTTTTTTTGCACGTGCTTAGGCTGTACATATGAACTGCTTTTATATGTTACGAATACATATTTACATATTTAAATAAATTTTAGTAATATCAATGTTATATCTTCTATTGTTATTTTAAATATTTTTTTTATTATTCATAAACACGCAACCTGTAATTAGTTCTTATTTTGTTAAATTTAAAAATATTCAGTTACTTTTATTTTTATATGGACTAGCTGCCCCCGCGAACTTTGTTTCGCCATCATAAGAAAAATGTCTTTTTTAGCCTACCTTTTCAGTAGCTACATAGTACATACCAACATATGAATCATTTCATCAAAAGTATCTGTTCATCCATCTTCGAGTTTAGCGTTTAGCCATATACTTTCTGTATTCTAAAATATAAACAAATTTAGTCTTAATACATGCATTAATTAATCGTTGAAAATTAAATTGATACCTAGAATAAGATTGAAAGCATGTTTTAAAAACAATGTGCTTTTTTCCTCTCAAAAGAGTCGGCTTCTTAACCGTCACCTAAATCACGCTATAAAACTTCATCAAACGCCATAATTTATTGACACATAATGAATTCAAATATTCAACATTTGCGTAAACGTGTGTCGAATACATGACCATAACCTGACCCAATACATTGACAAAAACAACTAAACAATCACAAAAACGGACGTTTAAAATTCAAACGCGTGCCAAGAAAAAGTCGCTTTGCAAAAACGCTCATTGTAGACTTTTTGTTATGTCTTTTTGCCCCCGTTCCTCAAAAAAGATGAGTATACTATAGAACCCGTTAGGAGTTTTTGTCTTTCCGCGGGTTTTTTTTTATTTCGATTGCATAACGCCAGGTCAATCGATATCGGTCAGTATTCAGATGTTCTGCTCTGAATTAATGCCATATCGTTCGACAAATAAGCTGTGATTTTGAACGTGTTCTTAAGCGATGAGTAATGTTGGTTTCAGCGTGTGACTCTCATCCCTGACGTCGTAGATTCGATCCTCGACTGTACACCAATGGACTCTCTGTCTATGTGCGCATTTAACATTCTCTCGAACGGTGAAGAAAAGAAGGTGTGTCAGGCACAGGAGGCTGATCACCTTCTTGCCTATTAGATTAACAAATAATCACGAAACAGATACATAAATCTGAGGACCAGACCTAAGGTAGTAGAGCCACTGGTATCGTTTTTTTTAAGCAACGTATGGAATCACAGAAATTAAATTGTAATTATTATTAACCTATTATACTACTAACCGACTTGTAGGGTTAGTATATTTCGTTGTAATCTTGCAATTCGACCACTTATTTATACTAATAAGCTATAACCTAAAAAAGAAAGAGATGAAGCCACAACTGTTGCAATATATTATGTATTATTTTTAGTTGTAATAAAGAAATAATTAATAAAATATTTAATAGCAAATAAATACATTGTAAAAGTCCATAAAAATCTTGATATCTAGTTTCTTGAACTGATTACCAACACTAATAGAATAAAAGTATGTAGCTAGAACTTTAGTCTTACTCTCTGGCCCTTAGATAGAAAATCTCATGAGGATTCATGAGGTCGTCTTAATTAATTTAAAAGTAAGTACTAAAGCCACGTTGTTATGATTTTGAATATAGAACTAAGTGTTCGAAAATCGAATGTGAATTTTGACAGATGGGCTAACATCACGGTTCTAAGATGGCGAGCGGATGCGTGGGCGCAACAGGTGTTGCCATGTGAACGTTTTTGAGAGATTTTTTATATCAGGTAATCTGGCATTGCGCTATTTGAGAGCAATGGGAATATTTTGAATATATACGTAGTATTAATTTAATTTGAAGAACAATTTAGGAAATTGTATATTGCTGTTAGTAAATAAATTACTAGTATACCTATGAATATACACGTAATCGATTTTTCGATATATTTTTCTAGACCAAGACTGTCAAAAGTTGAAAAGTCTGTGTAAAAGTTTTGATATTTGATTCATATGCAGCGAAAGATCCTGCAGTGATCTGAATCAAATTTTTAAGTAAAATGACGTTTTCCAAAGCGAATAGCTAATGTGTGCGACACATCTGGTCGACACTTGCCTAGTCTGCACCTTATTTACGAATGTATAGACTAATATGGGTAAGCTTATATTATATAGCTTATAAATATTAGGGTTTTAAAAATTAGCCAAAGAGGTTTTGTGTAAAACTTATGCTTTATGAAACCATATTTTATTATCTGAATTGCAATGTATAATATTTGGTTACCAAAGTAACACGAGTTTGTAGAACTTTGGTTTTAAACGTTTCCCACACAATATTTGCAATATTGACCTACATAATAATAATTAAAAATGTATAATTAGAAAAATAAACTAATTTAAAAAGTTCCTGTCTTGTTGTTAAATTATATTTAAAAAAAAACCGTTATTTAAATGTTTATTTTAATTTGCGATAGGTATAGTTTTGAGAAACTTTACACGATGCGGGGAATTCTGAATGTTTCAAGTTTCAAAAGTCCTTCGCATCTAGGGACTCTTGCCAACTTCTAAGATACATTCTTATTACTAACTTGAATGTTTACTTGAATGTTTTTTATAGAACAGGGGGCAAACGGGCATGGACACTCTCAATGCCAGAGGACTCGCGAGTGTTTTTTAATTGGTACGCTCGTTTCTTAATGGACCCTGACTTGAATTGGTTCGGAAATACTTCAGTGGATTGGTGGTGCGCGGCAAAACATGCCTTATAAAACGCTCAGATGTGGAACAAATGTAAAAGGATAGATAGTTAACGTATCCACACTAAAATAACGTAAATAAATATGGAAGCAGTTAATCAACGCACAAAATTGACGGCAAAGATTTGGTGCATTTCTATAAGGGCAGGAAATTTAAAAAAATGTGATTCTCGTTAGTTAAAAGCATAGAAATCGGAATATTTTAAATAAGTTATTAAAGCAATTGTATAGTCATAGTATATGATTATAACAAATTATTATAACATTTAATGCGTCAACATAATGAATACATTATTCTTGAAATTTTAAAATTGTTAATTTTCTTATTTTAATTCAAGGCTAGCAGTACAAAGAGCCTTTGAAAAATTTATTCAAAATTTATGAATTTAATTATTTTAGACAAAATTTTCAAACTATATATGCTTACTTTTACATTACTTGACTTTCTTATACTTTAATAATTAATAGACATATTTTTAAATAAGGGCCTCAGATTTGTTTTCGAATGAACAGGCGCAAACGGGCAGGAGACTCACCCGATGATAAGAGATAGTCCATAAACGGCATAAACACTCACACTGGCACAAGTGCGTTGCCGGCCCTTGCCTTTTTGTATCTGTTTCGTCAACTTGTTTTTTTTAACATTCAGGATGATGATCAGCCTTCTATTCGTGGGACACAACATATTTCCTTCTTGCAATGTGTTAATTAGACAGTAACAATATTGTGCGTGGCCGGGGTTCGAACCTACCACGTCAGGCATAAGAGCCGCACGCAGAAGCCACAAGGCCAACAAGCTCTAACAAAATTGAAACCGCTGGAAACAAAGTGCTACCTTACCAAGGGCGTAGAGGTTATAAATAATATTAGAAGGTTAATTAATATCAAAATTACATAGCGCAATTTATTTAAAAGATTTATATGATGATGTCATAATTCGATACAAGAGTTACGATCATGATTAAACGCCTCTTGACTTGAAAATGTTTTGAAGACTACTGGCACACTGTTACACAGTAACGTAACAATCATTGTTCATCTACGTTTCCTATATAAGAAATCAGGTACATATTAAGTAATAATAGTTGGAAAACGAGTAAATTTTGTATGTCATGTTGGTATTTGTAGCTCGGCCTTTTTTATTTTAAATTAATAATAATAATGAAACTTTATTCAAAACAGAGATAATTAATCTAACCCTACTGCCCACATTTTGAAGTTATGTTTATTTGGACACAGAACTAGACACGCTTTTCGAGAATGACCTACCTTCAGTAATGAGGCATTAAAGGAAAAAGAAGGAATGATATAGGCTACTTCAAACCTGACAGTCGTTGTCCTGTACACACGTAAAATACTCACACAAACAATTTCATTGAAATCGGTTAGTGGAGTTTAACTACAAACACACGCACAGAAGATTTATATAAATAAAGATTTATTGAAGCTCGATGTCAAATAGCAACTTCAACCAATTCTTAAACGTCAGCCAAACGTAAATCTAGCTGTCAAACCATTTTTCTGTATAAAGTCTAACTTTTGACAGCGCTCAAGACGTGATGTGTCTTGAGATACGTATTAGAATATACCTTAATATTTTATACTTCGGTGTGATAAGGTTTTAGTGCTGATGACAGACACTTGTAGTAGAATATTATTTAGTGTTAGTACACGCATACATATAGATCGTGAGCTCAGACTCGATTTAGCCAAAAACCTGCCAATAGAGTGACCACATATAATAATAATAGCTACATTTTATTTAAAAGATGTTGCGAGATGGCAGTTGGGTTGCTTGAGTCATTTAGAAAAAAATCTTTGAAATAATTAATTTATTATAGTTTTAGCTAGTTGCTATATATACTCTATATAGATAATAATGGCTACAATCTTTTAGCTCTAGTTACCGTAATCATTTTTAATAGGCAAGTAGGTAATCAAACTTCTATGCCTGAAACACGCCGTCGACTTTTTTAATTTAAGGCCAGTTTCCTCACGAAGTTTTCCTTCACCGTACGATCGATTGTTAAATGCGAATACAGAAAGTCTATTGGTGCACAGCCGGAAATTGTATCTACGACCTCCTTGTAGCCACTCCGCCAACACGAATCTTTTGATAAGTAGAGTGGAGTAGGCGGTTATTAAAAAACATATTTTTTTTAATGAAGTAATAGAATATAAATGATAAATGGTCACCCTACATAAACACCTAGCATGGAAGCACATATTATACTAATGCCTACACGTCAATCACTTTGATTGGACTCGCAAAAACATTATATTATTAGTTCAAATGAGAATGCTGTCGGAAAATTCTATTGCAAATTAGATTTCGACTTCGGCATCCTGTCTTTTGATGATAATTCTTAATTTTAACTTAAACTGCAACATTATAGAATTATAAATAATGAACAGAAGTATTCACGAACACATGTGTGTGACGTGCATGTGTGTAGCAGAACTTAGAAAAATAATACTGGTAATTATTAATACTTAGTATTCCAAATAAATAGTATAACGATACTTTTACTAATACCATAGAGATTTTTAATTTCCAATAATAAGTAACGTCTTATGTAGCGTCAAAGTCAAGGCCGTCGTAGATTAAAAATGTTCACGCAAATTAAGATTCCAAATTCGAATGTTGTTCTCTATGATTTATGATTTTGTACAGATTAAAATCTGTCGAAATATGAAGATTTCGTTATTAAATTTGGGAAAATATTTGGCAATTTTTTAATGTCTTAATGACGGCCATCGCGGTTCAAGATAGGATAATTTTATTGTAAATAAATCATACTATTATATATTACTAGCTGACCCGGCAAACGTTTGTTTTGCCATGTATATTATTTCTAGGAAACAATTTTTTACTTTAATAAAAATAACTATCTACAATAATAAAAAAATTGGTTGGTTGGTGGTAGAGGGGTGAAAATTGTATGTATTTTTGTATGCTGTATCTAAAAAACATAAAAACGATTTTATTTTGGAGTGGACACCCCTTACCGGTTAGGGGTTTGTAAGATAGATAGTAGACATACTGAATATGAATATAAAATTTCATAAAATCGGTTGAGCCGTTTCGAAGGAGTATGGGCACGAACATTGTGACACGAGAATTTTATGTACATGTTATTCGTAGGAAAAAACTTTTCGGATATTCAATCGTCAAAACGGGTCAGTTGATACATCGTAAATTATGTTTATGTCTCAAGTATCAAGCAATCTAATAGAGATTATGGGAGTTCACTATTTTATTCATAAAGGTATATAATCACCAATTACAAAAAATTTAATAGACGCTGGCGATTGACACCAAAGACAATTAAAATCGAATAGCCATTAAATGTTTTGTCTCTATCACTCTCACACATGCGAACACACTTTAACTATACTTAAACGTTGATTTAGAGTGACTTAAAAATAAATGATTTTATTAAATAATAGACGTTTATTATACTTAATTAATAATACACGTGCGAACAGTAAGAAAAAGCGATAGAAAAACCATTAAAAAAAAATGTAAACCAATTGTGTGAAAACGAGTTAAATATTAGTCATTTATGTTAAAAAACCAGTCAAAGGACATTGTATAGGCACAGTGACCCAGATATTTGTAAAAAGTGTGTAAATAAAAACTATGTATTGTTTTACGATTAATAAGCATACAATTTTAAGGAAACTTTTTTATATCAATAAATCACAATATTCCCTCTCCATTATTGAAATTCAATAGTTTCAAACAATACTTATCTAAAATTAATACACACAGACTTATTTCTTATTTTTGATAGTGTAAAAAAGTAGCTTCCTACTCTTAAATCAAGTAACGGATTTTAATGCGGTTTTCATCAAGATCGTATTTATAACAGAAAGTTACTTAAAAGTTAAAACCCTAATCTAAGATGGGCGATAAAATTATAAATTCCATAGAAATATTATTTATTTCTATGTGCTAAGTAATAACGTAAATCGTGCATTTAATAGTGATGCGAAAGAGTTCTTTAAATCTAATGCAAAGTAATTGTAAATGATTATTACTTTCTTAAACTAAAACTAAATTATTTATTAGTAATATATCTTATATATATTACAATGAATTGCGTTTGTTTCGCTAAAACTCGAAAATGGCTGGATGGCTGGATGGCTGGACGGATTTGGCTAATAGTTATGATCTTGAAATATTAGGGGAAGTTCAGGAAAGGTTTAAACTGTGGGAAACATCAACAATAAGTAAAGAAAAATTCTGAAAATGTCAATTAAATTTTCCAATAAAACCTTCTTAGATGGGATAATTTATGTCTTTTTAGAAATAAAAATTGTCATATATATGTTTGTGTACGCCTTCAGAAATTTGTGTTTCATACCTGTAGTATGAGCTCCGATCTCTTTGGTCTGTTTTAAAAAATATATTCTATACATTTCGTTGAAAGTAGCGTAAAAAACCGAAGTAAAAATAAAGGAAGCTTTGCCTTGTTTCATCTGTTTGCTTTGAGAAAGTTCTCGTATGACTTAATTTTTTTTTTTTTTATGGCTCTGGCACGATTTGTGCATTAGCCAGCGTCAAGTATAGGATTTTTTACAATTCGTGCTTATCTTTTAGAAATTCTACAGCGGCCTCTATGTACGGTTTAAACACTCGCCCGGTACCGCACAACCCTCCCAAAGGCCGAGAACAAATTTAAATTAAATTAAAACTTGCCCTCGAACCGGGAATCGAACCCGGTACCCCTCACCTAGCTGCCACTTAATAAGACCGCTAGGCTATGAGGCCCCATGACTTAATTTACGATGGAAAAGAAAACACGAAGACACTTGGAATGTACCATTGGAATATAGTATATTTCTTATATATAAGTATATAACCTATACCAATAGAAATTGGTTAAAACCTGTCCACATTAAATAAGCACCAAACTTGCAAAGTGCTAATAACAAATGCGGAAAGCAGAAGCCGGAAAACCTCTAAGCTAACAAAAAGCTAAAAAAATATACTTAAAAATGCACCTTATGCCATTGAGCTAAGTTCTAAAATACTCTAAGCTTGTAATGCAACACGGCGTAATGAGAAATGTTTTTATATATCAAAACGTAGTAAGCGACGTCAAGTACTATTAGATCAAAATTTTCTTTAATCTCATAGTAATTGAGTTTAGAATACATTTTATAGTGGCGTAAAATCTGTGATGTAATGTGTCCGTTTCAAGGTCAGAATAGACCGAAAATCAGGTTTTGCCTCCCTCCCCTCTAACGTCGGCTGCGCATGCGCAGCGTCACTTGTGTGTGTTGGTGTGGCAGGAACGTCTATTGTTTAAATATATTAAAATTAGAGATAACGTTTTCTATAAATACATATTATGTATTCATAGCAAGATTTACGAATAATTTAGATTATGCTCGAAAGAGTTTTATTCTATAATATTTAGTATTTAAAGCAATTAACATTTGTTATTGCTTCTAAAGCTATAACAACACGATTTAGGTCTATCACTGCCAAGTTATCCTGTCTCACCAAGAACGGCAACTGCATTGTGTCTCAACCAAAGACAATGAAAGATGAGAAATAACAGAGAAATGTTAAAGTTGCTTCTATTAAAAAAAAACACGTCATACTCATTTGACTTTTCTCTATATAATTAAATATAATAAAAATCTTTAGAAAAATGTACATTTAATAAGCCAGAATCAAAAGAATCATTATTCGTGGCGTGCCACAAAGTAGAAGAATCGCGTCTTGACGCACACAGATCTATTTGGAATTCGTCAAAATATTCGAGCCGTCGCGGCCACATGGCTCATACATCATACTACCGTGTGCGTGTGGGTGATGTTATGCGTGTGTGTGTGTAGAGGCTATTATTCTTCTAGCGCGCTGATAGTTATCAATATTATGCCAATAAAATTTAATTCTATTATGTAATTCGTGTTATGTGTATGATACTGATTTTCTATTATTTGAATTCAGACCAGGCAAAGCACATTTTTTTCTTGACATTTTAAAACTGGCACTTTAAATAAAAAAAAATCTTACATAACAGGTTCCTATTAGCCTGGAGATTTTTTCAAAACTAAACCAATGTTATAAATCGAAAATACCTAAAGACAAGATATCTATATTTTATATAACCAAACATATACAAAGATCGTAATAAGGTTTATAAATATTGTACATATTATATTTATTTGAAGGGTTATAATGAAGTAATCTGTGTAATTAAAAATGATATATAAAATAAAGTTAAAATATATAATAAAAAACTTTCTATTTTGTATAAATTACACTCTGAGTAAACATTGTTCAGTTTGCTTTTTCTAAAAAAGTTAAGACGGATTTCGATTGGAAGATTTTAATACCGGAAATATTTTTTTAACTCTCACTTTCATGTATGCAAGAATTGTTCATAAGGTTTCCATAGAATAAAATTCGGCTATGTTGCGCCATCTATGATAAAACGTTGGCATTAAAATATTAAGTTCCGAAGCTCGCCAGCAGATGTCGTTTTACGAAGATCGTTTCATGCGTAGATCATTAATTAAGTCTAAATACTTACTGAACTCGCCATTTAGGATTTTTAACATACCTGTAAAAAGAAATAAAATATATATTAAAACTTTGATTTTTTTTTTAAATATTCTTCATATAAAATAGATAAATTTATTACTTTTTTATATTGAAAGGCAAAATAAATTATCGACAGCCAAACGCGCAGATAAATTAGTTTTTATGTTATACAGTAAAAGGTTTTATTACCATTTAATATCCTATAAATACCAATAAATATTCAGATATTATTATTTATATGTAAAAACTATTAAATGCTCTGTACTCGCATTACTTCATTTTAAAAACGATGATGACTCCTATAAAGGCACTTATAAAAGTGTACATATATAGTGCTTGATACAGACGCTTTCCAAAATGAAGATGTATTTTTAATTTTAAGATGTCGTTGTACGCACCCGTTGTATGGCCAACTGTGAAAATGGTCATGCCATTTAATATTTATAAAGCGTTAAGTAAAATATGCCTTGTGTACTTAATTGATTAATGACCTGTTTATGCATACCTAGATTAAATGCGAACTCGATATTATAACATCGATTAATTATACCGGGTGTACCCCGGAAACACAGCATTCCCACATATTAAAAGGGCCTAGATTTGCATACGTTGAATCATTAATTTTTTCCTCTCATTTTTTATCTCTATTCACCCCACAACCTGAATTGATCTAACACAATAAGACGCTATTAAAATAAAAGATTAAGTAGTATCACTAATTTGCATACTCCGAACCTGTGAGAAAGGAGTACCACAGGGGAAGACAGTGGGACCACCACTTTTTAATGTATGCAAAAACGGGGAGACAATGCAAAAATTGTTTTTATGTTTATCAGTCACCCATAGAAGCGGTTTTTTCACTATTTGTCTTTTACTTTAACTTCGCACGGAGATTTGCATATCCAGTTCCGTCCACCCTTCCGCTTCGCGACTGTTTTGCATATTAAAATTTAAGACTGTCTTTTCGAGTGTGTGTGTTTACTTTGAGCTTTATTTTAAGTAAAGCGGAGTTTTTAATTTATTTCATAGAACATATGGGGTCAGGTTTTTTCTTTAGTGTATTGTGAGTGTCATTAGCTGCTTTTGCAATCGTGTGAGACGTTTTTGGATGAATCTTTAGTGAATAATTGTCTTGAACAAGGAGTTGGTCCCCACAAACAATTCTTTTGTATATCTAATTGAATTCCGGTTTTGATGCTCGTCATCGTTGATTATTCTTTGTTTGATGAATATTTAGTCGGAGTTTTTTACCTGGTGCTTTATTTTTTATTACGGAACAAAACATCTGCTTGATCGTAATTAAAAAAAATCGTGAGAATCGGGGTGAGGATGTCCGTTTGCATTAATTATAAAATCTTTTATGAGATGATTGTTCTTTTTAACCGTCACATATAGTGTTACACTTTTGTATTGATTGTAATTGTAAAAAATTTAAATTTTTGTTTTCCAAATTTCTTAAAAATGTTAAATAGCAAGTTTCACTAGCAGGGTGTATTTTACATTAAGTAAAGTGCATTTAATAATTACGTAGTAAATATAGTTCATAAATTTTCATTAAAAATAAACGACAATAAAGATGAGTTTTATGCGTAATAAAATATTAATTTATGATTTCATTAGGAAAACATTTAAAGGTGACAGGTGTCCGGACTTATAAACTATAATTAATTGACATTCAATTAACAGGACAATAACGTTAGTATACTTCGCGTTATAACCGTTTTAACTGTTATGGGTTTACTGATAATTAATACTGGATATAGTCATAACCTGAAGATCCCGTCTTCATTAGCCGGTGAAACAATAATTATTGGTAAGCACGGAAGTCTAATTACAGCCAAAACTTGTCAAAGAAATAGATATAGAAATGAGCCTCATGCTCCTTAGAATTATACGAGACTTTAAAAAATCTTTTGTCAAATTATTTCCAAAACATACTATTATTAATTATTATATAATGGAAATTGCTAAAGGTTTTCATTTTTTATTCAGTGTAACCGAAGTCTTACTAATGTTCTACGTTAAATAAAAGCATAAAAGTATATTTTTTGGACATTTGTACAAAGTGAAATCAGTAGAAAAAAATCCTAAAGTCAATCAAATACAACTCGGTAACTCATTTCCAGTAGCGAATATTTGAATCATGAAATGAGATGCAGACAAAGCTATACCGGAAACAAACCTTGTTACTCAAATAAAACCACATTTTTTCATTGTGGTCAATACAAAAACTTCAATCATACTAATCGCTCCCCGATCGATATCTGAGCACGCGTCGATAGATCAATAACTTTATGAAACCCTTTCTATTGTGAAATATAATATTTTATAGAGCAATTGTAACACAATGTAATTGTACTAATATGTGCGTATTGATTGTGTTGTCAAGATTTATACTTTTGTAAGTTTGTAACGAATAAACAGAAAACTACTGGACTGATTTAAAAAATACAATTAGATTATATTATCCCTAGGAAGTATAATTATTAAAAAAAAAACAATGTTTTTAAAAAAAGTTATACACTAGACCGATTGATTTTAACGGCATACAATTTTAAAATATTTATTTAATCTCATATTTATAATGTTTTGACCCAAAAGAAATCCAATTAAAATTGTTATGATAAGTTTTATTTCTGTATGTCTAAAGTTCTTTTAAAAATATATCATACATGAAAAAATCGTGCCATTATTTTTTCTATTAATTAAAATTATAATATATTTTATTATTAAGTAGGCAAGTGTACAAATAGTAGATGTTTATTTACGAATATATTATAATTATTTTATTAACTAATTAATAATAATAATTATTATTATTTATTATTTACGAATATATATTATTTGATAATTATCAATCATAATAATGAAAAAAATAGATTTTGGTATTTAATTGAATAACGATTTAAAAATTATACGATTTTTTATGGAAACCATGTTAGCCACTGCGCTGCCGGTGCATTTGGTATTTTTTCAGAATAGTTCAGATTTTAAGTTTCGTATTGAATTTTAATCCAGTATTGGGCCTTTTGAGAAAGCTAGAAGTACTCAAGGTATTAGTACTTCCAATCTCTATAGGCCCCAATTATTTGCTGATAATTTTGTTTGAAGTCATGGGCCCGCTAGTTTGATAACACTTCACGCCTAAGGCAATTAAAAGCTAGACTTCCCATGCAATAAATCTACAGCTGTTCCGCAAAATCGGATTATAATCTTTGGATTTCTTAACCCTTCGATAGATCTCAATAGATCGTTTTGTACCTTCACCTATTATAAGATTATTGAGTATTGATGTATTGTGGAGGGCGCGAAATGGTTTAAGTACCTCTTGTAACCCTTTATTGTGCCGAAATGTTTGGACAATTGTTGTTTAGATCACATTCGCGAGAAAACTTCAGATGAAGTAGTAGGAAGTATTCCGCTAAAGTCTACCTTAAAAATAATTAAAAGTAATAAATAATTTAACTTATTAAAATTTGTTTTAGTTTTTTAATTATAATTATTGCTACTATGAGTAAGTTATATTGTAAATTATTTATATTTGTGTGTATTTAAGATTTTCGGTGACCTAAACAAATGAACGCTAACTCTATATTATCTACAAGGCTCTGTAGCCTGCAAACTTTTACGGGACTTACACTGGTTTTGTATTAGGAATTTATAATACTTTATGAGTAATATTAAGGCTAATCAGCTAGAGTTAAGTCATAGTGATGACAAGTTCATCTTAATAGCTATACCAATCTGCGTCATATTCATATATACCAATAGATGTATTAAACTTCGTACTTTTCCACCACATTATTAATTGTCTATATTAGAAATTGACTATAGTCTATCTATAGAAGAAGCATCTGTCTCTAAATCGTCTTTCCCATACCACTAGATGTTAATCCATATTTCCATATTCCGTGCCAAGTTTTACCAATGACAAATTACTATTTTAGGTTCTCACATACCATCTGCACATATAGGTAATGTTTTATTCAATAATTGACAAGCATTACAATTATTATGCAAAGTAATGCATTATGATTGTGCATGTTGACATAATACCATCAATCTGTTGTTTGATTTATCTTTAGGGATGTTGGGAGTCGATAACATTGTATCGATATGGTGGCTTATACTATACGATGTGAGTTTAGAACCTCATTTAATTTGGGCAAGAACTGTTTGTGATAAACAGCAATATATACGTGTAAGTACAGTGGAAATAGGCTCCCACTAGGTGGACAGATGACTTGCTGAGGGTGGAGGGAAGGGGTTGGATGCAAAGCGCGGGGATCCGACGTGGAAATGTATTAGCGCATTCCCTGCCCTTAAAAGTTGCAGGGTTATGTGGGACTCGACACGCCAAAATCTCTGCTATTCAGAGACTGGGTGAGCTATACCCACTAAAACCACCTCGAGTAGTTCCTACAAAGCTGCGTTACAAAGGCTCCGGGGTCGCTGTCGCATTCTACCATGAGCAAGCGTCTTACCTAGGAATATTCAGATGCAACTCTGCCGTAGTCATAGTAGAGCTACTACAGCACTTTTTTCCTTTGTTAAGTGCCAAGTAAATATTTTTTTTGTAGTCTTGTAAGTATGTTAAAATTTTCTTATCAATTCGTCATTCTATCGACTTGTTATTTATCGTACTAGAACATCCCTGGGATCTGTATTATAATGATGGATTGGCCTCACAAAGACGGATTCGCACCGCAACGCCTATTAGCGAACAAAGGTATTGTCATTTAGATTCTGTGTTTAACCTGCACCCTTCGAGGGACGAGAATAGAATCTTAAGCTTTTAAAGACGTTGGCTCAGTGGTTAACGACGGGGATTACTCGGCTGATTATAACCTGTCCCTAAAAGTCTCGAACCAAATTTAAAGCTAATTATGACGGGTTATTAAAAAAATTGTTTTACATTTGGAGATTGTCTGTCTAAAACAAGCAACTTACGGCAGAGTCGGCATTTTAAATTTACAACTCGGATAAAGCCTCAGTAAACATATGTTTTGTATTACATTTATAAAGTATCGGGACCTAGTATTTTAAAAATGTTTCAAAAATATCTTCTATTGGAAATTAAAAAAATATATATTCCAAAATGAAGTAAGTATGTGGTTTTTTAAAGGCGTTCTTTCAGATTTCCCAAGACCGTATGGTCTGGAAGTAAATGTATATTTACTTTTAAATGAATATGATTTAGGTCATAAATTTAGTTCCCTTGTTAATCAAAGGACTCACTACTAGTGCCTAACAAAGAAAAGTAAGTCTTTATTTATTTCTTCTAAAAAGCTTATCCTAAGTACATCTTTAAAATTGCAAGCAAAGATAATAAATACCTATTTAACAATGAGCTAGTTGTACAAATTAATACTTTAGCGTGAAACAATTTTGTAAAATTCTAAATATATTTTTATGTATAATAAAAGGCAAACGGGTAGGAGGCTCACCTGATGTTAAGTTATACCGCCCATGGACACTCACATTGCCAGAAGGCTCGCAAGTGCGTTGCCGGCCTTTTAAAGTTTTGTACGCTCTTTTCTTAAAGTACCCTAAGTCGAATGGGTTCGGAAATACTGGCAGCTGGTAGCACATAGTGGTGGTGCGCGGTAAAAACTGCCTTAAGAAACGTTCAGTTGTGAAACGACGTAAGTCGAGGTGATACGGATGGTATTTTGTATTCTACCTTTACGTCTGATGATGAAACTCAGCTGCAGGTTTTAGTCCCAACAACTCTGTACAAAAACGTATTACGCTTATTACGTAGTTGTGGTGTTAAACACTGACAACGTAATGGAAACGTAAAAAAATACCATAAAATTTTTAATGAACATATTCCCATCTCGAAGAATATTTCTCTTAAATTAATATTTTTTACAAATTTCATTTAATTTCATTTTGTTGACTACCTAAAACAAAAATATAGGTCACAATTTAAACGTGTCGTAAATTGTTGATATAGAAGTTACGAATAACATTGTTTTGCAATCCGATCTTCAAATTTCTACGAAAATTACAAGGAAATAAACCCCTTAAAGTCTTCACGTGGTTAAGTAAGAGACCGCAGGAGACCCAAGGGACTTAGTGGTTTGTAAGTAGGTCGAAGAAAATACACTGGGAAATCATATTGTACAAGAGGGATTTGAAATAACAACGATTTTTGATTCTCTTTTACTGTACTGCTTATAGAATACGCATTAATAATAATGCCAATCTGGAGATATGGGTTTTCGTTGCTAAAGCTCGATTGGAGCTTTTTTACGACGCTTTTTAAGAAAACTATAGCAAAATTTGTGAAAAGGTTTCAAAGTGTATATATTAATTAATACATACATACTAAGTTAAATTATAATTATAAAACGAATATCGATAAATTAATATAAAGTAATGTATGTAGCCAACATAACAATAGTAGGTAAAACAGTACGCAACTGTCAAACTGTTTTATCGACATTTGCGTAGTATTGAACAGCTTCAGATGTTTTAATATTGACGTAACTGAAAAAAATGCACTAATTGTAGTACAGGTTACATTTGTATACTAGATGCATTTTTTTTTGTCGAAAAAATATTCAATTTTACTAATGATTTATATGCTTAGTCGGTTTATTCTGTTCTAAATTATGATATTATCAATCGGGTTATAGGATCATCTAGCCAAAAGGTGGAGCTAGCAACAGCTAGACAAAGCAGTGAGCACTGCAATGACACACACGAAACAATTTGAATTCAAAGTAACTGAAACCTCGTATATTAAGCTTAGTCAGTTAAAATTTATTTTTCGTTAGTTCATAGGTAATTTGATAGTGTTTCGCCGAGAATCGAATCTAGTTGTAACTTATGCGTTACTGCTTAGCCAGTAAGGTGGTGTTAATAGATAGATATAACAAACTATATACATTCGATATTTTAAATAATAATTAAATGTTAAGTGTCTCATTGTTTATCAGTGCATCTAGATAGACTGTAACGGTCTTGAATACAGATTAAATTAATATTTTCAATTGCATGCGCTGTCTAACGCTTGCTTGGTTTCTGCGGCCAGGGAACAAGCGATTTGTTTATTAAAAATAAGAAATTAAAAAAATAATAATTAACAAAAGAGTCATAGTACATCATATAGATCTACAACACATCATATAGATCTACAACACATCATACAAACGTTTAAAATCTGATAGAGAAGAAAATGTATTCTGAATGAATTCGGATTTTTCTCAGACACTCGGTTGTAACGGGTTTCAAATACAAAACTTCTTTATAGATAAATAGAGATGGATAAGTAATGTAAGTAAGCAATGGGCAACTACGTGGTAATATAACACACTATAGATTTTGCATGATTGAAACGAGAAGCTTATTTATAGTCGAAGAGGCGACACTGATACAAGTAAGAAACTCGACCAAAGGTTGTTCCAACGATACAAATCTGTAATTTTTACTATGTGTTACATGGATAAGGTCCAGTCAAACCACAAAATTATTTTAATAATTGGATAAGATTAAGTTTCAATAAGCCCTTTGCGATTTTGTTTAATTGTTTTGCACGCACCGTTTCATCATGGCATTACTTATTACATTGTTTATAAAAATATACAATTACATTAGGTATAATCTGTAGACACCACACTATACAACTTATGAGCTATGTGTATTAAAATCGCAATTTTAATGCCCACATCAAGTACTTTCCGTGTCAAGTCTTAATTGCGAATGTGCGTGCATCTCCCACCTGCCAACACATCGACTTTTATATTTTTAATTATTATTTTTGTATTCGATTATGAATAAAATGTGCACTGTAGGGCTCATATTTTTTAAGTTCATTAAGCATTATCGAATAAAAGATAAGGAAATATTGTTAATTTATTTTGCGAAATTGTATCAACCGTATAGCTTTGGTTTAGGTAAACGGTGTTTTAGTATATTTGTCATTGATTCTTTTGTTTTAATGAAATCTTGAAGTTGTTCTTTGATTAATATATTCCAAGGAAAAGTTTGAAAAACCCAATATAAAACATTTTAATTTTCCAGGTGTAAACGGTCACTTCGAATTAAGAGCTTACCATCGCTTATGAACCTGCAACACCAGGAGGCTTGCATGTTGGTACGCCTGGATTGCTAGTTTCATAAAATGATGGTGCGCGGCAAGATGTGAGCACCATGTTATCTCATATTAGTTTGTACATTACTTATATGTCAAATCAGTTAACGCGGTTGTAGATGCTAGTTGGAGAACACATAAGTGTATATGTCGCAGCCAACTAGCTTTCTTAACCGTTAAATAAACAGCCTAATTTCTTTACAAAACAGCGCCGTTGAACTAGCGGCCTGAATGATATTCAGCCATTTAATCAAATAGCTAGGCAAGCGGCTAATTAAGCTAGTGGGCGATATATACACAACGCAGTTTTTAATACGTGGGCCAAAGAGTGGTCACAGAGTACATAAAATAATTTATCAAGGTCGCTGACAACCTTTAAATAAAACCTATTAGAATCAAGAAATCACAGCAAGCAATATTTTCAGAGATTGGTGGTCCTAAATCGAGGATAAGTAGACGGTAATCACTAGGTATTTGTCTTGTCTCATACTGTCCGGATAAATCTAAAATAGCCATCAACACCCTAAGAACATCGCCTAAAGCACTTCAATCTACTAAGATTCAATGGAAAAAATCCTTATTTCCTTACTGTAAGGTTCATGTTAACGGGTATTGGAGGTTTATAAAACAAACCTTTATTCAAAGACAATAAGGTGTATTATTGATTGTAAATGTCAAGTGTGACTAGGGGTGATTGCTGTCAATTTGTTACGAAATAAAATACGCATCATATGTTCGTTTCCGAAACATATGACATTTTATGGTGGTCATTTGCAGATTCTGGAGTTAATTTATGTTGAGATAGACAAGAATGTTTCTAGAAATTGTACATTTACTTTTATAAGAAACAGATTGCATAATAATAACATTCAATTAATGTATATATCATGGTGTAAATACGTTATACAGCTTGATGTAAGGATACAACCTTGTTTCTTTTCAGAAATTAGGAGCGTAGGAAAAATTATATTTACTAATCGCCTGCGTGACTATGTGACTGCCCGAAACAGATAATTGTTTCATTAGAGCACGGAAAGTTAAAAATAAACCAATGGCGTTACAACCTCTTAGGTCTGAGCCTCAGATTGCTCATTTGTTTTTCATAATAAGTAGATAATCAGCCTTCTATGCCATAGATTTTTGGGTCTAGGGCATGCCGATTTCCTCGCGATGTTTTCCTTCACTGTACCAGCGAGTGTTAAATGCGCACATATACTATAAAGTCAATTGGTGCGCAGCCGTGATTTGAACGCACGACCTCATGGTTGAGAGGTAGGCGCTCAAGGCATTAGGCCAACGCTGCTTATATATATAGTTATAGAAAAAAATACCATACTAACATACACCCACACATTCGAGCCATTATGCCCATCTATACCTAAGTGTTACGAGCAAGACACCACATACAAAATTCATAATAATATTTGGTTCAATAAAACTGTCTCCTATCGGCGTCCATCAATCGACTCCTCAAAGGGCATCAACACAAGCGCCGAAGACGAAATGAGGAAGAATTTTGGGCGACGGGACATGATAATTAAAAAACAGTTAGTTCTTAGGGCTACATTTTTGGCGACCGTCGGCCATTTCTAAAGCAGACCAGGCGTTGCAAACAATTTAGAATTCGTTTTTATATAAAGGTTTTCCAGACTTTTATAATTAGTGTAACGTATTTTAATTTGATTGTTATTTATGAAGGCAAACTTGTTAAACAGTTAAAAAAAAAGGTTATTCAGTAACGGACGGACTACACCGTATTATTTAAGAATAATTTTGTATCTAAAGTATAATTAGGAACAGAAATATCCTTAGGTTCTTTGGTTTGATACCTCAAACATATGAAAAGAAATAATTTTTAAAGGGCACCGATTATTCGTTGTGTTAGTCAACGAATTATATAAGTTAACGGACCTTTTTATCGTCCAAACTAACAAAAGTTATTCTGTCCATTATTTCCATTATCTTATTGTTTCCATTTTGAAAATATTATTCAACTAATTTCCGAATAAATCTCTTATGTTTGATTTAGTTCGTTTGTGAAGACAATATCGTGTTTAATGTAATTGTTAATAGAAGATAAGCAATAATTCTAGTTAATTTTTCTAGTCAATACAGTATTTTATTCTTGGATTTTCGTACTTCCAAAAGTTGCTATCCCCTGATTCGGCAGTGCCAAAGCGGGAGCCCGTCTCTGGAATGCGAAAATTTACACAAACGCAATAAGTATTAGCCGATGCGACTTTTTGTCGGCCGACCGACTTTCGTTTCGGTATTCGACATTTTTGCGATGACATTCCAGTGCTACCGTTTTGATTAAGCGTGATTGTTTTTTTAACATTAGAAGGTCATTTTATGGCATAACTAGCTGATGCGCGTGTGGTTTTATTTATTTAACTTTAGTGTAACGATGAAAACGTCTTCAGCCGTAACATGCTGCAGCCATTGTTGTTCCGTCACCAATAACAATTGCAAAGAAAAAATATATTACATTTTTAAATTCTTAATCTTGTTTATTGTCATTTATTATTGCATTTTTCAATGATGCACATGCATGTCTTGTATTTTGTATGTCGTGTGTTCTCTGTATGTGTCTGTATATGTTTCGTTAATGTGCATTTTGTATAATAAAAGTAATAAATAAAATTTTATGATTTTTTATTCTAAATAATTAATTGTACTAAATCTAATAATTATTTTTTTGTTATGAAACAGGATGTCTAATACTTTTGCACAGCCAAAACCATGTCTATTATTCGCGTTATATACATAAGTATATTTTTATAAGGAGCGCATTTGACAGCCGTTCATGATCTACGATTTTTTATTATGAAAATCGATAATCGGGAAACAAATGCACTGATGCTTAACTAACCGTCAACACAAATGTAGACATGATATCGTGTAATTAATACCTAAGCATAATTTAGAAATACTGATTTGTATGAAAATCGTAATATTATGGCCATTCTTATTTTATGCAATCATACTCTCGTGCGGGTACTACGCTATATTTTCATTTAAAAGATACTAGAATACTGTTTAAAAAACTTTATTCATAACAGTATAAATATACCATGCAGATTTTAAATTTGGAATGTCTTAGGTCAAGAATTATTACCAGGTTAAAAAAAATGTTTGAAATTCCCTAAAATCCCTATTTAATTAATAAGATCACCTTAGGTTTTGAAAATGTGGCGATGAGCAAAAACGTAATAGAGAATTAATAATTGCGAATGTGCAGGATTAAGTACAGACAGAATAACCTAATGCTTACTTCAAATATAAGTTGTTATATGGCCATTATTGTTTGTTTAAATAGATAATTCTCACAAGCGACGTTTATAACAATAAATGTCGCTTGTGAGAATTATCTCATCTTAAAATAAACATATTTTAAATTTCGTATTGAATCGGTTATAAACTAAGTTTTGTACCCTATTGTGTAAATAAGCAATCGTTAAACAGTCGCTGCCAAAAATGTTTCATAATATCAAATTCAAATATCATGGAAAAACAAATGACTAACGTTTCTTTTATCCATACGTGGCAGATATTTGAATTAAGAATGCTTATTTTAACCCATTAAATATATACCATTTAAAATAATTTAATTTCACCCGGTGAAAGATACAATCAATATAAAAAGTTAACGTATAATCAGATAATATCGTATTGTTTCACTCGGGAAATGTAATTAAATAAAATTAAAAAATTATATTCAATCGTTTCTGCGAACCGTACAGTTGACGAATTGAATTTTGATGAGTGACAGCCGGCCGGCTCATTATCATTTTGCCATCGCCGCCATCTTGCGTTAAAGCATTTACGATTGTTTATATTTTATTTGTTGATACTTATATTTAATACTTTTAACGGCGTATTTTTTTATTCCAATATAGCAGCAGTGTCGGCCTAGTGGCATCAGCGTGCAACAACCCCATCCCTGAGGTCATAGGTTCGATCCCCGGCTGTGCACCAATGGATTTCTTTCTATGTGCGTATTTAACATTCGCTCGAACGGTGAAGGAAAACATCGTGAGGTAGCTTGCCTTAGACCCAAAAAGTCGACGGCGTGTGGCAGGCAAAGGAGGCTGATCACCTACCCGACAAAAAAATATAAAAGAGATGTAGCAATCTGAGGCCCAGACCTTAAAAGGTTGTAATGCCACTGATTATTATTCCAATATAGCGAGTTTTATTTATGAAGTACAAATAATAATAGCTTGAAGATTAGGATGTTAATGAATATTTGTACGGTCTTTTTCCAGCTCATATAAAAATTATATGGTTTGGAAGCATGGAACCAGCTGAGTTTACAAGAAGCTAGCTTTACCGGGGAGCATTTTCTAACTTGCATTGTTAATTACATAATAACGATCGGATGACTTTTTGAGTTAACTAAAGAGTAGCTTTTGTTTATAATATATCTTTTCTAGCCTAAAGTATATTTAGTTCGAAGTATCCATACAACGCCATCTTGTTTTTTGCTTAGACATTAGATATATTCACCTAAAGAAACGTAGATTTTGTTCAAGATAATCCTGACTTTGGTAAATTATTTACGCAGTTGGTAACGCGCAAACGCTTTTTTTTACACACACATATTTTGCGTGATTTGTCACTCTTATATAATTGACATGCATATTATATTATAGTCTTCAAAAACATGAAAACCTCTCTAAATCTTAGCATTAATCACACACCTGAGGACACATTTTGCAGTGATACTTCCGAGCATGTGCATGTAAGGGCTGTAACTTTGTTGGCCCTTTTCCTAGGGGTTGTGGGACTACAAGAAGACCGCTCCCCGTATTCGTGCCCCCCACGGGAGAAGACGAAGATGACCCTGAAATTTAAGTTAAATGTGTTTTAATGTTATATCCATTATCATACTGTATTATATTTAAAGTGCTCACACGTTTTGTTTATAAATAAAGTAAAAAATAAAGCGTCTTAGGCCTTAAGATGTTAGGCCAGCATAACATAATTCAGCAGTAAATAGAAGTTCATTAAACTTTATAGACTTATTCACAACACAAAAACGTTTTACTAAATTTAATAAAAACAGTTACATAATGCGACAGTCTCTAATTAGCTATCTTTTTCAGGAAACTTTAATTACAAGGATATTTTTTTTACTAGTGTAGAGCTAGCCGCTATGAATCGAACCCAATACTTTTGTATATTAACAACTAAACTCAAACTCAAACTCAAAATATCTTTATTCAAGTGGGTAACCAAGTACACTTTTGAATCGTCAAGTTAAATTAATCGTAAATTTACATTTACTACCAGTTCGCAAGTCAAGGGCGCGGCGTAGAGCGGGTAAGAAGAACTGGCAAGAAACTTTCCGCCACTCTTTTTAATCGCCAAGTATTGTCATACAAATTGTTTGAACTGGAGCAATTCAATCCCAAGGATTAGGATCATTTAAGTAGTCCTCAAATTTATAAAAAGCTTTGTTGATTAATTTTCGTTTAACGAGGGCTTTGAATTTATTTAGTGATAATTCTCTAATTTCGCTTGGGAGTTTGTTGTAAAAACGAATACAATTTCCATATAAGGAGTGGTTTATCTTTTGGAGCCTGGTTGGTCGTACGCTCAAATTAGTTCTATTTCGCGTATTATACTGGTGAAAGTCACCATTTGTTTTAAAATCGTTTATATTTTTTTGGACATACAACAAGGCTTCAAGAATATATTGACCAGATAGTGTCATAATATTTAATTCCTTAAACTTATTCCGTACCGACCACATCGGAGAAACACAACAAATACCCCGAACAGCTAAGTTACAGTACAGCGAGGAAATGCTGCCGATATTAAAGGTTTGCCACAGGGACTCAACATTTTGAATTTGTTTTATTTATTTTTAATTATTATTACTATATAGGTTAAGAATATTATAAATACTGTATGTCTGTGTTGGAAATAAATATTTATCATAATGTCACGGTAGGGTAACATATTGATCTGTTAGGCGAATCAATTTTCTTATTCGTTTTGAATTTGGTCCGTATGTAGTATGACAAACGTTACCGTTATAATAGAAATAAGTTCCGAAATCTTACCTGATCGTCCAGGCCCCAACCCAGTCCCGTACAGCATCTGGCTCATAGACTGGTGATGTCCCAATCTGTCATCATTTTTCTGGTGCACAGTTCCGTCACCTGTCGTCATTTTGGCCTGGAATAGGAGAAAAATAAGGTAACGTTGGATGCATTTGCACACATGTTAAAAAGAAATATTGTAAAATAAAACATCATAGAACCCGGACGTGTCGAAACATTTCGTTCCTTTAATAAAATATTTAATACTTGAAATTAAAATTACTTTAATTATAGGTAAGTCAAGTAATGCCTATCTGTCCTAAAGAGATGAAAGCGATAAGAATTATCCAGCAGGTTTCGACGTAAGCATAACGTATTGTAGCAGTCGAAAATATTAGAAAAAATCATGTCATCATAAAGAAAGCTTAGTGGAAGCTACCCTGCGATTCTGTAAATCACTTTTAGAACTGGTGAGATGCCTCTGGGCCACACATATTTAATTCCTTCAGTGCTCACGCATGTACCATTTTCTTTCAGTAATTTTAAGACAGTAAATATAGGGTGTCTCAGTAAGAGTGCACTTTTTAATTTTTAAATAAAGACAAGTATTTTATGACATACTTCTGATATTTTTATTGTATTGTAAAGAAGACATGTTCCGATTAAGTATGGAATAAAATATCCGGCAAATGACCTCCACGGCTCGGATGTCAGGCCATTACACTTTTCATGAAATTTTCCATGATTTTTGCACAGAGATGTGGCTGTATCTCACCGATGACGCGTTGGATTTCCGATTGGAGCTCAGAATGGTTTCAGGTTTATTCGCAAATAACTCGAGATTTCACAAAACCCCAAAGAAAAAATCGCACGGCGTTAAATTGCACGATCTTGGTGGCTAGTTGACATCAAAATTTCGTGAGATAATTTGTTCTGTTCATCGGAGAAAAAGACTTTTAAGACGAAAAATTGGCATCAACTTCCCTTTGCTCCATTACTCATTGAGCAAATTGCTGGTGCTTTCCTTGGTCTGCTGATTTGAGCTCTTGAGTTAACTGAATCTTGTACGCATGAAGGTGGAGGTCTTTAGTCAAAATTTGCTGCGTCAAATTGATGTTTTTGGGTATTCGGCGACACTCTCGTTTACAGCAGCAATGTCGGTCAAGGGACCGACCGGTACGTTGACGCAATGGATTCTTATAATCCATAATTAACCCAGTTTCTTCAAATTTTTTGACCACTCTTCGATTGGTTGACACATTAGGTGCACTTTCTCGGCTGAAAATTTGGTGAAGTTTGCAAGCGTTTTCAGCGTTACTTTCACAATTATAACGAGTTGTTCTTTCAAGAAATGCTCCATTTTTAATAATCGGAATAAACTGAGGTGACACCTGTCAAATTTCAGACTTGCCACTTGCAGGAAAACAAAAATATTACAATTTTAAAAAGTGCACTCTTACTGAGACACCCTATAGATTATTGTATTGAGATAACTCACAATGAAATGTATAACTTTTAAAAAAAATATTCGTTTAAGAACTCAGTGTGAGGCACACCATGTTGAAATATGATTGATGGTACTTACAATCAAATACATACAATAATAATATCATAACACCTATATACAAAACCAAATAAATATACCAAGTAGATACAAAATGCAGAATAATAAGTAAAAGCATTGATACTATTTTATTTGTGCTTTGTTAAACCGCCTCAAATATTGTATTGACCGATTTTATTGACATCAACTTACTATATTGTATACCGTATATAGTAAAATTCTTTCTGAAAATTTGATTATACAAAGCTAAACAAACGTAACCCTTCGGAGTCAAAGAGCGATGATCAATAACGATCAGTTACAAAGTTAAATGAAACCCCTTTAGCCCAAAACTAATATTTTACATAAGAACAATTGTAATTTAGTGTGACCACGTCGCGACAAACCGTGCGTTATTAATGCATCTCGGACGTCCGTTAAGTTATTAGATGGTCACCCTTACACTGTTTTGATTTATCGGGGGCTGCATGAAATTAGTCAAGTAGTGGTGAAGAGCTTTTTTGTCCTCTCTCTTGAGAAAAGTTGTAAACGCCGACAAAACACTGATATGGTTTTGAAATATTGTACTTGTTAAATTTGGTCATTTTGTAATCATTAATGATAAAGATTTTATTAAATAATGATTAAGATGTTAGACAATAATGATTACACGCTTTGGTATCTATAATTTTTGAAGTTATACTTCTTTAGGCGCGTTATGAAATATTGTTGAAGGTGAAATTTTACGATGCGCGCGCACCGTTACACAAAATTAACAGAATGAAGTTGCCCACGGTAGATGCTACGGCATTGGACTAATTTAAAAAACAGCATTCGAATAATAATAGAATTTATGTTATACTTAATGGAAGATAATAATAATAAATATTTAACTATTTAATTTTTCAAATGTAAACTGAACTTTATTGAATATAATGACTCCTTTTCCAGTCTTTCATTATTTAATTCTAATTATTTGCATGCAATTTAAAACTATTTTTAATAATGCCAAAAAAGTATAACTTCTTACGCGCGTACATAAGTACACGCACACTTTTTTAGTCTTAAAAGGTCTATTACAAATATAATTTGGTTAAATTAATTTTATAAAACTCTCAATTATCTTTGAATTTAAATACACATAGAGAAGAAAGAATTGTAATTGTTAAAACACATAACTATCGATATTCACAGTTCAATTATGCGCTGAACGTACTATAACACTAGATACAGACAACATTAGTAAATCATGTAAACAAACCACAATACCGGTGGAACTACAAATTAATTTATCAAAGATAACGCCCTAAACGGTCCCAGAATTTAATTTAACTGATCGAGCCTTTAGTTTGCGGGAAATGGGTTGAAACTGACCATTTTCTTGAAACGCATTTATCATACATTACGTATAACCTAAATTGTAATGGACTTATTAAGTTAAACATAATTTTACTAGAAACTTTTCCTCTTTAAATAAGTACCTATTATAAACCACTTGGTGAAACAATCAATGTAATAAAGCAGTATTTATCTAATTAAGACTTATATAAGTTATAAATTTATTTTACTTTCATACCCAACGGCTCGGTCAATTACGATTATATTTGGTAAGGAGAGAAGTTTAAGCCTTTTTTTTTATATTTATTTAGAAGTAATTTAGATGAATTAAACGTGTTGGAAAGACACCGGTCTTGTGAGATCTCCACGTGGCCGAATTGCAAGCAGCAGCAAAGATCATCAAAGGTGGCGTTCTTTTGTTTAGGAAGCCAATACTTAGCGGAATCGGTAATATTGTAGTTTTCGTATAAGAGATTGTGAATAACACTGTTAAAGTATACATTATTTGAGTAAGCTGTCTAAAATATAAACGAAAACACATAAGTATAATATTATTTTATCAAAAAAGTACATTTTCTCTTTGCACCTAACATTGTACATCCAATATACGAAAACTTTAAAAAGATTGAAGTCGTAAAAGAAAAATATCGTGTCAACGTCCGTGGAATCTTTTAAAAAGCGCCATCTATCGTTCTTAATAGCAAATTTTGACATAAACTGCGCACGTAACCAACTTGTTTTTCTGACCCACTTCTGCATTTTAGGGTTAAAGGAACCTGGTTTATGTGTGAATAAAACAGTTTGTGTCTTACTATCTTCTAAATGTTTGACATTAGAAGTTTAAATTCTATGATTAAGAAGATTCCAGTTAACAAAGCGTGAAGAAATAAACTATATTCGTTAATATTAGTCGTAGTCGTAGAATAGTGACGGATCTGACATATAGTAGACTTTACTTGACTTTGACTTAATGTCCTATAACCCCTAGTTGGGGCAGAGGGCGTCCACAATGAGTCTCCATAGCGTTCTGTCTTGAGCCTCGTATTTTACCTCACTCAAAGTCTTTCCGGCTCTCTTTACCTCGTCTGCTACTGTACGGCGCCAGGTTTGCTTGGGACAAACTTAGTAGACTTTACTGGGCAGCCATTTCAAAATAGTAATCATGTTAGTTTTTTGTCATAACTTTTTCAATTCATATTCTGTTATTATGAAAATTGGCATACAAGCAAACAAAAGGGTTTGTTTGAAAACAAAATAATAACATTAAATTTCACAGTTTTCTAGAAAAATGGTTCTATGAGCGTCTATCAAATCCGTCATTTTACCAACTGTATGTTATTAATTTGAAATTTAAAACACATGGATTTTTTTAATGTAGCTGTAATATTTAATCAATGTAGCAATCAAATGAAATAATAATAAATAAAAAATTAAAAGTGTATTTTGTATTTTTTTCAAATCCGACATTGTTATAGAACAATGATCATAGGATCATGACGATTATTTTGTGTTTTGTTTTTTACTTAAGAAAAAAATGCGCTTGGCTTATCTCCTACTGTCAAAAATAAAATGATAATTTTCTAGGAGATGTGGATTGTCACGGTTTTCTATAATTTAGTAATTATATTTCATTTAATCGTTACACATAATTTTGGATCTTTAACAGATTACCTTTAAAATTATCAAAGTTTAGTATTAGAACACTGATTACGTTCTACAAAGAGACATCTGAAGAGAGGCATTGGTTGATTGTCTTTGATTGTGTATGCTTACTGTATTATTAAATTATCCGTGTATAATATATTATTTAAATATTTCTATGTAACGGCCCAAACTCAAGTTTGGGAGTGTCTTATAATGTATGAATCTCACCCCGGGGGGCCAATTGTTTGACAAAGAGTCTCATTTGCAATCTGTCGCTCTCAGGAGCCGCCCTACACGACTCACACTTCATTTTCTATGCATTTTATGCTCCTCATTTTGAAGGTATCTTTGAGTACACAAACAAAATAATAGGTGATATTTACGAAAGCCCTGACCCTAAGATATCCAATTTGATCACGATTCTTCTGTTCGTATCGCAGTGCTTTTAAGTTAATAAGCTAGTCTAAATGCATCAACATATATTATGTATGTACATAGAGTGGCCTCAGATTCCGCACTTAGACGCCGATTTGGTCCGTTGTTCGTTAAGGCTGTCTAATTCCTAAAGCCTAGTTACTTCCAGAAAAAAAATCAGTAGCGCTACAACCTCTTTAGGTCTTGGCCTCAGCTTTCTGAATCTGTTTCATGATCATTTTTTAAATCTAATAGGCAAGTAGGTGATCAGCCTTCAGTGCCTGACACACACCGTCGACTTTTTGGGCCTAAGTCATGTCGGTTTCCTCACGATGTTTTCCTTCACCGTTCGAGAAAATGTTAATGCGCACTAGAAAGAAAGTCCATTGGTGCACAGCCGGGGATCGAACCTACGACCTCAGGTATGAGAGTCGGACGCTGAAGGCACTAGGCCAACACTGTTCTGCTACTTCCAGAAGCTCAGAAAATTCCTCGTCACTTTGCAGGAGCGACCTCACTGCTCCGAAGATTTCTGTTCGTTAAGAAGCCTCAGCCTCATTCCAACATATCACATACACATCTACATCAACATATATTAAAATACTATATACTAATAAAGCTAATTACTGTGTAAAAATCAATATCTTTCAGTACCAGTAAAAGTCATGCCATCGCAAAAAAAAATATTTTCTACCGTGCTTTTGTTTCTACCGTTTCTACAGTGACTCGCTCACCTCATAGCCTTGTTTGATGGCCATAGCACCCCGTGGTCGTGACCACGCGGCGTAATCCAAACCATCTTTCTGTTGGCAGTGCTGTTGGACAAATAATCCATTTACAGAAGAACAGATATATGTTCTACCAATATTGAATTTAATATTTGTATGGCAACGAGTAAAGTATATAAAAAGAAATCAAGTCTAATTGCAACGTTTTAAGTAGTCAAGTTTTCATCACAGATTGTATATTATAAAAGAGAATGAGATGAAAGGGTTTATCATAGTGCATATATGTTTGTGAATAATGATGATAGTTTTTTTTATAGAACAGGGGGTAAACGGACAGGAGGCTCACCTGATGTTAAGTGATAGTGACACGCTCGCGAGTGCATTGCCGGCCTTATAAGAATTGGTACGCTCTTTTCTTGAAGGAACCTAAGTTGAATTGTCGAATAGTGTTTTAACATCGGAGTTAATAAAGTTAATACATAGTCAACAATTGACAAATTATACTTCAAATGTACTTTTAAAGTACTGTTATTGGTAGAATACTATATATAGGATATATTTTTAAATGCATTTTCAAAGGCAAATACTCTGCTTATAGCAGCGTGTTTCTTTATTCCTCAGAAGTCCCGAGATCGCTTCCCAGATAAACCAAAAATATATTTGGAAAGCCTTTTGTGTCTTAGCTGTATCTCTTATTAAGTTATATAGAAAACAATTGTATTAATAATGTACGTGTGTCCGAGTTTTTATAACTTTCCATATCAAATTTACATTTTTATATAAAAGAAACTAGATCCACTAAGAAATATTCAAAAGAAAAGGAAAATAAGCTCGCAAAGATTTCTTATGCTCCAGTTTAATATTTGAATGAATATGCATTTTTAATATTCTCATACATTAGAATATTATATTATAGAAAATAACTCGGCCGTGTGAAATAAATTTAAATTAAAAAATATATGTTTCATCTCTCATTTGATTGAAGTTTAAGCTGTAGACTAAGTTAAGCTAATCATAATAAAATAGTTATTCAATCATGTTTGCTTTACTATCAAATCGGAAAATACAATTTAAATAATGATATGGAATTCAAGAAAAGAAGCCCCTCTAAGAAACATGCGTTTTTTTCTGATTTATAAACTAAAATAGCCTCTTGCGAAAAAAACGTGCGCCTCAGGAAATCACGTTCTAGGGTCGATATCAGTTAATTAATTTGAATTGTCTGTCCGTCTGTCTTAATCGTTTAAATTAGAACGCGTGAAGTGAATTCTAGTAATTTATTTCAAACAAACACGGCCAAACAATAAGAAGTGATCGGCAATAAAGAGAAGATTTTTTTTTATAATTAAGATTCAGACTGAAAAGGAGAATTGGTGTTAGTCTTAAGTCCTAAGCAGTGGTAAAAAATAGAAGACAAGAACAGAGAATAGAGAATGTAAGTAGTGTTATTTGACACTTACTTATGTATGAATAAATTAGGTTAGACTAAAATTACTTATTAGTCTAAAGTCTTAAGTTAAGGCTAGATAGTAATGTTCCATGATGTCTTAGAAAATACTCATGTATTTAAAAACAATTTAAATAAAGTCACAAATGCAAAAACCTAATTACAAGTGACCTCTTGCCAAAATCATAGCTTGAATTCTGGAGCACGCTTTAGTTTCCTTTATCAAATGTTCTATCTCAATAATGAATGATCGCAATAATATTTATTGAACAATTGTTATCTATTTGAAATTTGTTATAACACTATATCGCTATAAAGGCTTAGTGCGTCTGGCGAAGGATAAAGAACAATAATTTCATATTATTGAGGATCTAATGCCTTCTGTGTTATATCATAAGAATATAGAGAAAAACGATTTTTATATCCATGACCCGGCTAACATATAAAATGTTGGTCCTAAACTCGACCCTCCCTATCTAAGAAATAGGGTTAGAAAGAGATCACATTGACGTACGTGTGTGTAGGTGTGCAGGTCGCGGAAAATGTGTAGAGTCGACTGTAATGTTTTTATTTAACTATAATATTGTTATGTATGAAGAATGTGTTTGATTTAATTAAATTATTACGAACAGTTATAAAAGATAATTTTCCTAAAAGTGGATTGCATTAAACGACTCAGACTATAGGATATAATAATAAAAATAGTACATATAAACAATATAGAATTATGAAGCTTATTTATCAAATAATAATTTGAAAACTCTATATTGTCTCAAGAATCGACTAAGCAGTATTGCAATCATTTTATTATTAAAAAGAATATAAATATCAAGACGTCTCCACAACTTTTGTGTTCTCAAGAAAAACCCACGACGCTAGAATTTTTCTTAAAGTCCCATGTGTGCAACATATGTATGTGTGCCGTGTGCATGTGTGGGGATAGTAAAATATTATTCTGTGGAGTCTAGAAATAACATTGTATGGATAATCAATAACGGAACATTTTTATGAGCGAACCTGAGTTTTGGGGCAGGTTGTGGCTTCGAAGTTTAAATTGGCACAATTCTTCACGAAAATTATCCGAACATTGTCGAACGAATCGCCTAGTTTAATCACACTTGCACTAAAATTAACTCGGACAAATATGAGTGTGGGTTTTACGTAAATAGCTGAACTTATTTCGACGAATGTTTTTAGATTTATACCGTTATTCTTTCCGTGATCGATCTCAATGCATCCACATAACCTTTACAATTCGAGGATGTGACTATAACACATCAGTCACCGTCAGACACAGAGCCGCCCTAACCAATCATTAATATTTGTGGGGTGAATAGACTTAATTTCAAGACTTAAAAGAATCTTCGCTATCGTAAATTTCCCAAATAAGTATTGAAATAACCCCATATCCTGTCCATTTGTGTGTATTAAAATTCATCAAAACGTTTTTTTTTTAAATCGCTATATATTGGTTTAGTATCTAATCATGAGAAACAATGGATCCATAGTTAGCTATTTGAAATAGCTTAAAGGACTCTGTAGACAATTAGTTAATGGAATATATTTGATAAATTATTGTTTATTTATATTATCTTATAGTCAAGGAAAATTAAGGAGTATTAAGTAGATACAATTAGGAAGACTGCACTGAAATTTTAAGTAGAAATAATTTAGTATAGCAGATTATTAATAGTATTAATTGTATTGAATATAATATAGCGTGTACATAGATACCATGAAAAACATACCGTCAAAATTTGGAGCCGTCAAGTTTTTGAATTCATTTTTAATCGTTTGTAAAAAGTTTTGACTATATATAGGACACTATGAGCAGTCATAGGCCAGTTCCGTCAACGTGTAACATATCCCTGAAGTTCGAACTCCGGCTGTGCAATCGACTTTCTGTCTGTGCATTTGCTGTGCATGCTTGCTCGTATGGTGAAGGAGCATCGTGAGGAAACCGACGTGCCTTAGACCTAAATAGGAACAGCAGGCACAGGAGGATGATTACCTACTTGCTAATAAAGGAAAGGCGGTGGAAAGGATACAATGTTAATAAGTTAAAGTTGTTTTTGTATTATTAATACATTAGGAGAATATATTTATTTTTAATTTGGACCCAAAAAGTCGACGGTGTGTGTCAGGCACAGGAGGCTGATCACACTATATCACACAATACTTGCCTATATTAGATTGTCAATTGAAACGAAATCCGAGGCCCAGACCTAAAATGGTTGTAGCGCCACTGATTGTGTTTTATTATCGACAATAATTCAATTGCAGCGTAGTAAGTGCTGATTATTTAACGTTGTTGATTTTAGACGAAGATAAATTACGATAAAACTTTTATGTATAACCTTGACGTTTTGTATTCTATAGTTTATGGAAATAAAAAGTTAAAATAGGTAATAAAAGCGAAACTTGCACTGCATCACGGTTATCTCCTTTGGCGAAAAGATGTACGGCGCCAGATTACGAAACATATTCTACTTTAGAGAGGTTCCATAGTCTGTGGATAAATATTGGTACAGGAGCTAAGGAGGGACAATTCCGAGAGGAAAGTAGATAACAGACAAATACCAGAACAATACTTCTATGTGCCTGTATAGTATCGTGTAATAAGACTGGCGATATTTTTTAATTTATACCCTCCAAAGGCAACAGATCAAGAAGTAGAAATATTATTCATTAAATTTTAAAGAAAAACAAAAGTAATACAAATATTCTCAATTGTTTTCTAAAAATTTGTTATTTTTAAAACCGTTTATATTATGTGCTATAGGTAGTTTTCATAATTTCCAAGTAACCTCACTATATGCCCGAAATAATAACGACAAAGATTTACAACTCAACTTGTAGTTTTGAATTTCCGTTTTTTCTCCTAAAAATCTCGAAGCCGATTAAGTTTTCGTTCATGGAATGCCTTAAAATGGTGGCCAGTAATGATCTTTTTGACGTTTAAGTTATCATCCCCTATTTCGTAAATCGTTAAAGTCCGTCCCATGAACGTCACTAGAGATAGTCTGGATTTGACATTGATGAATTTGTCCACATTACAGTTCGCACCCCGACTTTGACTGCAATGGAGAGCCTCAAGGTATTTTTAACAATTGAATCGATAATGTTGTTTAAGGCACACATACATAGCTTGATATGTTATAAGTATTTTAATATAATTGAATAAAACAATTCAGAATAAAAAATAATTTATAGGAATGTCAACAACATTTATCTATAAATAACAGTGTTACAAATAGATTAACCTGTCAATAAAATAAGCATTTTATATTTGTAAATCAATTGCTTATTTAAGCGTATATTATATTATGTTTACCGACGCTGCCAACATATGTTGTCTTTTTTTTGGAGGGTGTACAAAAGTACACGCGTTAGAAGTTATACTTCTATGGCATAACAAGATAAAAATGTTTTTAAATTTTTTATCTTTCGCCTTATTCTACGTTTGCAGAAAAAACGACACTAACAATAGCAAAAATATTTAATACATTGAAAGTTTTATTATAACGCATTATCGAGTAAAATAAAGTTTAGTAAAATATCACAAAAATAATATTTTAAAATGTTGACTATGCTAACTTCAGGGTGTCGGTTTTTTGTGACGGTGTGCGCGCGCATCATAAAAATTTACTCTCATCATTTTCCCCTAACGCGCCAAAAGAAGTATGACAACAAAAAACATTTAGTGATGTACCGCAGAGCGCTCGCGAGTGGGTTGCCGGCCTTTTCATATATGTATTTAAAACCGGCCAACTTTAACTTAGGACTGAATGTCTAGCTATAGAACATGTTTAATTCTCTTTCCTATGTAAACAGAAGCATTATAGGTATGATAAATAAATTTTTGCTTACACTGAAGAGAATAGAACAATAATCGAATTTTATAATTCAAGATAGAATCGTGTGTGACAGTGACGTTGACAGATTCCCGGGGGATTACCGCGTCCGGGCGGGGATTACCCGTGTCCCAGGGATAAGCGGATACCAGCTATTGCATCTAATGATTGAATACTTAAGATTTAAACGATATTAAATGCGTCGTGTGTAAATTTCATTGTACTAGTCTGTTGCGATACTAAAATGATAGGTATAACCTATAAAGCTTTATATTATTTATTTATTTACTAAGTAATTTATCTACTAAATTTACTTTTAAATTAACATTGTACCAATAAAACTTTGTTATCTTTACCAATATGTATTTTTATATTAAGTAGTTTAGTGTAGTTTTAAGTTCGGTATTGTATTTTTTAAAATGTTTTTATAATTCATGTTTAGGATGTCTGGAAGAAACTGCTTTCAGCAGTAAGACCGTCCATTTCCATCCTTTGTCTTCATTTATAGAATGATATTTCTCTCATATTTTGTATTATTGCTAAGTGAATAAAGTGTTATTATGTATTATTATTTACATAGTCGAACGAAGACGTATTTTTAGTCGGTTTCTGGATGAATTTAAAAAATACAAGTCTAATTCTAAACCGCCTTATTGTGTAAGTTAGAGGTAAATCCACGACGAGTGAGGCTACTTGGGAATTATGAAAACAATAGAACGTAATATATACAATAAGACATTTTTAGAAAATTATTTATTATATTTGTATATTAGACTTCTGCTTCTGTAACTCACTTTTCAAATCGTAAAATGACTGCTTCACGACTGTTTTTAGCGCTACCGCCGCAGCGAAAACCGCTGTGAGAGTTCGAAAAGGGAGTTATAGAATCGCAAGGCTGGTATTACAATAACAATAAAATAATGACAAGTTTTAGTTCATAACTGATATCCGAATTAAACTTCTAATTTCCATGAAAAATATTAAAAATTCAGTATTTTAACACGCCTTCATGCATAAACGTGCAAACTTATTTATGGAATAATTTTAATAGAATGCGATATGGTGTACCGGTTATTATAACTAAAAATTTATTGTTTAACAAAAATTCATTCAGACACCAATCCCAGGATGCAAGAATTTGAATACCCAAATTCTTTGAGAACTGGCAGTAAATGTAAAATTAGTAGCATTTTATGTATATATTTCTTTTTTTTGACGTTCATAAGTGTACATTGTATTACCTACATGAATAAATGATGTTTTTTTATTTGTTTGTTTGGGTAAAAAAACTTTTTAGCCAAAAGGAGAAAAGGAGGGTAGCTTTTCGTTAGTGATACAATATAGTTTTCCCTGTATCAATTAGCCATTGACCGTGAATAGACGCTGAAATTAACGTGATGAGTCGCTCTGTCGGTCTGTCTGTTCTAAGATGGATGGTGTGAGGGGCAGCTATGTAAGGCGAATATTCTTGTTTGTTTAGAATTCGTAGTTTAGTTATTCGATTAGCACAATGTAAAGTACAATTTACGAATTTCAATTTTATTATTTCGCCGCGTCTTTTTAAACGTGTTTCGACGTTTTATAAACTTAAAGCTATTTATAAAATTGTCAATAAAATAAAATAGTAAGGTTCATTCGTTCATTCCATCTAATGAACTAATTTTATATGAGAAGCAATATCACTTTCCCCTATTAATAAAAATGAATGATTATATATGATTGTGAACACTTGCGACATACCTATGCCCAGACTATCCTTCCACCATATTTCGAGTAAACTGTATTTAAAAGCGTACATCAAAGAGCATTTGCTTATAATAATATAAATATTCAAATATTCATTACCTTGTTAAAAGTAAAAGCTCTGTCAAATCGTGTTAACACTGTTACGAAAATGTCAGTATAGTTGTCAAAACAATTATACTTTTTTAATGAATATTAGAACAAATTCACCGTAGCAAGTCCGCACCTAAACATAATTATTAGGTAGCGTTTTCCGAACAATTTGCGATTGTATCATTCCGCTAACTTAATGATGGTGCAAGACATTTGTTTAGTGTTCCTGTCAAAACATTGTTTTCGTTATTTTCTTTATATTTTGTCTTTGTATTGTTTGTCTTATATATTTTAACAATTTTATGTATAATTTATGCAATAGTTTATTAATAATTTTTCATAACATGTAATTCCAGGGTTAAATCTTCAGTAGTATGGATATTAATAATTAAAATTATGTTATTTATTAATATCTATACATCTGTATTTCGCTACATAAATAAGTATCGAAATACAGAGAGGAAATGCTGCCAGCATTAAAGTTACATTGGCAAGTTATGGAAATACTCTATATTAGAGAATCAAATAACAGACTAATCAAATATTAACTGAGAAGACAGGTTTTGTAATCTTTGAAGTCAACATTATGAAATCTTTAAGGATTTTTTATTAACTTCCCTAAACCGCTTGACTAGTCAAGTACTATTAAAAATCTTAACAACGTCTAAATCTTTTTAATTCGTATTGTCGAAAACACGATGACAATCCGACAAAAAACTAAGAAAGAAACACAAAAGATGTAGCGGTAAGTTCTATTGAATATAATCAAATGAAGTTACCTTGAGGTGTAGTTGGATTTAAAAGTGTTAATACTTTAATGTTAATCATCAAGCATTACTTCTTTATTTATACGAATAGGTGAAGTATATGGAATAATTCCAGCTGTATATAAGACAAGCCATGGTATAGAAAGCTTGAGTGAATTCAGGGCCTGTATAAGGTTGTTAAATTTTCATTGACTATGCTTGTTTTAATAAAACTTATCTGGACGATCCGATGAGAGATATGATGAGAGAAAAGTAGCAAAAATTCAACACAATTGGAAAGGACTGGTACCCACGAAGTGGGAAACGAAAGAATACCACGATTGGAACAATTTAGAGATCATTGCCAAAGGGTAAGTTGTAAATAAATAGATATTCGTTTCTCGATAGATGATAAGCATAATAAATGTTATATTATTTTCGGAACATGTACTTAAAATTTAGCATGACAGCAAACAGCAAAAAATACTGATATATATATACTAACTACCTAATAACGATAAATATTTTATTTCCACAATCCTTTACAAAGTCTATAAGATTTCTGACTATAGTAATTAATGTAGAAACGCTATCATTAAAGCAATAGATCAAATTTTGCATTTCCTTACGAAATAGGATACATTGATTAATATATGCATCCCATTAACTTATTTATAAATCGGAAGTGCCCCACCTTTTGTAGTTGCAGCAATATGTATTGCTTAATGCTTTAATGCATATTCAAATATTTAAAGAGAACTTTTAAAACATGTTTCATTCCAAGAAAATGTGTGCTTTCAAGACAAGCGCGATAGTGCTTGATTATAATATTTATTAAAATAACTTCAACAATTATTGAGAGATGTCAAAATATTGTCTTTTATCTAAAATATAACGTGCGTTTAGTTAACTCTGAATTAATTTAGAAAATTTTCAAGTTCTTAATCTTAAGTTCTTAAGTTTAAAATTTTGAGAGTATACTTCCAAAGGTACATACTAATTAGCATTTCACCAACAAAAATGATAAGCGAATAGTTCGTTTAAGCAAGTATCAAAATTGTCTAATCCATTTAACCCTTACTCACCCCTGCTATAAGACGGTAATACAATAAGATTTACGTCCCCAATAATAAGTCGTTAGACTATATCATACTACCGTACATCAAAATATTGTATACCTAGATAATTTATCGGTTAATATTTTTTAATTTTTTATTAACATGTCTTCGTGTCTTTGTATTTTTGTTTTAAAGCCGTGGGGTCACACGTATTTTTAAAAAGGGTGAGTTGGTTAAAAAAATGATTTATTCGATAACATTTTTATACGTGAAACGTTCGTGATACATTCATATCTTACAGTGTACACTTTATTTCATATTTAATAATCCAATCCTGCTATTTACAAATGGAAAGAAAGAAATTAAAAAAAAATTTGGTCTCTGACGCTTTAGTTCTAATATCATCCTGGAAGCATTTCCTTTCCAAATTACTATGCCTTTACGCTGTGGGAGAAAACTTATACCTAAGCATGTTCGGTAGGTTACCTGTTTACGTATATATTTCCTTATAATTGTTTATTTTCCCAAATAACCCGGCACTAGGTGAAAGACAACTAAAATATACGTATTAATTAATATAAGTTTTATAATAATATATAGAGCGTGTGTTTTCTTGGTTTCAAAAGAAAGACAATAAAAAGTAATCTTTAAAATCAGAGTCGCACAGACGTGCTATAAAAGTATATAGGACATCACCCAGCGGACTCCAAGTTTTGCAAAGGTGAAGAACGAAGCAATAAAATGACGAAACTATTTTATTGTACTAGAACGCTGCTGGAGTATAGATTTTAGTTTGCGCACGTCTTTTCATGTAGATATAAAATTTTATACGAAGGTTTCCTACGCAGTTTTCGAACCAATAATATGTCTGTTACTGGATAATATTAAGTGAGACTGCTGTTTCTTGCATCGTTTATTCTTCTACATTACAATCTAACAATTTAATTATTTTATATCTATTTGCTAATCCATTTTAACCTTGCCTAAAGGGACTCCTTTTAATAATATATTTTAGTTTATGTTAAGGTTAGTTATTTATTTCAATGTATAATGTATAGAATTTATTAGATGTGATAACTGATTAGTATATAGGTATGTAGAGTTGAAAATGTACAAGTCATAAAATTATTAAATATAATCATAAAAATGGAAAAGAAATTGCTAATCTATATATGTATGTATATATATAGAACATAGTTGGGTGAGCATTTATAACTTGAGAACTGATGGTCCGATTTTTATGATTTTATTTTGTTGGATCTGATAGGATAAAAAGTATTAAAATATTTATTAACAACATATGTAGTTACTAAGATTGTCACCTTGAAATGCAGGTGGTGGGACATATATGGGTAAGTCACGATGGACCCAAAGGCGCCTTGAAGAGACTTGGCCAGAACAACTCGCCTGACGAAACATGCAGGCTGCAAATGGATTGGTGGACAGCTCTCATAAAGTTGTCTATGGTTTAAAGTACCGCAGAACGTTGTAATTGAAGTTGACCGGTCGATGTGTTTGTTGAAATTGAACTTAATAATTTTGAATTAATTTTAAAATCATTATTTTACAATTGCTTTTTCCGTGCCTGTAAAACCAAGTACTAAATATCGAAGCCTGGATAGCAAGAAGAATATTTAGCAAATAGCTTCTTCGACTCTGAATAGGCCATACAGGAAAGTGATAACATAAAACAATAGGACAAAGCGCATTATCGTTTACAATAAACAAGGAAATTAGAACGCTAGGGTGTCCGCGATTAATCCACCAAATTAGACTTGTCCCGGCCAAAATCGATTAGGGGCCGAAACTTGGGGCAATTCGCAACGACTACGTCTCAGCCAAGATAAACACGCTGGGCTTTTTTTCGCTACGGCAAAGACATTAACCAAGGATGCCAGGTGACCACACGTTCGGCGTTAGGCGGAATAGGATTCGGTGTATTCGGAGAAACTATTTTAACGCAATACGTTGAGTTGATATTTTAATAAAATAATTGAATAGTTATGTGATTCATATAAAAAATTCATGCCTTCTTGTTTAAGAATTTTCTGTCAATGTCACAAATCTTCTGAGATAATGTTTATTTTATTAAACATTACATTTTATTAAAAAAAGATAAAGAGCAATGAAGTATGTGAAAATGATATTTTATATATGAGAATGAAAACCTTGTCTGGTCTAAGATTTATCCGTGGATATCGTAAAAGCTAGCCACAATAGTGAGTGTCATTAGACCGCACGAAGAGGGCGTCATTACGGCGATGAGTAGAGCATCCATTAATCTTCCCAGACCGGTCTCCCGACTGTCAAAATTGTGGACACCGTGGATGTGTGATCGAGCCATTGTTACTTCTTGGACAAACCAAATGGTTAATTTACTTTGTTTTAAGGTTAATTTAACTGAGTGAAATGGTTTTGTTACTGAATACAATGTTATATTATTTCAATACCAAGTTACTGAAATGTATAAAAACTTCTACCATTTAATAAGTACTAATATTTTCCCTACTTTAACTATTTGAGATTAAACATAATTTATTATTTTTTTAAAAATCAGCCAGGAAAGCCTGCAATATACTTATTTATCTAAATAATGACCGTAGACAACAGAAGTGTTAGCATTATCACGAATTTCCTTTCTTACAGAAATAATATTTTCGCCGGGAATCGAATCTTAAGCATGCTAAACGTCGGCGGTTATTTAACTAGTTATAGATGAGTTAAACTTAGTAAGATACAATACAAATGCCCGCAGGACTTTTGCGTGTACTGCATCTGTCTTGGAAACAATTAAACTAATATAAAAGATAATAAATGCTTATTAAATCAAGCGTACAATTTTTTTCAACGCTTCCACATCCATTGATGATTATGTATGTAATTTGTTTGAGGGCTGATACATTTTGGTAAGATAAAACGAAGTGCATCTAATACAAAGGGTTGAAGAACAAAGCTTTTGTATGAACGATTAATTTTTATTCAAATATACTCAAGGGAGAAATCGATTTTGACGTTTCGTAATTAAGACGTTAAATATAATTGTTAAATTTTTAATCGATTCATGACGGTTGACTGATTGCTATTAATCTTGTGTGTGAATTTGAATCTTTTTGTAGTTAAGGCCCTATCCCAGCCCGAATTGCTGTGTCAGTGTCTCGGGGTGGACTGCGGTGCGCAGTGGAGAGGCATGTCGCGTCGGCCCGTAATAACTTTAACTAAATTAGTTATGTAAAACATTAAATTAATGTAATTTTATCATTTTTTTTTCTGAAATGGATTACTTGGCTTGCGATTAAATATATCGTGTAAATTTCAGAATTATGTTCTATATACATTTTCGTCATAAAACTTTGAATTCAAGTGGTAAAAATTTGCTATGTTTGGATTTTTTTTCTATCGAGCAAAGTTATTTAAATCGTGTATCGATCTTTCAAAATGGATACGTAAACTACTCAACTCCACCATATATTTTTTTCCATTTGCCCTACTTCAAGAAACGATGACGAAAAATGGAAAGAAACAATGTACTTTTTTGGAGTTTGGCGATAGGATAGGCCCTTAATACTATAATATCTATAGTTTGTTTCGCATCCGATAAAAGTGCTTTTTCCTCTGTATTCTACGAAAATCTTAGTAATATAGAGCAACGAGGATTTTACAAACGACACCGGTATCTCAAAGTGTTTCAATGGGCAAAGCGGGGGACGTTCTGTCCCCTCAATGTAGCTAAGGACACATTTCTGCGTCTGTTTTATGCCAACCAATCTATATATTGTTTTAGTATAAGACGCCGTTCTTACGTAGATTATTCGGACTTGTAATTGTTAGTATATAAATACCCTTGTACGGCCTCTTGGTAACCACTGGTTGCTTTAGGTGTCTAAAGTAAAATCTAACCTACATAGTTTTGATACTATAATTAAAAGCGACAACGGGTAACAATCTATATACATAAAAATGTTCTGTTGGTTTGTGTACGCTTCAAAAACTCGAAAAGCTCTGCACCGATCCAGTTGAAATTTAAGCATGATATATCCGTATCAAGGATTGTTTTTATCTATTTTTTTGTCATTTTTTCCACAAGTATTGCAAAATTAAACTTATATGAAATGTATTCTTTTTTTTGTTCATGATTTCTCAACCATTCAATCACAATGCCATAGCGAAGCGTGGCGGGGTATTATAGCTAGTAACCTATAGTTCCATAAAACAATATTCCCGTCTATAATGACGAAAATTAAATTTCAGATCCCCAAATCTACAGTTTTTAGGATACAATACTTGTTAAACCAAGAAATCAACAAAATTTCTGATTGTGCATTAATCTTACATCGCACAATACTACCCTAAGAAAGGCGTTTTTTTAACTCATCAAAATATCGTTATATCAGAACAATGACTCTATTGGCAATTTTTTTCGCGTAACTCAGTCAACATTGAGCTATGTATGCGGTATTGTTAGTAAGTGTGAAGGGCCAGTTCACATGTTATTTATTGATTCTTCTTACGAAGGGTGTAAAAATCACCAATCTTCCTTCCTTTAGTTAGTAAGATAAACGTTTTAAACATAACTTTAGTTTTACTTGTGTGTGTTTATGTTTCTTGGAGTAAGAATTACTCTAATGGCACCCGTATGCATATCCCGGATTTAAATATACGACATCCGAGACATATGTCAGTAAGTAGGAGAGGTTTTTGGATGTTACATGTATGTCCGCAATTTAATTTGTTAATTAAAACATTGTCTTTTTTACGGGAGCACTATACACAATATTTTATTTGAACACTAATGATTGAGATTGTTATTTCTTTCCAAAATTTTAAGATTCTATTAAAATTCATATAAAAATTGTAATTTACGCATAAATGTACCAAATTAGAGTATAAAAAAATATATAAATAACCGGTGGTAATAAAAGCGAATAAAACCGCAATTTTTAAAAATAAAAAAAATAAGTAGAAAAGAATGTGAGTCCGTGATGTTCCGATTCCTCGGTATCATAAACATACTTTGTTTATTAACACGCGTATATCAGAGTAATAACTGTACTAATTCACGCGAGATTCGAAAGTTGTCAATCAGAATCTGTATGATGAAGTAAAGAATTTTAGCTAATTAATCTTCTGGCATAAATTGTTTATGGAAGACACAATGCACTACACTAAAACAGCCACTGCAACTCTGCTATGATCCATGCATATTAGTGTGCTGTTTTTTCGTACAAATATTTGAGTTATTTTTTTTCTTTCTCTCTTAACAATGTGGTTATTTGTATAATATCAGTTAAATCCATACTTTTCCTTAGCCGTCTATAAATGTTGTTGTAATATTATTACGTAATAGTATTATGCCCACTTTGATAATAGGATATTTTTATGTTTAACAATTTCTTTGGCAATGAAGCTGATATTCAGAAAAGACAGTCTGCCTTTAGTATTTTGAAAAACGTATGGGATTGTGTCATACGGGAGTCAAAATCGTAAGTCTAGTTTTTAAATCTTGATCTTGATCAAGATTGAACGCACTGTTTTTGATTAAAGAGTGGGATTAGGAAGTTTTTAATTACGTTTTGTTTTGTATGCTGAGATGTAACGTTTATAGTAGTGTATATACTAATCAATAAATGAATTAAACAAAATCATATAATTTTGAACATTAATTTAAAAGCAAGTTATTTGGCTAATGGGCAACGTTAACTGATTCGTGATATTAAAGTAAAATAAAAATTTACAGTTAATGATGACAATTTCAGAGGTTCCAAGATTTTCAAAATACTAGCTTTCAACGCCTACTTGATTTGACGTGCAGTGTGAGGTTGTTAAAAATAAAAAATCAACAATCTATCATTTGGTGAACATTTATTAGCCGACAAGAAATTGTTGAAGCTAATATAGTAAGTTCGTTAAAACATTAAAGATAAAATTATGTTTTTTTACAATTGGATAAATATCAATGCAGCAACTTGAGGATGAAGAAAGATACTGTCTCTCCAACATCGTAGGTAGAGTACATTCTCAAAATGACGCAAGTTTTAAAAATAAAACTGTAAATTGTATTCTGGTACAAAATATACTTTAGGTAATAATATTATGTTGAATGCTGTACATTTAATTTTATGTAAACTTATTCCTATTTGGAGCTTCCATAATATGAATCTGCGTGATTCTTTACAATAAATTTCCCAGGATTGAAATAAAAAATCACAAATTAATGATGTCATTAGTCGCTACCCCATTCCCATGATTATGCAAAAATTCTAAAATCAAAAATTAATCACATCAATATGATAGTTCCTAATCCGACACACTTCACCTCAGACCAAAATAGGTCTTATTTCATTCACATAAGGTTTTATATCTATAAAGAATAACAGAAGGGTAAAAAAATTGCATGATATATTCCTTATTATCTATGGCAAAGAGGCTACTTTATCTGTTACATTATGCAGCGTTAATGATGCGTTTAGAATTAAACTAGACCTATTTAGTAGGCGACACGCGATTTTTTTCAAATGATCCATTTCGTTTATTTGCGTGAGAAATTGTCAGTTAAGCATTTATAATTTCATTCACGTAGAAGAAACGATATTTTTAGCGCAGTGATATGGTATGAATACCTTAACAGTTTTTAAACTAGTGTAACTTGACGACTCATTGGTCTAGTGGTTAGTACCCATGACTGCGAATCCATGGGTCCTGGGTTCGATCCCCGGCTGAGATAGATTTGGTGTTGTGCTTAGGTCTTGGGTGTTTAAATATGTATTTATATGTCTATCTATCTATAATATGTATGTATATCCGTTGCCTAGTACCCATAACACAAGCTTCACCAGGTCAATTGGTGTGGATTGTCTTTAAAAAAAAAAACACTATTATCAATATTACAAAACGTACCATCTTCTTAGCAACATCTTCGGGATATCGGTTAGAAACAGAAACGAAACTTAGCGGTTTTACTGCTGTGTGCCATTTCTAATAAACTTTTGACATTATACAAAAAATACACGTTAAACAGTCACTTCACATATTCTTCGGCTTTTGTAGTCGGTTAAAAGGACAATTTTTTTGCAACAGGAATAACCAACAATCAAAAGTGTTATTTTCCTAAACATATATGTAATTTCTGTACACCTGCATTTATTTTCTGTTTTTAATTACTTTAAAAGTGTATTTCCTTTTTTGGCTTACACGTTTTAAAATAATATTAGTAACCCATTAATATCCGTTAGTAATTAGTTCTTCTTCTAGACATCTTATGTGTCCATTCTAATATGAAACCAAGGGGCAACTTTATAATTTTGAATTTTTTTTATAGAACGGGGGGCAAACGGGCAGGAGGCTCACCTGATGTTAAGTGATACCGCCGCCCATCGACACTCTCAATGCCAGAGGGCTCGCGATTGCGTTGCCGGCCTTTTAAGAATATTTAATACAAATTATAAAATATATTCATAAATATTGACAAAACTACTCCGATATTAAAACGCAGTTACGAAACCAAAGCTCAAGAAACGTTTAAGTTTAAATCAGGTAATTGGTAAATTAATTACCCATTTAAATACAATTTGTAAGCTATGTTAAGAATAAATTAACAAGTATTTAACCGCCTGTATTTAATAGCTAAGTTAAACTTCGCTGTATGTAAATGTATATTATAATGCGGCAATTAACTTCAGTTACGTGTTAATTATAGTTTGAACTGCAGTTTAGCTTTAAACAGTGGTTAGTCTAATCTGATAATTTTAGCATTGTTTTTATAAGCATATGAAAATTTTTGTATGTTGTAAATTAATTTAACCCAGGACGGTTTCAATTTCCGGCGGAACTATAAGATATCAAGTTACGGTAATTAATAAGGCTAAGTCATAAGTTCTTTCATTATGTATTTAGCTTTAATGCCACGTTTAATTAGTTAATAGCTAGCCCCCGCTTCAGTTTCAGTATTTTTTTAATTTGTATTAGCCACATACATACAAATACAGTCTACCTATTAGTAATTTCATAATTTACCCAATACTCTACCTAATAAAGATTGCTTGTTGGCGTTGTGTTTACCAAAAGAAACTAAACATACGCCCTGAAAGAAGCAGTTCTTAGACTCTAAAAGTAGAATAAAAGTAAGTATTTTAGTATAAAACCACTATAACGAATATATTATGACGTTCGAATCTACTCAGTATGTTGGTACATCTAATCTAAAGCGGGCCATAGACGGACCGCATGTTGCAGTCAAGACCGACTGCAACATGCGGTTTGCTCAGGAACTGCTCGAGCGGTCCGTGTATTGCGAATATGAATGTTATATGGAAACTGTAGATCGTCGTGCAGCGGCCGCTTAGAGCAGTCGGTATCGGCTGCAACATGCGGTCCCTCTTTGACCCGCTTTAAGGTATCTTTAATAAGACTATAGTACTTACATCAACAGCACCATTATTCCAGGGGGGTAGAGCGTAGTGGGAGGGGTCATGACCCCCTCCCATGTGTTCAGCCATCACCGACATCCAGTGGACCAGGCCCTGAGCGCCGCCACCACCAGAAGTGCCTAATAGATTATCAAATAATTAATTCATAATTGTTTCTGTCATTGTCTGAATAGATATATATATATCTAGGTCTCATCATAAAAATCTGTGTTATTGCAGCATTTTAACTAAACTATAACTAAATTATGTATACGTTTTTGTTCACCAAATTGTATTTATGCTATGATGAACAGATGATCTGAAAATCAGTTAAGATTATGAATAATATTCGTCTGTATTATTAATGTGGTGTGATTCAGTATTTATTTGCCACCAGTAATTAACAGAACACTAGTAATTAATTTAAAAAAATCGATCAATTATTGGCTAATTAATATGATAGGAAACAGGATAATACATACTACTTCATACTCTTTTTTTATTACATGTCCACACTGCTATCGAGGTTAAACGCCCGTGTCTATTACTGATCAATCGTGATACTTTAAAATAAACTGCATTTCTTTTATAATTGGCATACAAAACGAACAATTCAAATGGATTTGCTATCATTCGTGTCCCCGCCTCAGTTTAACTTGTACTTTTTGAGAAATTTTGTCTTACCAACTCATGCCTAATAAGAAATAAAACTTACTAGAACACTTACCTGTGGGCACACTGGTCTGTTGCTGTTGCTCCTGCCCCCCACCCCCTGTGACTCCCCCTCCACTCCACACGAACGCTGATGATGCACCCGCCTTCTGGAACAATACTAGTCTTAATTGTTTGCATCAAAAAATTTGATAATTGCCCACACCACCTTGCGCGAAAGCCTCTAAAAACCAAGTCATTAAGAGGCTTACATTTTTCAACACATTATAATTCCAGTACTATACTATATTATGCAGCTCCAGCTAAAAAGTAGACAGGTAAAATATTTTTGATTAAGTTTAAGATTTTATAGGAATAGTTTGTGGACAAAAACATGGGGAAAATATTTTACTTTAAACTTATTAGATTCGCTAAATCCAATAACCAATATATGAAGAGAAAAGTCTAATAAGGAACTGTCAAATTAATATTAATGAGAATGAGAGCTTATTGGTATTATATACTCATACAATACAAGTACAATATTAATAATCGTAATAATATCGTAGTTTAAGTTTTATGTTTTAACAGATGAACGGAGTGTTGTTGATATTAACCTTTTCTTTTTTAACTGTTTCTCATATTTTTTACATAGAGTTACCTCATCCGGCGAGTCAGCAGTTCGATCACCATTCTCATCGTCAGACACTTCAAAGCCGAATCCATTAGAAAACAACATATTTCTCGAATACAGTGAATAACAGTCCGTAACATTTCTTCGTCTCTTTCCGAGTGTCGCCAAAAAGCTTTTGTATAATTGAGATGGTAATAAAAACGGTGTCCTAGCATTTTGGAAGCCATCTTTAAAAATATTTTGATTTCTAAACGGATTAAAGTCAAAATCTGGTAGGAATTCTTTCTTAATGTAGTCAGCAACAGGATTCAATGACAGTGTATTCTCAGAGTAATCTAAAGCTGTGTTCGCATTATCATTTGAATTTTCTACATCACTTGACTCGTTTTCGTCACTGAAAGCTTCGGCGTCCTTATCTTCATTAAAATTTTCAAATTCTCGCTTCATTGGGAAATTTTTCTTTACGTAAATATTAGATAGAGTCACAGACATTATTGGCACTCGCACTTATTCTAATATAATCTAGTCTATATTTAAAAACAAAATAGATATTTCTTCATTAAAGTTTTAGGTAAGTATAGGAACTATCGTTGGATTAGGAGGTGGCTGGACCGTAACTGAAATCATTTTATTCATATTGAGGTTGTACAATCTTCACCCGTATCGTAATTTCTTATAAGAAACGGTTTCTATTTGGTAATATTTATAGGTATCGGATAACGTATAACAAAGTTATTGATTGCATCGTTGTTGGAACATAAACGAGTGATGGTCCGGCGTGAGCAATGCAATATAACACTGCATCGTTTAAAAGTTGTAAACAGTCATAATGTCATGTAACCTTTAATTATAAAGCTTTATAAAAATAAGCTCTGCTAGATTAGATCATAGTCCTTCACTTATAAAGAAAGAAGGATTTTTGTTACCTTTTAATACTTAAATCGAAGAGTTTTGGTTTTTAAGATTGATAGACTATATTTATAAGGGCCAAAACAAAACCTGGATAACTCAATAAAATTGTTATCCCAAGGTATTACAAAAAACTTAGTTCTATCACCATTTTATCTACAAATAATTTTACTATATAATATATATTATATATATTATATAAATAATAACTGAAAACTGATATCGGGTAACTTTGCCTCATCTACAAAAAGTTAAAGTATTATGAATCAGCCCGGACATTGCCAAAAACTGATAAAGTTTCTTAAGAACTACAAAACTTTTCCAATTGTATAATTTTATATGATTTCCATATCTAAAATATTTCTTTGAAATAATTATTGAAAATTTTTGTATGAATATATAAATAAAAATAAATCGTTGCTAAAAAAATATGTTGCTAAGCGCAAAACTAGAAGACGGCTGAACCAATTCAAGTATTTTTTTAATATATTCCTTCAACACTGAGGAAGGTTTTTATGAAGAGAAAAAAATTGGTTTTATTCCGAAAAAGCGAACAGTCTCTATGGCGTAGCATAGCAAAATGTTCCATATGTTGGTATATACTAAAAAGGTAGGCTAAGTAAATCATATTAAGGTGATACGAAGTTCGCGGGATAATAAAACTAAATTAAGAATCTTTTAGCGACATTTAGAAGAAACTCAGGTCCTAAAATAAAAGCATCGATTGCCAGAAGTAGAGTAGGTCGTCTGCACTAAAATACCTTTATGCTGGGTGAAATAGAAATTGCATTTCACTCATAAAAGCCGTTATTCAATTAATAATTTCAACGTAACATGAAATCTTAGTATTATCTCTAGTATGATAGTCTCTAGTATGGCGTCTATACCACTAAACAGTTTCTGAGAATTTAAATATATATATAGATATTTGTTTTTATTGATGAGTTGTTTTTTAAAGGATTAACTAAAAATATTTATTGCTTCTGTATAGATTTACATAAAAATAAGCTCAAACAATTGTATTTTGCTAAATGCTTCCTTAAATGAGTTGTTAACAAATCGGGCATTAAATTACGAAAGCAAGAGGCGCAGTACTAGCAAATACTATTAATGGACAAATTGTAACAATAGCACATTTTATAGTACATTAACAGTTTAAATAAAAAAAAATGATATTTCTTTGTTAGTTAAATAGATAGCAACAGTTTTTATAAGCAAAGAAGGGGTTTTCTTATTAGATTAATATATATTTTATATGTATTAATATCTAACATATAACAGTACTATTACGAAAAAGAAAATTTTCCTGTATATTAACTAAACGGTTTTAAAATCACGTGTGTGATTGTAATCATGAAAAGCAATGGTCTACGATTTCATGAATATTCGAAGAAATTAGATTACATGTTATCTTTTTATTCATAAATGGTTTTTAATAAACGTTTATATTTTTTTTATCTTGATATATCCGTATATAATTTACGACTAATCTATGAATGATTCATGTGAGTTTAACACACACTTATTAACGATATACAGAGACAAAACGCGCACATCTAAACACTCATTAATGCACACATTTACATCACTGCCACGTGCCTATTAACGCCAACGATGCAATCAAATTGTCGACAATCGACATTAGTCCATCACTAATTTGGCGCGTAAACTAAAACGCTTTTTGACACTTTTGAATTTGAAACGCGCTCCGAAATACAGGTGAAGAGTGTTTTTAATTCGAGTAGATTATTCATATTAAATAGTGTTTTAAATTTATTTTGTGAAGCAATTGAATTTTTAAGAACGAGATGTCTTTACCGCGAGGTATTCGCTATGAAACTCTTCCCGAGAGGTTGGTGCAAGGAAAAGCATTTCCACAACACATGGAAAGTTTTCTTAGACGCGGCAGTGTGTTAACGTCATACATGTATGCATCGTGATTGCACTTATGTGTGAGCGTTTGCACCTGTGTGCGTATTTTATGACTCTGAGTGCATCCCTTTCGAACTGCATGCAATTTATATGTGTGTGTTTTATTTTTTTTTCTAAACGGCTCGGCTTCGTATATGCGAGCGAAATTTTCATGTAGTGGTGCTCTGTTTTTTGCACTGCGCCACGGTATTTTCACCTTTATCTATTGCATTATAAAGGTAATTTTTACTTGTTGTTTTTAAATGTATTTTTCAGTTTTATATCGGCGATATGAGAATCGCGGATGGAAAGAAAATGTAAGGGGAATAAAAAAATGCATGCATCGTACGTTTTCAGGTAGACACATTTTTCTTTAACCCATTTATAGATAGATGTTTTATGTGTGTGTATCTAGGAAGGAGGGGGGTGGAAAGGGTTGAGGGGGACATATAAAAATGATAACGCATCGCAAGACGGCTGCTTTTATGGTTTTTCTTTATTTTTAAAGGTTTTTTATTAAACCGAGGAACGTTGAGAAATATTATTTGATGTCTGTGCTTGTCTATTCGTTATAGAAGATATATTTATACATCTATACTGTGTACTTCTAAGTTCTTGTAAGCAACGTTATGAAGAAGTAAATTTTCAATTGTTTTTTTATTTATTTGATCGCCACTTTTTATTATCATCTTTGAATGCAAATTAAATACTGTAGTTACATTTTACAAAGTATAGTAATAGTGTGAGACGTTGGACCTTAGATAAGCGAATTTTATATTACAGATGAAATTTCTAATAGAATATATTATTGTATTTAATTATTGTTTCATAGGTGAATTGAAGTATTGTATCTACGTGTTTATTTAACTAAGAATTTGTTTATAACACACACACAAAGTTCTGTCTATTAATATTTTTAGATATGTAGGGTTTACTTTGTATTTGGGTACATATCTTAAAATATTAATACAACCAGAATCAGTATTTTATCATTATCATAATCCGTTCTTTGCTCAAAATATTTACCTATAATAATCAATCAATCGTAGCACTACTAACTTTTTTAGTTGAAAATTTAACCACTTCTGAAATTATTTATTGCGAAGCTAGCTAAGTCTATATGGGTTATAAGAAAAGTGTTAAATTGACAAATATATGCATATCAGCTATTGTTCTGCCAAGACGCTGTTCGACCTAGAAAAATATAATAAACTATGTGATGTTGGCGTGATGCATGCACTATCTTTCTAGACATTGCACGGATTGATTTTTTTATGAACATCATTCAAACGACTCAAATTTGGATTGGTGGGTAAGATTGCTGAACTGAATTAATTCTTTGATATAATGATGTTACTCTGAAATCATTATACAATATCTATATATTTCTAGCTTGACGCTTTGTTCCTTGTATCGAGAAGTGGCTGGTTGCAAGTGTCTAAATGTGATTTAATTAATTCCGAACTCTGCAAAGTTCCATACGTTAGACAATAATTAATTATAAAACATATTCAATCAATAATTTAACCGACTTCAAAATATCAAAGGAGGTAATCAATTTGACCTGATTTTATTTCATAGCGTACTTCCAAGCTGGTACATTAATCCCGCAATCGAACTATACAGCGTGTTCAACCTACTGAGTCACAGTGACCGCTATATTATTGTCACAATATCATATTTTAATACAAAAACATACTATATTAATTAAAAACGACAAGCTTTATACGAAAATACCTCATTATATTCACATATCAAAGAGATGTTTTACCTTAAAATATCTTTTGAATATAAAATTTGTGAACGAAACTGAAGAAAAACTTGAGATACGGAGGTAAGATATAAAAATACAGTAAAAAATATATAAAGCAACAAAAATATATTATTCTCAAGACGAGCTCGCACACAGGTGGAGGCTGCATTTGTGTGCATCTGTTGGTAGAGAAATGAATGGAGTCGAATAGTATTATAGATATTATATTTTAAACTTTCGAGTCGGTATAAACGTATTAAAAAATAGTGTTTCTATGGTGTTATAACTTGAACAAGTATTGAACTATAATAAAACATTTCACTTTGTTTAATACAATTCCTGTAACCACTAACTGACATCAGACCGCATTTAAAAAAAAATTTATTAACTTAAAAAAAAATTGGCTCCCGGCTCCATAGTTTTCTGTTATGGAATATTCGTAGAGCGCATCAGACGTATGGTGTATGTGTGCCGTGCACCTTCTCGTATGAAGTATTGACGTTGATATTAGAAATGAGCACTAGACTGGATGAGCCAAAATTATTATTAATAAAGGCAAAATTCATACAAGACAAATGAGTATCTTACAAGAGTATTTTCTACGTATGTTTTGTATAGACAATTTTTTGAGTCTGTTTTGTGATCTGTTAAGCCACGCCTTATGTGCTACGAACTGTTGAGTTAGGAAAGATTAAGTTACATTATATAACTTATATGAAACGTTTTTATAGAAATAAATTTTTATATAAATAAATATATACAATAGATTGCGTTCGTATCAATAAGTTGAGTAATAACATTTTCTTGATTTCTTACTAAGGTTTTGTAGTGAATCAAAAATCTCTTTAAAGTAATTTAAGGATGTCTTGCTTTGCAATATCTGTGTTACACACACATATATAGCATGCACATACATCGTGCAACTCATATCGCACTTACTACGTTTTCGTTCGAGAACGACAGAAACACTACTGGGCAAGTTTAGTTTCCTATTTCATAATTTTTTTTGGGTGTGTTTTAAAAAACCCTACAACGTTTAGGTCTGGGCCTCAGATATCTTTATATTTATCCTGCCTGATACACGGCGTCTTGTTAACACAATTTTTGAATATAAGCCAAGCCGGTTTCCTCAGGATGTCTTTTTTTATCGTACAGTCGAGTGTTAAATGCGTACATAGATAGAAAGTCCATTAGTCCATAGCCGGGGCTTGAACCTACGACCTCAGGTATGAGAGTGACATGCTGGAGATACTCGGCCAACACTGCACAGTTTCTTCTACAAGCACTAATAAATGATTCCTATGAACAAGAAATATAGTCTCTTGAAGAGTAAGGAACTTATGTACCTTACTATCACCTATTAACAAACACCCTTTAATTTTGTTAAAACTACAGTATCTAAATACCTTAGTCTTATTTTTATTGAACACGGGGCAAAGGGGCAGGAGGCTCCCCTGATTTTAAGTGATACCACTCGGACACTTTCAAAGCCAGAGGGCTCGCGAGTGCAATGCCGGCTTTTTTATTAATTGGTACGCTCTTTTCTTGAAGGGCTCTAAGTCGAATTCGTTTCACATAGTGGTGGAGCGCGGCAAGAACTGCCTTAAAAAACGCTCAGTTGTGGAACGACGGACGTCGAGGTGATCGGGTGGAATTTCATTTTCTGCCTCGACGTCTGATGATGAAACTCAGCTGCAGGTATTAATCTGAACAACTCCTCTGAACACTCTCCTTAGTAAATGCGGTAAAAGATGCAAAGAGAGCCCACATCTCTACTCTACGCGACGCGATACTACGACTACGTCATAGTTGAATACGGTCAATTTAAATTTAAATAAGTATAACAAAACATTTACTACTTAAGGCCTATTCGTTTGTGAATATGTCTGTTAAAATTTTATAATGTGTAGACTAGATGTTTGTGTCCCAAAAATATTTATATAAGAAAAATAAATTCATTTACATTTATTTGACGCCGAGTGTATCCATAGAGCCTCGTACGGTCAGAAAATATAAAATATTCTATGAATTTATTTCAAAGGATTTCAAACAGCTGAAAATATCGTACCAATCTCACGTAGGTACATTTCGATTTTTTGCTCTCCTTACTTCTTGCTTCCAATTATGTGTTTGTGAATTTTTTTTCGGAATAAAGATATATCTAATATATATTGGATACTATATTTTTATATGAGTAATTAAGTATACAACATATTATATAGTAGTATTAATTCATCATTATATATATAAGCTAATATGTAAGAAGCACTGTCTCTATAAAAATTTAATTATTTATTTTATTTGTATTTATTATCACTTCGTTCCAGTAATACAGAAAACAGTACAAAAAAAATAATTAAATAAAAAACAAGGCAACTGGTGGCCTTATCGGTTTCGACCAAGTTTCTTCCAAGTTTCTTCCAAGCAACCACTGTGAGAAAAAAAGCATAATTAGATAAGGTGAGAGCAAGAAGTGCAAGACATAAAGTTACTTAGAAAAAACTAATGGAACAAAGCAAAGCAATTTAAACATGTAAACAGTCGAAGGGACAATAATAAAAAATAGAAATATGTATGTAAAAAAAAGGTTTAGCTTTATGCCTAGGCGTTTAAGTTTTCCGAAATCTTATCCTACGCGAATAAAAAACTAAAAAAACTTTTGTTTCGTGTAAATTCTCAAGATCATTCCTAAATATTGCTTTATTCATCATAATCATGATATGACTATAAAATATGGGGCAGGAAAAAAACGTATAATATAAGCGTATATATAGCCTTTAAAATATACAAATATATACCTTTTTTAAACTATAAATAAAAAATTATAACCACGAAGATAATGAATATTATAATACCTTTTCTTCAGACCGTCCGCGCCATTTTTCTTGCTATAACTTATAGTTTCGGATAATGCATTAGAGAACTTCTTTATGGAATAGAAAATTCTCATATCTATGTATGTACGGTATTTTACGTGTAATGTACTATACCTAATGTATACCGTTGAAATATGTATATTCTCGTTAAAACAGTAACTAGCAAAAGTATGGCTTTTCTTGTGGGTTTCCACAAGGGGGTGGGTGGGGTTGCAGTTGGAAAATTTAAGTAGGGAAAGGAAGTAATATTTGGACTGATTTAGTTTTTGAATATAATGAGGTTACATTCTACCAAAAACTAAATCTTCGTTTCGCCGTAAATATTTTTTTTAGTTAGACTACTTTTTTAGTATCTAGCGCGGTATCACTTATTTTATTTATTTTATTATTATCATTTTGCTATGCTACCCTATAGAGACTGTTCGCTTTTCCGGAATAAAACCTAAGTACTAAATAAAACATTATTTTAATGTTTTCTCTTTTTATTTTTTTCTCATAGTTCAAGGAATAAATTTAAAAAAAAACTCGAAGTAGTCCAACCGTGCTTGAGTTTTGTGCTTAGCAACATATTTTGCTATTCATTCTTGTTTATATATAGATAGCGAGAAAAATGTGTAGTGGAATTTAAATATATTATTGACTTACAATTACAGTTATTACTACAAAAGCTTTGGGTATCCTTATTTTATGACTAGGTTAAATAATAGCTAAACCTCAAATAAGCTCTCATGTAATTTAATTAGTTCACATCCTTCCACGCAAAATATCAAAACGCACCCATATCAAAAACCAATTTCATTCAATATGAAACCGACAAATCGTATCTAAATTGGAACAGGGCGTAATATCAGACTCCCATCAACTTTAATCTTAAAACAAAATTCTAAGAACCACTCCATTAGGCTCCATTCAATTTGGCCAACAAAAAATCCGCTGTTTTATAATAACCACTGTATTACGCCGAACAATCATCATTAGCCTCCCAAAACAATATAATAAAAATCATTAAAAGTATACACTATAAAAAAACGGAAGCTCGGATGCGGAACGAATTTCTGTATTAGTAGATAGTGTTTTGTTTTTCTTCACTGTCTCTAGTGTGGCTTATGCCGGGTTAAAAAGTTTTAGATAAATTATTTAATTCGATTGCATGATTACTCACTATTTATAATTATTTTATCAGCGGCAACGTATAATGAATAGATATATAAATTTTTTTTTACACCGACTTGTAAACCTCCTCTTTCGGGATTTTCAATCGGATAAAACCTAGTCTTATTCTTATTCTTCTTATAGTGCCATCTCCTTGCGAAGGTTGACGATCATCATGGCTATTTTAATTTTGGTGCTTTGGTCAAACCATTGTCTCAAATTCTTGAAGCAGGACGTGCGTCTGCGGCCAGGTCTCCTTCTACCTGCTACTTTGCCTTGTATGATTAGTTGAAGGAGCTCATATTTTTTGGAGTTAAGTAAAACGTGACTCCAAAAATATCCGAAATAAGTACTCAAGTTTCCTTTTCTTAACCATCATAAGCACTTCTTTGTTCTCCTGCATTCTGTCCAGCACGGTTGTATTTCGTATGCGGTCTGTCCAAGATATCTTATTGCATTATGTCAACTAAAACATTGATCAGTCTCTTGTCATCATTGCAAAGACAATTTGTCAGAAAGAGACGAACAAACCTAGTTTAAAGACTGGTTATGTTATAGGCCATTATATACTTTAAAAATACGTGACTATAATAATACTGTCACATAGTGATACATTAATTCCTTATCAAAGCCTTTTTAACGTCTGTTCAAATAATAAGGAGAACAATGTATTTTCTATTGTATTGGATCTTAAAAAATATAATTTATGACTCATAATATTTTACATATTCGCATGCATTGTCAATAACTGACGAATTTATGAGTTGTGTACAATTTTTGTTTGCTGAGAAAATGTTTGGTTATTAAAACATCTTTCTATAGATTTGTAATATCTGTCTGTGACTTTTACTGTGACACTTACTGATACCGAGATTTTTTGTACTGAAGATAAATTGTATAATTAATACAAATTTCAATATATTTAGAGTTGAAACAAGTTGGCTTTATCGTCCAAGTCAAGTTTTTTATATTACACTTCGTTTTGCCTTAATTTTTTTTTACTTAGCCTATCTTTTTCGTGGCTACAAGCCAACATGTGGATTATTTTGCTATGCTACCCAATAGAGAATATTCGTAAAGTAAAGCCAAATATTAAACGACTCAAATAAAAGAATATTTCCTCCAACTTCGATTTTGTTACCTTTGGAGTAAAGACGCTTGGGCCGTGGGGTTCAAGTGCACAAACGCAAATTAAAGATTTGAGTTGGCGCCTGGTTGATAGTAGGTGACCCCAGAGCTGGTGCTTTCCTCGCTCAACGAATAAGTATCGCAGTACAGTGAGGAAATGCTGCTAGCGTTACAGATATATATGAAAATTTATTAATGAAATTATTGATTATTATTTTTATTAAATTTATTTTTACCACAATTTTAATAATATATTTTAGTAATTATATTTTAAGGTTAGTTATTGTTTTTAGTTATATTAATTTAGTATATGCAAAGTTATATTGTAAATATGAAAATTTTGTCTTTTTTACTTCTGCCAGGACATCAAGTCATCAGCCCATCTGCTCTGAAGCAGAATCCGATGCTGGAAGATATCGAGTAGACTTGTGATTACGAAGTGTACCAGTTGGAGGTAATTTTGTTTTTGATGACGAAACCTTTGACCTTTCCCACTTTTAAAAGTGTAAGTGCATTTAAAGTCAGTAACAACATTAAAACATATGGAAGGAAATGATATGCTATGTGTTAATATTTGTATGTAATCAAGGACCGCATACCAACTGTTTCCCATACATAAAAGTATGGAGATTTAAATTTATTTTTCTTTAAACAAATAAACCCGTCAACATTCCATAACACAATAGAATATCGAAGTAATGTTAACCCAACAAACGTCGGTTTTATTATCAGTAGGCGTTGACCCATAAAATACACTGTCTGAGTGACCCTTTACGGTCTCATCTCATTTGAAATTTGTTACAATATGAAGTCTTTGCATACTACTCTATAATTTTAAAATATTCTTAAAATATGATAGAGTTTAGGAGAACTGTAACTAAAATACTTTTTGACAATTAAAACTGAAGAGTGTATTAATTGTATTTTAGACGCGTCACTTTGAAGAATTTGTGGTTCAACTTTAATGTGTTTGATAGCCGATATATTGATGAAAGTCTTATGATATTACGCTACGATTGTGTGAACACAGGTCAACTGCGGGACACAGCTTGTATAACAACAATTTAACCCATTTTATCTTTATTCATAAAAATAATACAGTTTCAACCAAAGCATTCATCTGTCTCTTTTCGTCACAGTGTAAACACGATTTGATAGAAAGAGACAAAAGTGTACTTTACGTAAATGAGTGCAATTACACTGATTTAGTTTTCATGAATATAGGGTCAGTCTATACAATTATCACTAGATTGTTTTCATTATTTGAAGTCGTGCATCATAAAAGCGACTTTATTGCTAACTTAAAAGGTTTAATTTACTATTAATTTTACTAATTTACTACAAAAAAAATTAAGATGATGATCTATTTTGCTTGGATGGTTTGAGGCGTTTCTTAAGGCAGTGTCCAGCTGTCCACTGATCTATTGAACCATTACGACTTAGGGTCCTTGAAGAGAAGATCGTAATTCTTAAAATCCGACAACGCACACGCGAGACCTAATTGAGCATTAAATTTTGTTGATTTGCTTCTTTCTTCAGTTAATTCTCCAATATAACCTCTCTCAGTACCGCTGTAATGACCTCATTACTGTCTAAACACCCAAAAACCTTGCTTTAAAATTAAACCCACCTAAGTATTATTATTAATGGCGCTAGTGGGGAAATAAATAAATACCGTAATTAAAATCGTATATTTCTAATACTGGAAAACGCCATCTTGCCGAAATTTTAGGAAACTACTGCAGTCTAGATAAACTAAACTTAACGTTAGCTTTTGGTGCAATATCTTTGTATATGTCCTTTGGTATTACACGGTTCTATATTAAAATTTAGTTATATATATTAGGTGTCATATTGGTTATTTTTTTTTGAAATTGATTTAATATTGTTAACTTTACACTTATATACTACGTACCTATAAGTTTCTATGTAAAATGTTTAATATGTATTGTGTAATTCGTCTTTATGTCAATAGAATTAATCTAGAGCAATGATTATGTTTAAACGTGTATAAACAACACAAAAAGCGATTGAATACAAAAAGTCGTTTATACCCAGAAATATACGCATATGATTTCTAAATAACAATATGTGCAAACGTTTATCATAATTTATGAGGCACGCGATACCCAAACACGCATAATCAACAGGTGTCTATCCGTGCTTAACGACAATCCATCCAAATAATTCACTATACCTTGGTCACATCTTCGAACGTAACGTATCCATCACACTCCACTAAAATAGTTCGAAATTCAAACACAAAACGCACATTCCATTTTCCCACCGAAACTAAAACAACATAACCTTCGAGAAAACATTTGAACCGAAAGAACGTATGATTCTATCAAAAATTTAACTCCTTCAGTCTTGATACAACCCGTTTCGCAGAGAAATTAAGTCGATACGTAATTAAAAGTGGCACAACGCACACACAGACAGGATCGACATAAAAATGCTGGAGAGGAAAAAAAAGTATAGGTTTAAAATTTGCCCGGTATAAATTTGTGTTTTTTTCCTTTACCTACTTATGTATAGCGACATGCGCAGTAAAGGGTTGGATATAAGCCGGCGGATTTGAATGGGTCCCGTTTCGGTGATAACCCTTAGATGGGAGGACTTTTTAATTGTCTTGGGTTGTATCTTGAAGAGAGTATTTTTTTCGCCACTATGCAAAGCGATGTGGTGGAGTCCGAACGTGGATTCTGTTATAGAATTGAGTGAATGACCTAATACTGGGTTATAAATTACTCTGGAAGTTGAACGGCTTTGAATTTTTAGGACAAAGGCTAATCGGGATGCTATAACCGACAAAATAAATTAAACAATTTCCTTGAAATTATGATAAACCTATTCGTATACATTTATAGTAACTGAAATTTAAGATGAAATATTAAATTTTTATTGCAACAATGATTAAGTATACATGATTTCTTAATGTATTTCATACCGAAGAGACCAAATACTTATTGTGTTATATAAGAATTTTAACTTATATTTAATATAGCCCAGGCTATAAGATTAAAAAAAATAATAATATTAATAATAGTAATTAAATTTCCAATAAAAAAATAAGTATCTATCTATCCATTTCATAAGGCAAATAATAAATGTCCAGTCCCCTTTTGTCTGATACGATTTCACTACATTTAGTAATGTACCGCCATCTAGTAGATGACTGCGGAAGCTGTTTTTCAGCCATTTTTTCAGCGGCCCAGATGTGTAAGGACAAAAAACTGTGAGGGCGCAAATTCTTATTAAGTTTTTCGAGAATATTTCTGCATTTTCCTGGCGCTTTCATTCACGTTACTAGAATATTTGTGTACCTTGGAAACGGCTACGTGTTCGATTATATATACTGAATTATATACTTAATAGAGTTATTTTTTTTTAAATTTAGAACATTTACACTAAAATGTAGAAGCTAGTTTCGTAACTGCGTCTTCTGATATTAATCGCCCCAGATGCTGGGCGGGCGGCGAATGTCAAACAAAAAACGCAATTTTTCATGATTTCCGCCCGTCACTGTCAACCTCGCTTTACGAGAAACTGCAATATCTTAAATCTTAACCTATATTCGGCAGTTGTAGGGGCTTGGAGCTTTCGCAAGGAAAGATTCTTGCTGTAATATCTAACGTAATAGCAAATTTTATATCGTTATTTGTATTTTTTACAAATCTACCCTCATCAACACATTGCGTTCGTTTAATAGATATTTACGTAATGCACAATAAGATGTGTGTGTCTCACTTTTGCATTATGTAGTTCTTGTATTGAAAATGAGTATGTGAGATTGTTTTGCAATTGTATATACTTGTATCTACTAAATTGTATTATAAATTATATAGTAGATGGCCTAATGTCAGTTTGGCTTAGTAGCTTCAGTTTGGGATCCTGACGTTGCAGGTTTGATCCTCGGCTGTGCATCAATAGACTTTCTGCATATGTGCGCATTTAACACTCACTACGATGAAAGAAAACATCGTGAGGAAATAGGAATGCCTTAGATACAGAAGTTGACGGTGTGTGTCAGGCACAGAAGGCTGATCATCATACTTGCTTCTTCGAAAAAATATTATTGTTCGAGTGTGTGATGGTGTGTGAGGGTATGTATGTGAAGGTGTGTAGGTGTGCTAATGATGCATTTTAATAGTATTTCTACTGAATCATTTGTTCTTTGTCACGTTTCTGTAAACAGATATTGACTCAATTATCCATCTATCAGATATCTATACAGAATGGCCAAAAAGTCGTGGATCAAATTCTACATCCTATATCTTTTTCATAATACCCACTAGATTGGTACTGATGAGTTCTTGCGTTAGACATACTATTAATAGTTGTTTATTGGGTGTATTGAAGATAATATTAAGTTATAAGACATAATTTTTTTTCAAATCATAACTTTTATATATTATATTTTAAAAATAATAATATGTAGTAATTCAAAATGGATAAATATTACTACTACACAGCTTACAAATTTTAGTTTTAGTGAATTAGTTTAGTTGTTAACATATTCACGATAAATTTCAGACCGTATGTCTTTTTAATTTCCCTTTAAATACATTAAGAGTACTATTATAACATACACATGAAACTAATCTACAACCAAAAATTGAGGTCTCTGTTTACACTAAACAAAAGGAAAGGGATAACTATAACTTTCATTTCGTTTATTAAGTCGTTGTTATTTGAGCGGCCTTTATTATAAATAAAAGTATGGATTATTTATACGCCGCTATAAAGCTTGCGTCCAATAAATAACTATATTGATGTTAAAAGCAATTGAAATGCAGTCAACGCGTGCCACATTTTCCATTAGATTCTTATCATTCATAATATATTATTCAATTATACCTTGGTATTTAATATTTAATTCGTATATTATTTTTATTTTGTTTCGTAAATCGTCTAGTTTTAGGATTAAATCATAGCTAATAAGTTTGTTTCTGCGTTGTTTGATTAAACTCAAATATAAATTTCCAAATTTTCGCAACTGAAAACAGCTTTAATTGTATGAGGGTACTATTACTTAAAAGGCTGGCAACGCACATACGAGCCCTCTGGCAATGTGAGTGTCTATAGGCGGCGGTATTACCTACGTCAGGTAAGCCTCCTACCGGTTTCCCCTTGTTACAAAAAAAAAAATCTATAGCCAATAAAACATATAAACTAAGCTATTTTGAAAGTCATATAAAACTTGAAATATTTGTAATACCAGTCTTAGTATTAATTAACCAGATTACCAATTACATATACATATAATGTAATAACCCAAATACTTTGACCTATTATGTCCTACACAAACAACTATTCATACCATATTATAATATGTTCTTTTACGGTATTTATATATATAATCATATAAATATGAATATTTTCCCCATTTTTGGACATTATAGAAATTCTAGGATAATGTAAGGCTTTTAGATTTAATCTACGTATATTTCAATATTTGTAATATTTATTACTGAAATGGTTATGGTTTGGCATTCTGAAAAGGTGGGAACTTGTAGTTTATTGTTTATTAGAATGCCAAATCGTAAAATGACTGCTTCACGACTGATTTGAGAGCGACCGCCGATGCGAAAACCACTGTGTGAGTTCGAAAAGTGAGTTACAGAATCGCAGGGCAGCTCTGCCGTCACCGGTAGGTACTATCTACTAATTGCCAACTTAAATCTTTAATTTGCACCTGTGAACTTGAATCCCACGGCGTCTACTCCAAATAAATACCCTTTTTAAAATATCCAATATCAATTGAAATTTAAAAACGAAATAAATTCAGTTTCAAGTGACAGATAATGACGTTATCACCATTCGTTAACTCGAACACTCCGTAAAAGGAGTTTATTTAGCGCAGGTCGGTATTTCCGGTCGGCACGTGTCCATATTGCGAGCGTGAATTACATAATACATATAAGTTACAGCGATATAACTAAATGTCTGGTTATTTATGAAATCTGTAAGTCGAGATTAAGGCAGCGTTAATCTAACTTAAATTTAGTTGCGAGAGCTGTAATAACATTTTTCTTATAATTTAGACGTATCTGACAATAGTCCGGTTAATCTAGATCAAAAAATGAGAGTGAAGTAGGTACATAGAATCAGAACAAGCTGAAAATCAGTAAAATTCTTCAAAACATAATTGTAAATAATATTTAAAAGTTCCCCATCATTCCCGTGTATGGAAAAAAAATCAAGGGCAAAGGTAAGATTTTCAGCAAAACAGTAAGTTTTATCATAAAAGTACCTACATTATACAAAAATTGTAGATCATAAAATTATCTATAAAAAATGTATAAAATTATTTTTTCTTACGAGCCACCGTTTCTGAGATATAACGATTAAAAAAGTTGTTAACGTCATAATATGCATGATCTTCATAAGTTCAAAGCAGAAAGGCAGAAATAAAAATCTAAATTATTCTATCTTAGATACCCAGGTGACGTCATCAAGACCTTTCGATAGTTTTCTGATCTATCAAATGTATACGTACGAAAACACAAAATTGATTTGTATTGGTTGAGAAATAACAAAATCTGCATCGATTACTATATTAATATTGTGTGTGTTTTAGGTTTTAATGTAAAGGCGAAAACTTATACTTAAGTACATTAATGCCAATGGGGCATGGGGAAATATAAATTCGCCTATTCAGTGTTATCTTTAACCAAAACAAATATTTGCCGTAACTAATCTCAGTATTTCTGGATACGCATATCGATTATCGAGGAATCCTTTCTGAGCGAAACAATAATTGTTTTGTAGACTAGCTCTGGAGATTTATAAATTCAAATAGGCTCACAAATATTACTAGGCTACACATTGTCCTTTAAATTACTTTGAAAGCGCATTTATCTATAAATCTTATAGACAATTATATTCTTCACTCCCTCAAAAGATATATCGGGGACTCAGTGAATGTCTTCCCTAAAATACTAACAGTATTTTTTCTTTATGCGCGACCTTAAAAAAATATATCCAAAATAATAAATATATTACAAAATATAAAAATAGTACACTATGTTAACGTTAATGTAAACAATACGAATGATGTTTAATGTTCATTAATATGTATGAAAAAAATAATAATATCCTTATTGAAGCAGCAATTCCAAAATAAAGATAGTCGTATGCCTGGCCAGCAACTATTATTATTTCGCCGGGAATCAAACTCCGCTTTACACATGCGTTTCAACTTCACCTAGAAGACCTTTACGAATCAATAAACTTTCGAGAATAGCAAAGGCGTCTTTATTACTTTGTGTTAAGATAGATTTTTCAATTCACAACACTACCTTTCCTTATAGGTTCGCTTTGATGATAATGCTAAACCCATCGATTTATATTACAGGTAGCCATTTTATCTAACATAACACTTTTACAAAACTTTGATTTCTTTAATGGCTCGACGTCAATTTAAAGAAGACTTAATAAGAATAATAGTTATTCATAAAAGTTAAACCAGCTTTATTGAACAGTCTAAAGCTTCCCAATCTTTCTTGGGCCATTCCCCACATAAGCCTAACTAAAATTTTAATTAAAAAAATTGAATTGTACAGTTAAGAAACTTACATGATAGGCTTAGGAAGAAATTACTAGGAAATTGTTCACGAAACATAGTAAGTTTTCAAAACATATAATGAAATACTGAAATTCATATTCCAAATAATTTAAATTAATTTTCAAATAAGCCCCCTTAAAAATCTAATTGCCCCCCTGTGGGGCGTGGGCCCCGCGTTGGGAAACACTGGTCTGTAGAATAGTTAATCAACTGTCTCTGAAACTCAAAGGGACGAGTGAGTATCTCTTACTTTAATAACAGATTAAATGTCATAGTATTATTTAAACCAGTATTTTCAATCGGAGTTTAAAATGTCTTTATCTTTAAAATGGAAATAGCGTAAAACTCAAAAACACAAAAAAAATTAAAATACTGTAACCGACCATTATGTTTTCAGAACTTTTTGCTGGAAAAAGTGATTGAAATTTTTGCGAAAATTAAAGTTTAATAGATTTTTCTTGAATGGCTTTGCTGATGCGTATTTAATCCGCAAAAAGCTCAAATTCACAATAAACTTAACGGTCTGTAGAATAAGTTTAGCCATTTTTTTATTCAAAATTAAGTTTATCTTACAGAAAGCCTTTTGGAGAAGTATGTTTGAATGCTATTTGAACTTGTATGTAAAGTGTTACAAATGGTTTCTTGCCTTTATTTCCAAAATCGTAATTGAGTAATATGGGTTGCTAGATAAAAATTTTGCTTTTAGCTAGTTGCCGTGTACACTTGCCGTACTCCCCATGTGTTGGAAGTTGATTAATGACGTCACCACTGAGATGTCGTTAGGGCGATCATTTCCTCAAGCTCCCATGTCTCTCTCATTTTCCCTCATTTCTTTATACGATTTTCCCGTTTGCTTAATCTTCAGCCAATGTTTTATCTATTCTAAATTCAAATAACTGAAATAAAATTTCAACATACAGAAGCTGTGACTGCGCTGCTACTATCAATTCAAACACACTTTGTACCATTTCTTAACATACATGGAAATAAAATATTTATTTCAAACTATGCGCCAGTAGGTACATACATTGCGTTAACTGCTTTCTACAATTATTTAAATAAAAACTCTGGAACTATATTGACCTAGTAGCTAGACACCTGATTCTAATCCTACAGTAGTATTTTTGAATCACAGCTGTGCTTGGATTTTTCTTTCTACGTACCCAAAATATGCATGTACGTTGATGGTAATCGTGATGAGGAAACTGGCTTACCTTACAAAACCGACGGCGTATGTCAGGCATAGAAGGGTGATCACCTACCTCGCGTAGTTAAAAAAAACATGAAGCAACAGATACAGAATTCTGAGGCAAAAACATTGGGGTTTTTTGAAGAACTTAATGTGAAAATATTTAACAGAAATATCAGCCCTTACAACTTACTTACTTTTAATACGTAAACAAATCTAAGTTATGCCATGCGATAGATACGCATAGATACGACGTATTTACTTATTTTTATTATTATATATAGATAATTTTATTATCCATACTTAATTATAAAGAAAGGTAAAGAGTGTTATTGCATTGGTAGTTTATGAACAGTGGAGCTACTGTGTAGTTCCCCTTGCATAAGAGGAATCTAGTTACTATAATAGTTGGGTGCAACACCACAAATTGCATTCGGAAGCCACAGAAGCTATTGGCTTTACGTTCACCGGAATTGTGGCCATCAAATAATGATTAGCTTTTTTATAAATATACAAATATTATTTGGTACACTTTAGTTATTATTTTGATATCTCTATAAAGCGATTCGGATACTTAGAGGTTTAAGAATCATTGTATGCTTTTTGGACATTACTTAGGTTAATCTATTATAGGATATGTATATTTAAAAATTTTCAATTAACCTAATTTCATTTCTTCAACTGTGTTCAACTTCAACAAGATAAAACTACCATTTAGATGGCGTAAATTTGACTTGCATAAGTATACAAATTGTACCTAAATGAATAAATGACTTTTGAATTTTGAATTTGGCTAATTAATTATTTGGTTAACTGGACTTTTTTTCTTTATAATTTACTTTCAAATTATAATTACATTACAAAAAAAATCGTTATTCCAACATTGCCTTAATACGGTCAGAATTGTCTACCTGGGTTGAAGTCTCCGATACTATCAAGCTTTCATATTTTTTTAGTATAAGAATTAATAGATCAAAATAAGTTAAAATATTGCTATACAATAAATATTAATTCAGCCACCGTAATATCAATTTATCGCTCCAAACCATCCTTGCATAACAGAATTTGAATGACAAATTTTTAATCTAAGCCCGTGCCAAAAAAAACTCGGACCTGCATCGAAACTGTACGCACGGCTGCGCACGATTCACCACGGACGGCATCACTCATCTATCTCTCTTATTTTTCTTATAGTAGGCTTTAGGGCTGAAGTAATACATTTTAAGAGGAATACTTTTCCGGTTAAAACGTTTCGTAGAAGTAATTATCTAAAGGAGTAAGCTTGAATAGCGAGATCAGCAGGAATATGTATCACATTGAACTTTGGTATATTTTAAATATGAATACAATGTCATACAATAGAGTCTGGAAATACTGAACATACAAACATTATTCACATACGCCATTTTATTTGTGTGTTATAAGTTCTTAGTGCATTGAACAGCATCCTCTAGACAGCCCTATTTTCTCGTAAAAACCGCATTACGTGAATAATCTTCTTGTTAACTGTTGATTTTAAGCTCCGGTGAATGACTCTTGTCCATTCATCGTTCAGTGAATGGGTGATCTGACAGGAAAGCGGACAGGTTTAGAAAAATCTAACAAAAAACCGATGGCACCTGTTTAAGATTGTTTTTTGGAATTATAAAATAGGTTAATCACATTGAAGTTGGTGTGCGTAATTTAGAAGTTTGATTTTTGAAAGTGACTTTTGGAGGTAAATTATTTGTAAGATGTTTACTAAATGTCTTCCTCCAATACTATGCAATTTAAAGACCGATTCCGATCCTATTTCAATATTGAGTACCAACCACAGCAACACAGTATTTCATGTTTGTAACGGGAATTAAAAGAGTTAACTACATTGAAATAGCTTTCTATTGCTAGAGTACTAATTGTTATCTTATTATAGAGTATTTTTTTCCATGTCAAACCATCGAAACACAAAGACTAATCATAATTCAATAAAGCATAAAAATCCTATATCAGAATTCCTTATACACATATATTATATTTTTCCAATTAATTGTTGTACACACGTCAAAGATTTGAACGCCTCTTTTGCTTATAGATACATTTAAGAAAGATACAAATACTATATTTAAGCAGAGCCTTCTAAAACGTTATAGTTCCGTCGTTGTAACCGCATTATAAAAACGTCGTTACCATGGTAACCCGACCGACTGCTTTAATAGGTTTAGGATGTACTTTAATCCACATTTTATAATAAGGCATTCTCAACTCATCAAGCGCCTTACAGTTATTTAAACTGTTATAAAATTCTTGCCAATCGAAGAACCTATAAATTATTGCAAGGCACTGTTAATTATGGTGCATTACTGGTACGATTAACTAGAAACCATTAACATCCCTTTTTGTTATAAAAACTATTCATTGCAAAAAGTGGAGTTAAAGAAACTGAGCAAGAAACTCGTGTGTGAAGACTTGGGCGTTTAGCATAGACTTATAAGGGGGTCCTGGTTTATTCACATCACATTACATATTAGCAAATGGTCAGTGTTAGTATACGTAAAGTATCATATTGGTGACTATATACACTTGATGAGCAGTGTTGGCCTAGTGGCTTCAGCGAGTGACTCTCATCTCTGAGCTTGTAGGTTCGGTCCCCGGCTGTGCGCCAATGTACTTTCTTTCTATGTGCGCATTAAAGATTCGCTCGAATGGTGAAGGAAAACATCGTTAGTTAGGCTTGCCTTAACCCGAAAAGTCGACGGCGTATGTCAGGCACAGAAGGCTGCCTATTAGATTGACAAAGGATCATGAAGCAGATTCTGAAATCTGAGGCCCAGACTTAAAAAGGTTGTAGCGCCAATGATTTATTTTATTTTCATAACTATGTACACTTATGAACGTCAATGTTCCTTTATGATTCCCGTATATCAAAAACGTGTTAGAACCTTACCTATATGTCAAATCAAATACATTTTTGGCGGAGTAATTCTGAGCGCAGTCTCGATTCGGAATCCTAAGAGAAGAAAATTGTGCAAAAAATCAGCTTTAATAATTTATTTTAGATCAGATTAAATATGTTTAACTACAGTGGTTCTTTCATAGTGACAGTATATGTAACTTATCAATGCTTCATGCTCGTGCCTCAGGAAATGTGTAAACTTTTTGACTGACAATAAATTATTAAATTAGGCATTGTTGTTTTCTATTTTGTGTTGTGTAGCTGTTGAAAGCTGTATTTTTATCTAAAAAGTCTTCTGTTTCTTGTCTGATGTTACTTTTTTTACTATTGTAGTATCCAATCAATTAATAAGGGCAATGTATAGTATTAGTACATTTTCTCATGAAAGTGAATATTGTAGTGATCTTAATGATAAACAAAATAGTTTAATACGCTGGTCACATGGTTTTACTTGTCATGGTTTGATGATCATTCATATTTCTAAGAATAAGTGTATCTAAGACGCACAAAGCTAAAAATTATAGATGATATCGTCATTGTATTGTAACAACATTTTTCCTGTTACGATTACAATAGAAATAGATATGCAATTTCTTAAATGGTATAAATGTTTTTAATTAAATTATAGATTTAAATTAATTGCATTCTCTAAGAAAATGGTACAGTTAAAAAAAGCTTTGATAAATTAACTCAAATATTTTAAATATTTAAATATAATACACATAAACCATAAATTACGGTGTTATTAATAGGATATATAGATACACATTCAAGGTAGCATTGGATCAATTAAAAATTAACTCAAATATAATAAACAATATTTTGTACTGGCGTGTATAAAATAAATTAATAATTTATTGATTGTAAAACCACTTATTATTCTTAATATTATTTTTTCTTTTATTTCTTTAAATCATTATTAGTTTATGTATAATCTGATCTGGCTGACATTATGTTATGACAAGACTATTTTTCAAATAGATTCTTGCATACATTATTATCTTTCTATCAATATAGTTATGCTTCAGTAAAGCTAAACTCAGATATATTTTATTTTTATTTTTATAAACATTATAAATAAAACAAAGATATTAAAGGTAGGTACTTTGGAATCATATAATTTTGCTACTTTCTTTATTAAATTATTTTAAGGTTAGGTGCTAATTTTTTCATTATATTTTGAAACAAATTAAAATCCTATCACGTCTGTAACCTTTACTAGACAATTATGTGTATGGAGTGAACGAACGACATTCCATTCATCGTCCGTTCAACTGCAACTGAGCTAATGATCTGACATTAAATACGGATACGAGTGATCTGTAAATACGGTACTTTCAGATTAGCAATATTCACATATTACTGAATAATCACAATTTATTATTTATTTTATATTAGTATGATGTAGAAGACTCGCAGCCTTTCTTAATCGACACGGTTTCTGTAAAGGCAAACAATTTTCAGCATTTCAATACATGAAATCTCGACTCTCTTCTCATTATGAAAAATATTCTGGTTTTTAAAGTTATATGACATAAGGAACAAATAAATTTATTAAGTTACCTCACCAACAGTTCTCAGTTTAGAGTCTAGGATAGGTGGTTAGTGAAAATTGTTTGGTGCGCATAAATTACATTATTATTACGTATAAATTTAAATCAAACATTACTGTGTTTGTCTTAATACTCAGTCAGGTATAGATATTACATTTACTAGATATAACTATCAAATTTATATTATCGGTAGGTTTTTTAACTACTGGATTAAATAGCGATTTGCCGTCCCCTGATGTTAGGCGAAAATCGGGCCTATTTGATATGACGCCTGTCGGGAACGTACCTATATATATATATGTCTTGACAGCGGCTGACAAATTTAATCATTATCAATGTATCGAGGAACTTTCAATAAAATTAAGAATGGTTTGTGCTGTCACTTGAACAATTGTTCTGTATTGTATGAAGCTTGGACAGTAAAAGAAGATAGCCGCCGGCGCTTAAAAGCATTGATAGATTGTCGCATGCTTCGTATAGGCTGGATCCAGAAGGTCTCTAAATGATGTTACTCAGTATTTTTTTTTTATTATTATTATTTTTCTTTGCTACTGGCGCAAACTAGCTGCTGTTGTCTCTGGCAGAATGACCAGCGCTGTGGAACTTTTTGCTCCTCAGCATAATGCTGAGCCAGGGCCAATTACAACCACAGTACACACACATTGCACACTTGAAGCGAACCGAATGGCAAAAGGGAATTTTTAATTTTGATTTTTATTGTTTTTGATATGTCTTATTTTATTTTTTCTTTGAGTATTGTTATTTTGTGTGTTTTCGTATGTAATAAATGTTATGTCTATGTTCTTTAACGAACGCTAGGCCACATTGTCCGCGGACCCAGGCACTGAGAGAGTATAAATACAATATTAGTTATGCACGACGAGGTTTCCACTTCATTGATTAGGCGCTTGGGACAAGATTTTTTATGTAACATTTATTTAGCCTATACAGTTCAATTGATCGCCTCCAATAATGCAAAGATGAACCTCTTATTCGGCAGTTTGGCGCCTGAGGTGGCTTCGTTGGGTGTTGCTTACCCGGCTCCTGAGATGTGGAGGGTTTACCTGCAGTGAGTCCCGCAGACACTCGTACTATATAGTGCGGGGATGCGTTAAAGCTTTCAAAACTTCCATCTTGAATTAAAATGAACATTGATAACTTTAATTAGGCGATAAGACTCCAACAGAAATTAAAGTTTAAAATTAGAAATGGAAATCTAATTACTTATCGTTATACCTAGGGTTGTAAATTAAAAAATCATGTGTCAAGCTGTTAAATTATTATTTATTACAGTGCTACAGTGATAGACGTTTATTTATCTTATCTTGTTAGATCTATTATATAATATAACTAGCTGGCCTGGTGAACATCGTACCGCCTAACAGTCGATTCTTTATTTTTTTTAAATACTTATTCTGCTATTCGGGACACCGGTCTAGCTAGTAAGATAAAAAAAAAGAAAGTAGATAATACAACAAATACATTATGTCAAAAATAAAAATTTACCTTCCCGGAACCCCTCCACTAACACTTGAACTTTATGTTATGGTATTAAAGTTCAAATTGCCTTTAAATATTTTGTATGGGAATATAGAAAAGTATTGTTTTTAGACATTTTCACTCAATTTTTTTAAATTTTTTTCCGTAAGAACCATCCTCGTACTTCAAGGTATATTATATAAAAAAATCAGATAAATCGGTCAAGCCGTTTTCATGTTATGTCGTGACAACGGAAAACGGGTTTCATTTTTATATACACTCGGCGTCAAAAAAATCGCACCTCTCTTTAAATTCGTGTCAAGCGATTATAACTTCTAAGATCCTTCCTGTACCCTATCATTATTAGTATCATTTAAAAGCTCAATTAATAAGCTTTCAAAAAAATAATCATTTGTTTACGGAAAATCAAAAACCACAAATAGCCAGCACTTTTATTAAAAAGTAGCGATGTACGCGTTTGGAGGCTCACTAATTGTACCACACTGGACGCGTATTAAACGAGGGGGTAAAAGTCAATTATGGGTTATTCGCTAGCCAGACCTCACAGAGGTCACTCCTGAAGAGCTTCGACAAGAAAAAACCCAGTGAAAATGGATACCATGGCAAAGCAGCAGCTCAAGTGGTGGCCCTACTGCGAATCGGACTACGGCAGGTTGAAATTGCTCGGCAACTGAAAATCAGCCGATTTCGAGTGCAACGGGTATACCAACGGTTCCAAGAGACTGGAGGTTACATCAGGAGACATGCATCCGGGAGAAGTCGCTGCACTACCGTCAGAGGTGATCGCTTCATTGTGTCGACGCCTTTGCGGAACCGCTTCTCCAACGCTGTGGAGCTGCAGCAGCGGCTTTGAGCTACTCGAAGGACAGCTCACAGCGTCACCACTATCAGAAGAAGGCTGTGAGAGAAGAATTTGCTACCCCGGAGAGCTGCTACAGGCCCCCAATTGACTGCCAGCCACCGAACGAAAAGGAAGCGATTTTACGAAACGCACGTGCCGTGGACTTTCGACCAGTGGAGGAATGTCCTGTTCTCCGACGAAACCCGAGTGTACCTATATACAAACAACATGCGTAAGAGAGTCTACAGGCGACCAGGGGAGAGTTTCACACCAGCTTGCACCGTGAAAACCGTCGGGTATGGAGGAGGATCCTGCATGTTCTAGGGCGGCATTTCTATCGACGGCAAGACAGACCTTGTGTGCGTCTCCAGAGCTGGAGATGGTCGCGGTCAGGGGTCTCTGACTGCCCACCGGTATATCACCGAGGTTTTGGAGGAGGATGTGGTCCCATGTGCAGGTTTTGTCGGCGCCAACTTCGAGTTCATGCACGACAACGCCCGGTGCCACATAGCCTTGATTGTAAAGGACTACCTACGTCGAGTTAGCATCAAGGTTATGGACTGGCCAGCAAGAAGCCCCGACCTCAATCCTATCGAGCACCTCTGGGACGAGCTAAAACGGAGAGTTCGGGCCCGTAATCCAGCTCCTGCCACTCTCGATGAGCTTCAAGATGCCGTCATCGAGGAGTGGGACAACATTCCCCAGGAACACGTCGTGACGCTCATCAGGTCCATGACTGACCGCTTGGAAGCTGGTCGGAGGGCTAGAGGAGGCAACACTAGGTTTTAAGACTAATTTTTAAGGATTGTCATTGTTTATTTTTAATTTTTGTATTGTTCCTTTTATTTGTAATTTTTATCAGAATACACATTGTTTCACATTTTCCCAGAATTTTCTTTTTTTATGGGGGTTGTGGCCAATTTCCTACTGTTTTCAAATAAAGGATTTCATTAGCTTTCAAATAATACTAATAATGATAGGGTACAGGAAGGATCTTCGGAGTTATAATCGCTTGACACGAATTTTAGGAAAGGTGCGATTTTTTTGACGCCGAGTGTATATAGATGTGTTTGGCGATTCGTTGGATTCAACTACCTCTTTATCGTAAAACAGTTGGTTAAACCAGTAAGATGAGTGGACCTTAGAATATGATATTGCATAAATGTAATTATAGTTATTGTTAAAATATCTATTAATATTTAAGACTTCATTTAATGTCAAGTACGTATTTATATATCAAAAATACAACCAAAAAGCGCTATTAACAAGCAAGTTATAATAAATAGATCCACCCGATAAACAGCCAAGACATTTTAAAATATTCCTGCTATCATCTAATTCATTAAATGTTTATTAATAACAACATAGTTTAAATATGAAAATCAGTAAACGAAACAGTAGACCAAACACCATGTACATAGTATGAAAATCAGTAGACCAAAAACACGCTGTTTTCATAAGATTTAGTTTAAAATATTGCAGATAGATTAGACATTTCATTCGTGTATTCCCAAATATAGCTACTTCCGATATAAAATAATACTTAAATCATTTAACCATTAGATTAAGCTTAATTAATAAATACGTCATCCCTTTTTAAGAAAAGAAGAAGCCTACTATGACTATAAATCTGAAATCTTTATTGTCACGGAGCAATGTTGACCTACTGGCTTCAGCGTGCGACTCTCATACCTGAGGTCGTAGGTTCGATCCCCGGCTGTGCACCAATGGACTTTCTTTCTACGTGCGCATTTAACATTTTCTCGAACGGTGAAGGAAAACATTGTGAGGAAACCGACATGTCTTAGACCCAAAAAGTCGACGGCGTGTGTCAGGCACTGAAGGTTGATCACCTACTTGCCTATTAGATTTAAAAATGATCATGGAACAGATTCATAAATCTGAGGTCAAGACCTAAAGAGGTTGTAGCGCTACTGATTTATTTATTTTTATTGTCACGGAAGTCAGATCCAGTAGGGTTATACGCTGCGCGTAACTTACCTACTCAAAGCAGTTAAACTAATCAAAAGGAAATTCTTATTATTAAAATAAATCTTACCTTAATAGGAGGCGCATAATCCACTGCCATCATACAATCACTATTAACTCCAGCTTCAGTCTTAATCATGGGGGGTCCATGGTATAGCTGACCCATCTGGTGGTGATGCATTCCCCCCTCCCCCCGGCTATACCACGTGGTATACATCCCGTAATTATCACAACAGTCGCTCATAAATGCATTTTTTCTAACAGCTTCTTTAACTGTTTTATCGGTTTTTTAACCGATTTTTTATATTCTAACGTTTATTGTATTGTCCGTAATCGCATCATCGTCGCACTACACTAATTGTTAAAGGCACCGGTTGTCTAGTTAAAAGGATGGCAATATCTGAAAAGAAAAAAACTGTGTTAGTTTTCGTTCTGTAGTTTAACTGTCGTTTCTTTTCTATGGCTACTAAATTCTTTCATTAAATGTCTTTAATTTATTGTAAGATTAACCAAGGAACTATACATTAAGCAAGACGATATATGATATTATGAAAAATATATTACAACCTGCTAGAATAGCGACCGAAAAGTATCGGTTTTAAAATTACGACTTCATTAATAAACGGACATTTACGAGAGTGATAAAAACATTATATATCTATTTAAAGCATTGACATTTATGATATAAGAGATTTTATAAAAAAAAATTTAAGTTGCATATGTTAAAGTAAAGGTTTCAATATTATTTTAACAATATTAGCCGTGGACCACGCCCCGTGGTCATACCTCAGTGTTCAAGTCTTGTTAATCAATGGAAGGGTAGTGATTTTGCTGACATCTAGTCATTATTTTATGGATTTTTTAATTACACTACATATTATCTTATATCTATAAATTTTTTTTAGTTTAAAATAGCTGTTGTAGTTATGGAGCTGCATTTTACATATATTAATTAAATACCTAATAATATATGTTTTAATAATTATTAATGATAAAATGTCAATTTATTCATTTATAATTAATTTTATAATATAGTATTTACAATTTTCTTAACCTACAAAATAATTAAAAATAAATAAAATGAAAATCAAAACAAATTTAAAAAGTTTAAATTTATTTTTATTTCTATAAAAATTAGTTACTAAAAGTAATGTATAAGCGTAGCGTAAGATTTCACTGATCCTAACAAAAGTTTTCTCCTTTTTAACGTTACAGAACTACTTAACTAAACTAAAAAGATGTTTAGGGATGTCTTCTAATATGAAACAATTATTTTGTTAGGAAACTTAATCGAATATCTACTTGTAGGTTAATGGTTCTTATACTCAATTAATCCACCAATGTCTATCTCTCTTACTCATAACATACTATAACCGTCAAATATATGTTAATTGTTTTGTCCTTACCATTCTTACCACACATTTCAAACGAATGAATGAACAAAGCATTTGAGTGTTTATGAAGAACTTTATTGTAATTTATTTGTAATTTCAACAAAAAAACAGTAATAAGACCGCGCATGCTTACAACAACTGACAGGCACACTATCAAATACAAAGTGTTTATACGCACACATACACATTCACATACTCACACATTCACGCATACTCTGGTCTTAAACTTTAAGACTACATTGTCTTAAAAAAATTTAAACATGCACTAGGTACCACGGAATAATGGTTATCTCCACGGCCTAGTGGCTTCAGCGTACGACTCTCATCCCTGAGGTCGTAGGTTCGTCCTCCAGCTGGACGTTCTTTCTATATGCGCATTTAATATTCGCTCGAACGGTGAAAGAAAAAATCGTGAGGAAAGCGGCTTGCCTCAGACCCAAAAACTAAAAAGTCGACGGCGTGCGTCAGGCACAGGAGGCTGATCACCTACTTGCCTATTAGATTAACAAATGATCATGAAACAGATACAGAAATCTGAGGCCCAAACCTAAAAAGGTTGTAGTGCCACTGATTATTATTATTACCCCACGATAGTCTTAACAGAAAAAAATCGATTCAACTCTTTAAATAACAAATTTACTTTCGCATTTAGAATGTTAATAGGATCTTCATAAGACTAAAGCCTTCATTCCGTATAAGCTGCTATCAGCTAGTGCAAGCTTGGCAGGTCATTGACCTCGTACCGCCCATGCCCCGCCCAGCGCAGGCCCCGCCCACGACCAAGTAATTAAATTATCTTAATGTTGTTAAATGAATATGGTTTTTAACTAAATTTAATATTTAAAAGCGCTTGCAGTTAAATGCACATAGAGTTTATGTATTAGGAAATTGAAACCATCAAGATTAAAGCAAAATATTATCAGTTCTTCATAAAATCTGATAGTATTTTGTAGTGTCTTTAATTATTTAGAGTTAAACGCTATATTTTTAATTAATGAAGGTGTTGGTTATATAAAAAAAATATATAGATATTGCGACTAGAGTGAAAAGACAAGTTCAGTGCAGCCTTGCGATTCTGTAACTCACTTTTCGAACCCACACAGCGGTTTACGACTGACTTGAGCGCGACCGCCGCTGTGAAAACCGCTGTGTGAGTTCGAAAAGTGAGTTACAGAATCGCAGGGCAGATCCTTTATAGTAATATTGCAAATTAATTAGTTTTCTTTACAAAGTAATAAATTACTTCGTATTTCGGCGTATGTCCCTCAAAATCTTCTGATCTATGCTTGTTTTGATTTAAAGGGGGTATTTAAAAAAATATTTAAAGAGGAAGGTGTTAAAATATACAATGTATGACTTACTGTCTGTCTTTTTTGCTGTTCTACACGCGGAGAGAGTTGCGGGAAAAATTTAGCTGAGATATCTGGTCAGCTCTTGGACTATTTTAATTATAAAACAATTAGCTTTTCAGTTAAACTAAGTGACCGAAAAAACAACGAGCGTTTAACTTAAACGTTATTATTTAACAATTGAAGTATTAACGGTTAGTTGAATTGGATAATTGGTTAAAACGCACCGGTAAATGGGGAGTTAACTGAAGTTATAATAAAAAAACAAAAGCACCTTTTATATAAAATGCGACATAAATCATTTTTGCAAGTTCATGTTTAAATGATAAACATACACATCGTTTGCCTGGGTAACAAAGTCGTAAAAGCAAAATCTATTTTTTTTGTTCAGGAAAAATAAAAGAAGGTAATGCTATTATTACTAGGATACTAAGTACATATAAAATTATATATATCAAATGAAAGCTATTTTTTTCATACTTGACGATTTAAACATTGTTATGTACTTAGTGTAAATAGTATTATGACATCGGTGAAACAGGATATAATTATTACCACTCTTTAGGTATTTGGTAGAATTATAATCTAAACTAAAACTATCTTTATGGTTGTTGCTATCTATTTCAGGGGAGGTAAAATGAGGTAGGTAAACGAGTATTACTAACATAGTGCACAAAATAATTTCAAGGAACTCAAAAATTTGAAATCATTAAAACAGTCGTACCTAATAGTGCTTCGAGACTGTTCCCCGAGGCAAGCGATATGTCATATATTGACAATAATTTCTTATTATTTATTGGTTTACATTTAAATTTAACTGTATTGTTCAACAACATTAATTATAATCATTTCGGTGATGAATGATAACGTATACATAATGCATTGCAAATGAAAGCTGTCTTTGAATATTTATAATATTGTGTAAAGAGACATTAGACTTAAATTGATACTTAGGGGTGAGATCCAAGATGCATAGGATCATATAACTATCAGCAATAATTAAACATGTAATACATACTAATCCTAACTAATCACTATCCACCCATATGACTTCGATGGCCATCAGTCCGTCGTTTTGCAGTGCACTACTGCTATGTGGAACTCTCCGTTGAGGTATTTCCGAACCAATACGACTTAGGATCCTTCAAGAAAAGAGGGTACCAATTAAAAGGTAGCAACATTCTCCCGAGCCCTTTGTATCTTTTAACATCAGATGGAGCCTCCTGCCCATTTGCCCGTTCTAAAAAAAAACCGGCAATGCGCCGCTTCACACATCCTTCGGTTCTCAATCTCAATATTCATTCCAGGCTAATTTACTATTTTTATATTTTATAACTATTATCATTTTTTATAAGTTGTTCCTGTGTTATAAGTTTTAAAGTTTTAATAGTTGTGATTGTTTTTTATCTGTCATATTGTGTAATAAGATTTTACTGGTGTTGAACCAAGTATTCCAATACTCACTGAGGCTTTTAGGGATGTGTTTGAATCTGGTGAAATGACGTAGGGATTCATCAGGGGCGAACGAACAAACTTATGATATTTTTGGGTTAAATTGGACTGAAGTTTACTCTAGTCCTCTTAGACTTTATGTAAATGATCCGATCCTCCGAATTACAGACTCTGCTAACTTTCTAACTTAGCTATCATTGAAAGCATTTCTTAGAAAAATCTTAATATCGTGTTTATGCCGACTTTTATGTTGAATTCGAAACTTTATTCTTTGAAGACAAACATGCAAAACTCCACTAGATCTTACGAACGAACAAACGTATGGGTACTTACGTACGAACACTACAAGCTATTTCTAGGCAAGTTATGATAACTTCTTTATGCATTTAGAGTGCCCCTTGAAAGATAAATCAATCAATAATATCAATTTATAATTTTATAAATTGCAATACGCACGTGCGTTATAATTGCATAAGCATTAATAAGATATTTTTCTAGATAAAATTATCGTTGGAAAAATAATGTTATTTTATTATTAATGTTAACAAGATCTGTGACTAGCTTCCTAGATATTATTATTCCATTATTCCAATAGTTTCGTAAAGTATTTTGAATAGACTATACGAATACGTACTCGATAAAGTTAAACTTCTTTGTTTATTCGTATTTAATTATAGCTGATTGCTTGTGAATTGCACTCTCTATTGAAGTAGGTACTCTTTTGTCAAATTGTGTTTACGCTGTGATGAAAGGAGACAGGTGACTTTAGTTAAACGGTGTATTAAAACGGATTAAATATTTCAGAATAATGGGATATTTTATAGATATTATAGATATAATGGGATAATGTGATATTTTATAGATATAATTTTATTATATAAAACACGATTTGGTCTGAGAAAAACAAGCACAGAAACTCTGACGTATTTCTTTTTACATAACATATACGTATTTACAAATGAAAATTAATTAATCTATAAAAAGGTGCTACTAATTTTCAAGCTCAAATAACGATTTATTTAAAAAAACATGCACATAAAATTGTGAAGGCTTTTTGAGGCCTGAGCAGATTTAACGATAAAACAATCTTGCTAACAAATTTTTATTCGTCCCTCCAACTAATAATTAAAACACTTAAAGTATTAGTATTTTAATGTTAAGCAGCCAGCTCAATAGTTTTTCATGATGGTCGTTACACTACAATGTAATAGGTAGCTGTTTGAAGACGTATTGTTATATTAAAAGATCTGATGAAATTTGTGTCTTAATCACGATATAATGACGCTGTTTTATACTTCGAAGCGCATTTATTATCCTACTATATTGCTTATACATTGTGAAGGTTTGTATAAAAACATACATACAAAGATATATTGAATATTTTGAATTAATTTATTTTCATTTTTATATTTATATCAGTGCTCCAGGAAACATCAACTGGTCAGTTGTCGGTATACACACGAACTTTTGGACATATTGAAGATCTCAAAAGGCTTACGGCCGTATCTAAAGGAATACTTTCAGGACATTTTACTACGTGTATGTGAAACATAAATTTCGGTTCCAATAATGCATGAAAAAGACGATTTGATTTCATATTGAATATAAATCGTTTTATTATGCGTTTCGGAGTATTAATTTCGATTTTTATGGTCGTACTGATTATAATTATTCGCTTATGTTATAAATGTTACATTGTCGTGTAATGTAATTTGATTTATTTGTCTAATTATGTCAAAATCTGATCTGCAATTTGTACAAATCGCTAATAGGGTTGCCAAAACAATGTCAATTAGATAACACGTGTAGCTAATATAAAAACATATAAGCTATAGAAAAATAAAAAAGGTGGTAAAATTTCACTTCAAACAGTCCTTAGTGCAGAGGCTGTTCCAGCGTAGATGAATCGGTAACCCAGATAGTCCTGGAATGCGTGGCTGTGGATTTCTAAGTGTTTTCGCGAATTGCCCAGGAAAATTTTGACCTTTTAGAAGAATCTGGGCTGGTTTAATTAGCAAGAACTTTACGCACAGCGGCCCAAATGGGCGTCTGAGTGCGGAAACTGAGCCCCCCCCCCCCACCCTATACATATAAACAACTCTAAACATGTTCTGATTGAGATAGGTAGTTAAAACATGCATGTTTGTTATTTGAACGCCTGGTTTTATATTAAACTAGCTGACCCTGTGAACATCGTTTCGCCTAATAGTCAATGAATGAGCATTATATTAAAATTAATTCTAATTACAACAAATACATCAACTGCAATTGCAATGATTTGCAATTTTCAACAAATCATAGACAACGTGTGCTGTCATTTGAGTTAAATCATTTATAACAAATTAACGGCTAGATAATTGTTAATGGATGATTCCAAAAACAAAAGAAAATTGTCGAGGCGTCCTTGATGATGATGATATATATTGTATTAGAAATTGACGATGTGTGTTATCCACCAATTTGCACTTCACATTTGACAATACATATTATCAAGATAGATACATACCTATACATATATCACTATTTATTAAAGGCTGAAAATCTGAGCAGAGAATAAGGAAATTAATGTTTGTATGCTCAAATTCTACCTATCTCTATTTACATTTATTTAAAATTATTATTATGTTTACAAGTCGCAATTATTATTTTATAATAATATATTCAATATATAAAGTTTTAATCATACTTGAACAACGGTTGAACTTTGTGAACGGGAAAGTTTTAAAAATTTATAAATGTAAGGAAGTTTAAGAGTTAAAATTATACCACTTTTGATTCTGTATACCTAAATATATTTTTAAATACGTAAAGGGCAAGTACTATAAATGGGCAAGGCATACTTTAAATTTGTCTAATTAAACAATTTACATCGTTTTAATCATAGATCTTTAACATATAATCCATGGAATTCATCTTAATTATTATAAATGGTAACAATCAAATGCGATATAATCTGTAGGTAGATTAGTTTAACGCCGCTCCAATAAACGGCGCTGCAATAAAGTTCAAGTTTTCTCGCTTTTCAGTACTCTCTCTGTTCTCTTGGCTTGAGCATCGATGTTTCAGAGCTTTTAGGTTAAAACCCCGACCTTCCCTGTACGAGCAAGTGTATACTGCAGTACTGTAAAGGAAAACGGCTTAAGAAAACCGGCTGCCGTAAAAAGTTGACGTGTGTCAGGCACAGAAGGATGACTATTAAAAAAATGATCACGAATCATCAAGCCAAGACTAAAGGTTATAGCGACACTGTTTTTTCTAAGATTGAGGCATCATTAAGAGCGCTAAGAATGATCATTTGATACTGGTTCTTTAAGATAATTTTGAAATCAATATTTTAATATTATTTATCACGTTTCAAGATTTTCTTAACTCAAATTTATACTTTTAGTTTTTCTTCCTTTTATGCAATATTGAAATATATTTTTTTTACTTTAACAGTTTTAGTGGTTATCATTTGCATAATACTATGCTCACATTTTTTAAACTAATTTCGATGTCAATTCAAACGCGCTATTGACAATTGCTAATAAATATTAATTGCAAATCTAAGATTCCTTGTTTGTACCTACTGTAGTTTGGGTTTGTATACATAGTTCAATGATAATTTAAAAGCACTTATTTTAAACGATCCATTATTACAATATTACTTTTTATGTGCTGCACGGCGTTAAGAGATTCGTTTCCTTCATTTGTTTTATTAATGAAACAGACACAGATGTATATTAAGCCTTAACGGGTCAAACACACATGTATTAAATAGGTACGGTGTGGTGTTCCTTTAATACATTTCTGTGATTTTATAATTGTCTGTTTCTGACATAAGCTGTGTACTCTGCTGCAAGAGCTGTATCAGCGTGTTAAACCTGAGGTCGTGCGTTCGACTATGGACCATCGTATTTTTCTGTGCGCAATTAACTTGTACATTGAAGGTGAGGAAGTCCAATTTTTTTTTTTTTTGAACAGGAGGCAAATGGGCAGGAGGCTCACCTGATGTTAAGTGATACCGCCGCCCATGGGCACTCTCAATGCCACAGGGCTCGCGAGTGCGTTGCTTAGACCCTAAAACCATAGAGGCGCCTCTAATTAAAAGCTAATTTAGTTGGCCAAGATATCACGTCACAGAGTATATGTATTTTATGAAGGCAAAAGCCTCAAGGACTGTACAAAGCGAAAGCCTCTAAGTTATAAAACTGTTTTAAAATCCTCTTCGGGATTTTTGATATCAATTAAATATGAAGAAGTGTCACGGGTTATTTAAAATCTTTGAGCAACGTTTCTTCTGATGACTTTGATTTAATTATCCTTTAATATATTTATTCGTGGCCTTATTAAGTCTCATCTCTTAAGTGAGGAGTGTCTCCGACCACGAGGCTACATCCGATTGAAACCTTCTCCCGTAGTTATAAATGTAAGTAGTTTAGTCACCTAAAAATAAATGGTTTTTCCGTGTCACTATTGTCACTGTCACTGTCAAATATGTGTAACAAGACATTCCTTATTTAGTTATAATAAACCCATAAAGATTATTGACAAATATGGCACCCAAATACATATATATGTTGATAAATTAGATTAAGTATTTACCTATTTTTAAAAAATCCACATTTACCTCCACAACACAAAACCATAATCACAGCACTAATCACTCTATAAAAACAATAAACACGATATTAAAACCGTAAATATAGAAAAAACCGGTATTTTTAAATTTTTTGTCGCATTTTTTCGTGCAACACGCGACAACCCCGCGCGAAGGCTTACGGTTTACTAAAAACTGAACTGAAATATCATGGGAGGCATGCGTACGTGCGAGACAGATATAGAATTTTCCACACATTAGAAGGAGACGGGGCATCGCTGTAAGGGCGGAGTTGTGGGCGTGGCCTATATACATATACCGATATATATGTTTTTATATGTATGTGAGTAGCTTTTTGCGTCGAGTGCATTGTCTTAGGTTTTTTTATTTGCAAATGGTATAAGATTTTATAGATACCATTATAAGTAGTGAATTTAAAGTTATTTTTATTACTAACCCCGCCGGACATCTTTCATATTAATTGTTAATTTATTTCTTCTTATTTGTTTTAATATAAGAACTTTTCAGCATTGATTTTAGGTTTAACTCAGTGGCCTTTTCAATGAATATAATAACATGGCCACACAATACTATTCAAAGAAATATCGACTGTTGATTTTTTTATTATGGATCTAGTGGTTAAGCGTGCGACACTCAAAACCAAGGTAGTCAGATCATATCCCGACGGTGCAACCCATTTCTTTTCAAATGCGCCATTGAAACTATGGCGTAGAGCAGAAATGTCACAGAACGCTGACCACCTCCATTAAAAACTTATGGATATCTTATTTACGGCCTATTTTCATTTTATTTTATAAAATATACAGGGTGCCTTCCTTACAGTACCTACCTATGATTAGAGGCAGTAGCGGATTTACCAGCAGGCTGAGTAGTTTGCATAGGGCGGCAAATTTCCTACCTCATAGAAATAAAAAGATTTCTGACGGTTGACGGCATGACGGTTTTCTGACGTTTTACAGATAGAACTCTGCAACAAATTTTGCCGATGACTTTCCCCTGTCACTTGTCACACATTCGGTGGAGTAAACTTCCATATTCTAGAGTCAAACAGTAGTTCGCGGCCCTCCAACCAGTAATCGACCTCTGCGCCCTTAGCTGTGTATTTCCCTGTTCACTCTTCCCCCTATCAAACTATACTTGTCAGTATTACAGTATACAGTACATTATAATTTTATGCTCAAAATGCAAACCCAAAACTTATTTTACGTGCAATTTCAACGAATTTGTTTATCAATTGTACATAAAAGGGGGGCAACAACTTCACAGCCTTTACCTAAAAATGTGTCGTCCGCCACTGATTTGGGTGCAATACAATGATGCATACAGTATCCTAATCGGGCTACTAAAAGAGCCCATGGAGCATGTTTGCCTCAAAACTGTCCACGACTTGGTATCACTAGGTTTAGGAATAGGTACATCGTTTTGTTTGTGATTGTGAAACTGATAAGATCTACGAATACTGAACAAAGGCAGTTATTCTCCGTTTACAAAAATAAATGTAGGTTATCTATTACCTAACTACTAATATCAATAAATCAAATCATTTATTTCAATGAGACCACCTAAAATGGCACTTTTTAACTTTAACTAAAATAAAATAAGTGTTTCATTGCTCAGACATTAAAAGATCCCCATTCGAGATAACATCTTCAAAGATAAATTAAATCTGAGACCCATATAGGGCCACCAAATCAAATCAATGGTTTATTTGCAAAGAAGTGGTACATTTAGATCGATTGATTATAAAAATCCGCACCATATAAAAATAGGCATGCAAATGTCATATTAATTTTCATAATGTCATAATAATAAGTTAAGTTATTTTTAATTGTTGTCAAACTTATAGTGTAAAAACTCACGCCATAAAGGCACCTTGCCTTTAAAAATGAATTGATCTTCCCCTTGAAAACATTACACTGTGATCTATAACTTCTAGGAAGGTGATTAAATAGTTTGATAGCCATGGCGTAACAATTTTTTTACATTACATTTGGTGATACTTTGTGGTGCAACATCCAGGCACCCACAGCCGTGTTGGATCTCGATGGAAGATATACCGAGGTATCTTTAAATGTTTTGAACAATTTTGGATGCTTTTTTACAGTCATAACTGCTTCAAGGATATACAGATCTACAGAATTTCCACATAAAAGGATTCCTGATACACTTAGGAACAAACCTTATAATGAGAGTCTGAAAGCACTTCATCTTACTGATAGGAAGTAGGCGAATAAGAGGTAATCCCATTGAAACCTATAAAATCTTTAAAATAAATCAATGGTGTTTTTTAGGTCTGGGCCTCAGATTTCTGTATCTGTTTCATGATCATTAGTTAATCTAATATACAAGTAGGTGATCAGCCTTCTGCGCCTGACGCACGCCCTCGAATTTTTAGGTCTAAGACAAGCCAGTTTCCTAGCGATGTTTTCCTTCACCGTTCGAGTGAATGTTAAATGCGCACATAGACAGGAAGTCCATTGGTGCACAGCCGGGGATCGAACCTACGACCTAAGGGATGAGAGTCGCACGCTAAAGCCACTACTGCTCATCTATCAAATCCTTACTGGCCACACTAGAGTCCAGGTATTGAAAAGCTCTTTATTTTAAGTGAAAACATACATTTGAGGGGTAGTTCTTGAAAACTGAAGACCGCTCAATATAACACAAATTCCCTTATGAACTTTCACCTAAATTGAGTAGTGGCTGACTGGAATAGGTTTTCGGAAAATGTAATTAGTGCAAACATAATACCCTAGGTTGTACCTACGTTTTACGTCATTAGCCTCGTGTCCTGCAACGTAGTCAAAGTCTTGTTGTAAGCGCTGGAACGACAACCTTTACACAAAATAGTTACAACATGTTATGACTAGATTTGAGCTTGATATAGGAACGTTTTATATGAACAACAATTCGTAGAACCTATAGGAAATATTGTATTATTATATCAAACCAAAATTACTAAAAAAATGTAAATGTCTTTTTAGCTAATTAAAGACAACATAAAGCATAAACCACTTTGCTCACTTAAAAAAAATCTTACATCATTATAACAAAATCTCCAAAGGTGTAAATATTTAAACACTTTAAATTTTAAAACGTAGCATTCAAAAAACGAGACATAGAACCAACTGTGACACCCATGCGTCAAAAATATATAGTCAGGTGGGGTAAATGTATGAACGGGGTAAATGTAATACCATAACTTTAACTGATTACACACAAAATAAACTAGTGCTGGCATCTCTTATACACGTAAAGTACTTCTTGCACTACACTCTGACAACTTATTGAATCTGATGGATTGACATATTTTCTCCAATCTCGTTGGAATAAAAACCAAAGTATATTTCAATTTGCGTATTTTATTGCAATTACCCCAGATTAGTAACTATCTACACTATTAGAATTTTAACATATTTTTTACATTTACCCCTTTACACCGGGAAAATGCAACAGAGGTTTAATCTGTAATCATCCATAATTAAATATAAGTAATTACATCAAACAAAAGCCTAAAACATGTTTAATATTCACAGTAAAAATTATTTTTATATTGTAAAAGACCACAAAATAACAAGTCAATTTAGTTATGGTACTCGCATTTACCCCACCTGACCCATTGGATTTTGATATAATTCGCGTTCAGTCTCGATTGTAACTCTGGAAGTAACAGTTCCTTCAGAGGTCCTTTCATCTTTAACCACTTACTTAAAAACCAAATTTTCACTCTGGAAAACTTTAGACATTCATTTAAAATCTTAAGCGACATTTTCTAATCCTGTCCTATGCAAATGAATCCGAGATAATTTTTCTAGTGCAACAGTAGTTTAATTATAAAATTGTAAGTGTTATTATAGAAATTATTACCCTACCTAAAATCATTAATATATCAAATTTAAGAAGCTTGTCCACGATAGTAGATAGAGTACTATATATATTTTCTTTTCATATTCTTTTTCTTTACATACCTACAGAAGTCACTGTCAAGAATTAAACTAGTACTGCCCTGCGATTCTGTAACTCACGGTTTTCACCGACTATGTGAGTTCGAAAAGTGAGTTACAGAATCGCAAGACTGTTCGAAAAAGTTAAATGTTCGTTTGAAATGGACGAAAACAACAAATGTGAATTGGGTAACACACTGATATGTCTCGAAACAAAAAGAGTTTGATAAAATTATTTTATGTATTTATTAGCTTATCCTATAGTTACTTATTATATATATATCTAAACATTTTACATTATACACAAAAGTCAAAAACAGACACATTCAAACATAAACATAACAGTTACAAAATAATTAAATGCTTAAATAAAAAAAATATAAATACATAGAATAACTTACAATTTATTATTGCTTTGATAATTATAATATGTTCAATTTAAAAGAGTAATAAGAAAGCCATTCTATCTAATAGAGGATACCATTTTACATTATTAAAAAAAAAATTAGTTACAATTAGTCTAGCGGTAATTTGAGTTATAATCTGATGGTATGCGATAGGTACCTGACGTGCATACCTGACGAGTTACGTAAATAGTTTGTATTAGACCGAGGAATTTGAAATAGTTATGTGTTTTTTTATGTAATAGGAGAGAAACATCAGGAGTCTCACCTGATGTTAGGTGATACCGCCGCCCATGGACTCACATTGCCAGGTTCGCAAGTGCGTTGCCGGCCTTTTAAGAATTGGTTTGTCTATTTTTGCAGTATTATTATTATTTCCTGGATCTAATACATATTCTCTTATGTTTATTTAATATTACACAAATATACAGTATTTAGGTACAATATACTTAACCTAGGAAGGTAGATAGTAATTTTAATAAAAATTAAAAATGGATAAATATAAAACTAAAACAGATTAAAAAAGTTTGATGCTGTACAGTGCTAGCAGCATTTTCAATAACATTCGCTGAGCGAGGAAAGCACCAGCTCTGAGGTCACCGGAATCGACACTTCAATGCCACAAGAAATCTAATGGGGAGTATTGGGATGTGAAGTTTTGGAATCCAGATTTATAAAGATTATCATCCCAACTCCTTTGAAAGTTGACGTTAGAAGGCAAACTCTTGGCCGGATGATAACCACGCATATCTCTCATCTGTTAAATCCGCAATATCGGTTGAAGCGCCTCTGCGTTTTCTTTTATAAAAGGAGCTATGTCAACTCATCCTTTCGCCCACGCCCCACACATAGTTTCCGGTGAGCTTTGAAACCTTTTTTTTAAATTTCCTGTTTAGGAAAGGCTTCTAAGAATCGCGTACATTTTTGCCTGCTTGCGTACCGTATTTTTTTAAATAGCATTTATCTGTACACGCACCGAAATATTAATGGTAACAAAAATATAGATATCGTACATTCTTGCGGTTATTTCATTAATACATTTAAGGCACGTCTTCTGTGCCATTAATCCAAAACAATTAGTTCCCTGGGATTCGAACTTCCTACAGGGCTTTCTGGTTATACATCATGTGTGTGTGATCTACGAGTACTTACTACTTGTTACTGATCTTCTTCTTCTTATAGTGCCATCTCCTAGCGAAGGTTGGCGATCATCATGGCTATTTTAATTTTGGATGCCGCGCTTCTAAACAATGACTTGGAGCTTTGACCAAACCATTGTCTTAAGTTTTTCAACCAGGACGTGCGTCTGCGGCCAAGTCTCCCTCTACCTGCCACTTTGCCTTGTATGATTAGTTGAAGGAGCTCGTATTTTTTGGAGTTACGTATAACGTGTCCGAAATACTCAAGTTTCCTTTTCTTAACCGTCATAAGCACTGCTTAGTTCTTCTGCATTCTGTCCAGCACGGTTGTATTTCGTATGCGCTCCGTCCGAGATATTTTAACCATACGTCGATAAACCCAGATCACAAACGCTTCCAGTTTTTTGGACATAGTCCCAGTCAGCGTACAAGATTCTACGCCGTAGAACAACACAGAGAAGACGTAACATCGCGCAATGCTGTAAAATCTATCTAAGCTGTAAATTTAGGCGCTTGTCACAAAGTACTTTTTTTAGTTTTGAAAAGGCGTTCCGAGCTAGTACAATTCTGCAGCGGATTTCGATGGTCACCCTTTTCATCAAACACTGTGCCTAGTCTATTTTCGAGACACGTTCCAAGGTCTGATTGTTAAGGTGTATATGTTGCGTGAAAAGCTCAGGTGTTCGGTTTATTGTCATATATTTTGACTTTTTCGCATTGATGCTAATACCAAATTCAGAACTCACGGCGGCAACTGAATTGACTTAAGTCTGTAGACCATCGAGGCTCTCTGCGATTAGGATCATGTCTTCAGCATATCTTAAGTTATTCAGCAGATTGCCATTAATTGCTATGCCATGTTGACATAGCAATTAATATCTAGGTACTGAGCTCCACCATCAAAGACGCATGCGCAAGTAATGAATTGTTTTAAATACTTTATTTCTTTATTTTTAGCCTTATATCAGAAATACAAAATATATACATTATAAATATTGTTTTTCTTAATCTATGATAAATGATTCTGTGTGCCTACGGACAAAGGCCTCCCCCATTGTCTTCCATTTTTCCTTATTGTATACCAATCTCGTCCAGGTTAGTCTTTCCAGCCATTTCCATGATTTCATCGGCCCACCTTTTAAATTGCCTACCTCTGTTTCTTTTATGGCCTCTAGGTTGCCATTGTGTTACAATTTTGCTCCATTTATCTGCTCCTTTTAAATACTTTAATTTGACATTAATAATAAGCTATTTTCAGGCATCGATCATACCATAGACGAGGAGTAGCACATATGCGAAGCCTCAATCTATTAAATATAAAAATCTACTTAATTTAATGTCCAGAGGGATCCTTCATCGTTTTCTATTAGCCCCACACAGCTATTATGTATTTTGTCGATATTATCTTGAAAATAAATAGACGTATGAAACGGACCTAAAAATTTAGGTAGATACCTTAATAAGGCCGCAGGTGCAAAGTTAGAAGTTAGCGCCATGTTGCCACATTGTTGACATATTTTATTACAAATTAAATTTTTGAGTATAACATTTTAAGTGTTCAGTAATGAATGAATGTTTAGTAGATACTTATGTACTTATATACTCACTTAATTCATTTATGTCTTCATTTAATAATAAATTTATTAAAACCTAAACATAACAATCAAATATACAGTAAATAAAATTTTCTTAACTTAGTTGCCTGTGGTAGTATACTTTTAACGCTGGCAGAATTTCCTCGCTGTAATGCAATACTTATTCGTTGAGCCAGGAAAATGCCAGCTCTGGGGTCACCGGTACTATCTACTAGGCGCCAACTTAAATCCTTAATTAGCGCCTGTGCACTTAAGCACCACGGCCCAAGAGTCTCTACTCCAAAGGGAACAAAATTGAAGTTGCAGGAAATACTCTTATATTTCGCCTGCTCTGAGGCAGCTTGTCCGAGGGAAGTGAGACGGGGCTAACATATATAGGTACTTATGTATGCTATAATATTACTGGTAATAAAAGGGTAAATAAAAAGTATAATAAAGCGCCATTCCTAACCAAAATATTACAGTTCTGAAACCCTAAATTTCTTAAATCTTTTAAAAGGTTATAATTAATCATTAGTAATCAGAGCATTCGCCTTGAAATTCCTGAACGAAGGAATTTTATGCTAAATTTAAAATTTCAAATAGGTATCGAACTCTTCGAGTTCCAATTTTCAAATTTGAACTTGGAACGTCCAGTTCGGATGACGCGCAAAAACTGACCACGCAATGCCGCCCGTCATCTGCGCCGAGCAGAGATGTGTATGGAGTCGTTATTAAATCAATATATTTTGATGTAACAAATGCCGAGTTGCTTCTCTGTAGTCTGCATGACAAATGGTTTAATAATAAAGACTTTTTTATATGGTTGATAATTATTTATTTTTAATTTTAATATTATTTCAGAAATTTATTTTCAATTGTGATACACTTAAATGTGTTATAGATAATCATGTAAAGGTAAATGTGATAAGAAAAATACCGTTACCCATTTTTGGAAGGTTAAGGCAACATTTAAAACAAAAATTTCCCTTTATATACTTATTACAGCTATTGTTTCTATAATTATTATCTTCCGTTATTGTTAGAATATGTATTTTGTAACGCAACCAATTTTTAGTTCCTAATTTTGTCACGAGAGGTCCTTTAATTACTTCTATTTCTTTTTGCAGCAAATTTTGTACTCTCTGTTAAATCTCAGAATAAATTGTAATCACCAAATATTCCTGTTATTACGAAAACCACGTACATTCTAACAGTCATATAAACATATTTTGTTAAAATTTTCTCAAAATAATAGATTTTGTCTCTACTCCTATCTATGTTCGTCAGAAATATGCCGCCTAGCCAGACTATGCGCAAAAAGGGCGTCCTCACAAAACATTTTATCACATACGCGACGAAGACGACAACAGCGCCCGCCATTTTAGTAAGACCCGCGCATCATTCATTCATTAAGGAAATCTAAGTAGATTAATAATTTTCCTAAAGGTGTAGGGATCAAGTTATTATGGTTCAGGTTTAAGAAAGGATTATAGAAAGCGATTCATCCTTCTTTATTGTTCATGCGTGAAAGAGACGGAAGGATGCATCAATATTATGTTGATATGATTGACGTTTAGTTGCACTATTGATATTTATGATTTAGTAAATGAGCCTTTATAGAACTAGCTTTCGCTGTACCTTTATAGGAAGAGGCGTGACTCCAAACGTCGTATAAAATTGTATTGAAAATACATTGTAGGTACACTCGTGACGAGAATTATTTTCGTACCAATTAGTCTGACGTTAGGAGTTCACTTCTGGCGCCAAATAATTTTGTCTTTGACCTCAGCCCTGCAATTCTGTAACTCTGAAAAGGTGGGAGCTTGTAGTTTATTGTTTATCAGAATGCCAAATCATAAAATGACTGCTTCATGAAAGATTAGAGTGCGACCGCCGATGGGAAAAGAGCTGTGTGAGTTCGAAATGTGAGTTACAGAATCGCAGGGCTGGCATAAAAATGCGATAGGTAAGCATTCGATCGATCACTTCCAGGCAACACATGGAAAAATAAAATAATGTAAGCGCAAGAAGTTCAGAACTACAAAAGATATAGCTATAATTAAACAAAAGCATAAACCATGATTTCTTAATTATGAAATACTTGTAGATAGATTTAAAGAAAGATAGATAAGGAGCTATACGAATAGAGATAGGAACTGAATTTGATAGCCTTTCTCAATATAAGTATAACTGTGTTTTATATGTATTTAGCAGTGTTGGTGGAAGTGAAAGGAAAACATCGTGAGGAAACCGGGCATATCTTAGACCCAAAAAGTCGACGGCGTGTGTCAAGCAGTAGGCAGATTACCTACTTGCCTATTAGAAATAATCACAGATCAGATACATAAATCTGAGGGTCAGACCTAAAAGGTTGTAGCGCCATTGGTAAATAAATACGATTCTTGGCTATTTTTTCTTGATAAGATATTATGGAACTAGCTATATGAATAAATATAATGATATTTGTTTTGTTTTGAGCAGTGTTGGCCTAGTGGCTTCAGCGTGCGACTCTCATACCTGAGGTCGTAGGTTCGATCCCCGGCTGTGCACCAATGGACTTCCTTTCTATATGCGCATTTAACATTTGCTCGAACGGTGAAGGAAAACATCGTGAGCCGACATGTCTTGTGAAGCTTGCGCCTCATTCCGCATTCCTACATTTCATAGATTCTTCGAAGAATCAAGAAACACTTGACAGTCGTATAAAATGCGTTTGAAAATCTTTGACGTAAACCTGTCGTAGGTATGTAAAATATTAATTTGAAAAGGTTCCATGTCTGCATTCACTTACGTGCATAAATAGAGTGAGCAATTATTTTTTAACAGCTATGTTCTCACAGCCCCACAATGGGGCAAAAAGGTATCCCACGATATGCAACTTTCGCCTGATTATCAATCGGGTCGTTTATATAACTATAATTGTAATTTCAGTGTACAGTCAGCAATAACACAGTGAATAGGTTCCACATAATGCTTACCCTTAAACCAACTATAAAAAAATATTTTTTTGTTTAACAGCCTTCAGCTATGGATTAAAACCCGGATGTCTTAGGCTTGATGCCTAACGAAATTATAATCGTATCCGTCCAAAAATTAATTTAAGATATTTAAATATTATATCAATCAGTACAATGTTCATTAAATACGCAAAATTTTATGACTCCTTGTAAAAAAAAGCTACCAATATACAATACTGATAACATTTACAATATTTTAAGAAGTAAAATTACAAAAGTCAAAGACAAAGTCAAAAAAGAAATACATATTAAATGCTTCTAATTTTACATTTAATGCCAGTTTTCAAATCAAGGGCGTATAACGGAAGAGAAGAACTGGCAATAAACTTTTCGTCATTTGTTTTAAATTTTTGTTTTACACAATGTTTGTAAGCAGCTACAACCATTGCCCCATGTTCACATGACTTCTTTAGTAATAAATTGTTAATTAATAATAATAAAATAAATTAAAAAATAGATTTGTCTTCTATCAGCAGGAGGCATGGTGAAATAGGAGCACGCACGACATACATTAGGACTATAGTGGACTCGAGCCTGATAGGAATCAATGAAGGCTTCTAGAAAGGTTTTAGAATTAATTGATCAAGAAAAGCATGAAACTAATCCTGACTAGATTACTAGATGCTCGAAGCATTGGAATCTAGGCCCAACCAATGCATAATTCTTTCTATGTGAGCAAATGGCATGAATGACTCTATTGTCTATGATATTGTTATTTAGGAATGGTGTAGCTACAACAGGTTAAATAATTAACATTCCATTACCACATTAATCCAATTTAAATCATTCCTCTGATGTACAATTGATTTTGCCGACTATACAATTTGCAAAATACGGTTTTCTTCAAGTGATAGTCCCGGATAGATTACAGGAGTAAAAAGACATGTTTGAAAAGGGATCCTATACAATACGATTGTATTCAAACGTCTACGGCATATTGCTGGTAGTATAGTCGATCCCGTATCGAGGCAGTCAGGAATTAAGGTAAATTATCCATTAACAAAAGTGCATTTGATAGTGGTCTGGATAGTTCTATTGTAGCCTTTAAAATACTTCTAAAATCATATTTATATATTCTTTAAAAGCTGACCCTGCTATGAAAGATGTTGGAATGATATTAAAGTATTTTATATATATATATATATATATATCATTTTATATGTATTGGTTAAATAACAGTTTGTGTGATAATATGCATACTGCAGGCCACATCAGTGCTTGAAATGCAGATATTTTATAAAACAAAATAATATTTAAAATTATTAAATAAATATATAAATCGAATTAAAACCGTCCAGTGGTTTGACAAGTAAACTATGTATTGTTATTATTTTTAATTAGTCACTACACTTTATACACAATTCAACCTTATAATGGCCGTACCATACTTAATTTCATAGATATAATTTATCTAAATCTTTTCTTCTTTCACAAATATTATCTCTTTTAGAAGGTTGGCGATCATGGCTACGTGTACCTAACCATGTACATATGTCAACGTTAACAAACAATCGAATACCGATTAAATACGAAATAAGATCACATGCTAATATAACTTCCTTCATAAACCATAAATATATGCAGACAGCTGACAGCTGGATACGTATATCTGTTGCTTAAGTTACTTAGTTACGTTTTCAAAGGTGTTAACACAATAGGCTTTTCAATACTTTTACAAAAGAGATTAACATCTCAGTTTTATACGAACAAGAATGGTTTGTAATTACGTTTTAAATATATATAAAGATTGCTGTATATAAATCTTCTGTGCATGTGTTTTATTTCAATACATGTGTGAGGTTGGTTTATAATGAGATGATTTTTTTTTGTATGGACAGGACAACATCTGTCGGGTCCGCTAATTTATCATAAAATAGAAACATGTGGCGCTACAAGGCTCGTTCTTATATTCAGATTTTGGCAAGTTTCTTGATTTCTGTGAAACAACGTCACGCTGATGTTTGGGTCTAAGACGTCACGATTTTTGTATCAGCATACGAGCGAGTGTTAAATTGGGCACATATAATAAACTATAGAATAGATACAGAAATGAGACTGATATATTGAGCTACGAGATTTAATGCTACAATTGAATATGAATAATCTTTTGGATTTAGCATTTGTTCGTGTTATACCAAATTCTGTTGACACAAGGATTCGCGCGTTCGTAGATCGCCGTGTCGCCATTTTGAAGAGCTATTTGCGATCTATACAATAATTTAATTAAACAAAACGTTACAAGTTTATAATAGATACTGCCATGAGTTCTGCAATGTAGAAATACCTTTTTAATTGAGTATTTAAATTAGATCGCTTTTGGTCATGATTATGTTTACATCCGCCGATTACCTAACAAGCGCTAACTATTCGTCGTATGCGCAGGAGTTGACGCTCATTAGCCAATACATACATAACAAAAATAGATTTTCTTAATTAAAAATCTTAACTTGCTAATGTCGCATGACATCTAATGTAAAAGTTCTTCAACGAATCGGGACAAAACGAAAGTTTATGTAGACTGTTAAAATACGGAAAGTCGCACGTTTTGCGTCATAATTGATAAAACTTGTCGCAGCTTATAGGAAAAATTCAAGGCAAGAGACGGGCTGGAAGAAGTCCTGGTTGGGATTCAAGTTGTTAACAACCTTTAGTAATAAAGTGGCTCCTGAAGAACAAGAACTTGCTAAACATAAAGGTTGTTATGAAAAAAGGAATAATTAGCTAATAGTACCTAATTATTTTGTCAAGCAGCTGAAAAAGCTAAAGCACACAGGCTCCGAATATGATTTTGTCCCAATCGGTGTCGAGACCCTTGGTTCGTGGTGTCCTAGCGCTATAAGGATTTTTAAGGACATAGCAAAAAGGTTAATCGACATCACAGTAGACCGAAGAGCTGGGACCAACATCGGACAATGAATTAGTCTAGCTATTCAAAGGGGGAAAGCTGCGAGTATCTTCGAAACCTTGCCTTATTTTGGTTATTCTATTTTAAGGTTGGTTATAGTTTTGTTATGTTAATTAATGTAAAACATAAAGCCTTTCTAAGTACGACTTTAAAGCGTTACATAGGTAGGTACTCTTTATGCAACTGGTAGCGTACCTACGCTACTACATTCAATACGGCTCAAAGATGTTCCATTTCCTAAGACACGTTCGAAACCTAAAATATTTTTTGTTTATATGTTGAAGAGGTACTGTTATAACATAAACAAATAAATCACTATCGCTAAAACGCTTTTAGGTCTGGGATTCAGATTTCTGTACCTGTTTCATGATCATTTGTCAATCTAATAGGCAAATCAGTCTGTGCCTACCGCACGCCGTCGACTTTTTCGGTCTATGGCAAGCCGGTTTCCAAAGTTTCCTCCAAAGAAAGTCCATTGGTGCAAAGCCGGGGATCGAATCTACGACCTCAGGGATGAGAGTCGCACGCTAAAGCCACTAGGCAAACACTGTACTCTTATAGCCTATATATTATATAGGTTTCTCAGAAAACGTGATATACCTAATCAAAGTAAAATGTACGGTAGTTTTAAATTAACAAACCGTTGGTAATTCCTAGCGTAGAACCGTTAAGTATTAGAAGTTAGATTGCGCAGGTCGAACACTTTTGACCTTTATTAGCACCTGTTTTTGCGATAAACGGAATCGAACTACATAACTCTGAACAAAATGTCAATGTTTCCGCTTTAATACTAGATTACTTGGGTATATTTTATAAAATCAGGACTGGGAACGGCGTGGAGTCGTTTATTACATCAGAACAATTTAGAGGTTTATTTTAGTTGTGCATTGTTGGGGTCTATTATAACAGGCTTTTCTATTCAATTAATTAATTAATAAAAGCTACAGGAGTGCGTGTTTGTAGTTATTTTTATTAGTCTTTAGATTTTTTGAAAAAACAAAATGGACTGGACCCACAAGAAAGAGATGTGTAGGACGACATAAGAAATGATGGACAGATAGACGTAATAGAACTGCTCGGGAAAAGCTGGATGAAAGTTACTCAAGACAAAGAGATAAGGAAAAATATGGAGGAGGCTTTTAGCCTAAAAGCGGCTTCAAATACTAGAACACATGCAGTAGAACTAACTAATATTATTAACTTGAACTAAGAATTAATATAAACTAAACATTTACTGTATATAGGATGGCAAGCGGCCGGATGGGAATTTGATGATCCCTTGGAAAATGGGACGGACTTAGTCTTAGAATAGTATGGGATGATACTTGTGTGGACACGTTTGCCTCGTCTCACCTCCTTCAGACAAGCAAAAAATCTGGGGCGGCTGCAGAGCACTCAGAAAATTATAAACGACACAAATATATAAGAGTCTTTCCTCCAACTTCGATTTTGTTCACTTTGTAGTAGAGACTCATGGGCCGTGAGGTTCAAGTGTACTGGCGCTCATTAAAGATTAAAATTGGCCCCTGGTAGATAGTACGTGTGACCGCAGAGCTGGTACTTTCATGGCTCAACGAATAAATAACGCAATACAGCGAGGAAATGCTGCCAGCTTTAAAGGTACACTGCCACAGGGACCAAACTTTTTAAATTTGTTTTGATTTTCCTTTTAATAATTTTTATTATTACATTGAAAAATAAATTGTAAATACTGAATACTTGTTTGAAATTAATAAAAGTATTACATAATTAAAAATAATGACACTCTATTCCATTTCTGTTCCTATCACGGTTCACAGACTAACGTTATTGTGACTGCTCACGCTATTCTTAACATATTTTAAAGACATTTTCATACATGACATGACATAGACGTAATCCTAGGTGTATTACGAACGATTAAAAAACTAAAAGAATAATAGTAATGTAGTGGGTGTTTCGTCTTGAAGGGAAAACGATTTTTTTAAATTTATTAGAAAGGTGAAATCTATCTATCTATCGAAATAAAAATGAATTGCAAAATATTTTGTTTAGCGCAAAAATTTAAGAATAAATTAAAATGTTCTCTGGAAGGAGCTAAGTAGTTTTTTATAGACAAAAAAAAGGTTTAATGAGTAACATACGATCTATATGTTGGTATGTAGATACTAAAAAGGCATGCTAAGTAAAAAATCATATTAAGGCGAAACGAAGTTCGTTGGGGCAGCTAGTAATTAATATAAAAAATAGTAACAATAAAGGAGCGAAAAGGCAAGTAAGAATACATTTTTTTTTCAAAGATATTGTCTACCGCCATGATTCATATTATATTTGTGAGTAGGTAATTATGACTCGAGACAACTCAGAGAATATACGTCATAAATAATAAACCCATTCTGATACTTTGAACAATAGCTAGAAAAGTTATGAGAAAATATTGCTTTCTAGTCTAATTACTACACTTTGATATCAGGCTTTGCTTATTGTATATGTAATATGTATAGATGGTATAAATATGTATTTTTTATTAAGTGAATCGTCATCATCAATAGCTATACCTCCCCTTGTGGGACTTAGCCTCCTCAAGCACACCATCGCAATATATCCAGTGGTTCCCGCGTCCAACTTCGAACCCCTATTATTTCGAGGTCCTTGACAACTCAATCCCACCAACGCAGCCTCGGTGTACCGGGTTTCCTCTTACCATCGGGTTGTGTGTTCAGTAATCCGTGTGAAGTGTTCATTTTACAGTTATCTTAGAATAATCCAACCACAAAAGAAAATGTGGCGGCCCAACACAGTCCTGCCAACGAAGCATCATTATAGAGGCGAAGGAATCTGGAATGGCGTGGAGTCAAATTAAGACTGCCCAGGACCGATCAGGCTGGTTTTCTATGATGCATGTGGGATATATGACTTTAAGCGAAATGACTCAATCCAATCCTACTGTTGGGGCCTTTTCATACAAAGATATAACTAATTGTTTCCGAGTTCAATCTACGCTCAGCTATCGCTTTTAGATTTCGTGTGTAGAGCCTGGCTAATGAAAGAAGATAACGAAGAAGCGCGGCAAAATAAAAAAAAAATTAGTATGGTTTGATATATTTTGCGGATTAAACTTACTTGATACTTGATTTTATTTTATTATTTTTACATTGATAGTAACTGTATTTCTATAAAATTAAATACTTTATTAGATTTTACAATTGATACTTAAAATGACACAACTTTATCCGGAATAATCAAATCAAATAAATCATACTAACCTAAGAAATTCAATGACATTCTGTGTTGCCATCCGAAAGTTTTCAAATAATTCAATGATCTTCTATCATTAGCTAGACTGTAGTAAAATGAAAGATAACGCCGCATTTTGCTCGATTCTAATTCGTCATAAGCGTCTCTAGTCTATTTACAAGTATGCAACACTGTCGTTCCGTTTTACGTTAGGCCACAGGTTCTATCACTGCTAATAACTGTATAGTGAAGAAGAAAATGCGGCAGAAATAAGAATGTGATTGAATTCAATCAAGCATAAAAGAGTCGTTAGCAAATTTTTTTTGATAACATACCACTTAATATGTGTGCGTACTTGGTACAACTTCGACTTACTGTCTGAGCGACAGAGGTCGCTTTAAAAGTCCTTGTTTATACGAAGCTTTGCAACTTCACAATTATAAAACTCGTTCACATCTATGTAAATAAAACAATAATTAAATAATTTAAAAATCCCTTATAGCAAAAACTATTTTCTCACCCGAGCGTGGCAACCACAGATAATTAATAGAAAAAAACAACATTGTCTATGGTCCATTTAGTTTTTCACAAGGCGCGCAGTAATTATAAAAGTTCAATAACTTTTTGCTTGCATCGGTTAGACGTTTAGGTATTTATGTTCGTATCTATAAATAACGGTACGCCTTAACTATAGCACGTAAGTTTTTTTAATTAACAGTGGTCAAATGGGCAAGTCTTATCTGGTGATAAGTGATAGTGTCGCCCATGGACATTCTCAATACCGGATTGCTCGCGAGTGCGTTTCCGGCCTTTAAAGTTAATCTTAAAAAAATATTGCAATACAAAATGAACCGTGACGAGGTCATTTCAAATAATAGTTTCGATGGTGATTTCTCTGCGTCCGTATATTTAATCAATTGAAGAATTGAATCAAAGTAAATATTTGTATTGGAAATGGGAAATTTAAGTTATATGTTGCTCTGAAGATTACTATTCGTAAACAAATATTGTCATGGTTCATTTTGGCGCAATCCTAAAGTATAAAAATAATATAAATATATCTTTATTTTTAAGGCTTAAGGCTGGAAAAAGTGAAAAAGATTTAAAAACATTAGTTTTGAGGTAAGGCAATGAAAAGGCAAAGGCAAAAAGGCAATGTTTTTCTGGCCTCGTCCAAAGGTACAATAAAGACATAATTTTAACAAATTTATGTAGTATCATCGATTTATTTACAACACTCAAATATACAGTATTTACAATATTTTTAACGTACATAATAATAATAAAAAATGGATAAATAGAAAATTAAAACAAATTTAAAGTGTTTGGTAGAGACCAATAGAGATGGCACCTTTAATTCTGGCAGCATTTCGTCGCTGTGATACTTATTCGTTTTCTTTAATTAATTTGTAGTTTACTTCTTTTTTTGTACTTGTAACTGAACGCCTCCTTTTCGACAATCGAGTCTGTTACAATAACTTTGCGCTGTGAAACCGTGGTATTTAATATGAAACTTTTTGACCCATAATACCATTTATTATTGGTATTGGTATTATATATTGGTACATATTATACCAATATGTACCAACAAATATTTGATCAATTATACAGTAAGGGTGTAAAGTGAATTAAACGCTTTTTATATAATTAACAGTAAACCGTTTAAATTAATATTAATGTAAATTTAGAATTAATTTAACATCTTTTCTGTTGACGTTCATAAGTGTACTTATAGGTAGGTATAAAATTAATAAGGTTATATGTTGAGTTTCATTTAAGTTAATGTTTATGTAATCCACCGTAATCCTTACTTATTTTTAACAAAACCGTATTCAAATATATTTCTGCCTGTTAGGCTGTTACAATACAATGTGTGGAACGATATGTGTTATATATATAACTGTGATATGTATATTTATCACTATGACTACTAAAACAAAATCAAGCTTATTTCGCTATACCTAGTACATGAACTCAATCGTGTATTAAACATTTAAAAAATCGTTAACAAATTACGAATATCGAAATAAGCTTTTTAAAATTTGCTATAGTTATGATAGAGGTACTAAGCCCTTCGTACAAGAAGTGCGTAAAGTCGAATAGCTGTTATTATTATTTTTACAGATTATGTCTACACTCACCTAATTTACTTAATACATAGTGTAGGATATAAGAAAGTGTTAAATAACACTATTTACAGTCTCTATTAAGGGGAATACACTGTTCTTGTGTTCTATTTTTTTCATTTACCACTATTAAGCACTTAAGACTAACGTGCACTAACACTGATTCACTAATTCAAATTTCAGGTTTCATAATTTTCAATTTTCTCACTAAGCCCGTGGTGTCAAGAAGGCTATTCGCCTCGAGAATCACGTGATGGTGGCGCCTTTTTTCGTGAGCTCCGATGGAGGTCGTTATTACGAATGTAACAGGGAGCATTGACTATTCCCCTGAGCACTTTGTTTTGGAATCGTTGGATTATTTGAATGACTCTTACTGGTAAACCTCGCAGCTGGCAATCATAAGTTCATACAAGCTATTTGTTAGTAGGATTTGTTCGTAGATTACCATATATTTTGTACTGATAACGTGTCCGAGCAACCAATACAATTTACTGTTACGAAGATCCAAATCTTCGCGTTTCTTTTGAACATGGACCTTCCATTAGAGTTTGGTATCGTCGTACCTATTTACTTAGCTGAATTTTGAAACTAGTAATAATAGTTAACATAAAATATAGTCCTTATTATGACGCTATCAATATACCTACACTGGCTGGTAATTTGATGTTTTGTTGGTAAAGTTAATGTGAACTGATTTAGTCTTCCGCTATTTTTTGGTCCACAAGCCTTTAAGCCTTTTTAAAGTTATACTACCGCATCCTTCAGCCCTGCGATTCTGTAACACACTTTTCAAACTCACACAGCGGTTTTCGCAGCGACGGTTGCGACTGATTTGAGCGCCGCTGTTATTATACAAAACATAATTTGTATACAAAACATAATTTGTATACAAAATTTAGGGCGCTCCCTAAGTAGCTTTTATTATTAATATTTAATACGTTTTTGCAATAGACTTTAATATATTATTGCACTTACTTGTTTTAACTTGAGGCCGAGACCTTTCAACGGTTGTGCCATTGATTTTTTTTTAAATTTACTAAAGTGCGGGAAACTTTATTATATATATTTCTATATATGTATCTGTATACATATATAGAAATATATATAATAAAAATTCCTAACTTTATAGAGGCAAGAACGTAGATAGTAGTATAACGAAATGTTAATAAGTATTATTATCGTTGGTATAATAAGTACATATAGTAATTCCTAGCAAAAGAATAATCAGTTGACCTTTCCGCCAGGAACGCAAGCGGAACGGGGAAGCAACTCGTATGCGTTATCAATTATTATTATTTATGTTGCAGGTGATCATCAAATTCAGACTTTTATCAAAGATATAGTGTATTAACATTAGTAGAAAGAAAAGAATTACATTTTAAGTTTACATTGGGATTTTTTTTAATTTACTAATCTTAAATTTCATTTGTTTGCCATATACCTATTTATGTTTACAGCACCTAATTTATTTTTAAATATATGTTAATAAATAAATTCAGCACTATACAAATTAGGTTACTGCAATATCCAGAGTCAATCAAAATATACTATCAATAAAAGCCATTCAAAATAAATTATAATAATAAATATTTTATTTCAATAATATAGCAAAACGTTGCAATTTTTCGACTATTCCAGAAAACGGTAATTTTAATAGTGTCTATTTTTACCCTGAAACAGTAACGTAACTAAATATAAGGCAGCCCCCTATTGTGGAGTGATAAAGAGCCGTCATATCAGATGCAACACGCGAACATACAACAATTTTACATATTAATATGACATTTAGCGATAAAATCCTTTTACGGTAAAAGTAAGAACCGTTGCAATTTGTGTAAACAGTATTTTAATTATAATTAGCTATCGGAGCTATTGCAACTCTATAGCGTGAGGTCATGCCTTCAAAACCTCAATAGATTTTTCTTTCTATGAAAGCATTTCACTCTTGTCCAAAGCAAACACTGATAGGAATCCAGCGTGTCTTTATGTCAATGGGATGTCAAAAAATCGATTTGACGCACCCGGTACAGAAGGCTGATCATCTACTTGCCATGTGTCAGTGGGTCACCCAAATGGGGTGAAAACCAGGGCTGGGGTTTAGCGCTTGTAGCCTCAGATTACGCTGGGGTTTCCTCCATAAAGAAATGTAAAGTAAAATATGAATTAAAGTAAAATAACATTCAAATTACCTAGTATTGTAAAGTAAAGTTCTTTAATTGTTTCTTAGTTTAAAACTATTAATATATCTATCTTAACTATTAAAATCTGGCTTTTTCATAATTCAAGAACAGATGCAATCTAAATCTATAATATTTATTGTAATGCTATTGGAGGCAAATAATTTTATATCTAACAACAAACACCAAACAATTATAGTTCAATTACATTATATATTATTAATAATAAATTAAGACTTAAGGTCGTATAAAATGATAGTATACTAATAATAAAGTGATTAAAGAAAATTATCTTCAATCGCGTCACGCCTTCAACGCGCCGGCAATTTTGTGATTTCAGATAAACTTAGTTGAAAATGAGACTCGTCATGCCTTTTTATCGTGGACTTTTATCGTAAATTGTATAATTATTAGATTGCAAAAGCTTCCTTCTTAATAAATTCACTTCCATTTTAATATTAAATAACTGAGTTTTGTTTGTAGCAGTTTGTTGGTGGCTATTAAATTTTGGTAGGTTCATCCACTAACTCCACTTTTTGAAATAAAAGCTACTGCTTTTAAAGTTATGATTTTAGTGTTACTGTATATTTATTATCACTGTTGTATTGCATTCTGTACCTAAAACGTAAAAAAATATTTAGTTAACATTTCATTATCTGCGAACTCTGTGCTGCAATTAATGAATTAACATTAGTGTAAAAGTGCCATCTGTTGCCATGACTAAAGATATAATAAATTTATTTGTTAAAAGCGCCATCTAGTAATTAATAAAAAGGTTACTACATTGTTTATTTTGTAAGTTATTCATTAGTTTGTTCAGTTGGCAGCAGATGGCGCTAAATAAAATATTTAAATATATGTTTTTATTTATTGAAGGGAGATTTGAAAGTAATGATTTTATAATTAAAAAAATCAATAACTATATGTTTAATTTATAACATTTACTGAATTTGGGTGGTAGCTTAGAGTAGAATGTGTATAAAATGAATGTGTGTACAAAGTACAATAATTACTGTAAAGATGTCGCTAATATAAGTGTATTCAACAAATATAATTATATGATAAATAGTTATCTTAGAAAATTCAGTAGGATTTCATTGCTAATGAGATTTTTATATATAGACAGCATATAGTGTGTATAAAGCCATGTCAGCCAGGTCATGCTGATTTGTGCTAATACTTAAACTTTATAAAAAAATAATATTTTAATAGTAGGTTTTGTATTTAGTAGGTAATCCTACTGATAGAATGCACTATATGGTTGCTGATTATGCAGATATGCAGAATATATTACGTTTTTATTAGTAAGAATAAAATAAATACTTTTATGAATATATATTGAATTGATTATATTAGTGTAACGATAACAAAAAAAAGGCTGTTTTGTACAGTTTCATAAAGCAGTCACTGAATCATTTCTTTTTTCAATTTGTTTTTGACTGTATTGTATTTTAGCGTGACGTGATTGGGAAAAAATAAACACAATAATATGAATCATGTTTTTATTTTTTAAAATAATTATAGCTAACCGTTTCGGCAATAATAGTTACTATTCTCGGTTTAATGACACATTAAGCATTCCACGTTGTTAAAATAATATTAAATTAATGGGTTAATATTGTTCGAAAGTTTAATTTAAAAATTATTAACGTTATAACACTAAAACTTAACTTTACAGTATGACTATGAGTCGAAGAAAATAATAACTTCTATAAAAAATATAATATTTAAAAAAAACACATCGGAGCTAAAAGTAATTATTAGTTAAACATGGCATCGTATTTAACACAAATATTATAAATAACTCTATACAAGAATAAAAACTAAACAAAAGAAGAGTCGTGCAATTTTCCCTAGAAAATGGTAGATTTTTCGAAACTGGTATCATTATACCTAAACATCAAGGTAACACGTCACTTCCTAATTTATACACAATTTATTTAATAGCCAAACGTGATTTTGACATCTAAACTAACGCCTAAATACATAGCCGAATTATTTTAATAGGTACAATAATTTTGAATTTTTTACAAACGTTTCCATTCTTACACGCCAAAAAGTGTTTAAATTTTGTATATTCACGACATTTAGAAATAAAAAACAAGGACTAGAACACACCGATTGGGATAGCAAAAACACTTGACAATTTTCCTTTTCAAAATTCAACGCAAATGCCCGTGTGACATTATTGAGTTTAGCGGCTAGTCGCAACGTTGTAGAGAAATAATGCGCTGTTGGAAGTGTTTTGACATTTCAAAAATTTCGCCAAAAGATCAAAATAAACATTCACAATACCAACGTTATATTGACGGAATCACAGCTTGGTTCGAAAATATTTTTATCTCAAAATGATCGCAACACTAAAGGGTCATAGCCCATAAAACACCGATACCTATTACATTTAATTACTTTTTTTTGTTTTTTTTTATTTCGTTGTCACTACTCAACGCGGAGTTATTTACACTCCACATACTAATGGGCCCGTTTATAAAATACTGTCGTGTTTTATAAACGGGCCCACAATCACATTACATTTATTACTATCTTAAGCATAAGAATATATGTATTAACTACTATGTGTTATGAATTGAAAACCTGGTTATCCTGTCTACACTTAACTTACAAATACTTGTATATTTGGCTAAATATTTTAAAATAAGAGACAAACAGAAACTACAAAGCGTAAATCAAAACGATAACAGTCAATAAGGATGATTAATAAAATCAACAGCAATTTATGATTTAAAAACTTAACAAAAACATTGTTTTAGCGTTGCATTTTGTTCTTAACGGAAACAATGCAACACGTTTAACAACATTAAATAACATTAAAATAAAAAATGTAATGTAATCGCAAGTTGGACGCGAGTTTCGTCTGTTATGATTGAAATATAACTTTAATATAAATTCTTTGAATTTCTTCATTGCTTAATTAATTGTATATTATAAAATCATTATACGGCGTTACCTAAACTTTTAGCTGTGATCGAGTCGAGATTCTATACAATTGTTCTTTTTAAATATAGTTTTGATCTTTATTCATAACAGACGGTTAATTTATTCTTCATATGAGACAACAGAACTGCTTCATTTCCCGTGAGATTTTAATTTGTATTAATTGTCAAAATGTCGATTTAAAGCAGTTTTATGAAAATATAACGTCTTAAAGTCTAGTAACAAAATGTAAAAATATTAATCGTATTAAGCCAATTAAACTAAAAATGTCGCGACCATTTCTCAATAAAAACGAACCAACAGCGCATTTGTAAAAACAATACGGAAATACTATCTTCCATATTTTGTATCAACATAATCCAGTACTATTGTAACTAATTCAAAGGAAGGGAAAAATGCGAATTCGGAAATGGAATCGCATTTTTCCATTCTCTTGACAGCAAGCGATATTTATCGCGGTATACTGTAATTAGGCTTATTTATTGTACAGCTTAACTATGGAATTTTTTACGTAAAATAAATGTAGAAAAAATTTCACATTTTTCACAATTTTTTTTTCAACATTAAAAAATTTAATTGCCAAAAACTTAAACGTAACTCGGTCAGACATGATCTGTTATAACTATTCCGTTTCGATGATCACAGAAATTATATTTGAGCCTGCGTCCTTGTCTTTATCTATAGTTATTGTATTTTTGCCGTCTAAAAAAATCTTTAAAAATTTGTGTATTTCGAAAATATATTATTTTTACAAATATCGTTCGGCAAAGACGCAAGCTCAAAGCTTTAGATTTGAACACTTTTCTGGAAACGTAACTTGCTCTAAATATCTAATTTAGGATTCCTGATCCGTGCTTCATTAGTTTTGTACAACTCACACTCGTGAGTACTAATGCATGTTTAATTATAACTTTAAAAATACCAAACGTCCATAAATTTTTCCTTCTACTAAGATCTAAATTTAAAACAATACAATTTATACAATATTCATAGGAACTTCTTTTGTTGTTATATTAAATTTATTTATATATTAAAATTTATTGAGGATTTTTTTTACATAAATAGCGATCCGTTCGTTAACGGATAAGTCAGTCGAAAATTTTCAATGTATTATTTGTATAACGTTTCCTATTTGATTCATCGTCGGATATCCTGCTCTTATACATGTCCTTAACACTCCAAATGATAAGTATAATTCGCCGAAAAGTTTTGTGTATCTAAATGAAATACATAATTGGAAATCAGTTATTAAATCAAATAGTTAATAACCAAAATTCACCATATAAACAAGAAACGATTTGGGCTATTGCATTGTTTTTTATTTTTACATTGATACAGTGACAGTTTGAATCACACATTAATTCACATTAATTATGTAATCACTGCCTTATACCAATATTAATTCAAGAATGAAATAATTACGTACATTAAATCAGTTTACTTACCTTACCTAGTACGATTATAAGTAGAATAATACGATGTATAATTGTAAATACGTATAGTCGTATGTATAATTATACAAACGCCCTTAATTATAATACATGATGATAATATTAAAAGAATATTCGGCAACACTTGACATTCTTGTTGTAAATTCCAAACTCATTGCCATTTCGGATATCTTCCAAAACGGAATGATTTTGGAATTTCGTTGTAAACTATAAATCTATTGTTGCAACTGGAAAGCTGCTGAAAGCAAAATGCTTCGGTGATCTGTAAAGATCGTGTGGGCTATTGTTTATTTAAAAATATGAATATATAAAATAAAAGTGTATGTTCGGGCTTAATCTGTATCCATGAAAGGATGTATCATGTCAAGACCTGTCAAAGTACATGTGTTAACATATTCCATATATTGTGTACGTCCTGTAGACTCATTTCAGTGAAAAATTACGATTTTTCAACTCCGAAATAAAGAAAAATACGGCAGTCTTGTAAAACATAATTCATATGTACATCTATACAAATTAAAGTGTAAATAAAGGTTACATTAAAATAATAATTAATATAAAATAAAGTATTCTTTTAGATTATAAACAGAAGCATCAACATTATGCATATATACAATTAATCTAATATGGCATTAAAAAATAAAATTAACTCTTAGCAATTGATAAAAGATTTAAGAAAAACAATTTTGAAAACAATATTGTGCGATAATTCTTGACTAGCATAAGATGTGTTATTGCGAAAATATGAAATAAAAAATTAGATTAATATTTGAAACTAGAAATAGATGGAAATATTGCAACGGATATTGCGACTCGCTAAATGCGAAAGAACGTGCTCTGTTTTGGCACACCTTTGTACCTAATCAGCTAAGCAATAAAGCTAAAATAAAATATACTATTAAAATAAACAACATTAACCAATAAATAAATTTTGAATTGCACTGATTTCGTCTTTTATCCTCTACATCTAATTACTTGTTTGGGCGAGTTTTTGTTCCATTTTGTTCATACTTTTTATTTAGGTACATTTACTTTTATATGTACACAATAATCCTTTAAACATTCTCTATATACACCAGTAGTCTATCTAAATTTATTTAATATTAATCACTGTTTCAATTTTACTCAACTAATTTATAGTTAGATAATTTTGCACCCAAAAACAATTAATAATCAATTGCAAAAAACGAATCACCAACCAGAGGCGATTTCACGCTCCGTCCAAAAAAACCGTTCAAAAATATACGAAAAATCTTAAAATTTTCCATTAAATTACTTATTTTAGCGACGAGAAATCGCATCGGATTAGTAATAGCTGAAATTTCACGGTTGAGGGTTTTGTTGTAGGTGGACAGCTTGCTGCGCGGCTTGTTGTGCTGCTTGTGCGGCGTGTGCCGCTTGAACGGCTTGGGCTTGCATGTGATGTTGTTGGACTGCTTGTTGTGCTGCCTGAGCCGCCTGAGCTGCTTGGGCCGCTTGAGCGACTTGTGCCGCTTGGGCCGCCTGGGCGACTTGAGCGGCTTGTGCAGCCTGCGCAGCCTGTTGAGCAGCTTGGACTGGAGACGGTAAATTGAAGCCTAACATCCTCGGATCATGTAATCGTAACGCTTGTTCAAATCTTTGTTCTCGTGCGATTCGGAACGCTTCTACCAATTCAGGGGAAAGCTGTCCACTAACTTCGTTTGGTTGAGGAAACCCTCCATTATGTCTTAAAGGACTAGGGTTCTCATTGTTATGGCCTGCAGCGGCCTGAGTCACAGCCAGTCTTAGTGCTTCAGCTTGCGATCGAAGCAATGCTTCAGCCTGTTGTATACGTAATGCGGCTTCTGTCGGTGCGGGTGGAGGTTCTGGCGTTTGAGCTGGCGGTTCTCTGGCCAATTGCTGTCGCATTGCTGTTACCAAATTAGCTGCAGCAACTTGAACAGCATTAGACCCTTCACCGGGCTGTGCCATCATATTTGCTGCGGCTGCTGCTATTGCAGCTACTCTCTCATCGCCATACGCCTGATGGCCGTTGTTTGACCGTAGGAGATCTGATAGTTTGTTCACAGCCGCACCGGCTTCGGAGCCAGCGGAAGAAGATAGTCGGCCATTTGATGATGAGTCTGAATGGGCTGGTGATGGTGGTGCCAAATTAAGTAAGCCAGAAGCACCTGCCGATGCTGATACGGCCGCTAGGATGTCTCTTTCTCGCCGTTCGGCTGCAGCCCTTGAAAGCACGTACTGAGCGGCAAACTGGTGTTTCGGTTCCATTCTCATATGCTCCATGTGGGAGAGGAGACCTGAAATTTTTTGTGTTTGCAATGAATATGTGTACTTCGAAACTAATCTTTCCTAAAGGATGATGTCATAACAATCTATTTGATGGACTTTGTCGATCTAGGTTTATTATCTATTTTATTTATCGCGTATTTTGTACGATGTAAGTTATTTAATTATTTTTCCATGTAATGTAAACATCTTATCAGTTGTATGCTATTTTATTTGATAAAACCAAAGCACAAGTAGATATATTTAATGATGCAATGGAAAATTTTGAATTAAGTATTTTATTAGATAGATTGGTTATTAATTGGGACTTAAGAATATTTTAAAATGATATCAATTTGGTATGATTAAATATTAAAATAAATATATTGTTATTCGGGATTTTTATTTTATTTACAAGTGATTTACTCCGGGGCGGATGCGAAAATGAGCTTTCTACATTTTGTTTGCTTCTCATTAAAATGTATCACTGTCAATCCAGCAGCTTATAGCCAGACCGCTATAATGACGATATCAAAAATCTAAACTTACCACTTTCATGAGTGAATACGGCCTGACAAACAGAACAGGGCCACATTCGAAGACCACTAGTCAATTGTGTTTCCGGGTGACAGGCGAGGTGCTTCCGCAACGACCCTTCGTTGACGTAATGTTTTCCACACACGGGACACGGATGGTTTGCAGTCCGCCGCTTCGCTATATAAGGATCAATAGGTTTAGCTTGCGCTGGGTACGGTGATGTGGCAGGTGGGCCTACCATAACACCAGGACAGGAGAGGTTAGTGGGTTAGGAGGGAGAAAAAGAAAACAAACCAGTTAATCTCTATGTTAAACCATTTGCCGGGACGACCGCGGTTCGTAAAACTTAAGTGACTTTCTTTATATATAGTTTAATTGTTGATTCAAAGCTTTACGGAAACGCAGTCGTCAAACTTACTCTAATAAATAAACAATAAAACAATCGACGAAGAATGTTGAAATCTTCAGCTATAAGATAAACAAAACATGTTATGACAACGAACGGTACGCCATCCGAAGAATCGTCTAAAACAAGAAATGTTTGCAAAACATCCAACCCCTCTAATAAAGACGAAACAATAACAGAGATGCTACAAATGGCGTGCCTCTTATACTAAAACTAATAATCTATGGGAACGATACGTTTCTGGTGTGATTTTTAACCAACACCCCTCATGGCTTTGTGCCAGTTGGAAGCTTTTTCGTATCATTGTAAAACGGTAACCATATATTTTATTCAAGACAGTAAAAGAATAGATAGCGATTTAACAAACTTCCAGCGGCTCAACTTACAAGCTAATAAATCTCTTCCGTGGGAGCGAAGTTAAACATTCTAAATTCAAATTCTAAAAATTGACATTCGCTTCTAAATTCAAGTTTTACTTTTTCACTCGACGAAAGAGATCGCTTATTCTAACTTAATTAACAAGAAATGTAATCTATGGTCATAAATGACATTCCTTCTGGCGCGGAATAAAAATGGCGTCCAGAAACTTACTGGCAACGCCGCTTGCGTTGGGGTCCTTGTGTGTGTTCTTCATGTGTTCTACTAGTGCTTCGCCCCCGAATACCACTTTTTGGCATATGGGGCATGGGGTGGCTGTAGCGCCTCCTATCATGAGCGCCGCATGTTGCTGCAAAACACCAAGGTGCAGCTGAAGCTCCTGTTCCACCGGGATGGCGTGGGCATAGTGGAAAGATTAGCAACATCGCAATAACAAATAAATACAGGCGAAATTGAATTTTGAAATTAGAATAATGTATAAATTAAAGATAACTGCCAAAGGGAATTTTGTATTTAGAACGAGAATTTTGTGAAAATAAATTAGCCAATCATGATAACGTTGAAAGAAAATAATTTAAATAAAAACGATATTAGCTAAAACTAGTTAAGCATATGCCTAACAATTGTAAAAATATATTGTAATTTATATTTTATGATAAACACTTAAATTCGCTATATAAATAATATTAAATTCTTAAATGAATATAAACGTGTTCCAATCGTTGTACTATGTCGCCTATGGTTGTAGAAATATCATAAGACGCCGACAATCGTCTGTTTGCGAACTTTATACACTTTTTAAAACTGGAATGAAAATGTATTGGCTATTTGGCCTGAAAACTGCTGCATAATAGATATGCACAAATAAAGGTCTTGAAAGAATAGGAATCAAACTATAAATATAACTAGCAAATGCTCGCGACTTTGTTTAATAAAATATATCCTAAAAAGTAGCCAAAAATTATCCAAACTGTCATCTGTCGTTAACGACTTATTAGTTTAAACCAAGTATTATATCATCAATGTTACAAAATTACATTGCCTGTGGGCAAATACCCAGTAAGATTGTTGGTTTGACGTATTTCTCTGTTTGAACATGTCCTCTGATATTTTGAGTATTTTTAAAGTTCTTTTGGCGCGTTAGGGAAAAATGATGAAGGTAAATTTTTACGATGCGCGCGCACGCCGTAAAAACCGACACCCTGAAGTTAGCTATAGTCAACATTTTAGTTTTTTCTATTGTTGGTGTCGTTGTTTTCTAGAAACGTAGATTCTAGATGGTAGATCTTGTTACGCCAAAGAAGGATAACTTCCAACGCTTTTACATAAGTACACACACGTTTTTTTTTTATTTTATAACAGGAAAATCTTTATTATAATTAAAAATTATTATTTTGTAGATTAATCAAGTTTAATTTTAACTAGACTTACCTTGGCTGTATGCGTTCGGAGGCTACTTTCCGTAGCGAAACCTTTTCCGCAGATATTACAATGGAACGGCCTATTTTTGGCTCTTTCCACTTGGGCATCGTGATTCCTAAGGTGCTGTTGAAGATTTGATAGCTGGATGAAGGCGCGGCCACAGTCTGGCAGGTGGCATTTGTATGGTCTTTCACCTAAAGACAAAATCATAACTTAAGTATATGTCGGTAAATGTCAAAAAATTTATGAAATACTAGCTGACCCGGCAAACGTTTGTTTTGCCGTTTCGGAGGAGTAAGGGAACGAACATTGTGACTCGAGAATTTTACAATTTACATATTAGAATAAAAAAAAAGCTTTCAGTTATTAATTTATTTCCTTAATCATGTATTTTCTATTAAAAAAATAAAAAAATAGTTTTACATTGGTTGTACATACCGGTAATAATATTTAATTAATGAGGTAAATGGCAAGAAAGCTACAAGGCGGTGATTGTGGGTCATAGATATTACCGATACTTATAATATTAATTAAAAGTAAAGATTGATTGATTGTGCAGTAAAAACTAGACGAGACCACTTTGGTCTAGATTATACTTTGATGGATTAATTATATATAAACTGTTTAATAAGATATAATACTTTAAACTGCGTTTAATAATCACAATTTGACAGCGGCGGAGTTGCTTGTCTATTCTTCTTCCCCTCTCTTCCTCTTTTCACTTGATTTGGGAAGTGATATGGAATTTTATATACTTTTTGGAAATTTAATTTTAATAAAATAATTTAGAAAAAAAGGGATTATCAATTTAGTAATAGCTGTGTATCTAGTCTGTTTTATGTCATCTAATTTTGGCCTTATAGAGTTTGGTCCTGTGTGATGATGCAGTACCTACTCTCTTTTCTAAGTATGTTTTAGAAAATAATTTGTAGGTATAGTAATAGCCAAAATAATTGAAAATATTAAGGGATATAAAAATATTTTTTGTATGCCATTGATACAATACTTTCTAGAAAAATGAGAAATATAACTGGCCAACAGATGTCACCACGAATACATAATTAGGAAAAAACGCAATGGTTTACAAGGTTAATTGCAATTATCTATATTATAATATAAAAATTATTTTAATAATAATTTGCAAACATAAACGAAGATTATATAAACTACATCATATAAAAATTGTTATCTATTATGTAACTCGTAACAGCAAACAATAGTTACCAAATGTTATAATTGTACCATTTTTTTACTTATAGTCAAACTTACTTTTTCTACTATCTAATTTAATGACACTAGTTCAAGATAATAGATAGTGGTAATATGTATATCGCACCTACCAAGTACGCAGGCACGTCATCAACCATTGACCCAGCGCAGCTCAAATAAATTTACGCTCGTTCACGGTCAATTTTGCGACCTAACTCAACTTTTTTTTAAAATTAACGACAAATACTTCCTATATGAAGTATAAAATTTAAATTTAGAACGCTTCCGTATAGGTCAACGGTCATGAACACGTGACGTCCAGACTGACCCTGTTCCAATTTTAAAATTTCTTTTTCTGGCCAAAAAGACAATGAAACTTTTTGACGATTCATCATTGATATAACAGTTCATTCGGTTTAAAGTATTACAGTTGGATCGTTTTTTGCAATCTGTGTCATTGAATGATAACCTTCGTTCACCGAATAACCCGAAAAATTAACCACGACCTAACCCAAGATGACCGCAGTTCCATTTTTAAAATAAAACCATAATAAAACCAACGCATACTTTTAGCCTGTACTGCAAGCAAATGCATAGGTCAACGAACGCACGCACACATGCAAGTTGACACGCGCAACACAGCCATACGTAGCGTATCCCTACACGCCTGTCGTTTGAATGTGTTAGTGTTTTTGCATGTTTGTGAAGAATGCGTGCACACATGGACCCATAAAGAAAGATATTGTAGAATTATTTCCTACTATAGATGCAATAAGATATATTGGTGGTAGAATTATATAGTTTATCGCGCTAACGGTCGATTGCTATATTTATTGGCGATAAATGGAACGTCGTATCTCTCGGTTCGAATGCATTCGAAATTTAAATGTTTGAATTTTTCACATATTTAACTTTTTTGAACTAGTTTAGATTTAGAAAAGACGTTTTAGTAATATACCAATTTTTCAATAAGTTACACTTTTTTAATGGCGCTTATTCATTATAGTTTGTACACATTCTAATGCAATTGAAATTATGACAATGAGTTATCCTTGAGTGGCCGTGTTCGTGTTCTAAATGTCAGGTAAATATCACTTATAAAAAAGCAATTTAAATACAGTATTTACATAGAAACTCCTTGAGTAAAGTCAAAACACTCCATAAATCTAACGGCGCAGCTAAAGAGGTTCTAAGAGACCAAGCAGAAACTAGAAAGTATGAATAATAGGTAACCCACTTTCAAAAAACTCGTATATTTCAACATAAATATACAGTCTATTGAATGCTTATAAATTTTGGCTTTAAATATATCTTTTTTAATTAATTTTATGTAGGTAAAGTATAAATTTATCATGTTACCTTTATTGTATTAATGTATTAACTTTATTATGTGAGCAATAGTAGTCAATTAAAAAAGTACCAGAAGTTTAAGATTCATTATTTTTTAGTCTAATCACAATATTACAGACAGTAAGTAAAAAATGTTTTAAATACATTACAGCATTAGTACATGTTAAAGTATCATTTAGTGAGTATATATATGTTTTGAAAAATTCATATAAGAACGCATTTTCTCACATTCAATGAGAAAGTTCCTCATTAAGGTACAATTTCAAAAATCGAACCTCATCTAAAACTTCCCGCGCACAGATTAAATCTTGTCTATGGGCAAATATTTCTTCCGGGTTCACCGTTCTCTATACTATTGTAGCCGACCAACCATTTTTCAAGCCATACAACCTACGCGTAAAAGTCACCACTCTAATAAGACCCCTCGCAATTTCTAATAATCCTTTTAACCCTTTAAGCGCGCGCCGGTTTGAGAGCGCCGTGGCTCACCGTAGAATGGTCGGTTGTCTATGGTTATTTTTGTTATTTCTCTATGAATAAATGTAAAGGGAAAGGCGTTTGCCTTAGCACAGTTTGTCAGATGTTGCCAAAGGATGCTATTCGGTTAGATTGTACATTTTATCGATTTTAATTTGCTAATATATTTTATTGGAGCATTATGTTTTATCGTAATTCAGTATAACTTAATACTGACAGAGCATATTTAGAAACAACTTGTCATAATGTTAAACTGCAGCTGTCGGTAGTAGCTAAAAATGTTGTACTATTTATTTATATAACTACTATAGTAATACTGTTTGCAAAAGTATTTTATGAAAAGTTCTATCATTAAAAATACAGGAAACAATAGTATCTAAGTCTCGACGGCTAAAGCCTACGCATTCGATTTACATACAAAAGTACTTTCCTAATGCAACCCGGCCTGCGTAGGATTCAAATTCTTCATCCAACATTACTCTTGTGCAAAGGGTTAGTTGTCTATGGAATTTTTAAAAAACAAGGACACTTTTCTATTTAGAGTTTATATTAAGTATATTGGCTATAAACAATAGAAGGCATGTAAGCGATTGTTGTAACTATGCTGGTCGACGAGCATAAATGAAAAATTAATTAAAAAAGTTGGTCAGATTAAATCGATTTTAAAACACGACGCGCCGACAGTGCGCTCGTTACGAATTTATTTTTGAATTTGGAACGCGTCTTACGCGCCATTTTGACGTGTATAACGAATATTTCTTGTATGTTTTCTCATTTAATAAGGCGTATGATTGGGTCTTGAGTTGATTGATAGCTTATGAAGCATGTAGAAAAACAGTTTAGGACTATAACTCTAGTACTTCTTTGCCTGCAAAGGTGTGCTGTGCAAAAGTAATATGTTATATTAATCTAAAAACGAACTGAATAGCAGACAGTAAACATCTCAAATTGCGTTTATAAAATTCTATGAAAAACTCTACATATATTTATACTGTCTCCATAAATCTCATATAGAGAAACATTTTCCATGCAATAAAATTCGCAAGCTGCATTCAATAAAAATTCGTTAATGGCGTTCGAAATTCGAATACAACAAAATGGCGGCGTGCGTCAATACTCTATGCCCGCCCGACGCAGGTGGAATACTATTATATTTTTTTCCCCCCGGGGTGGGGGATAGTTAGGGATGCGTGTCCCCTCCCACGTGGGGTGCGGGCGGCGTCCAATAATTTAAATTTCGAAGCGCATTAATATGGAATTAATTTTATGCGTTTCGATATTGGCTGATGTAAATTGTTAGTGTGCGTATAGTGGTCAGTTTCATGCATACAGATTTAAATTGAAGCTGAAAATCTTATTAAATACCTTGTAAATAAAAAAAAATAATAACGCTGTTAATTATAAAGCATTTCCTGTCCTTGGAGACATTAAAAAGTTCTATTGTGGCAGGAAGAGCAAGAGGAAGTTTTACATATTTTATCTGTTTTTTACCAAGCTAATGTAAGCTATGGAATTTGTCTATGATTCTTTTTAATAATACCTAGTATAGCAGGTCTAATTGAAGGTATCTAGTCCTTTTCCATATATTTCCTACAGCTACTTTCCTAATCCGTTGCGTTGCATCCATCTTACAAATGATTTAAAAATCTTAATATGTCAAACAACGGAAAATTGCGCCACTTCCATTTTAACTCGATAAAAGTACGAAAAGAAAACATTTTCGCAAGAAATCGCAACGATAAAAGTAAGGAAAAGTTTTATCTCGAATGGATTCCACTGGTTTTTTCCTGTTAAACTTTTTTTTAATTTTCACCGCAGTGCTATCTCGCGAATGCTTCAGTGGTCAAATAAAAACTTAAGAAGTGTTCTGAGACTAGGGAAGGAAGTGGAGACTTCGTTACTTTTTATTGAGTAGGAGTTGGTATGTGAGTTTGATAATATAACAGAGCTTTTTAATAGAAAAACACTCTAGAAATTAATACTGTAAAGAATAGAACGTTTCGTTTTAATTATAAGTATATAGTTATTATATGGAGTGCCATTTATTTCATGTATCATTCATTCAATATTAATTCACTTGACTTTTGTAAGCAAAACTCTATTACCATCTACGTATATCAAGGAAGTACAGCATTTCCCAATAACAACCTTTTTTGTGTTATAGTTGAAGTGGAAGTGGGATTCAACCCATACCATCTCTGCTATACAGAGACTAGGTAAGCAATCCCCACTAAAACCACCTTCAGTACTACAATGCCGCGTTATAGAGGCTCCATCTTTCATTCTACCAGGGCCTCAACGGCATAACTATTACGCTCGAAACCTCCAGAGCTGTACACACTACATAGGAAGTAGGAGATGGGCATATCTTTCCCTATTTAATCCACGTCTTCTAATCTCCCAATAACTCTAACCAATTCTAACTGAAGCAAGAACTTGGAGGAAGATTCAGAAACGATACTTAATGTCTGGTTTCTGAATCTTACCCTTAGGCACTATGCTTTGCGAACATCGTAATTAAATAAAGTCCTCTCTATGTCTTTCCTGTTTCCAACAGTCAAGTTAAGAAAGATAGCCAGCGAACTCCTGAAAAGGGTACACGTTCCTTAGTAAAAAGATTGCAACGGGCGCGAGGGAGTTTGGACAAGAAAAATGTAAAAAGAAAAGTGTTAGTTTTCTTCGAAGTTGTTCCGTCTGTGCGCTAGGGTTACCACTAATGATGTTTGGTTTTATACCTTTTTTACTCTTGAAGTTTTAAATGAAATGAAATACTATGAAGCATTAACTTCAATATTCTTACGTTTTTCAGTTCGCGTTTGAAAATATGATACGATACTAAAACGAACTGTTGTAAGTTGTCCCATAGAAAAACATCTTAAGTCAAGGCCTTTTAAGTTCTAAAAAGTGTTGAGTATAACTGACTAAGTACTTCAAGTTATACGTAGAAGTAAAAAAGGCTACAATTAACAAAAATCCGTAGTCAAATGAAACCGAAAATGACAATTTTAATTAACAACAGGGCCGTAACATGTATTCGACATATGCTTAATTATATTTTTCTTTTGTATAGAAATTATAAGGAGAATTTTCTGTTTTGGCAACCTTAGTGAAAGATCGTGTGAACAGAGGAAGGTTGGCGTAGTTCAGCGGCTATTTTTATTCATTTCGAGACGGTTTAAATTTAAAAGCGCTTTACATCCACTTAGGGATTAAAATTTATATTTAGTTTTTATTTGCAATTCTCGCTTTGAATTTTCAACAATTTTAGAACATGCATTAGTTTATGACAGACGCTTTATAATAATAATATTTGCAAGAATATGGTACAAAAACGTTATGGTGGTACAATCTAAAGTTCGCGTATTTTACCACACATATTGGCGTGCAAATTTGTCTTAAAAGGTAGAATAGAAGTCACAAATACATTATGAGTCATACGTTATATTCAATTATAAAAATAAAAATAAAATATGTTTATTTTGGAACATAAGATACATGTATCACTTATTCCACGTCATTAAATTTGAAGGCATCCCTACTCATCGGCAAAGAAGACAGAGGGTGTAGGCCGAGAGAAAAAGCCGGCGTAAAAAACTCTCGGTACTCTTTTAAAACAGCAAATCATCAAACAACACTTATTTAAAACAAATATCGCAAATTAATTAGAAGTAGCCTGTCTAGCACTAGTCCCAGGCCATTTTATCAACTAGATAATCGTTGACTTTATAGTAAGCCTTTTTACACAGCTTTTCTTTAACACATTTCTTAAATTTATTGAAAGGCAGTGATAAAAGAGCCTCTGGGATTTTATTAAAGAAGAGTATCCCTTTCCCCAAAAAAGAATTACTAACTTTAGATAGTCTAGTACGGGGAAATTGCAGCCTGCGTTTGTTCCGTGTATTAACATTGTGCGTATGTTCTATTCTAGTAAACTTATCACTATTTTTGTATACATACATAATATTTTCATAAATATATTGCGAGGGAAAGGTAAGTATATTAATTTCCTTGAATTTATCTCTAAGAGATTCCCTACATTTTAAATTATAGATTGCACGAATAGCCCTCTTCTGCAGGATGAAAATAGTTTCGACATCAGCAGCATGACCCCATAATAATAAGCCATAAGTCATTAAGCTATGAAAGTAACTAAAATAAACAAGTCTAGCTGTATCGACATCAGTTATTGAGCGAATTTTTTTAACCGCGTAGGCTGCAGAACTAAGTCTCTTCGCCAATCCGTTAATATGAGGGGACCACTGAAGTTTTGAATCCATGGTGATTCCGAGAAATACAGTTGTATCATCCAGATTCAATTCCTCCCCGTTTATAATTGGTCTAGTATCCATAACCCTTGCATTTTTTGCACAACATTTAATGCATTTTGTCTTTTTTGCATTAAGTAGAAGGTTATTCATACTAAACCAATGGACAATCGAAGACAGAGCATTGTTCACATCGTCAAAATTTGTTATTTGTCGTTTGATTTTAAAAATCAAGGACGTGTCATCAGCAAACAAAACTATCTGATGTTTTCTCTCTACCATGAAAGGTAGATCATTTATATAAACAAGAAAGAGGAAAGGGCCAAGAATTGAGCCCTGTGGTACCCCCATATCTACTGCCGACCCAGAGGACCTCTTACCATTCACTTCAACCTTCTGAGTTCTTCCGTGTAAATAGGAAGTCAGAAGATTCAGTGCGGTATTCTTGATGCCATAGTGGCGGAGTTTCCCGATTAAGGTCTCGTGTTGGACACAATCAAATGCTTTGGATAAGTCGCAGAAAACACCTAAAGCGTCATGCGACTCCTCCCAAGCCTTAACTATATATCTATATAACTCAACACCGGCATCGGCTGTCGAGCGACCCTTGGTAAAACCGAACTGCTTATTATGTAATAATTTGTTTACGTTAAAATGACTTACCAGTTGATTTAATATAATTTTTTCAAATATTTTACTACAAGTAGGTAGTACGGAAATTGGTCTAAAGTTACTGGGGTCGGACATACTACAATTCTTATATTATATTATCATAACATTATTAAAATAGATAATTACGTTATCAAATCAATATTAATTATATGTAGTGATGGCGTAGTCTTGCTCTTTCGAGAATTTTGTAAACGTTTTTGACATTCATAAGCATGCCCTAAGACGCATCTAAATTGTATAAAAGTATTTTGATTGATTGATATCAATAAGAAATGAATGTTACTTAGTATAATAACTCAGAAATTGACTTAATACCCCAAAGATTGGCGTTTATATTTCTAGTTCACTTCTTGTATTTTACCCTCGATTGGGGTTTCTTTTTTTACTTTTCCTTACTAGGATTGCCTGGAAGAAATCGCTTGTTAGCGATAAGATCGCCCGTTGCCGTTGTTTTTTATATGTGTGTTTAAGGTAACGTGTAAATAAATAAATAAATTTGGACTTGATCTTTTAAGTCTCGATTTGAGGCCTATAGGTAAGATTTAGGTTTTCCTTCAAGTGTAATAATAATATTCTCAGCGCGTCAACTAAATAAATTATTTAAACTTACATGAAAAATTAATCTTAAAATAATGCCTTGTATGGAACCGGAACTTCCGGAAACTTCGCAACACAAATTTAAAAGTAGAACTGTCTCAAACTCAATCTATTATGACAAAATATGTTGATGACCGTTAGAGTTACTATAACAAAGGGTTATTATAAATTAACCCTAACGTTAACCCTTACCTGAGGGTCCGGTTGTCAATCTGTATTAGTTTTAGTTCACAATGCGTTTTTAATAATTACTTTTGATTCGTTTGAATTTGGAACGCGTTTGTTTTAATAATACTGTCATATATTTTTTTAATAACATATTAGTAGCAATTACATCTTCTACATTATATTTGCAGTAATATGATATGTGATAGTATGCTAGATTAATAGCTCTATTACCATTTAGTAACTACTTATATGTTTACAGTATTTACCTATTAGAAAGAGAGAGAGAAAAGAATCTTCAAAGGCGAGCCACAGGCTGGTTGGAACGATTATAAAGTTAAAAGGGACCAGAAGTTATAAATTGATTGAATAAAGTAAACTGTTTGTCTAGACGTTACCTGTAGGTTGGCATACATTAGAATACATGAATAATTATTATTCCTTCAGTAGGACTCCATAATTTGTACGCACAAACAAATGACCTGTATTGCAAGGATGCATTAAAAACAATATGTGCATAGGTACCAATAAGCAAGAATGTCACAATTTTACTCATTCACTGAGTTTATTCTGCGTTATTTAAAAGTGTCATATGATAAAAAAAGTCAGAGAACTATGTATTTTAAGAGAGTCTTTTATAATTAAATCGCATCTTCTACTATAATTTTGTAGTCCACGTTTGCAAAACTTAATCCATTTCGAGTCCAAAGTGTAATAGGACCTCGCTTTGGAGGTTTATGGAACTCAATTCATGTCAGCCATTGACTCTAGGATTCGGTGGAATAACCATACCGCAAAGAAGTTCCCAAACAAATGAATTCTAATTTCTACTGTGCAATACACATAATATTTATCTAAGAATTACTGTTTATATGCAAAATCCCCTCCTCATTTATACATTATTTTTTTCAAAAGGATTTCATTTCTCTATAAATGTATGATTAATGAAACTCAATGTGTTGCTGAAATATTAAGAAACAATAAGAGTTTATTATTTCATAAAAGTTCCTAAAAAAGTTAATCTAATTGCTTAATTAATTAATATTCCGACAATGTTCTAACAAAAATACAAATGAGAAGCCAAAACTCTTTTTCCACAGACTAACAAACTCTCAATATTGCTTAAAACCCGTCAATTTGACACATAACACATAATTAACAATCTAAAAGAAATATAATGATTTCCCTACATATGTATTGGCTTATAAAACAAAGTTCGGCAAAGAACGCGTTCTACAATACTAAATTTGAAATCTAATTTCCCTTCGAACACAAAAATACCTTAAAAGATGTAATCTATCCAAAACACCGTTATAAAACTTCACTTACGGCCACAAAAATTATAGTCGGGATAATAATAGTAATAGCGGCATATGCGCGAGCGCCGAATTGAATTCGTCACAATCGGTCACTTTGAAAAAACTCGGACAAAGGAAGCAGGAAGATGATACCTGCCAAAAATTAGCATAATAATAGTATTGGGCTATTTTAGGGACAGCTGCGCATAACCCTTTAACCCTAAGACAATTTATTTTTTATTTCGGTCACTATTATAACGGACAGTATTGTTATCAATGTTTTATTTTTGGGTGCAGTTTGACATGGGGTGTCTATAGTGTGTGAAGTATTATTTTAATAAATTAGGTTTTATTTAATAAAACCTTTTCATAGACAACAGAAATAAAGGTAATTTATGACTCGTAGATATTATGACTGGTATTTAGAATAATTAAGGGACTCGTGATGATATTAAAACGTAAAAAAACTGTGATAAAAGAATTTGGCTTTTGTATAATTTTTTAGTAAATTATTTATTCTATCTTTACAGCAATTACTAATTCGATAGAACGACACAATATTTATACCCACACCAATTAACCTAAAAGAAAACATTAAAAAAAATATATTTATATACCTACCTAAATCTTATAACTAATAATAATAATTATAATGCAATTCTTAGACAAAGTCATAGATATATCTTAGTTTACGAGTTCGCACCAATTACCACCCCACATTCGAATCACAAATTGAATTTTAATCACCGATTCTTCACTCACAATGCCCCGCTAAGAATGCCAAAAAATAGAAAATGGCTTTTCTTCGATCAGGGTGGCGAGCAATTATCTCAAGTGTCTTTTGAGTTTAAATTAAGTGAAAAAACTTGAACGTTTTTCTTTCGATATCTCGATCTTTGAATTCAGAAGTTGAAAACGATTGTTAGATTTCTTTTAATTAATTCACTTTGCACAGTTATGTTCGGGATTGCTTTAAACTTTGATATTTGTTAAAATCTATGGACGTAAATGATTTTTTATGTTTTAAATATGTTTATTACGCTTCACTGAATAATCAATTAAAAAATTGAATATAATCAAGCGATATAATAAAGATAGTATCAATTTATTTAAGGCGTGGCCGGCTAGATCGGAAGGTATTTACAGTTAACCCTTCCCACTAACAAAGGTCAGAAATGCCCGCACGCAACGAAAACCAGGCGTTATACATCTATTTTTGCTAAAAACCAGTTGTGCGGTATTGCACGGTCCCGTTACTTCTGATGCAACTTTTGATGTCTATAATATAATGGTACATCTGATTTAAGGTTTATGAAACTAGTAGATTGGCTTAAATACGCTTTATGAATATCAAATTTTTATATGTTCGAAATTTGAATTTGAAATATTCGAATTCTATTATTTTTGGCCACAGGCTAAATTCTATTAACCAACGAAGTTATACTCGCTTTATTTATTTATTACTCCACATCATATTTTATAATGTATTTTCTATTTTATACGTTACAATCTATCTATTCTAAAATATATAACAACTATGGTGAACATACGGCTTATATGTTGATACTAATATTGAAAATGCAGATAGTATAGATGATCATTTCTCATTTGGTCAAGCAATTTTATTATTCAGTGTTCTTTTCCAAACTTCTAACTCTTCGTAAAATCTGCCCCAAGTATTATGGTAAAATTTAACAAAAATAAATTTTGTGACACAAAACCCGTATTTGCATAAAATGCCCAAACACATTCCCATTGTTAAATAATTAAATTAAAAAAGTAAAGACACGCCATCTTTGTGAGGTAATTAAAGAAACGGTTCCGAGGTAAGTGGCAAGTTAGAGAAAAAACAAAAGGAATTCAAAAATAGAATTGTTTTGTCTTTCGCTTTGTCTACATTTAATTTCGAATACTTTGAGATTTTCTTTTGTTTTTACTAACTTAATTGGGAATAGGTGAAGCATAAGCTGACGCTGTTAAATTTTACCCTTATAATTTGATAGTTGATTTAAATTGATATAAGCGACTATGTTAAGTAAAACTAGTCCATTAGGGTATAAAATTATATATATATATATACAAAAAATAATTAATTATTTTTACGTACAAGAAGGTAGACAGACGATTCTTATTATTAGGTGTTTTATCCATTATAAAAAATACTTATTTTTAAAGGAAGGTTACATTTATTACCCGTAGTTTTTCAATAATAAATATCTGTCTTACTTGAAAAGTAACAGTTTAAATACTTTATCTTGTACAATTTATTGTTTATGTTTAAAAAAGTACACGCACCGCACCTGTTACAATCAGATGTTAAGTTGTAAAAAATCAGTGCATCATTGATCGGGGATTTCCGGTTTTTTGGTGATTAACTTTATTGAGGAGATGTAACCAGATGTTACTTTCGGTTATTTCCTAAATTCACTTGCATACATTGTTAAGTGAACATTTATAAGTATAATATGATAATATGGTTGGAGAGAACTACTTTACATTGACTACGTACCTAATTTTCTCAAGTGTAACCATATTCTTCAGTATAAAAATTTTAGGCCAATTTTATTTTTGAAATTGCGTATTATGAATATTTAGAGGTACTTCCTACATTTTGACGTGATAACGTCTTTAAAATCGTTTTAGTCGGGTGACATGTTCAGAAACTTGTGTCACACCAAAACCTCACGAGCGCGATCGCAGGTATAACGAGAGAGAGACGGACCGATCTCCCGTCTCATCTCACTCTAGCGGCATACAAACGAATGGAGATTTTCTCGTGCGGTTAAGTTTTGTAAGAAAAATGTATATCATAGTCGAATAAGTAAACTTGTCATTTTACACCCGAAATTTATCATCAAAAGTGTGAATAAAACGATAGATGTAATTTAAAATTTGAAAAAATTGTTATCTTCATTAATTCCTTACTTCCCAAAAACTTATATCACCAATAAGACGTTATCACGTAAACATCTCGATCGTAAACCTACTTTACAAACAACCAATATTTTTTTCCAGTCAGCATCGTTGTAGAAAATATAAGAATTCCAGTTACTGGATGTGGAAATACAGATACGCAAAAAGCAGTGATACTATTTTAAACATAAAAATTAACATTAAAAAATTATTTTTATAAATATGTATTATCTTTGCGAAATCTTTCTATTAAGCGGGAAGCAGTAAAGTCTAAAACAGTACATTTAAATGAAAAGCAGGAAACCTGTTTTTCTGCCATATTGTTTAGCGCTCATTATACCTTGCGATTGTGATGTAAAACCCGCCATCTTTGTTTTGTCGTGAGCGATTTGTTACAGTTAAAAATGGAATGTTTTTTGTTTAAATACTGTATTGTTCTTAGACAGTAGATATACGCAAATACGAATGAGTATAACATCTCCTAGTTAGGGTATCTCAGCCTTGGGGTTTATGTATATATTTGAATTGTAGAAAGTGCGAACTTCGTAGGTGTTAGGTTATAGTATCATAATGAAGTTTGGCAACAACTTGGGTAATTCTTTTGTTAAGTGATCTAGTCATGTCTGGTTTAGATTTGTATGTCCACTATACCCGTGACTCTAGAGACCAGTTTTTGGGTTCCATTCGTAAGATTTTTATAGATTTTCGTCCAATAGAATACGAGTACATACAAAAAACTATAACAGGCTCTACTCGCATTGCATCAGAAGTTTGTATGCAGAATCCAGATTCTATATTTAAAATACTGGTGGTGATTGCTACGAGCCGTAAATGTATAAGGAATTCAACAGTTACTGTTAAGCTACTAGACTACTTACTCAAAATATCACAAAAGAAACTATCATTAACCTCTTAACGATCAAAAGACAGGAAACACGCACCAAATGACGCAATCAAAACCAAAATTACAAAAAGTAAAACAAAAGAAAAAAAATACAATACCGTCATATTAACAAAGAAAACAATTAATTGTAGATATTAATTATAAGCTACTTTGTTTTTATGCGAACCCTTTTGCCATATGGCTGGGGTACTTTCATTTTAAATCTTACCTTAATCTCTTATTGTTAATGTATTGTCTTATTTTTATACAAATTTCACATTGTAATACTTTTTATTAATAAAACAAAAGACAAGTGTACAATTCTACAATTTAAAACAAAAGATATGAACTATTGTTTTTTTATAACTAATTTAATAATTATTTTACATTTTTCACTGCACATATTTAGAATTAATTTAATGGGTATCTAATGTTAGTATTATTCAATTAGTAATTTAGAAAGTAGTGTTATCATTTTCTAAAAATATGTAACCTTTGAACAACAGTTACGTATAAAAAGATTCTTAAGTAATTACGTCATAAAAGTTGTATTTAAAGCGGAAATAATAAAATTCAAAAATCTTTAGCAAGTAAAATTTCATTATAAAACAGACAATTAAAAGTGAGCCCACAGTAAGTCCGATTTAATAACCAATCGAGACACCTCGTGAAAAAAGATGGGACTTCGCCCCAATATAATTTCCTAATCACTGGCCCGAACGTCCGGTGTTAAAAAACTGAGGCATCTTTTGAGGCTGTCGTCTTGCCTTTGACAGAAAAAGCGGATACGCCTTTATGTTTGGAAGGTGTATCCGATTTTTAAAACTATCGACCAAGACTTTAACGTGTACCTATTAACTCATTGAGATATAGCATAGTAGAGTCTTATAGGTTTAAATCGTATTTAAATAATAAAAAAAAAAGTATGGAAGTATGTTAAGTAGAATTTAAAGATTTTTAATACTTTTACAAAACTCTTTATACTTGTAAAACTATACATACATTCTACTCTCATGTACCTATTCATAATTATAAATTGGAACAATTTTTAAAACCTCTTTGAAAATAGAACAACAGTAATCATCTTTTTTTCGTTAATTACGAAGCCTTGTCCATATATTTCTTGAGAGCGTCATGTCAATATTTACTTGGGGAAAAGGCGGCAAAAAATAAATTAGGCGGGAGCTCATTTTAGCTCAAAAATCTTACGACATCTGTGGCCCCGGGTGCTTCACAAGGGGGGCAGAGTGTTTAATCATCTTTTGTCTATGCCAATGGGTATACATTATAGACCATTATATTACCATTTGTGTTTCCTCAGAAATTAGATCGACAATAATCGAAGAAAACGGATAGTTTTTGGTAACGTATCTTTTATTATATTAAATGTAATTTTATAAATGTTTATACAATACTCAGTTGTTACATTAAATGTTGGTTTTTAACAATCATTATAAGCAAAATTAAGTTACAAAATTGCCACTACAAATGAACGAAGTCGTGAAAAAACAATTTACATTTAAATAAATCAACAATAAAGAAAACGGAGCTTTTGAAAACAAATTCGTCCATTGGAAGACGTAATTTCCATGATTGGTCCGAGTTCCCTCCCTTATCTTTTTGTGATTTTTTTCATACAGACGCTTCTTTATTCAACCCTCAGAAAGAGGGCATGGTATTGTGCGACGAAATACACTTGGTACTTTATTTTGGCTGCAGAACTCTTAGTTACTTAAAGATTTATAAGAGACATGATGAAATACAAAGACCTGAGTTGTTTTTGTTAAAACTTGTTTGATTTTCTATTTATTTTATATGTTTTTGAAATAATACTGTATTTTTATATTAAAATAGCTCTCAACGCTTTTACAGCGTTTTAAAATGTGTCGAAATTACAAGACAATTGTAAAATTTCAATTGTTTTTCGTTAATTATTGTTTCATACCTTAGTCTAAGTTGATATTCAAATAATGGTTCAGAAAAAAGTATCAAAGCATTTAGTCTGTGAACCGAAGCCTATTTCGAGGTGAGATGGAAAAAAGGTTGTTTCGCGTGATCGGTTTTTATTTGATTTGAACAGTGTTTGCTCACAAATTAGCGAGCCTCGGTGCCTCTGAGATTGTGTTCCGTTTTCATTATCTCACCAGGTTCTATTTGACATTTTACTTGTTGATAAAGATTTTCTTTAAAGAAGCGAATTCTAAATATTAGTAGTAATACATTTATGGCAATTAATGTGTATAATTGATGATATTTAATAAAACATTTAAACCGCTGACTACAATTTGGGGCTACATAAGGCCACCTTAATAGAAAGTTATCGGTTCGAATTTCAATTTATTTATTTTAAAAGTTGCGACTGTACATTCCTTTGGCGAGAAAGAAAATTTGAAAAATACTTTTAACTTATTGATAACAGAACACTTAGAAAGAAAAGCAAGGGTTATTATTGAAAAACAAAAGAATGGCGGCCGTCAGTTGTTTTTTAATTAATTTTAAGTGCGCGAATTCTGTCTAGCGATCTTTATAGGTGGATTGTTATTTCAATGAATAATTTAAAATAGGAAAATATTTTTTGTGTTAAATGAAACATCGAATTCTATAACTATTACGCCATTCGTGGATATTTTAAATATGTTCATTGACTAAAATTAATTATTTTACTAATAACTTTAGCTCGGAATGCATTCCAACATAAAGTCAGATAATTCAACCAAAAATAAATAACTTGGAACAAGCAACATATGCAAAACAAAAGTATGCAACTCAATTTAATTTCAGACAAAAATGTATGAGTTCAAATTCAGTTTTACAACAAGCTTCGGAGTTAACAATGGATTTGGACAGCAAAAAGTTTGTAATAGTGAAAATTTGACGTTGTTAAATCGTACTGTCAAATTAGACTCCATTAAAAAAAAGTTGAAATGGATTTCACATTCGAAATTTAAATGTCTGAAATAGTAAATTGGAAACAAAATGCCCGTGCAATTGATTTGAATAAAAATCTGTAGGTACTTTTGTTATTTTGTTATTGACTAGGTACAGATATGTTTAGCTTTAAAAATGGTCTCAGAACTCAGGCACAGATTTGTGTCTAGTGACAACTAATTTGAAAGAGGAATGATTCACTTATTATCTATTAACCATTTAGTTAGTAGATACTGAAAAAAATTAAAAAACGAAACATAAAAAAGCTTATTGCATATACATGAGTATGCACAATTTCCTAAAAATCGTTGAGCACTTTGTTTCATGTAAATCAAAATTAATTCTAGTTTAGTATATAAGAAAACAATATATAACCCTTCCAGATTCCCATTGGGATGGATTTCTTTCACCCGGACAAATTTTTCCATTAAAAATTTTTCAATGATAAGATGGATTACGTGCTTGAGTTACGTAAATTCCCCGAGGGACTAAACTTCATTATCCCCTCATTCTTGGGGTTTGGGGCTTACCATAAGTGTAGGTAAAGGATGAAAAATGGCTGACTTGTAATGCAAAAATTATGCTGTAATTATAAAGCTTAAAATAACATGTAAATGTTACATTGAAATCTATTATATTATATTACTACACTTTATGTTATCTACACTAATATTATAAGGAAGAAAGATTTGTTTATTTGTTTTAAATTCAATGGACTCCAAAACTGGTAACTTCTAGAAGCTTCACGGAATGGTCTAGCTTAGATAAAAAGTACAGACAGAGGCAGTACTTTGTAAATTCCAATACTGATAGCAAACCCGGCGTTTTTGTATGAATTTTGATGTATTTATCTTAGTTTTTAAGAGGTTTGAACTTTATATTGGAAAACGCTATTGTAAGTACAGACAAGCGCAGATATACACTATCTTTCGGTCAAATATATGTCTCTCTATGTACTCCACTAAAAAGTTTATTTATTAATCCCTAAGCATATTTGTTATGCACATCAATTTCCAAAGTAGTTTTAAATCGTATGAACGATCATTCTAGACATTCTTTGGAAAACAATTTATTTATTAATTAAACTATATAGTGTTAATTATGAATACCGAAAAGTAACAAACCGAATTTAAATGATACGGTCAATTAGGCTAATTGCTAAGCAAAATAATGTATGAGTCCCGTGCATATCGCTTAGTTAAATAATTTAAAGGAAATGCGTTTGTGTTTACCGCAACAGCGCGGTTATTCGCAATATCCAACACTAAATATTATATTGAAATATTAATGGGACGACCATTTTGTTATACTGTGATTAGAAATAATATCCAACTGTGCCCGACTTTGTCTAACACATCAATATATTAAAAACTATTAATGATCTGAGAAATGGGGTAGAGTGTAGACAGATATAAAAGAAAATAAGTCTAAATTGTTGATGGTCGTGGCACATGATAAGAGCAAGTCGAAAATATACAAGAATCACTATCGAATGGGCTTCACGAGAAAAGAGGTAGAGAGGAAATGAAGAGATGATCTGGAAACCATTATTGTGTGGCTATATTTAGATAGAAATGAGTAGAAAGAGCTAGAAAAGCTAGAAAAGTGTCTGTGTCTTTTGGTCACAGGAATAATGAGACTTTGATGATGCGCTTTTTTAAATGGTATTAGTGTTTTGAGTCAACAAAGTGAGAAGTATGTTTTTTTTGTCTATATGTTATTCATATAAGTCTACCACTTAAGTAATATACTAATATTTTTTTACCTACCCATATATTATAAAACTGGTGCCCAAGGTACAATAAACGCAAAAGTGGAAGACAATTTAGAAGGTGGATAGATTTTGGAAACATCAGGTACATGACAGAGAGTGGCATATTGCAGAGAGAAACGGCTGATTTGAAGGAGGACTTTGCCAGAAAAGGACTTCTAAGAATTAATGAGGTGATAGTAACATAAATGTAATTAAATCTATCAATCACAAAGTATCAAAAATAAAAAGTTTTTATTATTATATGGGGAATTTTACTATTAGAAGAAAACAGTTAAATATAATTTAATGGCAAGAAAGGTACGCTTCTGATATCAAATTACCCGATAAATTCTACTGAAATTTTACATATTACTTTCGTATTCATTGAAGCGTATACAATTCCTTAATTTCACCCTTAAATGAGATAACTTTTCGCATTGGCCAGTTTTAAGACAAATCTTAAAAGTTTTTACTCAATTTTAAATAAATCCTATTTTACGAAATCCGTAGTCTGTTAGGTTTCAGATATAAGATAGCAAGAAATACCAAAAAAAAAAAGGATTTTATGTTTGGTCTGAAGGCGTCAAACTACGGCAGTTGTAGCGGACACAGTATGTATCAAACTCCGATTTCTTATTTTGAAATCAATATAGAGCAAGTGTATTACATAATTTTGAGAGTACTAAAACGTGTTGGTAAGCTGGGGAACCATAGGTTAGAAACCATAGGTCAATCACCTGATACCTGACATGATACATCTCTATAAACAGTACAATATATTATTCCTTGTTATTTAACTTTAATAAATAAACACAGTCTAAAAACTTAAATGATCGACGAAATTGTGATCAGACAACGATAGTACCAAGGGATTACATTAATTAATATAGTAAAGCTTTGACCAAAAATCGCGAAACTATAATGCAGCGTGACATACCCACCCCACTTTGGGATACATAAGGGGTGGGGTGAAAATCGATAGAATCAGCGACGCGATGACTGCCGGACCAACCATTTTGACTATATACATTTTATAGTTCACATTATGTATAATGAGATGCGGTACATTATGCCGAGCTTACGTTAATGTTGGATGAAAAGAATTATATAAAATGGTTTATGTATAAAACAAAATAAAGCTAAAAACAAAACACAATCTTCTCCTATAATATTAATACGAATATGAATTACAACAAGAAACTCGTGCTATATGCTAAGTTACCTTAGTTAATATATAAATTTTAATAATTTGTCGTCTTTCAGTTTAAAAGAATACATTGATGGACAATTTCCTAATTATGACGTAATTGGAGGAATAAAGCCAAGAATTAACTTAAAATTAATTTCATTAGTTAAAGTACGTTATAAAATTAACTTGATGTAATAACAAGTTCCAATTTAAATATTATTATTATATTTGTTTAAAATGAATTTAAAATCAAATTCACAAGCCAAAATTACAGTGCATCTAAAATAAACTAGAATTAATAAAACATGAACGCATCGCGGCATACGGAATACGTCTTTGGAATTCCAAATTTAAACTGACCGCCCATTATAAAACAGATCGCATCGAGTTATTTCCCGCGCGAAAATAAATGAAGATTATAGCTGTTAGGTAGAACAGATAAAAAAATATTGTAGAATGAAGAGATATAGATTATATTAACTCAATCAACTGTTTGATTGTTAAACTGACATTGGTTTAAACTAAAACATTAATTAAGAATTCAAACAAAAAGGAAAGGCGTGGTTTGTAATTTTTTAAATAAGTAGATATATTAAAATTTCACTGTACAAATCTACAATAAGTTATAAACGTCCGCTATATAAAATAAAATCGTAAAACCTCTGCTTAATGATATTATTAAATAAACATAAAACTACATTAGCAATAAACAACTTAATGTTAATGAAATAAGCAATCGTTGCGTCACGTTTTTATAACCACATTTATAGACAATTTATAGTTCCATATGTCAGACAACTTTTATAATTAAAACTACGCGCGTTCCATTGGCCGAAGTTTCCACGAAAAAAAACTGGCTCGACCGTGTACGTGAAAAGCGGGAAAAAAAATTAGCCAATGGCCAGCTTTAGAGCGCGCGGCGGCCAATCCCCGCGTGGCATTCGAACGTAGAATACGTGTTAGAGAAAAAATTCGTTTACGTGTTTTTCCGATGGGCGTTACCGGCATTACTATGTGCATAATTCTATTTCTAACTTTTTTCACACTCCTACGTTAGTTAAAATTTGCTTGTTTTTACGCGCTCTAAAGGTTAGCTATTTGTTAGTCTATTGCGCAAATATAAACGAATGTTTTTGTACAACATCTATTAAATTAAATTATACTTATGGACAAATTACAGTGCGAACGCCTTGTATAAAATCTTATGAGCTTTTGTTGAGCAATTATTTTGCAGCCACCAGAATTGCTTATAATAATTTGTTTAAATAACGTTTTATATTTACGTAAAATTTTGGTGTTTTGAAATTTAATATACCTACACATACGATAAAATAAAAAAAATCGTTTGAATATCGTTTTACAAATGAATAAAAAATTTACAGACTACGAAAATGGAACATGTTGTCTATTCCCACGTTTTTTAATCGAACAATACTAAAGTTGCCAGTAATTAAATATTTATCTATGGTTGAATGATTGGTAGGTAGTGCGTAATGAGTTTTTTAATTGTCATAATTGTCAGTTTAATGTCCACACATGACAACCTGACGGAAAGTGGTGACTTTGTGACATTTTGCAAGGTCTTTAATTAAATGGCAATATATTCAAACGAAGTGACTTTTTGGTGTGAACTGTAAACAAATTATTTTACTAGGTAGAGATATACCTATAGTATCCCAACTCATAAGTACTACTTACACATGTAAGCAATACTTACACATTCCACAGGGAACATAGATAAAACTAAACTTATTGGAATACTATTATTAGAATGGTTTATAGATTTTTTTATATGTTAAACATTTTGTAAAATACTCATATCAACATCTATAATACCAGCGTTATTTTTTTTGATTATTCAATAAAAAGAATATTATGAACCTATGTAAATATAAGGAAACCCAGGCGCGATCGGAGTAAATAAAAGAAAGCAATATTTACTACTGTAAATGTGTAACATTAATAACACGACATATCAAATTGTCGACAATTACCGAAGCCACCCTTTGATGAAAAGAAAATTGTGGGGTGGACTAGAAAAACTCCCTCAATAATTTGTAGTTTCGAGGATTCTTTGTTTGAATTTATGAAAAATAGATTCCATAGACAATCCTAGTATTGACATAACTGTAATGATCCTGGCTTATATAAAAAACAAATATTGAATTTAAAAAAAGAATACTTCGCAATTAAATATGGCGGATGAACTAGCATTTGAAACATACACTAGAAAGTGCATGTTAGGATCGCTGATTATTAAAGTATACGTATTCTAATATTATCTAACTTTTATATATTGGGAAATCGTAGGTTATAAAAGCGTCCAAAAGTAGTTAAAGATTATATAAAAAACAATTAAAGCTGGATTTTACAAACGGTCAAGATAAAAACGTCAGGTGGCAAGTTTCTTTGAGATCTTCCGCTTCGCAGAGCCAAAACTCGATATTAAACTCCTCTCGAAAAGATTGGCTTGGCTTGACATTTGTTACATAAGCTAAGGGTTCCGTATTGAAATAAAATCGTTTCATGCTAACAACGCATTAATGTTAAAAAATTTATACTTTGAATTAAATATGACCACATCGCAATTATGCAGTAATCATTATTTATTTGAGGATATTTTTATATCATATTCATATTAAATGCAATATCCTATAAAGCATTTATAGCTATTCCAAACGAAATATTACAAACGGTTTAGTGCAAAATGGAGTTAAAGTTACGGTAAAACTTTAATTTTTATCACGGTACCCTAAAAAGCCAAGACAAAGACTGTCCGAGTGAAGAAAATATTTCACTAATTTACAAAGTTTCATCCCTTTTGAAACGTTTAAAAAGTTTTTATTAAAAAAATATCTCACCTACAAAACCGTCACTTATAAAAAAGATTTCCATTTCTTGTCCAATAGTTAATTAATGAGTATTCAACAAATTTTATTATCTGTAGAAAACCTACGTAGTCCTTGCAATGTAGAACTTAGACGTAGAACAATAAGGAATAGTAGAACGAAATTTAATTTAAATATGAACTATTTCTGTTTTTTTTTTTGGAGACTTGACGTTTGTCTAAATAGGTAATTTAATAAGACCACGAAGGATATTATTAAACCAAATATATTTGTCGTTATTAAAGTTCTTATAGTATAAATATATTAGTTCGGCTATAACCAAATGTTGTCATCAATAATAAACTACTAACCTGTATGTAATCTTGTGTGTTGTTGCACATGACTCAGCTGCTTGAACCTTCTATCACAGTAGGAACACTTGTACGGCTTCTCTCCAGTGTGGACCCTGATATGCTGGACCAGCTGGTGGTTGGAGCTGAAGGACTTGAGACACTGCTGGCACTGGTGAGGCTTGACTTCCCCTCCTAACCCTCGCTGGAGTTCTCTCGCATGCATCTGCATTGCGTTCTTGTGCATGAAGATCTGAAAATATATGGCTTTTAGTTACATCATCCCTTTGTATTCAGGGACTTGGTAAAGTCTAGATATCTATTGCTCGGTTATTTAAATTTGTATGGATAAACAAGAATTTTAATTGAGAGCTGGAGAGCTTCTAACACTGGAAAATACACAAAAAGATGGATTTTGTAGGAACCTCTAAAACTTGAGTTAAATCGAGGGTAATATTTAAATTATCTAAAGTCCGATAAGAACTATAAGCAGGAGAACTTTCCGTTATTTCTGGATTTCACATTATTTTACACAAGTACCTACCTACCTACCTACTTCCGTCTCTAAGTTAAGGTACATAACCCTAAAATATACTAATAATATGAATATTTGGAAACTAAATTGTGCAATTAATTAACACAGTTAATAAAATTGTATCAACTGAGGAAGGAAAAAGTAAAAAAAATATATATTTTAGCCGGTGTCAAATGGAATTGTTTGTTTCCTTGTAATTTTTCTGTTGTAGGTACATATTAATTTTGTGAAATTAAATTGCTTTACAATAATTAATAAATACATTATTTTAGACACGAATCTCACACTTAGCACTCTAAATTAATTAACTAAAGTCAAAACTTACAAACAAAAATTGCTTTCACAAAACATTTTATCGTCAACTTTAAAATTTTCCAAACTTAATTATTCTACTTGAAACTTTTAAGTTGAGACAAAGAAACATTTTTGTTCGCTTTTTGTATTACGTAATTTAATTAATTATCTACCTTAGACAGTGAAAATAAAACATTTAGTAACGGCAGTATTTTTAAATTTCGAAAAAATAACTATTTGTTTCTAAACTGTCTTATTAAAAAATTGTCTATGATATGATCTATGGTAAAGGCGCCAGGTCTAGACACAGCACTCTATGGTTATTGTAAACTACATAATCTGTGCCATTATTCTTACGTTTATCTATATCATCTTTTAATAAAGTAAATCAAGTTATTAATAGCATATATCTTTGTTTAGTATGTTTTTGCTTTACAAAATCGCATCAAATTACCATGAGTAAGCGCCATAACGTGTGAGTGTTAGATTTCACAAATAGTCCTATAATTTAACCCCAAAGAAATAATGCATCGCGATATGGTTAAATTATACAGACTTTTGATTCACTGCCAGTTTTCATAATTATTTTTGTTATTCACACTATACAAGTCGCCTACACTTGCAAGATATTGTATTGTCTTTTGCATTGTAAGCTCATAAAAATTGTACCAGTAGAATAATACACTGTAAAAAAAATTGTATCAAATTTTTCTTCAAGGTACACTTCAAATGGTGGCGCCAGATAACATAATGCCTAACCAATATATATTAGAAGTAGTGATTGATTTGTTTTACATCTATAATACATCTTGTCAATGCAAACTAACCAATTGTTGTATGGATTAATAAAACTTTAATAATAATATAATAATAATACATCTTCAATTATTTATAATAGCTATAATCAGCTGTAAACAAATTTTTTTAAACATTGTCTATTTAATTAATAGGTTTTAAATTAAAAACTTTGCTATAAACACATTACTTGATTGTTACACTGTACCGCTTAAATTATAAACGATTTCTTTCAAAGCTTATGCAATATTAAAAATTTAAAACAGGGAAATATTCATTACAAAATATACAAGTCAGTTCTAATCTTCTCTAACTATACGCTTAGCTATATTTATTGAAAACCCCCAGTTTCTTGCGATTGCAAAGAAACGACTTTCGGCACGCAATCTGTACACTCCAAGTCGTAAAAACTGTAACGTATTACTATTATTTTTCGTTAAGTAACAGTAGAAATTGTTGAGACAATCTATGTAAAATGCTACATAATTACAAAAAATCCTCATTACTAATGTGTTAAATAAAAAAATGTAAGATACCTACCTGTGGTAATAAAGCATTGTGAAATAGGTTAAAATCCCACATATCACTATACATTTTTGGAGACGTGTGTCAGTAACGAAGGCCCCATAAGTACTATGAATAATTATTTTTGCCCCAGTTAAAGGAAAAACTTAGTGTAAACATTTATTAAATCAACTTAAATGTACTTTATAAATTTAATTATCCGCTTCCTGTCCTAATCACTTTATTTTTCAGTAAATAATAGGGAAAACCAGATTTGTAGCTAAATGTGGCTATTTTGTTGTTGTTATTTTCTGTAATTTATGATTCGATCTTAATTAACAGAATTGTTCTTGTGTCTCCCCAAAATTACAATACAGAGGAAAATATTTTTATGAGGTAAACTCCCTGTATTTGTTTTGGGATCCCAATCCAAGTTTTCCTAATATAGTTATGTTATTTTAAAATGTATCGTGATCAATTTTAGTATATATAATTTAAATTATTAAACTTCATAGAACCACGCCTTTTTAATATTAACATTTATGAAAATCGACATACGAGTAGATGTTGAAGAAAAAGCACTCTTTTTGACTTAATTTCCTTTCTTATTGGTTTGTATTAAATTGGCCTGTAGTGTAGCCCTTTCACGCGTGCTAGAAAGTGGAACTAGACGCTTTGATCACGCAACGAAGAAATTGTAAAGAATTTATGCTTTTGATACGGTATGGTGCGGGGTCTAAGGTTCAGAGCCCGGAAGGGAACTAATACTTGTTAATGGTGTTGCTAGCTAAATAAATATTGGTTGTTTACCTAAGTACATTTCTAGGTAAGCTTTTACGTAACAATTTTATTTGGATTAAAGTTCTTAGTAGGACAAATTATCCTAAAATATAATGATACATATATTCTATATATCGTTTTTAATTCAATATAGTTGTCATTATCATGTCAGTAAATACTAAAAAACTTGTCATACAACTTAAAAAATTCGGAAAAAGTAATAAAAACCTCATTTGTTATTTAAAATGGAATCATTTATAAAAATCCCCGCTATGATCGCTCAGCGCCTCCCTCAGCAATTAGCGACGTAAAAAATTAACAGCTTTAGGTACCCGCTATAATATTAAAAGAAAGCTTTATTTAAAAATTTCTAGCATCCTTCCAGAACGTGCCCCAGCTGTGATCGCTTATGGGCGAGTTTGATTCAGAAGGACTTACACCACAAAAGGGATTTAATAAGGAGCTTAAGTAAGTGCGTAAGTGTGTTATCTCATAATCATAAGTTTATTTATTAACTACCGAATGTTTAGTTATAATATTTGACTTTTAATATATTTTTTAATTCCTTGCAAGAAAAGTTGTGTGCACAGTGTTTGATAAAACACGCCTTTACACCCCTGGGCTGTGAAATATGCGGAGGCTATAATTTTTCTCACAAATTGTCCGGCGAGCGAGCATTAACGCTCTATTAAGAAAAACGGCCCGAACCCTTCTTCACTTTAACAAGATTTTTATATCGTGATCAAATGGAGTTTTTTGATGTAGCTAAAAAGAATTTGTTATAATATTAAACATATTTGTCTGATCAAATCAAGAAGAAAAAGTTTTGGATTTTATTTATTATAGACGAAATAAATTGGGATGAATGGACATTGCAACCGTGCTGGAAGTGTTAAAAATAATCAGTGGCGCTGCAACCTCTTTAGGTCTTAGCCTCAGATTTCTGAATCTGTTTCATGAGCTTTTTTAAATCTAATAGGCAAGTAGGTGATCAGCCTCCAGTGCCTGACTTTTTTGGTCTAAGACATTTCGGTTTCCTCCCGATGTTTTCCTTTACCGTTCGAGCAAATGTTAAAATGCGCACAAAGAAAGAAAGTCCATAATACACAGTCGGAGATCGAACCTACGACCAGCGTTGCCAACTCTACGTCTTTTTACGAAGATCTACGTAATTTAGGCCTTTCCTGAAAACCTGCGAACTTCAGTCACGTAATCTACGTATTTTTAATCAAATTGTAAAATATATTACTTTCGAAAAAAAATAAAAACAATCCGACCGGGTTTGAAAAACATGTGCAAATTTAATTTACCAGAAAATAAGAATGAAGATAAAAAAAAACACTCGTTTTATTCAGTTTTACCTAGCCTATCCTCTTCATTTCACTCGTAAAAAAGTACGTAGATACTAACTTTTCCTATGCAATTTTTACAAATCTACGTAATTTTCTAGTCTGGGCTAAGTAATTTTCAAAATCTGAGTTGGCAACACTGCCTACGACCTTAGGTATGAGAGTCGCACGCTAAAGCCACTAGGCCACTACTGCTCAGTGCAAGTGTTAAGAATACCGTATATAGCGTCCTGACTTATCCTAGTCCTAGTAAATGTTACTGGTATAATACCAGTCTTCAATCAATCAATCCTTCGTTACACAATTTTTGTCCTTCACCAAATGTTAAAAAATACTCATTTGAGTCGTAATAACCTAAAAGTTTTTTACGTAAAGCGAAAGATAAAATCCTAATAAATATTAATCATACATAAAATTGTATGTGACGGCGATAAAATTACTAAATACTTGACCCAGTATTGGGGTCGGGAAAAGTTAAAAATGTGAAGATAAAAAAAGAAACAGCGTCGTAAAATGTCGCGACCTCAACGGAAATTGAGTCAAGTTCACAATGAAGACGTCAGTGTGTAATGTAAAAATTTATATCGTCTTGAAAAATAAATAATTTATATGAAATTATCTTAAGTTAAGGAAATCTGCATGTCTGTCTTTTTTTCTATTATAATTATGCACTGGTCTTAGAGTCGAAACATAAGTAATGTAAATAAATAGTGTTTTTATGTAAAAATCTATGCGTTTTTGACCTTATAGGATGTCGGTTTCTCTTCGCGTTTTCTTTCATGGTTACTCATCAGAGAGATGGTAGGGGAGGGGACAGACGGAGAATGTTCGCCTGTCTCCTATCACGTTGTCCACACTTTTTCGTTGGATTTTCAGGGTTCCGGAAGAATGTGAAAGCGACCCCAAGGGCCTCTTTGATGCGTCATTAGGGGACTTATTATAATTTGGTAAAAAAAGCTGGGTTTGAAATCCGCGCCCACGGTTAACAGTCTCAATGAATCATACAATTATGGTCATATTGGGAGGTTACAGAACTAACAATAAAGTAATTTAAACAATATGTTTCAAAAGACTGATTTGCCAAACGCACAGGTGTGAAAGTGTCAATTAGCTACTTATCCCTTCCCGTCACACCGACAATTTTTTAATAAAAGGGGTGTAAAAATAGCTAATTACTACGGTGTAAAACAATTAGGTTGACTTACGTTATGGTGTGATAAACTGATGTGATTGTTATAATTATGTTTTTCTGTATTTTTTCAAGGTTTTTGTTAGAGATTTAAAATTCAAAAATCATTTATTCATATAGGTAACAAAATGTACACTTATGAACGTCAAGAAATAAATATCATTCTTTTTAATCGCTAAGTTTTTTAGACAATGTTTGTATGGACCTGCAACCATTACACCATGTTCCACATGACATAATACGAAAATAAATTAAAAAAAAAAGATTTGTCCTCTAAAATAGGAGCACGCACTTACATTCTCGTGGGAACAACACGCAAATATATCGATGCAAGTTTTATCGTTTTATTTGTAGTTGGAGGATCCTTGAGTATAGAAAATAATCATCGATGTCCCTTCTGACTTCCTGGTAAGCCTCTAAGTGTAGACCGACAATTAGAGTAATTGAGCAACAAACAGAAATTTAGAAAGATTACACCGAAATCAATACCTTTGAACGTTACATTAATAATACATAGATATTATATCCCTCTAGAAATGCATGGATATCTACAAAACTATAAAGTAATTTTGAGAAATTTATGAACAAACATATACACATACTAAATTTAGCACATGGAAAGCCCAAATAGATTTACATTACATCATTATCATTAAATTCCAACAATATAGATCAAACTGAATCACTTTTTGAAGTCGGATAATAAATATGATTAAATGTAATTATCTTGTTCAGTATTCTACGCCCTGGTTCAAGAAATACTAGTCGTTATAGCTACGAATCGTAGTAGTTGAAAATAAATGTGTGTCAAGTGGCCCTTAGAGAGAATACTAAAATGTATTTGGTTTGTACGAATTGTACATATTTTTGTCGTAATGAAAACGGATTCACGGGCACTAGCAAGTATCTTTATATTTCTGATAATAAAAATAAATAACAAGAATCGCAATATCTTTAATATAAAAATGAGTTTTTATGCCAGTTCAAGGCAGTACATTACTCATCCATATCTCAAACCTTGGACTTTCGTAAACAATACGTAATATGAATACAATAAGCGAAATGTCTTAAAAATAGTAATTTACTTTTACTTATCAATTCCCAACACCACTATGGTCCAACAGTAACAACTCATAGAGTGGTCTACTATTGCCGTGAGCGCTTTTAATTACCAATATTCATAAAGAAAAATGCTTAAAGAGATCCTTAGGGTTTAAGGTTTGATCTTTTTTGGGACTATTTCATTGATTTTTCTTAAGGCAATTTATTCAGCTATCTGTGATTAACGTAGCTGATTTCTAATTTCAATTATGGACAGAAAATTCATTTGGCTTCTTTTTTTTCTTAATTTGTGGTACATGAAAATTTCTGTATCTGTTTCGTGGTATTTCTTATTCATAATAGGCAAGTAGGTGATTAGCCTCTGTCTGACACACGCCATCGACTTTTTGGGTCTAAGGCAAGTATGATGATTTCCTTCACGAGCAAGTGCGCACATAGATAGAAAAGTCCATTCGTGTTCAGCTGGTGTTCGAACCCACGGTTTCGGGGATCTAGGCCGACACTGCTCTGTGGTTAAGTACAAAGATTTAAAATTAGAATTTAAATAATACGTAAACAATTCAAGGAAATGCATAAAACATAAGTGTCGATAATATTATAAAAACATAAAAACATGTTTATTTCCTGCACTTAGGCCTTGGGTGTATAACTTTTATTTATATAACACGTTAGATAATGCTTTAATATAATATTGATATTCTTATCTTTATTCTTATTTACTTTAAAATTGTTTTATTCTTTGGTTAATTTTCTATATACATATTTCTGTACATCGCACGATGTACGCTATAGAACCATTGATAAATATTTTTTTCTTTGTCATTTTAAAAATATGTATTGTCTATTATAAAGTAAGTATATTGTCATTCCTTTTAACGAACTAAAATCTAAAAGTATTCAAGTTGATTTATCTACAACCAATAGATCAATACTTTGTATCTATAACATAAATATGAAATATATCAGTGTAACTAGATAAAAACAATATCAATGATTATAGGATACTCATGGAATGTAGGCTATCGAGCGAGAAAGATATATCATGCCCTCTCAAAAGATAACAATCTACATCTACCGCCCACGAGGTAACTTCCTATAACAAAACTTTAGTATGCAATTAGCCACTTTAAATTGATAATTATAAAGATGCTTTTTCCAAACACAAATAGTCACTTACTGCATTTCGTATATGGTGAAGAGTTATGCGTTTTTTATAGATAAATTGTGGTATAAAATAATTAATTTTTATGTAACTTTAATTGGAATTGTAGCAATTTAAGATGGAGTTCTTTATGTTAACATCAATTTGCGCTTCATTAAAATTTTCAATTTGACTTTCACATGGGATCTATACTTGACGATTCGTTAAAAAAGCGGATCGTTATCGCGAATGTATGTATTTAGGAATTAATTCAAATGCCTAAATTAATTATACCAAATTATTTTTTGCCAAGTATCCAAATTAAGAAGACCTGTTTTTTAGAAGATTTTCATTATTTATGGAAAGTGGAAACCATATTTGAACAGAAACATCATATAACTTGAATAGGCCATGGATCAGACACTTTTCCATTATCAACAGCTAATAATCGCATATGATGAATCCGTGAGATTGGCTTTTTAGTTTATTTTATTAATGTTTTGTATGATTGTAGATTAAGGTTGGCGATTCTAAATTTTTTTTTGTAAGATTTGGTTCTTGCACTATACCCAGCATATTTATTTTTTCCTTACTAGGGGTTTCTGGAAGAGATCGCTCGTTAGCGATAATGCCGCCCGTTGCATAATTTTTATGTGTTATTTTATTTGTTTTTCTCAATATGTATAAAATATATAAATAAATAGATAAAAATTTTGCCTCATAGGCTCTAAACTTTGAATCGAACAGGATAAAGCTAATTACTAATTGAACAATGGCGATATTTAGATGCTGTATATTTTTTAAATTATATTTTAACTCGCAGTAAATTAGATATTGAGTCGAAAGCATCATTTTCTTGGGGCGTTTTAATATAGCAAGACTATAGCAGTAATATGATAAACATGTTATTCCCCAGTAAGAAAAATGCTGATTAAAACCTTAGACCTAAAAATACTACGAAAATACTACCACTGAGTAATCGCATTCCTTCACACACACACATATAACTCACACATCCATACACGTGCATGTGTGCGTGGGATAGAATAAAAAGCGTAATAAAGTACCGACACTGACCTATGTCAACAAACGGAGCGCGCTCGTGTGCGAAGAGCAAAGATGTATAGAGACTTTCATAAAAATATATTCGAAAGTACACTCATCCAGGTTCCATATTCAAAATACTGGTCAGGTTACCAGTATAAATAACAGTAGGTAGGGTATACAAGATGAGACCAGCACGACCAGCTTTTTTAAATTTAGAATCCGAATGCTACGTCAATACCGTTATCGTCTCAAAAATATTTTTCTTATAATCAACCAGTCTCTGTCAAACAAATTCATTAAATTAGGTTACTCCTACCATAGACAATACGAAAAGCGTCTCCTTGAGCTTCTATACGGCTTGCTATATAGAACATCAATCACTAACAACGTAGTTTCAAGAGAGATACCGTTGTTTCTATATGAATTATGAGAGATATTTGACAATTCTCAAGAGGTTTTCAGATATAAATTTGAATCAGATCAAAATTTTCTTTTATGATAGATTAATTATAAATTAAAATATTAAAGAAACTTTAAATTAAACACCATTTTAGCTCTTAATTAGATGAAACTCATTTAAGACCCATTCTTTTCTTGAAAAATATTTTGACATCTCTTAAAACTAGGTAAAATTTTCTCTAGGTACAGCTTAGTTGCCGTTAACACTTTTCCTGTCAGTTTTCCTATGAGTCACCCATAATAAAAATTGTATCAGAATACTTACTATTCCTTTTTCAACTACGTAGATATCACAATTCGCAAACAATGACAGCGCATTGAGATAACCTCATTTCTTTCTACGCACACACACACAGCTTTAGTGTATCCATACATTTTAGTTTTACAGGAAGTATCGAGTTACGTGAAAATTGACACAATAGTACGTGTAAATAATATTATCATATTTCATCGCACAATGGATATTAGAAAAATGATGAATTGTATTACATAGTAAATAAATATATTTTCTGTTAACTTATTTAATGTGTACTTCGATAACTTGTAAACAAATATGTTTTTTAAAACGGACTGTATACTATATCTTTAAGGTATAGTATATTCAAGCAATTACTCTAATTTAAATTAAATTATTTCTTATTCAAGTAGATTTAAAGTAATGTGACATAAATCACTATTTATAGAAATCTAAGAAACTGGATATATCTTAAAAATATATAAAGTGTAGTAATTACAAATTCTTTATTGTTATACTATTACTTTCCTTGAAAAGTAAAACATATAATGTGTGGTCACCGTTATAAGCATCTAATGGGACTGTCACGTATCGTAATATAAAAATTATACACCGAGCGAACGTAGAGTAATGCAATTTTATCTTTGAGATTGAAACCTGAGCTTTTAAATTGATATATAAAAACTTTTTGCAAATTTATATAATATTTAAGCGATAATGTAGACTATATTTATTTAATGTATGATATAAACAGTAAACTTCATTCGTTTTTTTATAATAAGAAAGGCGAGTTCTTATCTCAGTAGCTTTAATTAAGCAACAAAAAGGTCCAATAATAAATAAAAACTTAAAAGATTTTTTATTAGAATAGTTTTTAATGAATATTTATATAAGCCGTGAAGGGCGCCATAACTCTGTACCAGCATAACAGTACTAAAGAAAAATGTACGTGTTAATTTTTTAAACAATGGTGGCGTAATAGTGTTCTAGACTAGAATATTAAAGGTGTAGAGTGACTACGAACAGGAACCCAACGAGTACTTACAAGAAAAAATATTGACCAAGTCTTAATTATTACTAGTTCAATTGACCAAGTTATAATTATTACTAGTTCAATTGACCACGTTATAATTATTACTGGTTCACCCGCGTTAATCTCAACCCCGTAGTATTTGACTTTATTGTTGCTGAGTTACTTTTAAGTATAATATCTCAAAGACAGTCATTAATATCAATTAATGTGGATATAGATTAAAAAGTTTATTAAAAGAACCTTCGTAAATAATGCTTTATTAAAGAATATAACCTTAAAAAAGGTTGTAGTGAGTCACTCTCAAAATATGTTTTTTTTATATAATATATTCCATCATACATGATTTTTGATCATTATTACTTTACATATTACTTTTCGCAGCAATTGCAACGTAAGCTCTCATGAACAAAAAGTCTTTATAAAGTCTAAAAATATATACTCTTCGTGGAAGAAATATGAATCAAAACGTCAATATTTTTATCAGCGTTATAAATAATTATTGATTCTTAAAAGGCGAACGTACCTTCAGGGCTAACTGATAAGAAAACAAAGGACTATTTAATTTAGACCTAGATAATGTCCAGCTTTTTATAAAATAAATTATAAGTAATACGTAAATTGAGTCGCAGTATAAACGTAGTAAACAATAGTTAACGTAACGTGCAATTATTTACTACACGCCCGTAGTAATATTTTTCTAATACTCCATCAAAGCCCATTTGCAATACAGTGAGGAAATGCTGCAGCTTTAACAGTCGGTGAAGGACTTAATTTGAAGAGTTTTAGTTTTACAGTTATTTAGGTAGACCTTTTAAGGACTGGGTCTCAGATTTCAGTAACTGTTTCGTTATCATTTGATTTTTGATAGGCAAATAGGCCCTGAGACATGCTGTCGATTTTTTGCCACTAAGACTTGCCGGTTTCCTCACGTTTTCCTTCACACTACGGGCGAGTGTTAAATGTGAATATAGACAGTACGTCAACTGGCCCAGCCGTGTTTGAACCTATAAACTTAGGGATTGTGAGTCGCACGCTGAAGCCATTAGGCCAACACTGCTACACGCCTGGTAGGTAAGATAGACAACGGCTCATTTAAAAAGTATAAATGTATATGTATATTAGGAAGAAAATGCCATGTACGGCTTACCCTAGTAAGAGCTGGTATTCTTTTTATATACAGCTTAGGCCTTTTTCGGATATTATTTGAGTTGCGTGAAAGAGTTAGCAGTCGGCCGAATGCAGTGGGTTTTGTGTTAAAGTCCTATACAAAAAGATTGTATTTGTTATTCTCTGTAGTGTGTACCTACTTGTAACGTTTAAAATCTTATTATTTTTTTGTAATTATAAGTTATAACGTGTAGTTTCCTCATAGAAAAAAACGAAGAAAGAGCCCGTTATTATAATCTAATCTATAAATACGCTGCATCGCACTCGATTGTAATTTTAAATAGTTTCATGCAGTATGCATGCGTACCCGGGTCACGATCAAAGCTATGAACTTGCATTTTTACATTGATTATTATTGTCAATGCTTCTGTCAAGTGATGTCATACAAAAATGAAAGACTCTACGTCGATTTAATACTAATTAAGAATACTAAAAAACAGGAAGTTTTTGAAACAAAATAAGTATTCATTTTGTCGTTTACAACATTCTGTGTATGACATAATTCCAAGTATTTCAGTTGTTTAGGCAAAATTCGTTAATTAAATCTTATTATTACACTTTAATAAACCCTAAACTGTGTTATCATAAACGGACAATTGTCCAATAATTAAAGTGTGTGGTGAACTTTAAAACAAACACGAGGTATTTCCTCCAAGCTATCTGTGGTTTCTAAAAATATGCCATAAGTAAGGGAAATAATAAAAGCGCAGTTCTATCCACGTGCTCCATAATAAAAATAAAGTGGGAGTCTGCAAAACGAGAGGGGTCAATCACCTCCCTAACCTAAGACAAGCACGCACACAAGCACAGTTTGCGTATACACGCACACATAGAAGAACACTCCTACATGGAAGCGGCGCGCGCGCCGAACGAGTTTAGACAAACGGAAGAAATATTATTCTCTTTTTAGGTTTGAGATTTTGCGAAATTTACATTTTATCAGCTTAATGATGTCCTTAGTTATGGCGCATTTTTATTATGATTTAATTGTGACTTTTGAGTTAATAATTATAATTCATAAGTCTTATTTCGAGGGACAGAATTTGTGATTATAAATAATAACTAGAGAGTAATAATTGAAATGTAAGAAAAACAAATTAGAATTACTAGGTAACACACATATCCCTTCCAAAATAGATAAGTATGTCTTTTACTTTTGTAGATTAAATTAATTTTGTTTTCCCTTAAAATAATTCTTAGAGTTGATTGTACTGCAAAAATAACTAACTGATAGTAGCTCTAAAATTATATATGACATCGTATACCAATTAAGAACCATTGTTCTAAGCAAAGCGATTTATAAAAAATATTTAATTAAAGGAAATTATACCGTATAGGTTCTAGCTATAGATTTCACAATCAAGCTATGAAAGAGAAAGGTATATTATCTATAACAAAAATGTGTATTTGCGAAAAATGATATCGTGGAGTCCATTGCTCTCCGTGTAGGTGTGTGCGTATCTTGACCTACGACAACGATGTGAATGTGTGAGTGTTGCGTAACTTACTTTTTTATCTTTACATTTCATTGTTACATGATTGAAATTCTGTATTAGTTTGGGAATTATCAATTGTGGGCTAATGTTTCACTGTGCATTTGCTGGAATACACAAAATAAATCTTATTAAAAAAAAAAGTATACTACACGTATTGGTTGCCATATAATAAGAAATGTGAATTGTTTAAATAATAGTATTATAAAAATGCCTGAGAACATGGTTGAGATGCGCAAACTTGCTCCAATTAGAAGAATATTTAAATATTTATTTTCTTGTAATCTCGGTTGCTTGTAATAGATACTTTTTTATACATTTTGTTCAGGGTAACAATTCATTGACACCGCAGATTTGTTTTCTCGTACTATTTGGTCTTAGACGTTCTTATTACAAAATTTGCCAATTTTATTATTAATCACCCCCTTAATATTGTATTTAGTGTGTATTTTGTGCGTGCTGTATTTTTGTGTTTGTGAGAGGCAAAGTAGACATTTCCACATACAACATTACCGTTGACAGTTTTCGTTTATTTCAGTTAAGTCGAGGATATGTCGAGGTACAGGGCTAATTATGTTGTTAAAAGAAATTGTGTATCAATGGTTACTGACCCGTGCCTTGTGGTACTTAGGTACCTTATATAAAAACCTTACCTCCTTCTTTATCTAGTAAATGCCTTTAATATAAAATAATTAATGATTAAAAACCAAAACCTAACTTATTGTTATAAAAAGAAAATTGTACCTATGTGATTTGCAATTACTTCCATGAAAAGTTATAAGCATTCTGACAGTTCGTACTGTACGTTCCGTTGGATATAGGAACTGGTCATAAAATATGTACAAGGGCTCTTTTGAAAAGCATCTTTATTTCGGTTCGGGCGACTCATTATATTTTTAACACCCGTTTTGCGTAGCCTTGGGGACGTGCAGACAAAAGAAGTTTATTTTTATATGGTACGGGCATGCAGAAATTATTTAGTGAAATTTATAAAATGTAGCAAAGAACCCTTATATATATGTGTATGTGGATCATGAAATAGTATTAAAATAATAAAAAAATGAATTAGTTAAAACATACAATATAATATATTACAAAAATTTGATGTTTTATGACAAAAATACACTAAATGTTTTTCGTAACTGTAGAAATTGCATAAAAACAATGTTTAGAAGTCATCTGTTAAAACACTTCTAAATATGTAGGTACTATGATTATTATCAATAGACTCTATTCCTAAATGTTCCTGAGCGAAGATTGAGTAATCATATCTTTTTGTGAGAGATTTCAAATAATATAATTCATCAGTCGCGTTTAAAAAATATTATTTATAGGAGAGCAATGCAAAAGCCAGCTTTCACCGACGCCATCTGATTCCCAACTTAAATCGATAAAAAGTTAGCTGTGTTCTATTTTCAAATGCATTCCATATTTAACTAAATAGAAAGTGCGGTTTAAAAAATCAAATGTCACGATTTGACATTTACAGTGCGCATTTACGACCTTTTTAGCTTTCTCCCAGCTCCACAGATTAATGATAAAGTATTTAATTAGACAACTGTACTAATGACGCATAAAACTGTGTCATAACATCTGTTTTTGTTAACAAATGTGATTGTTGTATCAATACAAAATCTCCGACTTTATGTAGGATTAACTATATGGGTCAGTAGGTTAGGCGTATTTTATAAAATCTAAGTTTAATATGTGCGATCGGGGCTGAGTAATGCTTGAGACCCATATAGGTGATTTTAATAAAATCTATTTTAAATACATTTTGTTTCGCATGACGCTATAAGGTTAAACAATAAATATAAAATTTACCTGCATCGATATCCTAGAGCGATAGAAACTTGCACATTCGTACAAAATTTGCGCATTTCACTCAAAAACATAGCACAGATTAAAACAATCAAATCACATCCCGGATCACTTGAATTTAGAACGTGGCATAAGATACTTTTTTGTTAGTTGCAACTAAAAACGTCTGTTTACGTCAAATTTAAAAATGGAATACTGCAAAAAATCGTTGTGCACTCAGTCCGTGCCGTAGGCGTTCTGTTTATAAGTACTATAGTGACTTTAGAAGCATGGCATCGTAATGCACTTATGTGTAGGTACTCGCTAAGTTTTTTATTATAGCCGTTTATACCGCGGTGCCTTTAGTTCGAGGCTCGCATGCGACGACCAGAATGAACGCTCTTGATAATTTTGTTACGTAACGAAATGATGTTCGTTTTGTTTTCATGTTAAATTGCAATATGTTTACTCGTTTCGTTTTTGTTTGACTTAAGTTGCGGTTTAGGTAAATTCAATTGTGTCTATGTAATTTAAAGATTTCTTTGATTTATATTCAACTTTTAGTAGAGTCGGTCGTATTTGTATGAGATTTGTTTACCAAAACGTATATTCTTTCTCAACCTTGTCACGGAGAACTCTAGAACATTGATATAGGTAGAGTAAGTATACAGTTTCGTATGTACTTAGATTTTTTTTTTATAATGTATCAAGATATGTTGGTCCTCCTAGGCGATAATACGTGAAAAAGAGACAGACATATCCACCGTTTTTCATCACATGCACCGGTGACGTGGTTTTTTCGCGAATACTTTTTTATAACCAGCCGTATTTGGGCTCACTTGACATTTTTATAAGTCTGCTAGGTGGTCTCCAATATTCAATGAGAAAATAATAAAATAATTTACAGAATGTTTTTATGTAGTAGTATTGAAAGTATAAATAAAGTTAATACAGCGTGAAGGCTCATAATGTTACGTGTTTGGAATTTTACGATTTTTCATAACTGGTTGTTAAAGTTTCTTCATTGGCAAATTGGAAAAACCATAAATAACAAATACACTGTGAGAAATTTTGGCCTAGTGGATTCAGCATCTGAATCTCATCTGAGGTCGTAAGTTCGATCGCCGGCTGTGCTCCAATGGATTTTCTTTCTTTGTGCGCATTTAACATTCGCTCGAACGCTTAAGGAAAACATCGTGAGGAAACTGGCTCGCACTAGACCCAAAAAGTCGACGGCATGTGTCAGGCACAGGAGGCTAATCACCTCCTTTTCTATTAGATTGACATTTGATCAAGAAACAGATACTGAAACTGTTTGTGTGCAACAAAAACGAAATATATTTTTCATTATCTAATTCATTAACTTATAGGTACATACTTAAATTATAAAATTCTCTGTATGTCTCGGTTACTAATATATATTTGACTATGCTACTAATAAATTATTTATTGGGACAAAACGCTGTTTTATTACATCGTCATACACATTATTGCTTACAAAAAACTTTTATTACACTTAACATTACCAACAAGCGTGTAATAATTTGATGACATATTGAAAAGAAAAGTACTAAGTTCTAGGTCTTTAGCTCACTCGTGCGGCAAACGTTTAAATATGGGGGTCCGTCAAATGACTTGTCATTTTAAACTGTGGTTAAACCGCCCTTTGATACCGTATGTTTTACTCAGTTGTCTCTTAATAAAATCATTAGAGTATTAAAGAGTCTAATAGAGCAAAAATTTGTTACACAATTTAAATTGTCAAATCAAAAGTCTCCACTTTTCACCTCCGAATTGTTTTTTATCGTTTGTTACGACTTGTACCCCAAGAAATATTAAGGAGGCGCATGGCATTGGACCCCTTAAAAAAGTGATAAAACTGATGCTATGCATGATGTAAATGATATAGTCTCAGTTCCCAATTACATAATACATTAGGTTAGGTTAAAGTCAAAAATTGGTAGGTTATTACTACTATGATGTTTTAATTAACATCTATGGGGTTAAAGAGAATGCGCCACCACATTATTGTCGAGTACCTACACCATTGTCGAGTGATGAAAAAAAAAATTGGAGCTGTTTTAAGGTGAAGCCGTGATTCGACAAATTTACCAATTATTTAATTTGAATTTCAGTTTTTCATTATATGTTTTGAAACTATTCCTAGTAGTTTATTCCTTATGCCTATCACTTAAGTTTCTTAAGTGAGCAATTCCATTTCTTTAATATTAAAAATTATGTACGTTGCATAGGGGACATAAGAATTTTAGAAAAGCTAACACCACAATGGTTTGGGAACACTAAGTTAGACTTTGGGTGTAGAGTGTAGGTAGACTGTAGATATTCTGTAGTCTATGCCATAAACAGCTGAACTACATTAGGGTTACGTCAATGTTAATATTACGTTTATAAACCTTCACGCAATGAACACAAATTGGCCACCACAGTCAGAATTAAAAAAAAAAACGGGATGAAGTTTATCAAATTGTTTTCTGTGCTCATAAAATTTCATATTTACTTGAGCTGAAAATTCATCTCGGTAAAGTCCAGGAATAAGCCAAGGAACAGAATGGGCTTCGTTAGCATCTTTTAATTTCAGCTAATTTTTATCTTCAAGTTGCGTCTTTTTTCTGAAACGCGCCATTAGCTTGCTTGTAGCGCGCTCCGTGCCACTTGATACTTAATTAACGTAGATATATTTTTAGCAAAATTTATACAAAATAGTACGTTGTAGAAATTTTGACTTTACCGTGGAATCTCACTGACACTCATATATTATTATGTAACTTTATATATATAATTCCACTGTATGTGTGTATGTCACTGAACTCCTCTTAAATCCCTGGACCGATTTGAATGATTTTTTTTGTATGCGTTTGGGTGGAGCCCTGGATGGTTTATAAAATGGATTCACAAATTACCCCGGCAGATGACGCTGCAGTTGGTACTTTACTTTACTTTCATACTTTGTTTAATATCCTGATCGCTTGAAATATCATGCAGGACAACGTCTGTCGGGTCAGGTAGTATAAGTCTATATTTATTTTTTTGTAGTTTTTTTAAATATAATATATAAATTGGTTCAAATAATTGTATGTGTGACATATAGAGTATACTTTTATGTCTATAGTGATGCAAAATTTTATGTTTTAACTTATAAAACTTAAGAATGGGTTATATTATCAACATTAGATGGAAATTTAATAACTTGTATGTATTAATGAATTGTAAATTTAATAGTTTTTTTTAAATATTAATTAATTTAAATACTTAACGACAAAATTAGTGTGAGAGTGTCTTTTAGACGTAAACCTAGAGTATAACTGTATGTCTAAGGTGATGCTAAATTTTTATTGTTTTAATTAATAACATACAATAGTATATTGCAATCAAAACATCAAAAACGCAAACGCTAAAAGTATCACTTCGTCGGGTCGAGGTATGTTGAATGAATCTAATTTTTCCTGTTTTTCTCTTATTCCGAGGGGCGCTCCGACATTTTGTAGTGTTTGTGATCATTTTAACCTTAAACGTTTTCTGTCATGTTCCCGCTTTTTAAATTGCTCCCTTTTTTACTCCCACTTAGTATTCATTAGCTAGTCATATTGTTAGAACGCTTTTTCTATATTATTTTTTCATTTCTTTGTATATTACCTTTTAACACATTCATAGGGAAGTGCCATATATGAGCTACATTTGAAGCGTTGTGTGAAAGCGAATTTGTTTAAATGAACTAGATTTTGAATTTCTAAAAATATTAAATGATATTTTAGTTATACTTCCAATAATCTTAAAGCTTTAAAACACAAACTTAAAAGCTTAAAAACACAAACTTAAGTTATATTTTATGTTATTATAAAGTAACAACAGCATTCGACATAACCATCTCATTAAAAACCACATTTTTTTCACGAGGAAGGGTTTTTTGTCATAACTCATTCCTCGGAAATGTTTTTTGGCGAAACTTGAAAATTTATTAAGCAATTAGCGGTGAGCTTCTCACGGAGGACATTAGAAAACTTTCTTATTGCACATAAAAACTGCTTTTTTTGGACACCTGCTCGCTACTGAATATTTTAAGTTACAGACAAGTACCTCATTTAATAATTCCTAAACGAAAACAAAAGAATGGCGACATAATATACACTAAGCAATTTCATTATATCTTGATATCTTGTAACAGATAAATTATATTTGTGTCTGTAATCTATGTGTTTTTAAAAAGTAACAATAATTGCATTATTATAACAAGCTGAATACAAAAAAGAAAAAATATATTTAAAAAAAGAACGAATAAAAAGGGGAAAGAGAAAAATGTGCAAAACGTTAAAAATTAGATTCTAAAATGAGTTTTGACTGTTACATCTTGTCGAGATGGTAATTATGAAGAGTGACCGGGGTAAAACTGTCCAGGAGAATGGTTAAAAAAGCTTAATGACGCTTTTAAACTTAATAGCTTTTATGCAGAGTTGATAGGGTTTTTTAGTATCGTTGATTTTTAAGGTAGAGTAGAACATTTTAATAACGATATCAAAAACGCTTAAAGAAAAACTACCATTATTTGACCTGTAACATTAACTACCGATTAAAAATTAAATAAAAATAAGTCAATGGCGCTACAAACTTTTTAGGTCTGAGCCTCAGATTTCTATTGTGATCTGATTCATGATAGTTTGTTAATCTAATAGGCATGTAGGTGATCAGCTGATCAGCCTTCTGTGCCAGACGCACTCCCTCTTTTTGGGTCCTAAGGCAAGCCGGTTTCCTTACGATGTTTTCCTTCACCGTTTGAACTTATGTTAAATGCGTACATAGAAAGAAAGTCCATTGGTGCACAGCCGGGAATATAACCTACGACCTCAGGGATGAGAGTCGCATACTGAGGCCAACACTACTCATAGTTCCTAATTAGTATTTTTCAAATGCATATTTAATTAATTCCTAATTAAACAAGTTAAGCGTTATGGTTACTTATATTTGGAAACTAGTTGTAAGTTTACTGACTGATTAATATTGATAGAATATATGGAGAGTTTTTATCACGTTTTTAAAGATTACATAATAATATATACATTTTTAGCAATCTCTGTGTAAGTTTCTTAGTAAATATACCTTAACGACGCATGCAGTGATTCACTCAAAGGAAAAACAAAAACAAAATGAAAACAACTGTCCTTGAATGTCAAAAGTGTCTCAATATCGGAACAAAACAATCGAAATTTGAATTTTAAATACGCGGGCATTTTGAGATTTTTTTCTTTTGAGAAAGATAATAAATCTTTTCGCAATAACTATAAATTCATTGGGGATCGACATGCAAATGCGAGTTTTTTTCGACAACACGTATCAAGTGCTTTAGAACAAAAACTATAGAGAAGTTAAAGATTATTATTATTGATTTTTTAAAATACAATATTGTTTTAACGCAAGTAAAATAATAAGAGTAATTAAAGAGAGATGGATAGGAAATCACTGTAGAAAATTTAAAAGTATTATAAATCTTGATTAAAATTGGTCGCATACGCATACGTTGTACGGTACAGTATTTTTCGTACGTCAACTTTACTCTTCACACTCTTCTGTACATTTACCGAAATTATTAATTATTTAAACTCAGGACTCCGAGTCAACGATTTAAATCTTAATATATAATAAACTACGGTCTCTATACAATAATTTTTAATTATACACTGATTTTAGTATAGGTATGTTTGATATGTTCACACACTCAATATACTAAATCAATTGACTTGGGGTCATATTGATCATTGACACGTTTGTGTTTATTGAATTTGTTTGAGCGAACGACTGAATGTGTAATTTATGTAACATTTTAAAGTTTTAAAATGACTTTTATGTGTTAACGATTCTTTTTTGTTTTAATTAATATATAATTGTGCTTACACAATAAAATCATTATTTCTTTCGGTTGAAGTTATTAATATTAAAGATCAATAATGTTTCGATTATCTGTTAATTTAATTAAAAAAATAGCTGAGAGGTAAGTCGACATCACAGGAGACTGAAGAGCTGGCAGCTACCTCGGACAAAGAATTAGTCTAGCTATTCAAAGGGGGAACGCTGCTAGTATCTTCTGAACCTGGCCTAAAGGGGCTCCGTTTAATAATATATTTTAGTTACTATATTATTGTTTTTAAGGTTTTTAGTTTTAGATTCAAAGAGGCTAAAATTTGTTTTTTTTTGAGTTTATTATTGTGTTAATTGTAAATAAATTTAAGAATTTCTTGTAATTAAAGTTAGGATACAATTCAAAAAGAATTCAATTGACGTTCCCAATTATTATTTTTATATACATATTGGTCTTAGTATATAAGCTGTAAAGTTCGACGTCCTGGTGGACAGGAAAACTGTCTAGTTAAGTTACCACCACACTATTGTAAACTTTGTTTTTCTGATTATGTTTCCAATATATTAAAAAAATGCGTAAAGACGACTCCGCACCATTATTTCCGCGGCGTAAATACAAAAGTATCAAGTACTCGGTATGGTTCAGTTTTTATTTTGCCCAGTTCCGCTCAACGTCCGACTTTAACGTTTTTTCATGCACCTGTGCCGTTTCTTGTACAATGTAATAAATGTAAATGGCGCTTTGTTGCTTATAAATGGTGTAATAAAACATGTATATTTACTTATTTAGATAACATCGTTAGGGGTAGAAAATCTTTTTTGAAACCATTCTATATTCAAATATATAAGAACTTGGTATTTAACTTTTAGTATTTCAATTGTTTATTTCGTGACCATTGACAATTGTTACGAGACGCAAAATTTATATATTCCTTAGTAATGTTCTTACTTTTGATTGGCTTATGTTTAACTTACCACCAGGTATAGTAACATATAACAGACAAAAATAGTAAATGATTACCAAAATTAAACCCGCATTTTAATGTAAAATTACAACCTAAGTTTTAACATCTCGCTATCCTATTTAAGCAAAATGACTCCAAATAAATCATTGTTAACCCAAAAGTAGTAAATGATCGCCAAAATTAAAACAGAATAATTTATTAATTTGATTCCCGAAAACGACCGGTATTAATGGTTATCATACCATTCATATGTGGATATATATATAAATCTTTGTGTGTTTGTTCTTAATTCTAAAATTGATACCTAAGCTGGCCCGATTTCATGAAATTTTTAGTTGATTCTAAAACGGTTTACTATTTCGTTTTTTGTTGTTTTTAATAAATAAAATTGGATCAATAGAAAACCTATTGACAGCGAACATAATAATCTATTACTTGTAGATTTAAGTCCATATTATAGATATAAATTTCTTAGTCAATTTTAAAATGCATTTGATAAGGAACTACAGTAGGTATCTATCTTATTATAATGTTACAGTGTGAATTACCTACCAAATAATTACTAAATAATTCATGTACCCGTGCCGGATATGATTGCGAAAATCCGTAAAATTTCAATGTACACTTTGACAATACAATAACTCAAAAAATACAATGCAGATGTACCACTTCCTTACCACCTTGTACGCATCTGCGAAAAATAGCGCGAATCTCGATCGGAATAAATTGTTATCGCCGCGGGCGCATTCGTGCTATGTACAGGTTAAATTAATACAATAGACCATAGATTTTTGTATCCGCTGCTAGGTCTTATCGGACTTCCTATATTGCGTTTAAAGGGTAATTGTTTGATAGAATTTAAAAAAAGAATATTGGTTAAACCAATACCCCACATGTGTTTTGGTAGCTTTGTTAAAATTTACAAATTGTTTAAATCAACATAGCTACCGCTACAACGTTGGTGTGTTACCAGAATTAATAATTTATTTAAATATCCATAAAATATTTTAAAATGTGTTCTTTTAATTAAATAATAAAATATAAAGACATTCCAACTCCAAAAAATCATTCATATGTCTTTCACGTTTTAATTTAGAATTATAATGACAACGAAACTTTAAAAATCAAGTTAAAATGAAATTCCATTAAAAAAAATCATGATCTCTATTTGAATTTAGAACTTTAAACTCTGACAATAAATTGCGCCAATAAAACCTCTTTCTATTTTGTTTTTATAAAAGAGGTTGCATTAATTCTGGTAACAAACCAAATGTCATTGGAAGATAACGATACGCATTGAAACAGGTGCCAACTCACTCGTTGCAGGGTAGACCAGCATTCTTCCAGGGTTCGCTCGCTGATTGCCTGACCCGATCTCGCTTGTTGCTGTTGAACGAGACACATATTAATTTTATTAATTACTAAATAAATAAATAATAGCGGTAATTGTTAAGCGACGGAAGATTACAACCACACAATTTCAATATTATTATGTAAAAACATTAAATTTAATATAAGAACTTGTTCTTATGTTAAATGTTGAAATTAGTGAAAAGCAAACCCAAGCAGTGTTAGAACTGTATTATGGTGAAAAAAGAAATTAATTGAAGCGAAACAAAGTTAATTTTTAGAAAACGAATACACTGCCAATAACATTATGGGAACTCATTTGATTTTATTGCATTTGTTCTGACGATTAACGGAGTTGCTAGCTATGTTAAAACTATAAAAAACCATGCCACGTTAACGCTTGCAAACAATTTTATAGGCTGGCAACACTTTTCATTTTTGTACTAAAATATTTTTTCATACATTGTCATGATCCGTTTAATTACCATACAATAATTCGTTCTATATTTGAAACCATAATTATTGCTTTGTAATTAATTTGCAGTCAAGTACTAAGTACTATCAAATGAGTCACCACATGAATAAAGACAGAAAAATAATTACATCAATATTCAGGCTATTCAGGAAATTTACCAATGCGAAGGGCAACATTGAGTTTCGATCGCCGATCGGGGCTTCCCCTGTTGGCGACTGCTGAGGCTGCGTGTAACAAAACCGTTGTTATTAGAAATTATTGTAAAAATCGGCAACTACGTCTATGGATTTTATATGATATAAATATTGGTTTGAATATGAATGATATTAGCTAAATACTTTAAAAGTCATAGAAAATGGTAATTTTCTTATTTTATTAATATCTGTTTCTGTCTGACCCAAGTAAAATCAGTTTAGTGCGTGCGTGATACACCATCAAAAATTTTTTAATAATATAATATTATATATTAAATATCCTATATATACCTATATATAGATAATAAATATCCTTTATATATCTTCGTAAAATTATTGAGTGTATATTCGATGTATCAATTCATAATATACTCTAAAGATAAGTTTAACACTATTACTGGCATCTAAGAAGCAAAGGTCTCTGACTAGAAAACGTTAGAGAATTGTCTAAGTACTATTCTATTAAAAGAACTCCAAACAAACCAAACATGCATTCAAATCAAATTCAAAATAACAAGCTAAACTAACACCCAAGAATGAATTAAAAAAAAACGAACTTAAAATAATAGAAAAATCCTAGAAACAAGCCAGTTGAAATGTATTAAAAGTGCGCCTTCTAAATTTAAATTAAATAAACAGATCACAAGCCATAGACAAACCCAGCAGACCATAGAGAAATAGTATTTACATCGACATTATTGAGTGAGGACAGTAAATTTACCAGCGCAAACGGCACAAGAGATCGTTCGCTCATCGTTGAATCTGCCGATGGTGACTGTTGTTGCTGTTCCGTTTCAATGTATGATGAAGAGGCATGAAAGAAAGAGATACAAGATTAGATTTTTATCAGGCTTTAGTTATGCAAATGATTTTACACAAGTAGACCTAAAATAAATGAATCTATTTCCCTGGTTTGCGACCAAGAACGCATGTTCTTTGAAAACGTGTCTTTTACTTATATATAAATTAGCCATTTGCATATTTTATTTTTATTACTTTGTTAAGAGAAATATTCAATTTAACTATCGAGCTAAATGAAATGAAATCCCGCTTAAAATAATAAAAAACGAACTGAATGTTTTGAGAGGAAACTCTTGAAGCGACATCTGAAGTTTTAATAAATCAAATTTTAATTAACCGTTCGGTGAAAAAAACCAACCACAAAAGCGCAACTCCGCGTCGAACCGTTAAATTTGTTAGAAAAAATCGATGAATACGAAATTTGAACTGGATATAACCGGTTCTTATTCAAACAAAATTTTTAAAGACAAAAAAATGGAACGAGCAGATTTGCTGTAACAAATAACTGTCAACACCCCTTCCGTGAAACAATGCGCGTTGTAGAAATTAAAAAAAATAAAATCACAATAAGTCCCTAATCCGCGGTGCCGTGGGAAACAGACAAATGCAAGGTGAGCGAATCCGAAACTAATTTAAAAAGTAATATTCTTTTGTCTTCAATTCGAATTTTAAGTTTAATCTTGCATTACTTTTAATTTTAAAAGTTTACGTAAATCTAATATTTTAGATTTTTTAATATTGCAAATTAACTTTAAAGAAAACTATTAACTAACGGTGAATGGCTTTTATACAAAACAGATATAAAAAATTTAGCCGGTTTATAAACAAATAATTTAAATCAAACCCGAAACAAAATCTTACCGATAAAGCATTATATTAATTTACGCATGATTTTCATAAAATTGTGTCAAAAGTTAAAGCATTTCATAAATTATTGATAACGTAATAATACGTGTAAAACCATGCCATATGTCCAAAACAAACATTTGTTTAAAACCGAAAAACGTTGACATGTTGATCACATACTAATACAGAAATAATAGAATTATCACTGATTATCGTAATTTACATATCCTTTGTAAGTACCGGATACGACATAAGGACAAAAACGATTTAATAATAAGTTTGACGCCCGGCCCTTAACCCTTTAACAAAAGTTTTACAATATGTTGTGCTTCTTGTCTTTTTTTAAGGAAGCAAGGATCTTTTTAAGACCACGTAAGGTCAGTCTATCGATATAACTTGGGGATGGTAGACGTTCGAAATTTAAATTCTTCTAAGGTTGTTTTACTACTTTGAGATTTGATTTTGGAAAATATTTCTAATCGGTTTTTCACTTTTGTTTTTATGGTTAAGGTAAATGTTTGATTTCTTTATAATTTATTTATAGATTGAATTTAAAGTCTCTTTTGTTTGTATATTATTTTGTTTAAATGCTTTAGAAATTTACATTCTACTTATACCTACGCTATTGTTTTATGTGCAAAAGAAATAATTAAAATATTTAAATTAATTAAGTTACTGCGACAAAATTATCATATTTTTTTTATTTGGCGCTTTGAATAAACTTGACCTTGTGGCTTTAGATGAAGTATTTACAGGAAAAACGACCTACACAAATCCTACCAAAAAATAAAAAACTCACCTGTATTTCACTGACAAGTTTTTCCGTCATAATCTTGTGGTCAGGAGTAGGTGGTGGTTGCGGAGTTGGAGGTGCTGGTCCTGGCTGTTCCTCCTGAGCTGGAGAGCTCGGTCTACTCCTGTTCCAATAGTCCTGCATTTTGAACCTTTGGGCTTCACTTTGAATTGCGGGTATGTGTAGAGACAGTGGGGCCGCTCGTAGGTCTAAGGCACTACCCCCCGGGGAGGCCTCGTTACCTTCAGCGGCAGTCATCTTAAACGAGTTTTGGAGCCAACTTGTTACGAAGTTGTCTTCCTCCTTGGGCGCCTCCAGGAGGCGAGGGAACGGCGGCTCGGCGCTCGTCTCGAAGGCGCCTTCGCCGCCGACACTCTCCCCTTCCTCAGCAATTTTTGGAATTTTGGCCTCCCTCGGTGAGTCCTCTACCTCCTTCCGGTACTCATGGAGGTCCCTGTACCTCTCCTGGAGCGCTAGGGATATGTTCTCATTGAAGTACTTCAACATTAATTCCGGTTTCCGTCACAGAATCTGCGGAAGATAAAAGCGTGTGAGTCGCGGAATTTTTTCGCGAAAAGCGGAAGACCACTTCGAGGCGCGGGCGGGCACCGACTAACTTCTTGGTGGAAAACTTGGGATCGCGGCGGCTTCTTGCGGGGCGGGGGACGCGCGCGCCTCGGGAAGACGCCGCTCCAACTAACAAGATGCGCCGCCCCCGCCTTAGACGAACTGAAGAACATCCCCTCCGTCGTCGGGCGCCTGCGCCCAGAGTTTTTTCCGCGGAAAAATGCGTCCGGTCAAGGAAAAGACGCCGCGCGGAGCAACGGACACCCCCGGTCGGACCTCGGCCGAAATAAGAACTATCTAAAGGGCGCGAGTGTAACCCTCTCGCTCACACGACCCCTGCTTCGCACCCTTGTGTTAGAGTGGGACGGAAGACGTATTTTTTCTAAGCCGCTATTAGTAGGGAGGATATAGAAAAGAATGCCTTTCTTTGTGATTTTTTTCTTGCTCTCTCTCGCTCGCACTCGTGGCAATTGAATGGGGTGTTAGCGCGTATTTTTAAGGATTTCTTTTCGTTCCGCCTCTTGGGCTTTTTAATTTTTTCACGTACAGGCGGGGCTTAGATTATGGGGTTTTAGCCAACGAACTTTTTAAGCGTTTTGTTCATTTTTTACCTAGCTACGGGAAAAATGTATTACACCCACTGACCGATAAAGTACCTACATATTCAATTATTTATTTAGTTCTTGTCTTGGAATTATAATATAACATCTTATTCTTAGTAGATAAACAGTCGGAAAAAATAAATAGAGAAAAACATCATCAATACACTAACACAGCAAAGAGAGACAGTGATCTTAACACAAGTCAAAGGTTCTTATCGAAGAGCTGTTGTGTATCTTCAAACCATTTTCTCTTACATTTGATTTTCTGCGTAGCTACCCCCCACTAGATGGCGTAGGGCGCTACGACATATCTACGAGAATACTTAAACTGGTTTTATTCTAATCAAAATTGAATTTGGAACAAATTATTTGTTTTAACGTAATATAATGTTCTCGTAAATATAATGAAATACGAAATTATTATTTAACTTATAACAAGGACACATTTAAAAGTATTTCTAAGATATTGACTATAACAAAGCGTTTATCTTAGATACCAAGCCCACTTTGCATAAAAATGCATTATAACCTGCAATTATAGGATTATTCACGATATTGTGTCATTCATTTTTAAATGAATCATATTTATATTGTTCTCAAAGGTGAATAATTTTTTTCTTCCATGAATTCATAATAGAGCTATTTGCAACCTACATTATAAGTTTTAATAAATTGATATAGAAGGAGGCTATTTTAAATGAGAAATGAGTTTCGACCTGATTACCAATTTTTTTCTATATCTTTGTTTGTTTTGTTTGCAATGTATAGACTGATATTGATGAAGAGATTAACTTTAATGATTGCAAGTCATTACATAAACAATGATAGTTAGGTGGGGCGGTGGGTGTACACAGTTTTTATGTCACGGTACATGGGTTCGATCAAGGCGGTGCTTACAATGCAAAGTACTTTATCGTAATCGCGCTAATTAGATGTTTACGTAAGTATACATTGTAGGTGGCGGTGTGTAGAATTTAATTAAATATTTAGTATATTATTTTATTATTTACAAATTAGGCTAACAAAATATTTATTATAAAAGTAATCATAATTTAGTAGTAATAATTATAATAGTGGAGTGGTGCAACAACCATATTTAGGTCTTGTCCTCGGATTGCCTTTACTTTCATAAATAGAAATTTCTATTAAATATGTTTAAATTCACTCAATCATTCAATCACAGCTATTCCAAATAATACGAATAGTGAACATTTAGGCTAAATTAAATACTAATGAATGTGGGTTGCTATCTAAGTTGTCACTGACATAACAACCTAGGTTGTTGCAGTAGTATGGGTCGTAAGACAAATGTGATCAGTTCCTTATACATTTGTAGCAACCCTGGGTTGTTGGTGAAGTCGAAAGAAGATAGTGAAGATGGTTCGTTCTGTGATTGCAACCCCTAAAAACGTAAAAGGCACGTCCATGCAATATGACTTTCAAGAGAACGAGGTTATGTTTTTACGTATATTTCTACTTTTTTAGCAAATATCAATTTTTATGATTTTGTGATAATTTATAAAAATTTTATAAAACCGTATTATTGCAAATCTTCAATTATTATATATGATAATTATGACTTCATTATAAAAATATTTAAATGTGCAATGGACAACATATTGCTTGACTTAATCATGAAATATGTGCGTAAATGTGTTTAATTAAAGGCACATAATGTCGATTAAAGTAAAAGAAATTTATGAAACAATCGCAAAAGTGCTCTTAGTGGCTTCGGGAGGGAACAGATTCAAATAAAGAGGTTATGGAAAATATAACAAAATTAGGCGTTAGAACCGTTTAGGTCTAGGCCTCAGATTTTTGTCACACCATCGTCTTATTGGGTCTAACGCAAGCCGGTTTCCTTACTATGTGTTTGTTTACCGTAAGCAAGTATTAAATGCGTACGTAGAAAGAAAGTCCATTGGTGCAGAGCTAAGGATCAAACAATTACCTTAGAGATGAGACTTAGATTGAAACTACAAATCCAACACTGCTCTATGGTACACATAGAAAAGCCCAAAAAGAGTATTATATGTTACTTTATTAATTATTATGTTTAGCAATGTTCACGGCAAAGTTATTTTTCAACCAAAGATTTAGAAAATTTACTATATTTAAGCAAATAGTTTACATAAAAGGGATTCATAATAAGCGTTATGCTAGATCAACTATTTTGGGTTTTTATTGTGCGTATGCGCATGCCGTGAAACAGACAGCTGGCGATCTGTCCATTGTTACAACTTACGTAATATCCTGCATACTTTTAACTGGACTTTAGATATTCATAATCATATAGCCAAATGGTCTAATTGTATTTTGGTAGATATTTTATAAAATAAAATGTATATTCTGTGTATTCTTGATTAAAAGTAATATAATTTGAATGTGTTTATTTTGATTAATTTCCCTTCTTTAAGGGTAAATTTCCGGAAATTGCTCTCATATTAGATGACTTCATAAAACTACTAAATTGTATGATTTCACTGCATTTCCAGTGTTATATAGTTGGGTATATAAATAATGATCATACATAAAAATCAACTTTTGTATCGCCAATACAACGCCAGTTCATCAATGCAATAAAAATCGTTTTCTAACTTGTCATCAGAAAATCTCTGACGTGGATAAGATCTATATAAACTATCATGTTACCTGGTATAAAACCAAAAATAAAACAACGTAACAAATGCTATCGTAATCTGTTCCGCCACTTGAAAAGATCAAATTGACCCTTTTTATGCAAATTATCTATGTTATTTTTTGTCTTTAACCGGTTTGTATTCTATGACTATTGTCTATGGGAATTTTGATTTTAAGATAGAGGGTTGATGTCAAGGATTTTTTGCTAGATCCATCGTGAGAATGTTGTTGCAATACTTTTGCTGTTGAGTGAGTTATTGTTAAATATTACACTGCCTTACTTACACTGAGTTCTGAGTTATCTAATAAAAATTGATTTAATAATAATTAAATTAGGAAATCAGTTCAATTGCACCGTTATTAATTTAGTATTCATCTCTTTTCATCACATCGTAAATACAATTTGATAGAAAGAGTACATATATAACTAACTAATTAACTATATTAGTTATAAAATTTTTATTGATTTTGATTTTTATAAGTTCAGAAGATCCCATAATTCTCGCTAAGTTTCTAAAGCTATTCATTCATAATTTTCCTATATACATGCGAATATAATAATAAATGCATTGCTTTTATGTAGGTTAAAATATTGGAATACATCAGATGAAAATATACTCTAATCCCGTGTTGTCCAACGTGGGGCGCACGCCCCACTTGGGGGGCAATTTTATAGTCAAGGGGGGCTAATTGAAAATTTTTAATTTTTTAAAATAATTATTTGTAATTGACAGTTTTTCATTATATGTTTTAAAATCTACTTACTGTGTTTCGTTAACAATTTCCAAGTAATTTCTACCTTAAACCTATAATTTAAGTTTCTTATGTAAGCAATTCGATTTTAGATATTAAAATATATGTATGTTACATAAAACGTTAAATTATCCCAAACTTGAATCAATTCCGAAAACTATGTACCTACAGGAAATTATAAACCGTTCAAAAAGTTCCTAACAAATATTTAAAAATATAGACAAATTTCCTTTAACTTTGCGTGAAAGGGGTTAGATAAAGAAGGCAATCCAAAAGTTATAAGCATTTGTAGCAAGGGACGTAATGACGGCGCGCACGCACTGCGACCTATTTTTAACAATTTTTCGATTACTAGTTCATTGAAACTATGGAAGCGGTATTTTAAAGTATAGTTTTCAGTATTTATTGATTACTTTTGCCTCGACTGTAACGATTTGCTGTAATAAAAATATAGTTGGGTATGATTTAAATAATACTATATTATCAAATATGACTGACTGGGTTTATGACTGGCAAGAAATTATAATATATTTGTGTGTTATTTGTTTATGTATTGTTATTGTTTATTTGTATATGTTTATATTTTTATCTTGTTTTCTTTCTTGTGTTGTGTTCTATTTCTTGCCTGCTAAAAAAATAAGTGTAACATTTGGTTCTCACGTTTAACAGTCCTTAAAAAAGAATGTTTTTTGGAAATTTTAAATAAAACTAACTATCTATTTACATATTATCCATTTTAAACAATTAGGAATCATAATTATATTAAACAATTAAGGCAAAATAAAAATAAATTTCGTCTAAGTCTATCTCCATGTTATAGGAGCCAGTATTGAAAATTATTGATGATGCTATTCCGTGACTGACAAACGGAACTACCGATCAATACAGACTATAATGACAATTGACTTCTTTTTAATTTTTAAATTTGGAACGCGATTTATACTTTTATCTTCTATAATTATGTAGGTATATCATATAAATAAATAGTCTGAAAAAATTGTTTTCATTTCATGTTTGAACTACTACTCACGTATTTTGTGGTGCGATTTGACCACATATCAATAATATTAACCAACGGCCAATTTGTGGTCTTGAATAAAAAGTAAAATATAGACCTAAGGAATGTTCTTAAAAAACAACTATAAATGCACCGTTTATTTAATTACGGTTATTAACTTAAACATTCGTTATTCAAAAATCCACACTTAATAGAAAGAACAAAAAACGTCCCCTCTAAACCAACCGTTAAACAGTAGCACATTAAACAAAACCGCCAAAAAAAAGTACAAAAAAGTTCTAAACACCGCGTGTCAAACGTCAGAGTTCTAAAAAACATGTTAATCTTGACACATTCTAAAAAGCATCACAAAAAACCGCCCCTTTGCTTATCCACCAATAAAAAAAATAAAAAAAAAGTTGACCCGTTCGATGGTTCATAAAAAGAGCTAATTGGCGCGTGGATAGAAGCCGTGGGGTGAGTTTTTTGTGACAATTAGAAAGGCGGTAACACGTTCATCCAACAATTTGTAGATTACTGTTAGCACTATAATTTACATGGGTCGGTAATTTATGTTTGTTTAATATTGAATGGTTTTTATGACCTTTTTAAAACCTTTATAAAATTCAAGCTGTAGATGTTTCGGTTATAAATAAAATTAACTATTTGATATATGCTACTTGGATATTTTTTGCCCTTCATTCCTCTAGTTAATATTAAAACATAATTAGTTACTAATTATTACAACCTATTTTCATCAATTATTCATATTATGAATTAAAAATCAAATAAGAATTTGGTAGCTACGAAGCATAAAACTTAATAAAACTGCGCAATTCACTTATCACTTTCTAAAGATAACAAACACAATATATTAAAAAACATACCTCGTATAATACACCTTTGAACACCACATTAAATTCACCACTATATAATAATTCTCAAATAAAACAATTATGTAACAATGGAAAATTTTTACCTCTTCTTAGAACAACCACCTCGCGCGGACGCTTAATAAAATTTCCACTTAAAGCAGTACTCATTATCTTTTTTCTAACGAAAAAACACATTTTATCCAATCACCGCCTTATGATTTTTACGTGCGTTAGAAAATTACACTTTAATTTAATTATAATAAAACATAATTTTATTAGCACTTATTTTCGTGTTAAGACTTTAATACTCTGCTGTGCACTTCTTGGTCTACTTTATTGGTTAGGGATGGGAAGCTTACTAACGTTTAGTCGACGTTGGGCACCATCGAGTATTTTAGTATCAATTTCAATAGTTGTCGAAGCAAGTCATATGTTCATGACAAAAAATATAACAATAAATTCAATTAATTTGTTGTTATATTTTAATAGTAAAGGCAAAAGTATATTGAAATACAGATTTTTGTTAGTGTATCTCCATAATGCATCGCCTAATTAGTAAACCAAAAATCACTATAACTTCACTGTTTTAACTCAGTACAAATCTCTCTTAGCAGTACAGCGTAAACACAATTTGACATAGAGAATGAGTTTTCATAAAAGGAATCCAAAAATACTGTTTTATTTTATGTGGTGTTTTTGTGTCGTTAACAGCCCCATATTTGAGGATAATAGAGTGCTTTTTGTTACCAAAAATAACTTCCCTTTTGTACGTAAGCATACAAAAATAAACTGTGACATACAATCAATAATGATTATTATTTAATCGGTTAATAAAATATTGTTTCGAAGTTGAATGCTTCAAGTAGACTCAATAATCGGTTTAAGTCCACAGACTACGAAGAAGAGGACATCACTACTTATGCATGTGTGCGTTATCAGTGCCTCTACGTAAGTAGATAAAATTTTGAAAAATCCTCAACTTTTCCGCGATAACCCCGCCCGGAGCTGGGGAAAAAAGCTTTGTGATCTATCTATAGTCACATTAAAAATTCATAACAATTTTTTCTGATTGGATTTTTGGAGATCGCCTTCTAGTTAGACTTGGTAACTGTTGTCTGCTTATAATAAATATGTTTTAGGTACTTCTTTATTATGAAAAAATGAAAGGTGGATATTTTTTTTTATTGTTACTTACAATGATGTAAGAATGATTTCGTGGGTAATCAAGTTTAGGGAAATGGTAAATGAAAAATGTGTATTTGTCGTAAGTTGAAGCCTTAAATAGCAACCCACATAATAAGGCGAACTTTATGATATCATAGTGAATAAAAAAAATTAGTACCTAAAAAAACAAACGGTTCTATTTGTACCAGATGTTTCCGTATCTGTCTGACAAATATTTTTGCAAGTTCAAAACTCCATGTAGAAAATGATAGTACTGACAAGTTCCTTGTGACGTTAGAATTTCTGACATCAACTTTGCTGGGACTATAGATGGAGCTATCTTATAAATAAACAGTATGACCGAGAAGTATTTATTATTTGCAGTTCTTATCAACGCTCTACGTGCAATAGAGTTCTTTGTGAGAGTCTAGATAAAGCTGTCTATTATATGCGCTAGGTTTTATATTGCACTTATATGTATTGTGCAACTACTTGCTTAGGTATGTACTATATTTTATTTCTACTTTTAAAATTGTTTATTTAAATGATGCTGTCAGTATGACATATTCAAGCACATTTGAACTAATTGTTCTTTGAAAATTTATATAAATGTTGACTTCTAGCAGAATTAGTTAATAGTGGGTATTATAATGAGTGGAAACCTCATAAGATATTCTCGAATTGAAATTGCCCGATGATCTTTCAACAAAGTGATGATAGTTTGGTGTTGTCGTCACTTGACCATTAGACTCCGAGTCCGAGTTCTCCTTTCTTACATATGGCCAATTGTTCTGTACGGCTGTGAAGCTTGGACAATTAAAGAGGATAGCCGCCGGCGCTTAGAAGGATTTGAGATATGGAGCGATCGTCACATGCTTCGATTAGGTTCTTTATTGAGTTGGTATGTCGAGAAAATTTACGTAGAACATTAAACCACGAAAAGTTGTGTACCTACCTACTACTACCACCTCCTTCAATTAATTATAATGGGTTAAATTCCGGGTAAACGGCGTTAAAACGTTAGGGAGTGGATGGGTATTGCAACTGCCGAAGAGTTGCTGTATCTAGCACAGGACCACACCCTTAAAGGGGCAGTCGGCCAACCTCCAGTAATGGAGAGGCACTAAAGAAGAAAAAGAAGATTATAATGAGTGAGATATTTTGGCCAACGGCAAGTTATTTTTGCAAATACAGTTGCAATAAAGGTTGGTATTATAAATCAATTAATGAAGGTATTTTTCCATTGAATGCCATAAGATTTATTATGCGCGGGCGCTGCGAAGGTAGTCTTCTAGTCAAGATCTTATATTATTAAACTATTTGTGATTGCAAGATGTAAAAATACATCTAGCTACATCTACAAAAAGTTTACATTGATTTCAATTGTTTTAAACCTGAATTTTTTAATTTATAAAATAGCCTTTTAATATTTTATAACAATTTTTTTTTACTCGTTTCATATTTTCTAAAATATTTGTCTTCAGCTTAAACGTAGTTAACCCGGCCATTAATTAAAAACAAAACATAAACTTTTTTCAGAACACTGTCTGTATTTTAAACCCTGGGCATTAGAAAATGGAGCTGATAGCGCAGAAAAATAAATCAGGGCCCACGCACGCGACCTAGCACAAGAAAGGGACAAAAAAGCTAGCAAGAAAAACGCTCGCGAGTCTAGGGCTGTCTGTGGTATGGTCTTAGATTTTTATAATTAAATGAACATACTGTAATAGGAGGAAGCTTCTAGTTACTGTCTTTAATCAGATTGAATTAATAAGAGATGTAGTTTTTCTATAGAAAAGACAAGTGTGAAAAATCTGTTTTTCATATAAACCTATAAATTAAGGTCAAACATTCCACCATTATGGGTAAATATATTGATATTTAGCTCTAAGTAAAAGGAATTTTAAGGTACAGATAATAAGAACATAGGAGCTATATGTTTCATAATCAGATAAACAATAGCTTAAAAGAGCCCTTGCAATTCAAAACTAAACACTAGAGAATGCCGGATTAATTAAACAATAACTTCGCCAGCCCTAAGCAAGGCGAACGACCTGCGAAAAATAAAACGAAAACATGCGCTCGCGCACATGTGAGCTAAAATTTTTTTCTTCCCATCCCTTTCGCGTACCGAAAAAGGGCTCGGTGCCTATGTGCGAAAGAGACAGATGAAAAGAAAGTCTAGTTCAGTTACCTTTGTTAGTGTGCTGTGAAAATTTTCTTCCTGTTTTGACTTTGCATTTCCATTTTTGTTACACCATTACCCTGCTAAAATAACTTGCGTGCGCTCTAATCATTTTAGTTTGTCAGCTAAATCGATTTTATAATGTACATTAGGAACCGTGGCTCTGTTAATCACATATTATTCAATGCTATTCCACAGAAGTGAGCAAAACATCTTTAGAGATAGATACAAATACCGAAATCGCTGATAGGAATGTAACTAATGTTACCCTGTATTACGAATGCTACCCTGTATTGTAAATCTTAATTGTATTTTATTGTATTGTTTATTGTTTTTAGTCTAAGTTTGGCCATTGTGCTGTTATTAAATAAATAAATAAATAACAGTTGTAGAAATATGTGCCCGGATTACAAGACTTTGTATTATAAGTATATGTATGTTTATTGATTTTACCACGGAAGTGCAATGCCTGTTGGACCAAGAATTGTTTTGAGTAGAGAGGAACAGGAACGTACTTGACACTATTTTAAAATTGGCTCTTAATCTTTATAAAAAATATCACACGCATTTATTACAAATCGTAGAATGTCAGATAACCACGTACCTACGACAGTCATTATAACAACGCGTTGAAATAACGACCAGTATTTTGAATATAGAACTTGGGTGTTAATGGTTTACATAAATTACTGTGTACTAAGGAAAGATATAGTATAGCATCAGAATTCTAATGATGGTCATAGATTTAGGTCTCAGTACCTTTTTAATTGATGCCTTTTTCTCGAGCAACGTCTAGCGGTTCTGTTAAGGGGAAGAATGTTCATAGTATCGGGTTCCTTAATAGGTTTACGACAATGTTTTACCGAAGAATATGTCGTCATTTATTGATTTATACGTATTTATTTAGTTCTACCAAAATTTTCTTAGCTACATAATAATATATTAATCTGTAGTCTAAATCATTTCTGGGTTTGAGGCAATGAGTAGTACCTTACTTTGCTCCATGCTCTACTTACGGCAGATTAAGAATTTCTTAATATATTTTTTCTTAATTCTAATATTGTATATTTCAGATAGCAGTACCACGGATTCAGCCGTATATTATTAAAATGTACGTTTGGATAAGCGTATAACACTAATTGTAAGTATAATATTTAACATTTAAATTTTATAAGTTTCTATTTCAACGTTTTTAAAAAGTTTATAGATTATTCTTGTCTGCTGTCAAATGTTTTCCGAAAAATCACTTTTTGAATTTATTTATTAGGATTAATAAATTTAAAAATTTAATCAATATTTTTGCATTAAGTTTTATCACTGTGTTCGTTTTGGCCAAAAATTTGTTTGGGCTTATGTGGATAATGTAACGCACTATACCTACCCGTGAAACAGTTCCTCGATAAAGCAGCTTCCCCTTAACAACTTTCTTAACTAACACGTCTCGGCTCGGTTTAAATTGATGGCAGAGTCGTAAAATTGGTGCAAATTTTTATTACATCACTCTGCTTCCTTACTAGCTCGGTAATTGGCTTGTTGAAGCATTTTTAATACGCTATGACTAAACGGCTGAACATATCACATAGATCTTAATTAAGTTAGGAATTACTTTAATCCAAGGTATTTCTATTAAGATCTCAGGATAAAAGTTAGGTACCAATCTGGTGGGCGGCCATCGGCTTTTTTGATAACTTCTTTATTATTTTTGACTGTATCGATAACTAAGGTTAGCATATATTTTCTTAAAAGTTTACAGTTAACATACAGAAGTAGTTTTTACATTTTTTCGTATTGAAAGTACATACTCGAACCAAGTTAAGTGTATCGAGTACTCGCGATATGCTAAGCTCTCAAAATTACACAGCTATCATTAAAAAAAACGAGAGGACAAGCTTTGGTCTTGCCCTTAGATTTCTGTATATGTTTCGTGATCACTTGTTTTTTGAAGTTATACTTCTTTAGGCACGTTATGAAAAATTGATGAGAGTGAAATTTTACGATGCGCGCGCATCGTGACTCAAAATTAACAGAATGAAGTTGCCCACGGAAGATACTACGGCATTGGACATAATTTAAAAACAACATTCGAATAATAATAGAATTTATGTTACACAAGAGAATAATAATAAATATTTATTTATTTAATTTTTCAAATGTAAACTGAACTTTATTGATTATAATGACTCCTTTTCCAGTCTTTGATTATTTAATTGTAGTTAATTATTTGCATGCAATTAAAAACTCTTTTTAATAATGCCAAAGAAGTATAACTTCTTACGCGCGTACATAGGTAAGTACACGCACCCTTTTTTTTTAATAGGCAAATCAGCCTTCTGTGCTTGACAGACACCGTCGACTCTTTGGGTCTAAGACATGTCGGTTCATCATCACCTCATCATGTTTTTCTTTACTGTACAAGTGAGTGTTAAATGCGCTTATAATATATGAGTTCATTAGCGTATAGCTATTCGAACCTACGACCTAAAGGGTGAAGGCACTGGGCCACTGCACGTCACAGCTATTATTGATTCATATTTATTTTATTTATAGAATATCAACTTATACAAAATTCACACCAATGCGTAAACATCATTCTCGTACATCAACATTCAACAACAACTCGACACATATAACGATAGCGTCATCTAATGTTAAGTGATACACACTCAATGCCAGAGGGCTCGCGAGTATGTTGCCGGCCTTTTAGGAATTGGTACGGTCTTGGTTTTTTTAAATACTTATCATACAAATATTATCTCATAAACTTAAACTAAACAATTAGTAGAGACATTTCATTAGGGCTTCGTTTTAATTTATACATTGTATAATTTATCCGCTCATGAATCAAACTTGAAACCAGTCTGATGTGTATAGGTATGAAGTACGGATAGATATAACATTTTTGACATTGTTCAATAGACAATCAACTTTCGAAAACATTAACAGACCTAAGACGCAATCACGGGTTTTCCACTTATAAAAAAGATATTAAAATTTTTCCTCACATGTAATAGAAAAATGATAAAAACATAATAACGTATAGTAACGGGTTTTTTGTTACATTAGAATATTACAGTAATACGATACGAAGAGAAAAAACAGGTTGAACGGGGCACAGCTTGTTCTGTTATTAAATCCTTTTTAGTTATTGCGATGTTGACTTAGATTTATATAAAACTTGATGATTTTAAGCCTTTCTTGGAATTAAGTTATCAAATTCGTCTTCCAATCAAAGGTGCAATCGTGGAACGTGTACCTACGGAAAATTAACGAATTTACATATTTAAGGTGGGAATAATTGGATTACATTTAAAAAGGGTAGATTTAAAATTGAGAAAAAGCAGTGTTGGCTTAGAAGCTTCAGCATGTGACTCTCATTCCTAAGGTCATAGGTTTGTGGAAGGAAAACTTCGTGAGGACACCGACTTGCCTTAAACCACACGTCGTCGTGTGTCAGGTACAGGAGCCTGATCTCCTAATTGCCTATTGCAAATGATCATGAAACAGATACAGCTATCTGAGGCCCAGACCTAAAAAGGTTGTAGCGCCACTGATTTATTTTTCGAAGTGATGAGTGTTCAAAGAGTCTATTCGATATATTCACCGGAAATTAACCAAGATCCTAGATTAATATATGTCATTAAGAAGCGCTTTCCCTTTAATTTATATAGGCGATTAGACCGCCACATTTTAATTTAATAAATAAAAATACATTGTCTAACTAAAAAACAAGATGGCGTCTATCGTAATAATGCCATTGTCTCAAAACTGGTAGAATTTCGGTTGCAAAACTGCGCCCGCGCGAGTTGACTCACGCAGAAATGTAGGGGGGACATCTAATAAACGCAAACATTTAAAACATCACTCTATTTTATATTAAATAAGACTCAAAGTTGAATGCCAGTAGTTTGAAGGTTCTATTACGAGTTAGTTTTACGAAATCACTAACATGAGAATTCGTTTTAAAAGCGTTGTTCGATTGTACAGGATTTTAAGGTATTTAGGCTATTCTTTAAGCCGTGTGATAAAGGTGATCTTTAGAGCATAGATAAAGTCTAGATTATAAATTAATTTTATACGCGTATTTATCTAATATCACTGAGTTATGAAAAAAAATTGCCGAATTTAAGTTTCATATACCAATTATCTATTTAAAAAAGTTTTCTCACGTTCTTATATTTAAATCTATTAAATTACCGTTTTGTTGATTAATTTTAATACTTAATTTGGACCTTTTTACAAAATACATTATTTTTAAAAGGTTTAGTGTGTGTTATTTATTTTTATTTTTGTCATTTCAGATTCGATTGGTCTATTAGCAGTTGATGAAAATGGTTGCTGATAGTTTTTTATGGGAAAAGAATGCTAGATTATAAACAAAGGTAGAATATTACAAAAAGCATAACAATTTTCGCGTTTTCGCGTTTATATAAACTAACTATTTAACGTATATTAATTAAAATACTACACTGACTTGTTCAGGCTGACATTTCACCTCAGATATTCTTACTTTTTAGTCTCATATCAAATTTACATAAAAACTTACGTAATGTAACACTTCACCCGAATAACAGCCATAGAAATCTTATTTACAATGCTGTTCAGAAAAATTCTAAGTGCTCTAACTAAAGTACTCTTACGTCGTTCGTTATATAACATTTATTAATTGCATTTAATCAACACGAAATACATAAGAGCTGGGCTTTATCGCGATTGTTTATTTGAATTGACTGAAAGAAGGCAATCTGGTCTTCGTTAAGCGTAGAGCATACTATTAGTGCGTTATGTAATTTATTTTATATCATTTGAAAGCTTAGGTATACAAGCTTTAAGGAAATAGACGCTTTATTTATTGAGATTTCGTTGTACAACGTTGTACCTACTTAAAGGTTTATTAGTACTAAAGTGAAAATACATTTAATTTAGAAAGTCAACGTAAAAAGTAGTATTATGATTTTAAAGCAAAGTAAAGAACAACTATTATTAATTCATTGAAATTTCCTAAATTGGGCTATCTATAAACCTCCTCTTTTAATTAAATTAACATCTTAATATTATACACAGAACAGGGGGCGCTGGAAGGTTCTCAATTCTGAGGCCAAGAGAGTAATATTATACACGCTCGCCAAACACAAAAATATTTATAAAATTATTTATATTTCTTCTGATTCATTTGTGTTCAGTGAAACTCAAATACCCTTTAATAGTTACTACGGCACTTTAACCGTTCCTGTATTTATTAATCCCTCAATACATTGCTTATATTTATAAGGTTATTTAATTAATATATTTTACGATTTAGTAAAAACTGTTTTTTTTTTAATTTTAATTATTGTATAATGTGAAGCGGTAAAACCTTATAGACAGTTCCTTTTCCCATTTATATTGTTAGTATTATTCGTATTGCAAATACCAGTTACACGTACAATGTATTCCGATTTGAACTATCAATCATATTTGAGTCGATTCATCAACGCATATTGTATTCAATTCTATTGTGAAATACGGAATTTTCAAAACGCTTATATGTTTCTTATAATTGCAATTGCTTAATATTATATTTATTAAATGTGCTTTACTCAATGCTACTTAAATAAGAAACGAAGAGATTTTCTCAAAAAAGTGAGATTATTCAGGTAAATTTTTGTGCTTTTAAATCTAACATCACTAAATATCTACCATGAATAACCTTCCCTGTGCTGAACACTTAAATAAAGTTTCCAATCAAACTGTATGAACTAAGCTCAATCGTTCTATTTCTGATGTTTAGATCTTGTAATGCCCGTTGCAATTTTATGCACAAATTCACTGACCGACGCCGGATGGTGCGCCATTTTTATATTTTAAATTTAGAAGCCGAATCGCAGGAAACCGTTCTATTTTTGAATTTTATTCGTCTAGGCGTGGTTTATCCCCACCTCGGGAAAAAACCGTTCTAACATCTGCTTTGAATCTGTAACGCACGAATGACAGCCAATGTAAATTTTGAAGATTTATGTTTCGAACATTGTAATGTTATTAATTTTAAAATCGTTTATGTTATTTAATAAATAAATCGTATCATAAACACTTACACACACACGCGCTTTAGTTATAGTATATTTTATTTTTGATGTCTTTGTGTAGGTACATAATATACTATAATATACAAACCGAGGCATTTTTTGTTAGTAAATGTTCAAAAAAAACCTAGGTTGAGCAATGTGAGATAGTGACATACAGAATGTGGAATTAAATGAATTCCCGTTTCTTAAGAACTTTCCGCGTGACTAAATACTTACTTATTCGGTATTCCATAAAAACTTATATCATATATTAATATTTCTTTCTTGTTTAGTATATTTTTAATCATGTAGAGTAGACATAATTGTTTAATTAATAGCAATAAATAGTTAAATTTAACTGCTAGAGGAAAACCTAAAACGTTACTATTAAAAAATGTGTATAGTTTTTCTAAGTCCACCTATTTCGACAATTAAATTTATTAAATCTATCGACATTGAAACAAACTAATTTTAATCTTTTTTAAATTATTATAAAAATATATTAAAATATTTATTATTCATAAGCACAAGTGATTAAACAGGTTTTTATCCGGTTATCTAGGCTTTAAGATTTATCATATTCGCGTTAATAAAAGATATTTTAATTAATTTGAATGCGCATGGTGTCATTTTATAAGAACAGATTAGTTAGTAAATGAACTTCAAATAGCTAAAAGCGTAGGTTTAAATTACGACCTCTAGTCCCAAAAACAGCCGCGAGAGAAAGGCATAGGCTGATGGCTTATTAAGAAAGAAATAAATACCTTAAAAACACACAAAAACCTTTCTTAAGCTATAGTTTTTTACCTATTAAACTAATAATGTACCCTTCGGAGACACTTATTATAATATATATCCTATGGTAATCCTCATAGTAATGTTTATTTGCGATATTTGTTTTAAATAAGTGTTGTTTGATGATTTGCTGTTTTAAAAGAGTACCGAGAGTTTTTTACGCCGGCTTTTTCTCTCGGCCTACACCCTCTGTCTTCTTTGCCGATGAGTAGGGATGCCTACAAATTCAAATTTAATGACGTGGAATAAGTGATACATGTATCTTATGTTCCAAAATAAACATATTTTATTTCATTTTTTATTTTATTTTAATGAGATTAATCCTTTAAATATTATTATATATAAAACTGAAATATAAACATATATGCCATTAAAATAAATCGGGAGAGTACTTTTAACTTAATACTTTTGGCTCAGCTCCAAAGAGAATTAACCTATACATACAGGTTTTAAAGATATGAATACGGTTTTTAATCTAGGATAGTAGCTAACCCCTTTTGCCTTTCTAGACGTAATACTTTTAATGATTTGTTCTTTCCTGTTTTATATAGAAAAAACGGAATATCAAAAAATATTTTTAGATTTATCTTAAAAATCTCGTTTAAATTATCATATAGGAAGTTCCCACTGCAAAAATGGTTTCTATAATTGTATTGTACATTTTTGATACTTATTTATATAAAACTCTAATTGTCAATTATTTTTTGTACTGGCTCGGAAAATGTATTAATCAATGTTTAAAATATAGAACTTGTTATTGCTAATACAATAAATAAAATGATCCATCACATATCCAACGTGAAAAGGATCTACTTTGATCCGTCTGTGGAGTCTTTACTACAATTTTTGGAGCGCTGAGGAAAATATATAGAACAAAGCTTTTTTACCGTTTTCCAATGCAATTCTTTTTATATCGAAATGTGCGATCTCATATTGCAGCCAAGTGCAGTGGGCGAATACAAAAATATCCACTAAAATTCAAGGTTGCTTCGTTAAAAATAACGCAACGATTTCGCACTGCACTCCGATCCAATGTCTGGATTTCGTCCGACTTTATTAAACCAATATTTTATAATTCTTAACGCTTGTCTATGGGATCTGATTGTTTGTATAGCTGCATGCGTACGGGCTAAGTTGTGCTTTCGTTTTGAACTAGGTATTTGTTGTAAATATTAAATATAACGCTTAATTAAGATTTAACAGTCATATGATGTTGAGGCTTGGTAGCCCGTTCCGTACCTACATAAGCCGTATTTATTAATAGATTTAATTCTTATACACTGAACAGTGTTAGCCTAGTGGCTTTAGCGTGCTCTCATCCCTGAGGTCGTAGGTTCGCTCTATTGACCAATGGACTATTAGTCTATGTGCGCCTTTCACACTCGCTGATACGGTGAAGGATCATCGAGAGAAATCCAGCATGTCTTCGTGTCAAAAAGCTGATGGCGTGTGTCGGGCACAGAAGGCTGCAGGTGAACTACTTGCCTTTGAAACAAATGATCACGTAACAGATATAGATATCTTGAACTAATTTTGAGAGTCCTTAATGTTTAGTATATAACCTATACCTATACTTTTTCTGGACTAAAACAAAAACTTTAAAATCTCTGCAAGTTACTATGCCGGTTTTAAATGAATGGACGAATATTATTTATAACAAGGCTTTTACATAAAATCTCTATTCTAATATGCTCCATAAAAAACTGCACTTTCAATATATAAGATTATTAGATATTTATTAATATTTTTGAACATTCGCCAATTCGCTGACAAAAAACTCACACACATAAACATTGTCGGTTGGATTGGCACAGTTCTACAAATATATGTAACATTTTCATTTTTCTTCGGTCTATTTTTGCTTGGTTTTTATCCCCTGATAACTGCAATGATATAATTTTGATACTTTACGTTAATTTTCAGGACTTCGCTAGATTCTTGACAGCATTGACGACTACGAGTACCTTTCTGGCAAGGCAAGGTGCTTCGCAAGCTATAGCAAAATAACGATTTTATGGTTCAAAACCACTTGGATCACTATACCATGTTTATGTGTTTAAGTAGTCTGTTCTTAATGATGTTCAATTGGCTACTATATCACGAATTGCTTGAATTTTACGAATTAAGTTTAATTGCAGTAGCATTATAGATTATATTAGATAGGTATAGTAGATATAAAAATTAGGAACGTAATTTATTTCTGTTTTGACTATTTCGATATTTAAATAATACAAGACTTAAGATTACCTATAAGAAATCAAATACTCAATCATTATAGCAACTAAAACACGAGCTAGGTATAAAAATTCTAATTCAGTATACATTGCCAATTATATAAATTTAAATGGGCGTTAAACAACTTGCAAGTATCAAAATCATTCAATTTCACATCACTCCTTTGTGTTTTTTGGCAGTGCAGCCAAACATTGGTTTATGTGATGCATCCAACATAATGTGCAACGAAAAATGGCTGTGCAGACAAAGAAAACAAACTTTCAGTCTTTTGTAGTTTAATAATATTTATTTATAATCTGAATACATATATTATTGTAAATTCCAAAATTTCCATATCGCAATTTTTAACACAACGGCGTGTTTAACAATATCAGCTACCCTTCAATTGCCTCCTTAAACATTTCAGATATTTCGGAGCCAACAGACCTCGCTACACCGGTAGGCGACCGAAGATTTGCACTCCAAGAATAATAGGTCAGTCCCGACTCATTGTGAAAAATAGTCTTATCAGTGAGTATCAAACACAGATATTAAATAAAAAAACTACAAAAACTTGACTGTGATTGCTGGCGTGTATCACACAAGCTTGGCTTTATAAGAGAACTTATGAAAAGCTATACTTTGACTCAAGTGTATGACTAACAAAGAAGGTACATTTCGTTTGTAAAAACATGTATGAACAATGATGTTTTGATATTAAACTAAACGTTGATTACTGGAAAAAGCGTAACCATTGTCTAGTTTGTAAATTATGACTGGACTTGCTTAGTTCCTTAGCATACAATTTCTATACAAAATCCGAAACGTGAAAAAAATAGATTTAGAAAATAATAATGGGCGAAATTGCGGGCTGATACAATCCTAGATACAAATGTCTTTACTACAGGACATCCCAGAGTGGACGGCGGTCAGTCAGTGGAAAAACTGTTTGGATTGATCAACCAGGACAGATTGGAGAGTGACAGCCGACCTTCAGTACCTACTTGGCACCGTAAGTAGAAGGAAAATGCTGGAATGATAACATGAATCCTACTAATAAAACACGAAAGTTGGTAAGTATGGATGGATGTTTGTTACTCTTTCACGTAAAAACTACTGAATTGATTTTAATGAAACTTTACTATAATATTGCTTATAGATCAGAATAACAACAATTTATATTGTGTGAATTTTCCAAAATATCAGGTAGGAAAAAATTTACCATCTGCGAGCCATTCTTGCGTGCGCTGCCAAAACCGCTAGAGTTACACATATGTAATGTATGATGGAAATGTTTATCTTAAACAGTCCTACAAAAAAGCCCGGCACAGTATATATATGTCTTATGTGTAAGCCATGATAGCCAAAATAGTGAATCATTGTAACAATAAAAATTGATAATTTGTTTCAAATGCACATTTGGTAGTAATAAATTGATTCCTCAATGAAAATTAATAGATATTTTTATCGCTTATGGTATTTAAACTAGATAAAATATGTCTTTCACGCTACATCATTTGGATACATATTATTTGAATCCTACGCAGACGAAGTTGAGGGCACCAGCTAGTATGTCAATAAATGCATTAATCTATGCGTTTAAAGATTAAAGTATAAATCTATATTTCTAATCTGGGCTAATAAGGCTGTGTAGGGCCGTATGCAAAACGCAGGTAAACGTGTCGATCTCATTTAATTGCATTCGTGTTTTTAGATTTTGTAATTAAATACTAGTTTTATTCATTTCAATATTCTTATTTTCCACTATGCTAATTATCTATATATCAATAATAAAATTGTACCTGATCTGTAGATGCTTGAGCAGGGTAGAGTATTTTTTATTCAAACATTTCTGTGTTGAAACAAAGTTCTGGTTTCAAAATTTTCTATAAATTCTGATAGTGCAAAGTTTTAATGTAAATTGGAATTCAAAAATATATTAGAAAAAGGAAAGGACTATGTTTGTATTGTTTGTTTGGACACAATTTTGAAGTTGGAGCTTTTATTTGCTACTAACTAAGGCTACCTTATTACGCTCTTTTAATTAACTTTTTTGTCTCTTTCTTTCAAATTGTATATACGCTATAATGAAAAGAGATATTAAAGCGGTGCAATAAGACTGATTTACGAGTTGATTGATTTTAATAGATTGTATAAAGAACTTTCTATAAGCTATATTTTTTTCAATTGGTAACACAGATCGCTGAGAGGTTTTCCAGTGAAGAGATGATGAGATTAGAAGGCATAGAAGTTCTCACCACTGAAAAAAAAGAAAGAAGCAGAAGCAAAATCAACCCTTTGTCCTGTTGGGATGTTACCGGATATCATCCAGTTAGTAACAATCCAATATAATTTCAAATTCTTGAAGAAAACACATAGATTTTCGTACATAAAACAGTAACAATAGTCTAAAAAAGTACCATGACATGGCAACCCTTAGGCCTCAGCTTTACGTCTTATTTTCATTGATATTTTTTTTTATAGACAAGTATCACCTTTATCGGACAGAGGCAGATTCTAGCTCACGTTAGTTTGCAATACATTAAATCACAGAACGAACAAGGGCTTATTGCAGATAGAAGGAAATTCCAAATTTAAACCTAGTTTTGATTGCACGATATAAAAATTGAAAATGGCATACTTTAGACCGTTTTCGTTTTATAAAACCTTATATTACAGCACTAAAATAATTTTATGTTGTAATCATCGCAAAATCTAATTATAAAATTAATTCTAACACACGTAGGATTTTATTACTGTTCTAATTACTGCGAACCAGTACTATAAAGTTTTATCGTGAAATCTTGGTTCGATTCCCGGTGTATTAACAGTTTTTCTGACGACGATGAAGTATATGATGCAAATTTGCATTAAAATACGCCGGCCTGTAACGCATGTGTTTCCATTGTTACATTTTTTATTTTGTACGGTTTTTAATTTTCATTGTTATTTTAATATATAAATGCAGTTAAATTATTACGTGCTCGTATTTTTCTTAATGTGTCTTAGTGGTCCTAATAGGTTGTATTAAGCAGTGGTTAAAGAAATAAAGTATAGTTATAGTAATTGATAAAAAAAATGTATTTAAATACTGTTTAATAAGTTTTTTTAATATGTATAATTAAATACGAACTTATTATTTAAAAATATTGTTTAAAAACTTAAGATCCTAAAAAAGACTAAATTTAATAATTTAAATCTAAAAGAAATTTAAATCTGAGTGTGTATCTGTATCGTCTCTTGAGATTGGTGGCTCTATTTATTTATGTATCTCGTACAGCTTACATAAATTATATGTAAATAAAAACCAATTACACTAAAGATATATCCAAAGATGAAATTCATAATTTTAACAAAAAGGTTCACACATTTACGAAACTTAAAAAAAAAACTATTGAGACTGGAGGTCTCTGTCGTCCTTTTAACTTTGCAAATACATTAAAAGTGAGTGAAAAATAAGACTGTCAATCTATAATTGATTGTTTTTTGTTTCTTTAATAAATCGTAATAATGTTTGCCTATTGAACAATTGTTTTATTTTTAATATTCTCAAGATTAAATGATTTAGAAAAATTTTCTCATCATGTTTAATCTATTGAAGACTCTAAAAGATTCTCGTGCAACAATGGAAACGTGCGTTTGTCCTCATCACACATGCTCCATCCGTACAGCGAGTAACATATTGCCTTTAACATCTATTACGCAACATTATTATATTACGTGGATCTTCGGATGATTTATATGTAAACACTGGATTAGCACGCTAAACAGAAACGAATGTCTAACATTTTTGAAGAAAAACCTCATAATTAATCTAACTACACCGTTTTACTAAAGTACTCTTTTGTCTCTTTTCATCACAGCGTAAACACAATTTGACAGAAAGAAGCGAAATAGTGTCAGTTAAAAAAGTAAGACTGATTGATTTTTTGTGAATAACGGGTTATCTATACGAAGTCAGGTTAAATATAACTTGCCGATTCTTACCAGTAGATGCGATTTCTAGGTCTCATCGTCGAAATACTTAAAGAACGAATATTAAATTTGAAATATTATTTACTGTATTGGATTATAAGGGTTACAAAGAAAGTCACCAAAAAGCTATCCAGACTGATTAAATAATTCGATCAGAAAAATGTGTAAACCTGTACTTTATAATGAAGAATTATTGGAAATTCAATTCAACTAAATATACTAGTTAAGCCGATTTTAAGTCCCGTTTATATCATTACCTCATTGTTAACCATTGTCTTTTATATGTCTTACGCTATGTAGAAATTAAAATTATATTATTTTCTTCAATCTACTGCTCTAAACGAACTGGAGTTGCTAAAGTTTATATATAGAGTGTCAAAATATACTGCAAGCTGAAATGGTAACAAATGAATAACCTAGCTTGGCTAACGTTTCCAGCGTTTTGACAGTTGAATTTTAATATTTTTTCAAAAAAAACTATGAAAAAGCCGTCAAAGCCTATTCGTTTGATGCCGAGGCATCACTCTATTTTCTCTTATTGAATAAAAAACTAACATAAAATAACTACCGTACCGTACATAATAGTACCGTAAAAGCTACTACCGTATCTATAAAAAATATTGGAAAACCGTTTTAAAAGAGTAAGTCTGGAATATCTTGCCTATTCTTCTCCATATGAAACTACTAATAATATTTTTAAAACTAATTGAAATAAATTATTTAACTTTGATGTGATAATTTAATATTTGTTGTGACTTTTGAATTTTCTTATCATTAAAACTTAATTTTTTGGCGTCTCAGTAGCTACTCATAGACAATATATAGTCTGTAATTATTGTTAATCTCGTTTCTGTTCAAACAAAAATTTATTGTCAAGATAACAAATTCATTTTCAATTGAATTTGTGAAAAGAAAGGCCAGGCCATGTTAAGATATTTAATTAGTGATACCTATCATTTATGTAAGCATCCGCCATCATGAATAACGCTAATAACTTTATTTAGATAATCTTAAATTTCCCATTTCTTAATATAACGTACCGGCAAATTACAACATAAGCAAATATCAATTCTTAAAATATATTTCTGATATAGAATATTAAATAATAGACAGCTATAGATCTCTATTACTTAATTTCAAGTTATAATTATCTAATTAGCCGGAAATAGTTACAAACGATATATTCTTAATTAAAAAAACCTAGAAATCGTTTGCGGTTTCAGTCTCGTACAGGATAAACTAATATGCTTTTAATTAATACTAAGGTTTATTGATCCGTTTTATTAATTTATGTGTTTTTCCTATTTCTGCAGAAACTATCGAATAGTAAACATGAATAAGCTAGCTTTAAAACATATAGCATACCTTAATTAAAATAACTTCATGAACTAGATAGCAAAGAACTGTTCATGGTAAATTAATTTTGCACCTAACAGCTTTAACAAGACACAGGAAGTAAAGACACTAAGACATTTTATCACACTTTTAAATAGATTATTCCATTCTCTTAAACCTCCGGTTTAATTCCTTCTTTGAATTTAAAAACTAAAGAATAAACCACTAACCTTCTCTTTTTAACATACACAATCTATATTTAAAAAGTCCGTATTTATCACCGCGTCTAGGAACGCGCGCCAAAATCCTTATCATAAAAATTGCACACACTTTTAAAATTTCGCGTACGCCATTAATTTTTTAATTTCACGGAAGACGAGTTCAACCCCTTTTTGCGTTCTAATCTGTCACTTTTCGGCTGCGCATTGTCAATGTCACATTTCGAAAATTTAATTTAACTACCGCGCCTGCGTTTGCGCGTTCTCAGAGCAGTGTTCTTAATTTGAAAATTTCGAAAATTGCCAATGCGTTTTCATTGTTTTGCGGCGTAGTGTTGCGCGCATGCACTTTCAACACATTATGATCTAACACTGGCCGACTCTCGATTGCAGGAACATACTTATTCTAAGTCAACTTACATTCGTTCATATTTGCCTGCGGGACCTAGGGCTGTGCTAGAACTTAGAAAATAAATCATCCTTATTCATTTTCCTTAACCCCACGTCAAATGCAGAAACAAAAACAGCTTTTGAAACATTTAGCAAGCAAAGGCTAACTACAAGAATATAGTTATTTTATTCTAAAATAAAACAACTAGTTTAGTTTTAGTTTTAGTATAAAATAAAAATACCATGTGTTATAAAGGATTTTTTGATTAGTAAAATATGACTGAAGTCTAGATAATAAATGAAATTATATATCCATAACGGGCTAAAACGTAATGACTTGAGCAACCCTAGTTTTCGCAGTACAAGAAACGTCTTGCATATAATAATATGCCTTAGTCTATATCAAGCGCTTAGGAGCAGTGAAGCTATTTATAACTGCTAGTCTAGCAGCTAGTTCATATGTGAAAATCACTGTGATTTATCTGACGTTATAGATTTTTGAAAGCGTTAAAATTCGAGCTAATTAAACATAAGACGTACGAAATCGTAAACATTATGGTACAGTGATTTCCCTATGATTTGAAAAAATAACTAATCGCGGTTCAATTTAAAAAACCGTAAAAAATATCTAGAAGAAGCTTCTGCAACCTCGTAGTTTTGACAAGTGAACATAACCCAAGCGAACTAAGTCTATTCCAGAACCCGGAAATAATAGTTGTAAACTGCAAGTACAAACAACCCTAATGTTATTTGAACCCAGGCACAACACTATTAGTTGTATGCATCGTGCATTGGCCTGCAACGCAGCCTCACATATTAAAACGTTCGAATCAATTGCAAACTTTAATTTAAAAGTCACTTTAAATTTAGATAATAGAGTTGAAATTCATTTGGCAAATATTCCATTCTTAATGCGTTTTACTTTGCATTGTTTTTAAGAAGCTAGTTCTTATAGTTATTCACTATGAATTTTAGCTAGGTATGTACTAGGTATAGAAAGAAGTTCTTCTCTGCTTGTGGGCGTTCGTTTCTAGGACGCGTAGAAATCTTTAGCGTTTTGTAATTACTGTTATTGGTACGTATTGGGAAGAATTAAGGCTGATAGATATGGATTAGAATTTAGGTCGTATTTTAAGTGATTTTAATTAGAAAAGAGCGTAAGAATTGTCGTCATGTTATATGAATGAGATGAAATTAATAAGTAAATTATGTTCTTAGAACACAAAGAGTACGTCTAGAACAGATTATTTTAAATTGTGAAAGTCTTTTCAAAAATGGCCGTAAAATTAAAGTTCTTCAAATATGTTTTTTTTGTTTATGTTTTTTACAAAGCGATTTATACAAGTTTATGGTTATTTGAGCTTATATTATTATATGAATAAGGAAAAACTAAATGCATTTAGTTTTTCCTCAAAAAGTTTTTTTATTAATTATTTGTTAATTTATTTCGCACATGAGTTCCAGTTTTTTAGACAATTATATTATTTCCTTTTTATATTGAATGAGATGCTGGTTGTTCGACAGAGTCTTTCGCTATCCAACAAGCACATTTCTTGTAAAAAAATCTGAATCGTGGAACAGTTCGCTTTACTAGGCAATTTTAGCGTACTGCTTCCATAAAGGCCTGCAACGCAACCTAGTAAAATGGGTGTCCATGAACTTCTGGTGGCTTTTATGGCCGTCCTCTAGGCACCCTATTTCTTAAAACAAAATGTAAAAATGTATTTATGTATATCAAATTTTGGTATAACTAATATTAGTCTAAGAAGGCGGTCTTAAGATAAATTCGACATATTGCTATCTCATTTCATTATATGCAAGTAGATAAGGTAGGAATAAAGCCCTGGGCAAGAAACTCTAGTGAGATAAGAAATGTAACTGAATTCCAATTAATTAATACGGGAATCGGAAGAATGTAAGTGATCTAAAGGACCATGTACAATAATTAATATGGAGCCGAGTAAAAATTTTAAGGTATGGTGCATTACTGTCTTAAAGATATGAAGATATTGTATGTATAAGAGAATGTAAAAGAAAAGACGAAACTATTGTGCGCTGCGTGCGGATGTGATTGGTCAACATCATCTCTAGAGATAGATAGTTTATCCAATAAGAATCAAACGCCATGTTGTCTTAAATCTATTGTTTTATATTCATTCCTTAAAACGAACTTCATAAAAAATTTGTTATTGTGATCCTGTTCTACAAATTTCCTCCAAGTGTACGATCAAAGAAATTACTTATTCGAGTCTAGAATCTTCACGGATGTTGCTAGTATAAACTAGTAGGATAAGAACTTTTTAGATGCTTAGAGTTTTTAGTCACAATATTTAAGAAAACTAATCAATCTAGTGTATAAGAAGCTTTAGTTAACTTTCTAAGATTCTAAAACCCAATCTTGCAGTATTTACTGCAGTGAATATTATAATTAACTTTTAAATGCTTATGTGAGATGAGGTTATTTATATTTTTTAAATAAGAGATGTTAAATCGGATTAAAGTCATAAACTCGTATGTGTAAAATATTAAATTGTTACAATAACTCAAATAAATAATAATCACGTTACTACCTAATAAATTATTAAATAAAATTCATTAGGCAGTAACGTGAATGTGTTTGTGATGAGAACCGTTATTAGTATTTACTCTTTATTTTCTATTATCTTTCATTATATAATATGTAGTCCTAGTCCCTATACTAATAATTTTTCTGTCTTTTTAATCGACAGCTCATGTCTAAGCGTCGTGGTCTTGCCGACTACGCTGAGACAGGAAGACAGGAAGCATCTGTAGCGGACTATCTGTTTCCATCGGTTGCTCTCCAGCGCCTCTCTTATGACGGTGACTGTTTTGAGGACTATGAGTCTTTAACTTGATCAGTCGATCTGGTTGTTGAACGGCCACGTGATCTTTTGCCTTCTGTGTAAACCACGATCAGTTTCTCCAAGTTCTCATCTCAAACTCAAAAGATCTTTATTCATGTAGGTAAACAATTACACTTATGAATTATCAAGTTAAATTAATTGTTAACATTTACTACCAGTTCGCAAGTCAAGGGCGTAGAGCGGGTAAGAAGAACTGGCAAGAATCTTTCTGCCACTCTTTTTAATCGCCAAGCATTGTCATACAAATTGTTTGAACTGGAGCAAATCAATCCCAAAGATTAGGATCATTTAAATATTCCTCAAATTTATAAAAGGCTTTATTGATTAATTTCCGTTTAACGAGGGCTTTGAATTTATTTAGTGATAATTCTCTAATTTCGCTTGGGAGTTTGTTGTAAAAACGAATACAATTTCCATATATTAGGAGTGGTTTATCTTGTGGAGCCTGGTTGGTCGTACACTCAAATTAGTTCTATTTCGCGTATACTGGTGAAAGTCACCATTTGTTTTAAAATCGTTTATATTTTTTTGGACATACAACAAGGCTTAAGAATATATTGTCGTAATATTTAATTCCTTAAACTTATTCCGTACCGACTCCCTCGGAGAAACACAACAAATACCCCGAACAGCCCGCTTCTGCAGCACAAATATGGATTGAATCGCCTCTGCATATTGTATAATAATTCTTAAAATTGTTGAAAGGAAAACTAAGAAATTCTCTTTTATCGAAACTCCAAGTTGACAGTAACAGTTACACATACAAAAACTAACGATTCAAATTGCAGAACCCGGAATCCAAAACCATAAAATTGTTAACCATTCATTGTCTAAGAAATAACGGCTCATACAAATGTATGCAAAACACGAGTGGACACGACGTAATGTAATAAAAGAGATTTTTCTTTGACAAAAACATGCGTATGCGCTTAATGGTGTTAGAAAATTGACGCGATGCGATTCAGTATGTTGTGATGTGAATGATACTCTGCTAACCTTTCACGCCATTGATTAGCGGAAACTTCTGTAGAAACGATAGTTTGTTAACACTCCTATTGAAACCTAACCGTTAGAATTGATAGTACACACAAAATCGATTTTTGAAGTTATACTTCTTTAGGCGCGTTATGAAAAATTTATGAGAGTGAAATTTTACGATGCGCGCGCACCGTGACACAAAATTCAGTATGGGCGCCGAGCGTGCGCGAGATGGGAATAAGACATTCTACTTGTAGTACCTTTTAAACAAATAAAGCAGTTTTAATTATTTTTTCAATTTTAGAAATTTAGCAATGCTTTTTCACAAAGACCTATTTATACTTAGTTAAAAGGTTATGAAACATACCTAGTTATTAAATTGAATTCTAATAATTATTATTAATTATTATTATTATTAATATTAATTAATAATTGAATAATATACTTAATATTAAATATTGTTAAATTATTAACGCTTAATATTGATTATTAATTATTTAATATTTTAAAAAAATTAAGAAAGCCTAAGAAGTATAACTTCTTACGCGCGTACATAAGTACACGCACCATTTTTTTTTTTCAATGAGCCTGTATTTAATGTAATTGTCAGGAATAGTATCCTAATAATTAAAATGTCTATATCTCACAGTAATTTATAGAAATACAGCGAGGAAATGCTGCCAGCGTTAAAGGCACACTGCCACAGGGAACAAACTTTTTAAATTTGTTTCGATTTTCATTTTAATTATTTCTATTATTACTTTGTAGGTTAAGAAAATTGTAATTACTGTATACTTGATTGTATTTATTTATTAAATTTATAGGTTAGTGTAAATTTAGCATATTGCTGTCAATAAATTATATGAAGTAAATGTTAAATGATATATTATATTTTTTTCTATCGAGAATCAGTTCAGTTTTATACTTTCATTTGGGTAATTTTGATTTATGTTTTTACGTGTAATCTGGTAAACTTTCATGTATTATTATAATTATAATTTGTCCATTAACAAATACTTAGTCTAGTTACTTGGTAAAATTTATTTCGAAAATTCGTTCATTTAAGTTGTAAATAAAAAAAAAAGAAATCGTAAGTAAAGCAACATTCTTCACGTACGCACACACGTTGGTAGTTTTTACAGTGGATTCTTCAAGCTTGCAAACGTCACATTCCGATGTACAAAACAAGAATATTATCAGGTACTTTTACTTAATCATTTAATAAAAAAACACATAAATATATTGCTTTATTATAGAGAGTAATTTAAATGTTGTAATTATAGCTTATTAAGATTTAATTTTTTTTTCATTAAACCCTATTCATATACCAAGATGCCGATTTGGATTTTGAAAAAGATTATCTTTATATCTACATATAATCGTTTTATAAATGAAGTGAGAGTCTAGAATATTTCGTGTTCATGTTAAAGCTAACTAAAACGCTCAATAAAAAAGGATATCACCTAAAACGCTATTTCCGTTCAAAATGGTTGTTCAATTACAGAAACTATACGTCTAGTTGGACAGTGGCAATAGTTTACGTTTACCGTGTGAGTAAGCTTTGCTCGTAAACTCGCTCTCATGATTAAACATCAGTAAATGTTCAAAATAAAACCTAAATGCATTAAAGATCTTTATTCAACATCATCGAAAATTTAAAACGTAATTTCATAGGTGCCATAATGAAAACCCATCAACGTTGTAAGGCACGTCATAAATTTCAACCGTTCCTGATAGAATTTAATACAAAATCCACCGAAATCCGCCATATTGATATATACATTTTTTCCCCCTACGCCCAGCCTCCCTACATAATTGAGCGTTGTGAAAACTATCACATTGGTAAATGACGGTCCCCCTTCCTCCCGCAATTTTCCGACTACCCGCAATCAATAATTTGGCTGGGCAATGACTGCGATGACTCAGGCATGCGCATTGCACCCTCCAGAATCATCGGCAAAACCTGAACTTGACTTGACGAAAACGAAAGTTAGGCGAATGTTTCTATGCCATTCTTGGCATTGGATACTACACACGAGGTGTCGTTTACGCTTCAAGAAATTTAACTTTGACATAGAAATTCAAGGGCGGATTTTTTCGGGTTACTAGAGATGTAGGAAAGCGAGAAAGACGACAAACACGTAGAAAATTCAAATGAAGACAATAATGATAAAAGTAAAGACGATAATGTATTTAAAAACTTGCTTAATGATGATGATAAAATTATGTAGGCGGATCAATTGAGTGCTAATGAAGTTGATAGCTACGCTTCGGTAGCCTTTGCGAGTGCGAGAGAGATAGAAGCTGGAGTTAATTTGGAGCCGGCTGAAATGGACGCTGATTATAAATTCGAAATTACCCACATAGCAATAACTATAAAACATATTATTAATGTAAGAGTTGAAAAATTTGACTTACCTCAAAAATACCTTCTATATAATATAGAAGTCTGCACGTAGAGTTAACTTGGTCGTAGAAAACTTCTTGCTTATGTTATCTTCCAGATTTTAGAAATATTTCTTCTTTGTATTGTCCTCATTTATTGTATATATCCGTGAGTTTGTTATTATTTTAAGCCCGTACAATTTTATATAATATGTAAAATATTACAGGTATAGAAATAACAAAAACATTTAACTAAGTCTTAATATTAATTTACTTTTAATTTTGTACTATTAAAGAAATCTAGAATTGATTCAACAGGTAGGTAAACAGTTTTAATTTAGATTTTTTTGTAACTTTTTGGCGTAATTTATCTTACCCTTTTACTATTAATTTAAGGCCAATTTAAGGCACGAGAATTTGTTTTTGTTTCAATTTGTCTTCATCTTCCGTACAATCTGAATTGGACGATGAAATTGGTCGAATATTTCCAAAACTTAGTGTCCGAAAGTTTCAAATATTACTTAGCCTTATAGTAGTCCGAGTCTTTCACTAAAATTACTTTTCACTATATATATGGAGAGTCTGTATATAAAAATCAATATAACTCAATCGTAAAGTCCCCAAAATAACCAGGTTGTTTAAATGTACTTAAAGAACTGAAATGTTTAAATTCTCTTTTCTATTGTTTCTTTGTAATAACGGTTGATATAAACGTAAAACTTGTTCTATTGCGAAAAAACGTGTTTCTTTATCGTCAAATGGCTGTTGCTGTTATTTGGTTGTTTCTAGTTTCTCCTTTACTATAAAATCTTGGAGTATTTCAGCTTTTTGCGCATTTAACTTAGTTTGATCTGCATTTACAAATCCATGGTCTTCTTCGTCTTCTTCCCATGGGTTTTCTGTTTCTTCTTAAATTAATTTTGGCGGCTCCTCCTGGATGGTTGTGGATGTTAGTTCAGCCCTTTCACAACGGATCCAAGTTGACCTGCCTTTCAGTTGCCTTAACGCTAGTTTATAGTTTACAAAATGAAACCGGTGTTTCTTCTATGGTCTGTTCAAGTGTTGCAGATTACTATTGATTATGGAATCACTTAAAATCTATGATGATTATGTGAAAAAACTGAATAAAGTCTATTGCGTAAAACTATCTCTTGAATGTGTCAGCGGGCGGCGATGACTCGAACGCATGCGCGCGAATTTTCGAAAAATTTTGAAACCAAAAGATTGGTATTTGAATTTTCGATTTTTTTTTTGTTTTAGGCCGTTAGAAATTTTTATTTTTGAAAGGATTTTTTTTGATGATTTTTTTGCGCGGTTAGGGTTTTTTTTCGCGTTGCGTAGGTGTTGTACACGCGTCGTCATCAGCCTCGCTGGGCACACTGTCGGAGGATTGCATCGTAGCTGCAATGGTGGAGTGCAATGATGGAATGGGTGAGGGGGTACCTTCCTGTCGACCCCATCCCAATGATCCACGTACACCTCGGAATCATCAAATAATGATTTTGTGTTTATTATAAAACTACATAGGTATATAAAGCCCGCGAGGAAGGAATTCAATTTACAAATTATTCGTTTGCTTGTGTGGGTTCGTTTAGTTTAAACTATTTGTTATTAATTTCTAGATAGGAATTATAAACTTGTGATCGGTTGAATTATTATTTCATTAAAATATGTTGGTGAACGGATTTAAAATTACTTAATATGATTTCTAAAGTTTCCATATATACTGTTATCGTTGTCTTGATTGGTATTTTAATAATTATCTGGTCATTTTGTTTTGCAATGACGTTTATTCAAATTCTTTAAAGTCTATAAAATATACAAAAATCTATCAAATCTATAAAATCTATTGTCATATTGAAAAATTTCATTAGCACAAGAATAAAATTAAATCAATAAACTTAGTGGCCAGTAATTTAGATTATTGTTTCGGACACTATTGAAACCTAAATTAGGTGTACTACAATCATCGTCTATAATTACATATTGAGGTAATCCTTGTCATGAAAGGAAATTTACATTCGTAAACTTGAAGGTATGGTTTTCATTATTATATATATTCTCTATAATGTGTAAAAATATCGTAGTTTTAATATGCTTGCATAAATTTTGCTTATATTAAAATCAAACCAATATTAACCTTGAAGATAATGTAAATTTATGTATGTAATTTTTTGTGAAACTGTATTTTGTCTTTCTGATACCCCAATAGGTTATACTATAATATAATAGCGATGTTTTTCAGTCTATTTAATTAATAATAGTGTTCAGCTCGTTTTTCTGCTATCGCAGAAATATAAAGCTTTTATTAAAGAATTTATAGATTTTTCATTGCGATTTATAAATATTGCTTCATTAGAATTTATAACACCCAAAATTCTGAAAATATTAAGAAGCTAATAATATTTACTAATTTACTACTAACTATAAAATTTAATATTAAAATGCCATATAACGTTAGAAAACTATAGTTATTTTAGCCCCTGACCTACCCTAACACATAACTAACCCTTTTGTCTACGTTCCCTATATACCCCTTGTGCCGAGCGCGCCTGATCACGTTAAGAACGCTTTTCCCATAGCAAGTTTTTCATTTATGGCGCATAACCTTACGTAATCGCTGAAGACTGTTCAAGGGTTATTAGATTGGATATGGTTAGGCACGAAAGGCGTGAGTCAAAACTTAATAGAATTGTTCGTAAGGTGTTGATTTTTTGACACATGGTGCTATTCATCTGAGACATGAAGTTACATCAATAAGTTTGTAAGATTTTCATTCAGTTTTCATAAAATACAGCCGCCACCGAGCCGGCCATTAATGGCCAACGCCATACTAAGTACCTACTAACTTTATATGAATTAGATTTAAAGTCTTCTTAATGCATCGTGTTAGTAGAAGAGCTAGTCTTAAGATTTATTCTCTTTATCTGCAATTAGACTCTAACAATATTTGAAAAGTCGAGTAAAATATTTTTAGCATCTTCGTAATATCACAACTTTGAATTTAGAATCAAAACGAGTGATTGCGCCTCAAAGAAAGCGCATACCGATAGCGGAAAAATTCAATTGTCCCATACCCCAATGGATTTTCATATATTGCTCTCCGCCATTTTGAAAACATTAATATATACATTAACATTTTCGCTCACACAGATTTCAGAGCAATCTGGCGATTAACGTAGCGCACACATACGATACATTATTAAATGTTCAGCGGTCACGCCTCCGATGCTCATCAGTTCAACTCCCTTTAAAAAAGTCTGAAGTATTTCAAGGTGGTACTAAACTTCTGGGTACTCTTGGCAAAAGAAAGGGCTAGCATTGTCTTCTCAACTTCACTAACAATGTCAAAATTCAAACAATTACGTATTAGACTTCTTCGTCTATGAAGGACTAACATAAGTTCATTCCTCGACTTAACACAGCATTTAAAATTGTAATTCGTTCGAGAATTCTTAATGGCGCGAGTAATAATTATTTGTTGAATTTTTTTTATATATTGTTTCTGCACATACATCGTTTAACATTACGATCTAGTCTAACTTAAGACAAATAAGTAATTTAAAACTAACCTAATTTTAAAAAAAGGATGTTCAAGACAAGAAAGTATCCAATAACAACAACAAAGTCTCTCTATTAAAAGGAAGATACTCTGTTCTTGTGTACTATTTTATCGTTAGAATTAACGATTTTTCTTCCCTGACATTACAATTTTCTATAGTTGATTAAGATCAGTGATTAAAACTTTTTACAGTCTCACATTCGCTTAAATATTCTTAAGTTAAAATCATCTTGATTCTAAGATAGTTATAGGTATAACTTTACGAAAATCAAATAAGCATAATATCTGTACTATTATTTTCATTCTAACATAATGTCGAAAGCAATTTCCGTATACTCCTCCGCTTTTAAAGCAAAATCAAAAATGAATTTAAACTACCAAACCTACAATGATTCACGCTCGAACCACCAATCCATTGAATACAATATCCTTTAAAGCCTACAGACAAAAGCAATTTGACGGCGCATGATTGGACGAATGAATTACAAAAATGCCGGACACTGAAAAATGTCCGTCCCACCCTCGAGCCGGCGTTAATGTAATTACCGACAATTTTGTATAAAATACCATGTGTGTGTATGTATTTTATAGTGGAGGCGCCCCCCTGGGGGTGGGGGAGTCATCATGATGACTGCGCAGTTAGAGTGAGAGGGCAACAAAAATCTATCTAGGTTCTAGGTATTCTCCCCTCGACGTTTAATATGGGTAATTTTTATAGTGCTTGATGCGTCGAGCCAATATTGCGTATAAAATATTATTCTACGAGATTTATAGGTGGATATTTGTCTATATTGCATGAAAAACTATGTAAACAACTAAATATTAAACTATGTAATTGATATACTTATTTCGATAGATCGGTGTAGCACAAAAATACAAAATAAAGCCAGATAGAACTATCTATAGACAAGACAACGATTTTTTTGGGTTTGGAATATATTCCTATACTCATTTTTTATTTATGTAATGTTTATTTAAGCAATTCAGTAATGTTTTCATTTGATGTTCATTTTCATTTCAATTGATTGGGAAGGGAATTTTTGAAGGGATTTCAACAAATTATAAATTCATCTAGTGACGTCTTTTTCTAATGTGTTTTAACAATAATTTTTAAAAAACAGGTAGCAGTCTTTTGTGTTTAATAAACGTTGATTTTGTGCCGTAAAGTTCCTCACGATGGTTTCCTTTGCAAGCAAGTGTTAATTGCGCACATTGAAGGAATAAGACCGTGGTTCAACGCACGACTTCAGGGTTCAAAATCGCTCGCTCAAACACTAGACTAACACTGTTCTAGAAGCCTATGTACTTTGCTTATGTTATAGCTTCGTAAGTGACAAGATTGTTTAAAATCAGACGAGTGTTTACGATGAATAATCAAATGTCCTCTTTAATATCTGAACACAGGTAAAGTTGGCTTGTAGCTTCAACTGCGTTCTGTGCTATATTCAAAATGTACTATAATCAAAATATTATATATGTGTAAAAAACATTGGCGCTACAACCTTTCTAACCTTTTTTCTTTCAAATCTGAGGCCAAGCCTTGGGCCCCAGATTTCTGACATGTTTCGTGAATTTTTGTGTAATAGGCAAGTAGGGATCAGCCCTCGACTGCCCCACGCTTTTCTGGGTCTATTGCCGGTTTCCTCACGATGTTATCTTGATTCGTCTAAACTCAGCGATATAATAAAGGTGTAAAAGGGTATTTTAGCAAGGTATAAACCGAACAGGGGTTTCACCAGTTTTGCATTATTTTTTTAGAAGGCATTTAAATTTAAAATTGCAAGAAACTCTGTGCAGTAGTTTTTGAGTATATCGTAATCTGACCGACAGACGCGGTGGAGGATACATTTTTATATAATATAAAAGACATATACTGCTGACATTTTGGTAGACTTTATTTCGTTTCTCAAGAACAGACAAGAACTAATGCATATTTCAGTCATCACCAAGGCAATGTTCGTAAGAAACGTTTTTGTTCGCCCATTTTTTATCCGAATTACTTTACAAATTCTATTAATATATTGTAACTTTCAAAGCATGTCGCTATCTAATGGATAAAGATTTTGCAACCTTTATATAAAATTCTAAGTCTCATCAGAACTAATCTCAAAGAAATGATAGGGACAATTATTATCCTATATCTACTATATAAAAATAAGTCGGGTTTTCCTTCCTGACGCTATAACTCCAGAACGCACGAACCGATTTCCACGGTTTTGCATTCGTTGGAAAGGTCTCGGGCTCCGTGAGGTTTATAGCAAAGAAAATTCAGGAAAAATTTCAACAGAAAAGCGGGATCACCAAAATGTTACCTAAAACGAAGCCATCTGGTGGCGAAACGGAGTTCGCCGAGTTTGCTAGTCCTTAATAAACATATCTTTGTCCTAAGCGCGACAAACAGTCCCTTGTTTCTGTTTCGGCTTCTCAACGAACAGAAATCCTCGGAGCAGTGAGGTCGAAGCCTGCGAATGCCCAGGAATCTGAGTTTCTGGAAGAAGCTAGGCTTAATTAGCCAGGACAACGGACCAAATGAGTAAGTGCGGAAATTAAGTCCACACTACACTAGTACATAATATCTAAAAAAATATATATATTATTACAATATAATTTATTATTTAACATCATAATTTATTGCACTCTGTTTTCAACAACAAAGACGAATTGTGGCAAAGCTTTAATGGCACTGTTTCTTTCTTTAGCATTCAATTTCAATTAATGATGTAAATGCCAGTAAATCTGCGAATCCACAAGCGAATATTTGTATGTGATAAATTGATGTAAACGCCTGGTGTATTTCTTCCGCAACCGTATCCAAAGCTTGAAAGCCCGATCAATTGGCCATAAGATACCGCAGCACCACCACTGTCTCCCTTAAAGTACACAATAGCATAGTTCCATTAAGATACCAATGTTTGGCAATCCTTGTATGCCACCTACTAAGTCCTCTTGGGAATCTATTCAAACGTAAAGTGCAGGAATAATTATATGAAAGTACAAACCATCATGGTTTGAGAACATTATATGTAATTGTTATTTGCCATAGTTTCCATACTGTTTTATTGATCAATAAGCTTTTAACTATGAAAACGGAACATGTATTTCAAACAAAAACTTTTATGATGAGATTACATAACATGGATGAACTCTTTTTGAATTATTGATTAGTTTGATACAGGGTTTAATTACCGTTTCTTTCGTGAAAAACAAATGAACTGTTAACAACTTATCTTTTCTTTGAGATTTAATATTAATTGATTTTAAACTGACTTGACAAGCATCTCCGTCTTCAGCGCCAGCACAAAACATTGTGTTTGTCAATGTATTGTTATAGAATGAATTCTGAATTTTTTGACACTCCTCTAACGGTATAATCTCGATCTTCACTTGTTTTAGAATATCGTTATAATCCCCCTGTAACAATAATCAGCTCACCTCAATTGATTAAATTAAAAAGACAGAATAGAAGAAGTCTTCTCTACTACTCTACTCGTAGTACAATCAATTTAATTATTTATAAAAAGTCCATTAAAGATTATAAAGAAGCAGAAATATCACCAACAGACTTTAAGTGGTGATTGTAATTGATTTAAAACACTTGCTTAAATATTCATAAGCTAAAACGGCCAAGACTAATACAAAATTAATGAAAATGTTTGTGCATATTATACAAATCAAGCAATAGTAACAATTGCCCAACGCACCATTCTTTAGATATCTTATATGAAACCTTTTCGCTACGCAACTACAAAATTGTATATATTATATACCTAATAGCAATATGCAGACTTTTTTGGGAAAAAACACCAACCACACCACATCATAACCAACGCAAACCTATATAAGATAACCAAAAAACGCATTTTCTTCGCCCAACGCTTTGTCTGCCCTTTGAAGGCCCTTTCATTTTTAACCACTTTCTTAAAAACAAAATTTTCACTAAGGCTGCGGCCTCGAATTTCGCGGGCAGCGGGGCGGCGGCGGCCGCGGCGCGGGAGCGGCAGGATATTATGCGTACAATCAAATGGACGGATGCGTTGGCCGCCTCGCTCCCGCGCCGCAGCCGCTGCCGCCCCGCTGCCCGCGAAATTCGAGGCCGCAGCCTAACGATTCAAAACTATATACATTAACTAACAAACAACACCTGCCCTATGCTGAAATGGAAAATATTCTTATTGTTCAACAAAAGAATAATTATGAAATGTAAGTGCTATGTATAAATTATTGTCAAGAACCGTTAACATGTCAAATGAATGAGGTCTAGCTGTCCACGACACAGGGAACGTGTGGGGACTATTGCAGTTTCTTTTTAACTAAATGTACTTTTGAAACGAAATTCCTTACAGCAGGCTTGGAGGGAGATAGGGATTTTGCTGCGCGACCGAACTGAAAAAAAATGTGATCGTAAAACTGTAAGAAAAAGTCCGTGGAATAAAACCGTTAAATGAGACGTGCGCAGGCGCGACAGTCGTATACACAAGCGAGTATTGCGCAATATTTTTTAAGTCTGTGTTTCGTTGACAAGGACGACACACGCGTGCACGCTTCCCAAAAATTGCAGACAAAGATAATACGAAAGTTAAGGAAAGAGAGTTTATCGTTGTTTAGCCGTTGAAAAGGTGGTATTACTTCCCTCATGTTTGTATTTTTTTTCTCAAGTCTTTTAAGAGATTTGCAAATTGTGTCAATTCTACATTAGCCGATTCTACATTCTGGTGTCCCACGACACCACATCTTTTTATTATGTATTAAAATGGTTTTACTTTCATTTCTTTATTTCTTCTAATTTACATTAATTCGAAACATATAAAGTTACAATAGCTTTACCTTTTCCTTCGAATACCCCCAACCACTGACAGAAACATCGCTCCCACATACTCCTTGACTAATTCTAATTGACCCTACTTTCCTTCCGAAATGTAACTCTCGAAATAGTTCTAAAAGCTGCACGTCATAGTCGAATTCATGTCGACGACCATACAACGGATGAACGAAGTGAGATTTGACGTTGGTTTTGGAAGCTTTAAGTCGAAACTTACTTCCAGTCCTTATGAAATCTCTTTCTCTGAAATTATTTTAGAGGTTAATAAAAATCCAGAATCACTGTAACAGTAGGGTTCAGATTGATATTTCTCTTTGATAGAAGCTGATACTTACTTAAACGAGACAACAACATAATATCAAAATTACGTTACGTTACGAGCAGTATCATGCGCACACATATAAATAAATTTGTTATTCCCTGGGAATAAATGCATGACCTCAGAGATGCAAGCCCTACGCTTAATGACTTGACTAACAGTGCTGTATTACAAAAATTTTCAGTTTAAACTGTTTAGTATCAATAAGTGCCTAAAAGATTATAGGAGCAATTTTTCAGAGCGTGTTTTCTCAGTTTTAAGGAAATAAACTTTTACTTGACAGCTAATTTCATTCACTGAAGTCTAATTACCTATTCACATTTTTAAGTAATATTGAACTTTTCGAATGACCGAGTAAACTTTATTTGATTCAACAAACATTTTCGATATTCCTTTAACTATTATAAATTATTCCTTTCATCTCTTAATTGCTAGATTCATTTCCAGATGTAGAAAAATGTTTGCAACATTTCGCTGGTCACGGTTGCAGGTCTTAGTCACGCAATACGCTATGAACAATCATCAACGGGCCAAAATAACTACCAAAGCATGATCATCCGCCTTTTGTACTTTTTAATATAAACATTGCTTCGACAGAGATAAGAATCCAATACTTTCAGGGTTAGTAACTACAGTACTACTGAGAACCGGCGGTGATGTAATGGCTTAGAATATTCTAGTAAAAAAAATAACTACCCACAATGTGCACTAGTCAGCAACCATTTCGCATGTATAATAACAGCGCCACAAATATCACCATAGTTTGCTTGATATGGAGCCCTGTCTATGGTTATTTTTTGTCCTCCTAAAATACTGTTTTGAAATAATAAAATTTAAGAATTAGAAATAAAGACTAGTGACTTAGTACTCATGCCATGACAAATTGGTCAAGACATATAGCCATTCCATGTGGGAAAAAAACTGGGAAGATGAAATAAAATATTAGCCGGGAAAGAATGGAAAATGGTAGCGAAGATGGAAGAATTTGCACGAGGCCTGATATTAAATACAATAATAACATAAACTTAATGTAATTCTTACAATACTCCAATGTAGGCTATTTTTATTTTATTATTTTTTACTCGTGCCAAACTATCACGTTTTAACCGCTGAAATGATTTTAATCAAATGTATGTTCTACAGTGGCTTCATCCTAGGACTCTCATCCCTAGGGTGTGAGGTATATAAGGTTGTACCGCCACTGTTTCTTTGGTTGACAAAGACACTGTTACGTACCATGTATAAAATACATATTATTTTGTATAAATAAACAATTTGAATACAATACTAAAATTATTTACTATATATGAAATTTTTATCAAAATAACTAACCAATGCACTGCTACCATACGAAGTACGAAAATAACTTTTGTAAGCATTTCTGATAGCAAACACATAAAACGCACTGCAATTATCCAATAAATACCAATTTTCTATACCAACACGTGTATAATAAAAATATAAGAGTGAATTTTAAAAGTAGACAATATGATAAACTTGATCAATAAAAAAGATTTTGAAACTATCAACGTCGTCTATAATATGTTTTTGATTAGAACTACTTACGCACAAACTAAAAGCAAGTACACGTTCAAAGTTAAATAATTATAAAATTAAAAATGCAAGACATATTTAATCGAAATCGATTCGTGTTATTTCTTTCATCCAATGTCGTACTTTCGCCACTTTGCTGTAGACGCCAAAGGATCCTGGAGTCGCGCAACCATATCCAAATGATACCATGCCCAGTAATTTGTCATCGTGAACTGCTGGACCTCCAGAATCACCCTGTATGTACATTAAATCAATCGATATAATATTATCTTTACACAAGCACATCACATTAAATGCTTGCTGTCTCTAGCTGAAGACGATAGCTGCGTAAGCGCTTATGAGCCTTGCGATTCTGTACCTCACTTTTCGAAATAATAAACAATAACCTACAAGCCTGCTTTACGACTGATTTGAGCGCGACCGCCGCTGCGAAAACCGCTGTGTGAGTTCGAAAACGTTACAGAATCGCAAGGCTGCACCCAAAAACTGTAGTCACGTAAATAATGTAATAAGTCTGCTTTTATATTTTGTTAAAGAAGAATATACTATGTACTATAAAGATATACTATAAAGGATGGTAATCGTAGATGTTCGAGTTATGAACTGATTCTGGAGCTAACTTCAGAGTGTCGGTTTTTTTTGACGGTGTACGAGTGTCAGTTTTTTGTGACGGTGTGCGGGTGTCGGTTTTTTGTGACGGTGTGCGCGCACATCGTAAAAATTTACTCTCATAATTTTTCCCTAACGCGCCAAAAGAAGTATAACTTCAAAAAAATTTACCTGACAAGCATCTTTCTTGCCTTCTGTAAATCCAGCACAAAACATTCTAGAAGTTAAAGAACCTCGGAAGTACGGGAATGGGACGTGTTGGCAATTTTCCTTGGAAATAATTGGTACACGCACTGCACGCAGCACATTTGAATATGGACCCTAAAATAATACAATATAGTTCAAACATAATTATTAAAGATTAGATAAAAATATTAAAATTCACTTGAACATAAAAATATAGTGGACTCATTAATTTAAAGAAAAAACTTTTTACCGGATTAAAATTATATATTATTATAAATTTACAATTATTTGAAATAATTTTAAATTTATCCGACGTTTCGCGTGCTTTACAGCGTGCGTGGTCACGGTGACTGAAGACAAAAGGTGTTGGATGCCAAAAAAATATCACAGCTGCAGAGAAAGTTGCATTATCTGTATTTATTTCCCCGGAGTTGGTATCGACTAAAAGATGGAGGGTTTTGGCAAAAATTGCTCACGGTGTCCTCTATTTTCGCGGATTGTTTTTTCCTTTTTACGAAAAAGTTAAAAAGTTTTTTCTTTAAATGTGTAAAGGTTATGTTAATCAAAGTCAATACTATGGACTCATTAATTCCAAGCTTGTTTTGTGAACTTACATTCTCCTCTGTATTTCCCCAACCCGTGACGGTGACCACTTTACCAATCACCATGTCCTCTATATGGGCTACTTTTATCGGCTGAACGTTTTCATCAAATTTAAGAGGCTCAGATAGTTCAAGAAGCTGGAAGTCGAAATCGAAAGGGTGTTCTTTGGATTTTGCTCCCCATAATGGATGTATGTAGTTTCGCTTGATTGGTACTTTCTTGCCTTTGTTCAGATATTTTGATCCAACTCGAATGTACGGTTTTTTCCTAGGATAAACAGAAAGCGTATATTTTATGGATTGAGTACAGGAACATAGATAATAACAATTGCGAAACCTAATCTCGACAGCCCCTTGAGACTTTAAAAATTATTTTAAGATAAAGTCATCTCCAAAGATGGTTTATCTGGTATTACATATAGAAGATATGACGGCTCATTGGTCTTGTGGTAAGTACCCCTGACTGCGAATCCATGGGTCCCGGGTTCGATCCTCGGCTGAGACAAACATCGATGTGATGAGCATTTGGTGTTGTGCTTAGGTCTTGGGTGTTTAAATATGTATTTATATGTCTATCTATCTATAATATGTATGAATATCCGATGCCTAGTACCCATAACACAAGCTTCACCAGCTTTGCATGGGACTAGGTTAATTGGTGTGATTTGTCCAATTAAAAAAAATGTGCGTGTACTAGTGTACACACGTTAGAAGTGAAACTTCTTTATGACCTTATTTTTCGAAAAATTATGTAACTTTACAGAAATTGGATAAATAAAGTTAAATTAGATAAAGTTTAACAAAAGGCTTTTAATATCACAGACTTGAATACAAATAATACAATTATTTAATTTTACCTTATTACCACTAAGATTATTGCAGAATTTCATAAATTGTAATAGAATTTTTAGTATCATTGTTATCGTTATTATACATTTTTGTTATTAATGGTTTAGAATCTCTTTGAATCAACCCTGGTAGGGACAAGAAAAAGACGCACGTAACGGTCAAATGTGACGCGTAACCGAAACATGTGACGCGTAACCGAAAAATGTGACGCGTAACGAAAAAATGTTACACAAAATTTTTTCCAACCCCGATAAAGAAGTTTCACTTCAAAAAAATATATATATGTCAACATTGCGAAGGTGGTTTATGTATGCCTCTTGCTATCCTAATGATCTAATTTTTTCATTACTTACCCACAATGTCCAGCAGTTAAAACCCATCGCTTGTCAATAATAGCGCCGCCACAATTCGTTCCATACGCGGCGTGATAAGGATACAAATTTATATCTACTTCAAACCCACCGACAATTTTATTATCTCCATATAAGTTATCGAATCCATTGTGTATTCGTTGAACTAGTTCCCTTGTATACAAATCTTTATCTTTACTAAAATCAAAATTGTCTATATCTGGAAGTTCTGTTGGTTCGTCATAGTTTTCCAAGTCGAGTTTAAGTAGATTCTCATTTTTATTGTGTATCATTGGGATTCTAAGTATTTCTGCTGGTTGTTTTGTGTTTCTTATTTTGGGAATTGGTATTACTAGGAGATCATATTCTGTAATACAATAAAATTAATAAAATCTGATGTATTACACAGACACATTTTGTTAAGACATAAAAAGTGTATTAGTAGTATTGTCTTTTATTAACATAACTTTTATACATTAAAAAAAAAACACTTTTTTAACGGATTTAAGTTATGTTATGTAAGCTATGTATGAAAAAGACAAGCAATCCGCGAAAATAGAGGACATCATGAGTCATTTCTACAAAAAACCTTCATCTTTTAGTCGATATCAACTCCGGGGATATAAATACAGATAATATAACTTTTTCTACAGCTGTGATACTTTTTGACATTAAACACCTTTTGTCTTCAGTCACCGTGACCACACACGATGTAAAGCACGCGAAACGTAGGGAAAAATTTAAAATTATGTAAAATAATTATAAGTTTATAATAAATACATAGCTTCAATCCGCAAAAAAGTGTTTTCTTTAAAAGTGTAATCGTATTTACTACAGTTAAATACTGAGTAAATTAAGACGATATCTCTTTTTCACACCTATAAAATGGCTGGCATAAACATATTAAGTTGTAATATTTTCTCCTCATTCATAAAAAAATAATCAGTCTCTGAGCACCGTTTTAGCAAAACTACTTTGTCGCTTTTATCATAACGAATTTAACAGAAAAACATGGAAGAGTACTTAGTTAAAGAGTGTTTTAGTTTTTTATGTACAAGGAAGTTTAAGTCAGCCTTCATTCATTTGTTTGATCAAGCATTAATGAGCAGTGTTGGCCTAGCTGTTTCAACAGTGGCGGAGAGTTTATTGCCAGTTCTTCTCTGCCGTTCTACGGCTATTTGGGAACTGGCAGTAAATGTAAAATTAGAAGCATTTAATATACAGAGTGGTCAAGAAGTCGTAGATCAAACGCAAATAGGGGATAGATGAGGTCATCAGCTGCAAAACATTGTTTTACGGAAGGTCTCTAAGCTCAACCCCTGCAGAGTTATAATTTATTTTGCGTTTTATAAGAAAATTGCCTTTTTTTTACGAATTCAAAAAAAAAACTACATCCTGTATATTTTTCATAATATCCACTAGATTGGTAGTGATGAGTTCTTGCGTTAGACATACTATTTATAGTTGTTTATTGAGTGTATTCAAGATAGTATTAAGTTTTACGATATAATATTTTTTCAAATGAAAACTTTTTGTTTACTACGGCCCCCACTGTTAAAATATAATAAATTGTAACTCTGCAGGGGTTGAGCTTAGAGACCTCCCGTAGATTTTTTTTTTCCAGCTGATGACCTCGTCTATCCCCTATTTGCGTTTGATCCACGACTTTTTGGCCATCCTGTATATTGCTTTTTTGACGTTCATAAGTGCATTATGTTACCTATATGAATAAATGATTTTTGATTTTGATTTTGCACCAATGGACTTTCTGTCTATGTGCGCATTTAGGTAATACTTGCACGGTGAAGGAAAACATAGTAAGAAAACCGGCATGGCTTAGACTTAAAAAGTATACGGTGTTTGTATGACACAGAAAGTCGATCACCTACTTGCCTATGATCACGGAACAGATACAGAAAACTGAGGTCCAGACCTAAAAAAGTTGTTGCGTCATCGTACATGTTAATGAACGAAAAAAATAATTTCACATGCTTTATTAGTATTTTGACGACCATATTTTATATGCCAATTCGCAAATTAAAGTAAAGTATTTCAAACATATTTTACCTTTTAATCTCACAGATTCGGTACATAGTAAAAAACCAATTAAAAAATATCTGATCATACTTCCACGCGTGGTATAAAACTACGAGATTATTTACTTTGATCAATTTCATTTCGTCGTAGTAATTTACCGTGAAATTAACAATTTGTTAAGAGAAAAACGTACAGAGACTTTGTGATTGCAAGGAAAATCACGGATTTTTCCATTGGCAAGGAAATGCGTTTTCGATGTCTGGTACCAAATGTCTTATCACTTAATGGTTAAAGATTGCACGTGTATATACGTATGTGTGTATTTAATTAATATTGTAAACTTTTCAGATTGTCGACATTATGATTCCTTTGAAATATAAGGAAGTGCTATTTGGAACATAACGATATATTTTTATTTTATTTCTTTTCTCTTTAATAATTTTCTTAACTTACATAGTAATAATAATAATAATAATATGTAGGTTATACATATATAGTTATTTTTACCAAATTATTTGACAACGTATTTTCTTATATTCGAACAAGTTACAAAATACTCTTTCGTCTAGATATCATCAATAATTCAGATCTTTGTACAGTGATATTTAATTTAAACTGTACAGTTTTGTTTCGTGGTTAAAATTTAACTATTCATATAGGTAACCAAGTAGTATTATGAATAATTGGATGGTAAATTATATTAATTTAATTTTGTTAGAGTTGGTATCAGTGACATCTCTTTGCTGTTTTATGAAGTTTTCATTATATTTGATTTCGTTCAGCGCCACCTATTGGATATAATATTCTGTATAAATTTGATGATAATAAAAATATGCTTATTGCATTAAATACTTAATAAAACATTACATCAACAATTCAAAGTTATTATAACTTTTAAAATATTTGTATTACGTGAATCATGGTTATATCATCTTCAAAAATATTATACGCTAAAGACTCCTGCGCCATCTATCGGGGAATAGGAGTACTTGACAAACGTAATTAAAGTCTCCATTCTTATTAGAATGTCACAATATTCAATAAAGTACTCTCTTTTAAAACGTAATATTAAAACTATTTTATTGAAATTCATTGTATAGTTTCAAATCAAGACACTGATAGCGCCAATTGATAGAATACCCTTGGTACTAACTGCGTAAAGATATAATAATAAAAATTTAATTCTAATACTTAAGAGATAATGAGAATAGCTAGCTAATAGAAGTCTTGGATTTTTTTTTCGACATGTTTTATGTGAAAGTAATTTATTAAGTCTATTGCCATATGGTATTTATACTGGTTTGTTCAGACATCTCATATTAAGAGATCAAACAATAAAGCGTCAATTTATAAAAAAAAACAATCTATCCATACAAAAGAATCGTCCAAATTTATATCGCATTTCCGAACGAACAATTATTTTTTGTGATTGTTATTGTCAGACAGGATTTGTATAAAGGATAATTTAAAAAATCTAACAAATCATTCAAAATTAAGCAGTATGTTCGTTGATAAACAATATCGTGATATATAAATATAAATAATTTAAAGTAACATCATCAAATGTTTCAGATTACATTATACATTTTGAATAATTTATTAGCATCGTCAACTAAACTAAGTATGTAAACTCAGACTTCAATCACGGTATGGTTGGATAAATTTTAATCAACTTAAAAAATAAGTTTGACTCTGACTGGACTGAAAACATGTCCAACCCCGTCTGCAAAGAAAGTTTCCTTGTAAATGCAAATAACACTCCGTCGTACTGTGTAAGTATGTTTGTGACAAAATCAGCATGTCTGAGGTAACATTTATTCAAAGTCGAGTCTTGAAACAAAAAAATCTTATTTTAACATATGGAGAGAGCTTGCGTCTCGTTTATGGATCTTACTCTTACCGCTACGTTTAGTAAGAAATATCTTTAATATATATAGACAAAAGTCTGTCGATATCGCTATTTATAGTTTTAGAAAGCCGGCGATCTTGGTTGGCGTGAACAAAAATTCTATATGTATGAAATAAGCGAAATCAAATTTATTTAAATTACTGTGCAAAAATTGGTTCTTAATTCAAGCATGGATCCAACTCACGTCAGGGTCACCAAAGTTTAAATTTTTGTATTTAAAACCGTATACACAACTTTGTTAACAATTTTCTAGTAAAATTACTATGTATGTGTGTGATTTTTATTTGAATTGAAGCCCTGTGATCGCAAGTTTGCTATAAACTAGGCAAAACTTCGCAAGCGCTACAATTTTAAACTTAGAACAAATAATTGTGATTTAATGCGATTTAATCGTATAGAGTGAGTATTTTTAAAAATTATACTCAGATAATAAATACACATTATAATATTATGGGCTTATTATATTTTATTACATCTTGAAATAAAACTTCTTTAATGTATTTGTATGTATTTTTACAGGAGTCGTAATAAGAGTCGAATAATTAAAATATTTAATATTATAATATTAAACCGTCCGATAATTCAATATAAAAAGCAGCATTTACATAAATCTCATGAACGGTAATTAAAATTTTAATCTTGAATTTAACTCAACACCCGCCACCAGCTTGCGAGCTTGTGGATATAGTAGCTTTTTATTTGTTTTAAATTAAATAACGATAAAAAATTTAAATGCATTTATAAAGTGTATTTTCTTACCACGGTATTATGAAAAAAATCGTGAAAATGAAAAATATTAACTTTAAACGATTTAATAGGTACATCTAAACCATAAACTAGAAAAACACTTTTTTTCTCTTTTTTTGTGACTGAAGACAAAAGGTTTTAAATGTCAAAAAGTATCACAGCTGTAGAAAAAGTTGTATTATCTGTATTTATTTCCCTTAAGTGTTGGTATCGACTAAAATATGGAGGGCTTTGGCAGAAATGGCTCACGGTGTCCTCTAGATATATATATATATATTAATAATAGTATTTTTAAAAGTATACTCAGATAATAAATACACATTATAGTATTATGAGCTTATAATATTATTATTATTATTGAATAAAGATATTTTGTCTGTAAAAAAAAATAATAATAATACATAACTTCAATCCAGTAAAAAAGTGTTTTTCTAGTTTATGGTTTTAAGATGTATTAAATCGTTTAAAGTTAATATTTTCTTTTGCTCGCTAGTACCTACTCATTACGATTTTTTAATGTGTAAAAGTTAAGATAGTAAAAGACAATACTAACTATAAACTATTTAATTCTACGACGTCGTGGGCACCAATTAACAGTCAAATGAACTTAAAATCAAGAAGAACGAATATCTTAAAGTATGATAAGACAAAGCCTTCAATAGCCTTCTGGTATCTCATTTCAATCGATGAACCTCCCCAGGCCAGTAAATAGGGGGCGGGGGGGTTGAATACATAATGAAATTCGCCCTACGTCCGTTAATCAAAACCTGCAGAGCGCTGGAAAGACTTAAGAAAATGGAAATTTTCCTTCCCTCCTTTTTCCTGTTAAAAACCTCCCGAGGCGAGAGGAGGTTGGACAACCCCACTTTGAGATTCGACAGTATGGATGTGGGCTTTTTTAGAATAACATTGATTAGTATAGAATATTTTCACATCAAAAAATATACCTGCAGTATGTTTATAGGAATTTATATCAAACAAATATTAACACTAGCCAATAACCTAACTAGGGAACCTAAACGAAGGAGTATTAGATTTCGCTTCAAAAACATATCTTGATACAAATAATATATAAAGAAAATTAAATCAAATTTAAAAGTTGGGTCCCTGTGGCAGTGTACCTTTAACGCTGGCAGCATTTCCTTACTGTATTGCGATACTTATTTGTTGAGCGAGAAAAGCACCAGCTGTGGGGTCACCGGTACAATCTACCAAGCGCCAACTTAAATCTTTAATTAGCGCCTGTGCACTTGAACCCCAAAAGTCTCTACAGCAAAGGGAACAAAATCGAAGTTGGAGAAAAGACTTATATTTGCTTTATTTGTTTTTATTATTACTTTGCAGGTTAAGAATATTGTAAATACTGTGTATTTAATTGTTTTGTTAAGGTTTTAATAAACGATTTACATATTTCTTGATACACGCATATTGTCTCTCACTTCATAAACGCTATATCAATGCTGCTGTATATATTTAAGTGCAAATATAAACAAATTAAATTTGTCTCTGAAATTTACTAACGAGTAAGTAGTAAGAACTTATTAAATTAATATAATATGACCCCATTATTTCCATAGACCATACTTAATCATAAAAAAGCCCCTTCCATACCAAGTGAAACTCTTGCCTGCATCACCCGCCAGCCGAATGCAAATTTTATAACACAGCCTTTCTTATAGGCATTGTCGTAAACTCACCCGTTGCTTAGCGCCGTGCTCGGCTCCACTCGGGGGGCCTCGGTCATTTATTCTGCGAGACGCCCATTTATAATGCCCTGGTACTTTGGGTGAATAAATTGTATCTCCTAAGATTATCTGATCAATAGAAGTTTATAAATAATTATTTCTTATACGCTTGCTTCTTAAAACGTGTCGCCATAGCATAAAAATGAGTGACTCTTGACAATCCTTTTGGGTGTTATGTCCGCCCGTTGCAACATGTTGCTTGAGTGTATTTTTATTATGATTTAATTACTTTGTGTATTAAAATAATAATGATAATAATATAACCTATATAGGTACTTCAACCACATTTTTAATCAAAAAGATTCAGCGGCTAAAAAGGATCACAAATAGGAACTAATTGTTTATTAATATTGTCTATTCTAAACAATAATAATTAAAACACGCACGTAAATATTGACTAAAACCTTAAAATTAAGACTAAAAGATCAGTTTGAATTAAAAAGTGTCAGCCATTTTGCTCGATGTACTTTTGCCCCTACCTGCCCCCACAGATAAGTGTAATAAAAGTTTCGCTAATGCGAAAACTTTGTCATTTTATCACCATACGTGATCTTGGCGTTTTGGAGCGAACTAACGTTTTTCGAACAAAAACTGTAATTGTCTGGCGATGGGAGATTAAAGACCGCTACTATTTGTTTGCGATTGGAAAATAAATAATTTCTTTGTATTAATAATACACCTGCTGTTATTCTCGATAGAAGTTCCTTTTATCAAATACCTACGGCACATAATCGAAATTATTAACTGTGGACATGATCATACCATACTTGTTGCCATAATTACGATCTAAAAATAATTGTAACCATGGTAATAAGCTTAAATTAGCTTTGCAGTTTATTAGTAGTTTTTGTAATAGGGCAAAGTGTAAGTTTTATTTGGTTAAAATGGATTATTAGAGTTTTCTTAAAATCTATGCCAACTTAAAACGAACGGTAAAACATTATAGGTTTTGATATTGAGAAAAATTAGAACATACGAATCTCTATAATTAATCCATGCCTTATTGCTACGAGTCAATTTTTCTATAGAAAACACTTTTGACAGTTCAGTGTTATAGAAAACGATAATTAACTCGTATAGTATATTAGAACCTGGGAATAAATGTTGCAGAAATCACCTAAATTGCAAAGATCGCGATTTTATCTTAATCACTTAAAAGGCGGCAGAACGTAGTAATTTCGAAGACATCATCTAAAATTAGATAGCAATAATGGAGAATTTTAATTGGAATTTTATGGTTACGAGTATATAGGAGATGATATTATTATTCCCTTTATTTCATAATTTATTCGCTTACAAAAATTTTATAATTTCAAATTTCTATTTTCCTCACTCATCCGCGTCGTCAGTCATCTGAAAAAGAAAATCTTCTAAAATAATTGGATACATTTGGAACATATAAAGAGGATACAGGAGCATCTACAATTAAATGAGAATCAAAGAGGTAAAAAACCTAAACTAAAAATGTAGCAGACCAAAATATAAATAGTATTCAAGACATCAAGCAAGGTTACAATATTGTCTTGAAGATCAAGTTTTTTTATAGAATTGGGGGCAAACGGGCAGGAGGCTCACGTGATGTTAAGTAATACCGCCGCCCTTGGACACTCTAAATGCCAGAGGGCTCGCGAGTGCGTTGCCGGTCTTTTAAGTATTGGTACGCTATTTTCTTGAAGGACCCTAAGTCGAATTGGCTCGGAAATACTTCAGTGGGCAGCTGATTCCACATAGCGGTGGTGCGCGGCAAAAACTGTGTTGAAAAACACTGTTGTGGAACGGCGGACGTCGAGGTGATACGGGTGGAATTTCGTATGCTCTCGTATTATTCTTCTTCGTAGTCTTGATTAGCTAGACTAGATCAGGTCATGACTGTCTTTAAAAGCCCTAACCGATACGCTTGCTGCCTCCACGGTCCTATCAGCGTTCAGGGCATTAGGGATGTAGTTATCTTAATTTGGTCAGATCTGTAGGCGATCGACCCTAACTTCTCTTGACATCTCTACCATTACCAGTTTGTCGATACTATTCGGTTCTCTCCTGGCAATATTGCCAAAGTAGCTGAGCATTTGTTGGTAAATGATGGTCGTTGACAGTCTTGTGATATTTAGTTGGTTGAGAATGGATGGTCCTTTTTCAATCCATACTATTAGCAACGTTCTCCTCTGAAACCAAATCTCGAATGATTATATTAATTTATAATTATAATATATTATATATTATTTAGTATATATTATATATTATAATAAAAGAACCTAATATAATATTATCGGTACAACTTAGTTAGATTTTTTAGATCGTTTATTAATACATCGATCGATTGTTTTATAAAGCTATGTTAGGTTTGAATCTAAATCTACATACATATGTAAATACGGCCGTATTTACATATATACCACCACCACAAAGTTCTCAAAAGGCACTTAAATCTAAAACTACAAAGAATAGTTCCTCTCATTAAGTTTCGCAACGGCATAGATTAAACCCTGAACGAAAGCTTTCATTTGCATAGAAATTAAAATTTACCTGAACGCTAGTGGACTCGGGCATACCTTTGACGCACTAGAAACGGTTTTATTGGAATATAAAGATTTTAACTTTACCAATATTCACTACCGTTTCAGAGATAAAAAGTTTGTATTACTTCGGATATGTACTTTTGTTATCTTAAATTCTTCTTTTCATAATTCTTGAAAAAATATTATAATTTAAATTCAGATTGCTTATGATACGGATTTCAATGCCTGATTCACCTTGTATGTTTTTAAGTTATAGGATTTCTCACGATGTTTTCCTTCTTTATATGAATAAGTGTACGTTGTAGTATTGTATTAACTCGCGACGGGTTTTAGTTCTTACCTACGAAGCCAGTATTGCTCTTGAATTTTTTTTAATTTTAATTATCAATTAAAACAAAAAAAGAGATATACTTACGTAAAACCGGAGAAAGTAATGATTTGAGTTACAATTGTGCCCTTTAATAAAATAGACATACAGAATTGTATACTTAAAACACTAAATATATGTAAGTAGCTTTGTTTTAACATCTCATATTATTACATTTATTTATATAATAATAATTTACTATCTATGGTAGCAATTAATGTTACAAAATCTATCGCAATGTGACAAAGACTGCTTTCAAATGAAATACAAAACACTCGCACCTTATAAATACAAAAGGAAATTATATCAAAAGTTCTTAAGGTATTCGCAAAAGATATTTGGTAGAATTAAAACAACAGTGGCTGTGTCCCCCACTCACCCCGAGGGGTGGATCCGACCCCCAACCCAAGATGGCTTCTTTTAAAATAGGGTGGCCGGCAAGGCCCCTAAGAATAAAAGTGTGTCACACCTTAACGTCAGAAGTGGGGGTTTCTTTGTTGGAAATTCAATGGGCTGTTTTAATGACGTTTTTGCTCTCGCTAAATGAGTTTTTTTTTATCTTATTCGGGTATGTAATAATACATTTTGTTTATGTGAACTTTTCTGCTAACTATTTATGACAGTTTATATTTGTTTTAACTAAATATGTACATTGTTGTTCAACTGACCTAACTGTAACTAAAATACATACTTTTATTTTTTTATGAAGACAAGATTATTTTATAAAAAATCATAATAATTTTAATATAGAGATAGGTACAAAAGATGACAGTATTTTAAACGAAAAACGAACCTTAAGTAACAATTATAACACATCCTAACTAAATATGTACATTGTTGTTCAACTTAGGTCAGAAACTAAAATACATACTTTTATTTTTTTATGAAGACATGATTATTTTATAAAAAATCATAATAATATTAATATAGAGATAGGTTCAAAGATGATAGTATTTTAAACAAAAAACAAACCTTAAGTAACAATTATAACACAAAAATCTTATATAAATAGGGAAATATTTCTAACTAAACACGGTCTGTGGAATTTTCGTAGTAAAATACCGAAGGTGTTGTCTGTGAAAATAGCTGGGGTCCTTGAACTTCACATATTCGTGACTCGTGACTAGGTCAATGTGTGATCACATGTGACGTGTACGTCGTTCTATTTTTGAAATAATATATAATTTAAATTTTATTAAACGTTTATTAGTGGCCAGCTTTAATTTTACACATAAAAACACTAACCTTAAATAAATTAATGTAAGTATTTACAAAAAACTTAAAAGTTATAACTTTTTTCTTATAGTATTTACAAAATAAATCTTATTGTGAATAATACATCCTAGATTTTTCTTCTCTAAAAATGAGTATATAATGTTTATAATTTTTGATTTTTCACAGAAACCAAAGAAGAGTTTAATTTTAAATTATTGATTAACTTGTGCAATATGTGTTCAACAAAATTGGGCGAGTAAAATTCAGTCTAAAAGCGCTATTAAATCCGCCCGCGGTATTCAAATGACGAATTGCGGAGGGTTTTTCTTGTTCCAAATACAAAATTTTACAAGCTGACATCTGCAAGAAAGAGGTTTGCAAACTCAACCTTTTTGCTTTGACTTACGAACGAGGTTGTTTTTTAAAAGAGGTTGTATATCAAGATTTCTCCCCGCTGTCTCTCAGTAGGATTTATCGTCTTGCACAGGGGTAGAAAAATAAGAAAGGGTTGTTTTTCCAGGGGGTCTTTAGAGGGGGTAAGTGATTCAATTAAGCCGGGTGGAGCGCTGGAGCGATTAATTATGCTTTCAAAATTGCCGTATGAAAAAACGCTGGCATCATCTCAAGACTTGAAAAACTGCGCAAACTCATTTCACATTCACAGATATTAACGCGTTATTATAAATCAATGAAGTCTATGTAAGACTTTGCGTTCTTTTAATAAATACATAAAAATAGAAACAGACTGTTATAATGCTAAGACTATGTATATTATGATATATGCATCTATAAAAATAATGAAATTACTGAAGTAAAATGTTGTTATACTTAAATTTTTTTAAAAGACAAAATACAAAGTATTCTTCTTCCAAATTAGATTTTGGGTTTCATGATTTTTGCTTTGCTAGAAAAGTGTCAAGAAATTTAAGCGCAAATTTTAAAAAGCATCTCAAGTCGAATTAAGCGGTAGGTATCAACACAATGACAGACTTTGAGCTGGATTTATGTTTTAAAACACAGCCTATCATTTATCTAATAAATATATTGTTATGCTTTTTAAAGTAATGGCGTCTGTATGTGGGCGATAAACTGAAAAATTATTGTTGTTCAACAGTTTTCGAACTCTTGAAAATGGTTCAATATAATTTAATGTAAATTTACGATAAAACGCATTTTTTTGAAGAGGACGATAAAATCTTGCCAAAAATATAAAAAGCGCGGGCGATGCGGCGAGCGGTATACTGTCTGAATATAGACGAACTATGTTACAATACAAGTTTAGTGTTTCTATACTATTATTAACTATAATAATAATTAATAATAATCTAGTGGCGCTACAACCCTACATGGGTATTGGCCTCCGTTTGCACCCTGTTGTTTAGTCCTTTTTATGTCATAAACAAGTAGGTGATCTGTATCCTGTCTGACACAAAATTTCGTCGATTTCTGAATTTAAAACATGCCGGTATCTCACAATGTTTTCTGTTCCTGAGCGAGCGTTAAATGCGCATATAGAAAGTTTATTTCTGCAAATCGAACCTACGACCATAGCAATAAACGCACACTGAAGCTACTAGGCCAACACTGTATATTTTATATTGTTAACTATATTAAATTATTACCCTTACATATTATTTGTTAATTAATTCACTTTTATTAAACATTAACATAAACCAATAATCATTTTACTCTTCCAACTTGGCACTGTGTTTATAAGTTAATACCTAGAAAAGTTTTAGGTATAGAAAAAATCAATAGTCCTAATAATAATAATAAGAAATAATTCCACCGTGACGATACTTCCTCGATTAAGGGGCCCCATTTTTTAGGGGTACACCCCTCAACCACCAGCAAAGGCGGGCCCACGGAAACCGCACTTGCTGTATACTTTCTTCAACAAACTCAAGACGGTGGGGGGTCAAAGTATAAAAGTCGCTGTAAAAGGGTGTTTCGGGGGGGGAAAAGAAGGAATAAATGAGCTCGTCCCCTGTTTTAAATTGCTAAGATGCGGGTGGTACAGTCTCGCTGTTTAATTTTGTTTCATTTTACGTTTTATTTCGCGAGACAGATTTGTTACATTTCACTGCTCTTGAAAGTTAATTTATTTATAGTTAGCGTACATGTTTTGTAATGGATGTATTTTTTTTATAGAATATCTCTGGTTAAGCGTGCCCTTAGATCGAGTCAAAGTCCTACAGTGTACCGATTTTTCTTGAATTGAAGAAGACATTGGCTAAAAACCGTCTTATACCTCTACCTTTAGCAATCTACTACATATTACATAAGCAAAAGGCTTACTAGCAAAAATCTAAGGCTCATTAATGATTATTTAGGACAAATTTGCCTGCCGTTATGTGTGGCAGAATAATGCGAAGTTTCGATTGTACCTACTACCATAATATTTTTCTACCATATTTTTGCAAATAAATTATTTTTATTGCCAATAGGGTTATAGGTACATTTCTGCATATGACAACATAAAAACTAAAATTTGTTCAGTGTAATTTTTTTTTTTAAATTATATTCACCGTAAATGTATATCAGAATAGAGTTTAAGTTAGCGTCTAAGAAATTATTACCATTACTTAGTCACACAATGCCTGTTGTAACATCGATGCGACCTACCTGCACTTTTGTATAAAAAATTGTACATATCGTTAGCAACAAATGCTATTACTTATTTTTAAATAATTTCGTTACACGATGTACATACAATCTACTCTAAATTCTCACTAGTGAATGTAGTTCTTTGAGAAATAAAGGATCTTTGAACCGAATTTAAGTTGTAGAAAGCGGTTATATATATACCTATATACTTTAGTAAAAAATGAACACAGTCGATTTTATTAAACAAGACGTTGTTTTGTAGTATATATATATCGCGTACATATATGAAATAACAATATTTTAGTTTTTTACAGAAGTTTTGTTACTCGGAAAACATTGAAAACATTTATAGACACTATATAGCTATTAAAATTAGCAAATAAGTCCCCTGATTAATGATGTAACTTAAAAATTATAATGGTCAATGGCAATTTTCTGTATAAAAAAATAAATAATAAATTAGTGGCGCTACAACCTCTTTTAGTCTGGGTTATTTCATGATCTTTTGTCAATCTAATATGCAAGTAGGTGATCAGAGTCCTGTGGCTGAAGTGCCCCAAATCAAATTATTAATTCATTGACATTTAAATATTTAAAAAAATTCTAATTGAATTTGAAGTAAGCTTTTTTCTGTGTTTTGCATACATGAGGTTTAAAAAATTATAAAATTATGTATACAAATTCTCTAACATATACATCTAACAAGAAACACTAATAATTGAAAGCAAAGGTTTACCTTACGTATTAAGAACAATTGTGAGATATAAAATACCCAAACTATAAAAAATCTCTGAATAGATATATTATTTACTTATTTATAAAACAATACCTACTCCTTAAATGCGTAATTAATTTCTTCGATCACCCTCTTTCCCCTAAAGTTTTACATAAAGAGGGTCTAAAAATGCACTCAGACATACATTAAAAGATATAATTAAGGGGCCCGCACCCCTTAGGGAAATTCGCCTTCTTTTGACATTTTAAGAAAGGGTTTTAAACCCCCTTGAAGTAAACAAATTTGCTGAGTTGGAATTTTTGAATTAGGAAGACAGAAAATCGTTACAATCTCATTTGATGCAGGATCCTTAAATTTATATTTGAATTATTAGGATTAAAGAACATTCTTGATGTTTTAAAATAACTTAGTACAAATTTAATAAAAAATAAGTTTTTTTCCACAGCGTACATAAACACTTTTTTGAAAAATGAATAAGTATCTAATTAAAACTTTAAAATAAGACTGATTCACTAAATACTCTTTGCAAAATAAAAATTTGAATAAAGAACGCGCGCTTCGTTTGTTTCAATTGGCGGGTAAATTTCCCATTGAAGAGGGACGTCAGAAAAACGGTAAAAGGGAAAAAATAAGGGAAAAGGCCAGCATTATCCTTGTTAATTCCTCGGCTAATTCAATTCACGCCTAATTCTATTTGCTGAGCAAAACGGAGAGGTGATAATTGTGGGACACTTTTTGCAAACGGTTTTTTTAAATAAGGGTTTCTTTTCTTAGGATAAACAGTTAATGGCCTGGACGTTGAGTATCTTTATGGCGGTTAGTCTTAATGGTATTTTTTAAGCAAGATTAATATTTGTTCGAAAAGACGAAAGAAATTTGAAATCTTGGTAGGTAAAACTAATACTATCCCTGAAGTCCTGCTTTTTCTTTTTATGTGCAATTAGCACTTGCTCCTACGGTAAAGGCAAACATCGTGAGGAAACCGGAATGCCTTAGACCCAAATCGATGACATGTATCCGACACAGAAGCGGGATCTACTTGTCTATAAAGTAAAAGCGATCGAAGAAATGGATGTAATTTGAGGCCAAGACCCATACAGGGTTGTAGCGCTGATGGATTATTTAATATTAAACATGTAAGCTACCTACGACACTCCGAATTGAATTCGTAGAACGCAATTTCAACATTCAAGACTACCTTAAACCTGTCGATAGACAAAGTTATAATCTTTGTGATCGGCACTTTTGAGTTACATTTCCCGCCAAACATTGGAAGTCGGTATCGGTTTTACAGAGAACAAATATATATATATTTTTTTATATAATTTTATGGCCTGGTAAAACGAATATAATATTTATATATAATGATAATAGCAATGTTTTACAGAATACCATAAACTATAGCAATCACAATATCGGAAAAAGTCACGATTAAAAAGTTTATGAAACTTACTTTCGCAGATTGACCACTACACTCTAATGCAAATTTTAAACTGACCAATTCGCTAGATATCACTAACCCCTTAAACCGGTTGTGACCGGTTAGGGTCATTTTTGGACATTGTCTATTCCGACTGGTCAATCTAGTCTGACCCCTTCTTGAGGCAGCTGGCCAAAAACCTGTTTTTCACAAAGCATAGATTACGTTTCTATACGTGATTTTTAATAATAGCAACCCCTGTTTTTGACGTTTGATTGTAAAGAATTACATTCGATAAAATTGCTTGTAAAATGGTTTTTAAAACCGTCTATGACACGTTCGATTTTTTAAAAATAATACTCGTCAATACTCAAATAACGCATATGGAAGTTATGACATTCGATTTTTAAAATTAGTTCAACGTTCGATGATTTGTATGTGTATAAAATTTATTTGAAAAATCTTGGTTTTAATAAATATCTACTCTTCGACAGACTTCGTGAGTATTCAAACAAATAACATGATCATAGTATAAGTGTTGTCGAGATAAATAGATAGTAAGTTATATTTGCAAAGCAAAAGAAAATACTAGGAAAACAAAGCATATAAAAGGAATTATTAAAACGTATTTGCTGTTGTATGAAGGTATCATTAAAAGTAGTCTAGCCTGTTATTAAATAGAATAAACGTAAACAGAAATGTTCTAGTGCCTTATTAGATTATTTACACAATTTAATTCCTTCAATACAGTGACGTATTTACGGAAATTATATTTTTATAAATTATGAAACAATATTCATTAAGTAATACATAATTGCATTAATAAACATTCCTGAGAATATTACATGGTTATTTTTTAGGTAAAGCTGACTTATTTCAATTTAACACACACAAGTGTTATAGAAATTATTTAAATAAAAGATACACAACGCATAAACAAAAATATACAGACACATGAAGATAAACGGAAACTACCTACATACAGACTTAGAAATATGTCTGACCCACGCCCTATACGGCACTCCAGCCCTATATTGGATTTCTTAATGCGCAATGAAAGAAAGCGGTAGAGATTTGGGCTTGACACTTGGTTAGGAAAAAAATGCATAAATGTCAGATCTAGGACCATTTTTTGTTATATAAGTAATACCTTTTCTACTCCCCTGCTATTGTGTCCAGGGACTTTTTCTATCTCTAAACTTCACATCACACGTCTCGCTATACACGCCCCGGCTACATCGGTAATAGATCTAGGACCATTTGCAGCGTTCTACTTTCTATATAGAGGCCTTCAACTGCGGAAGGGTTCGTGCAAACTAATTAGATATTACTAAAATAAAAAAATCTGTGGCGCTACAACCTTTTTAGGGCTGAGCCGTCTAATTTCTGTATCTGTTTTTATGATCATTTGAGCCGGTGTGGACTCACGATGTTCACCTTCAAAATAAAAAATAAAAATAAAATATGTTTATTAAGGAACATAAGATACATGTATCACTTATTCCACGTCATTAAATTTGAATTTGTAGGCATCCCTACTTATCGGCAAAGAAGACAGAGGGTGTAGGCCGAGAGAAAAAGCCGGCGTAAAAAACTCTCGGTACTCTTTTAAAATAGCAAATTATCAAACAACACTTATTTTAAAACAAATATCGCAAATTAATTAGAGGTAGCCTGCCTAGCACTAGTCCCAGGCCCTTTTATCAACTAGATAATCGTTGACTTTATAGTAAGCCTTTTAACACAGCTTTTCTTTAATACATTTCTTAAATTTATTGAAAGGCAGAGATAAAAGAGCCTCTGGGATTTTATTAAAGAAGAGTATCCCTTTTCCCAAAAAAGAATTACTAACTTTAGATAGTCTAGTACGGGGAATTTGCAGCCTGCGTTTGTTCCGTGTATTAACATTGTGCGTATGTTCTATTCTAGTAAACTTAGTCAATAAGCTATGAAAGTAACTAAAATAAACAAGTCTAGCTGTATCGACGTCAGTTAGTGAGCGAATTTTTTTAACCGCGTAGGCTGCAGAACTAAGTCTCTTCGCCAATCCGTTAATATGAGGGGACCACTGAAGTTTTGAATCCATGGTGATTCCGAGAAATACAGTTGTATCATCCAGATTCAATTCCTCACCGTTTATAATTGGTCTAGTATCCATAACCCTTGCATTTTTTGCACAAAATTAAATGCATTTTGTCTTTTTTGCATTAAGTAGAAGGTCATTCATACTAAACCAATGGACAAACCTTCACCTTTCGAGCGAATGTTAAATGCGCACATAGAAAGAAAATACATTGGTGTACAGCCGGGAATGGAATCTACGACCTCAGGGATGTCAGTCGCACGCTGAAGCCACCAGGCCGACACTACTCAAGATATTACTTCGTACAGAAAAAAGTAGTGGAAATTATCAAGAAAAATAAGGCTTTTATTATTATATTGCGTTTATTCGTGACGTAATCGTTATTTCTTGTAATACATCTCTGTGGCACACGCGATATTGAATATAGGTTTTTATCGATTTTATAAATCCAATTCATGACTGGTACCATCTGATTATTTTTACGACTTTGATGTTTTAAATTTATAGTCTGTAATATTTTGTATTCTCTTGATCCTTTGGATATGGAAATTTGAATCTATGAAACTGCATTGGCCGTAATTAAAATTGTAACGGCCCGTAAGATGATTTCGGCCTTACGATCAAGAACAACGAAGACGTGGCTTCGGCCTTTAAAACTACCAAAATCCTCCAATTATTACCAAGAACAAGACCTGGCTGTATGGACTTAAGTCCTTTGCCTATCCCATTAGGGATAAATTATTATCATCATGTAACGGCCCGTATTTTTGTTCGGCAAAACTTAAGCTAGTTTCAACAGAGCGTAAGAGGAATGTGTGAATTAAGATACGATTGGAATATGGTCCTTACCTTATGGATACGTTTCGACTATAAACTACCACAAAAATACTTATATCAATAGTAAGGTAATTAGTATAATCGCTATTCATAAGAATAAATTTCAATAAATATAAGATAAAATCTCTTCCTCAAAGAATACGTTAAATTAATAAACTCTTTCCGTTATGATAAGTCTGTTAAAAAGCAATATTGATAATCTTTATGCTTTGATAATTGAATCTTAACAAAGTAGGATATACCCTCAAATCGATTTGTGATTTTAAAAATGTCGCACCTGTTATACAATCTGTTTTGAAATTCGAATGTTAAAAATCAATATAAGAACTTTTTGTAACCCTTCACAGCATATGGCATTGTTTACGCAAATAAAAAATAATCATAGTTATCCGTGTGTCCATCTGTCTGTCCTTTTATTCTGTTTTTAATAATAATCGATTGCATAGACACACTTGAATAGCCGTGGACACGGTCAGTTGTATGGTGACCATGATTTATGAAATAAAATGCAACAATGGTTTTTCTTTAAAAACTGTATTGTGACAACCAACTGTTTTGGTAATACATAATAATATTGTAAACCTTTTAAAAGTTAATCTAGTTTTATATATATTACAAACATACCTATACATTCGAATGCAAAATAAACGGTATACGAGATGATAATATAATGACCGAGATCGACCTTTGATAACCTAGCGTATTAGATAGGCAAATTACTGCTTACAGTATGTATGTAGTTTGATCAAATGAGTAACTGCAATATATTGCGTCACAAAAAATCAAGATCCCCTTAATGTATGGTCACCCCATTACAACCGGTTGAATGCGGAACCGGTAGTGGCCCGTGGCCAGTTGGTCTGTTTGACCCTTTCTTGTTCTATTGTTGTAAGGAGGCAGCTGTCGTGGGTTAACAAGGTGTAATGATAGTTGCGACTTTAAAGTTGTTATTTGTGCCAATATTTTTTTTAATTTAAGAAATTACTTTTTCTGCTCTTTTTTGTGTTTTAGTAATAAATATTTCGTGATCATAACGTCTTATCTTTTGTTTTTACAATAGTAGAAAATAAATAAAAATAATAAGACTTAAAAGTTTGCCTAAAGATCGCTCGAAAGCAAAAGGTCCGTTGCCCTCCTCAAAGTCAAAGTCAAACTTAACTTTATTCATAGAGGTAAACAAGTACAGTTATGAAGTCAGAAAAGAATTTAAATTAATTCTAAATTTAGCATTTTTACCAGTTCGTAAGTAAAGGGCGTAGAGCGGGCAAGAAGTGGCAAGAACCTCCGCCACTCTTTTTAATCGCTAAGTTTTTGGTCATACAAATTGTTCGAACTGGAGCAAATCAATCCCAAGGATTAGGATCAATTATATATTCGACAAATTTATAGAAAGCTTTATAGATTAATTTACGTTTAACGAGAGCTTTGAATTTATATAGTGATTTCTCTAATTTCGCTCGGGAGTTTGTTTAAAAACGAATACAACTACAACTTAGTATTTGATAGAAAATTTGAACTGATTGTAGCAAGTAGTTTTTTCGTATGTTTCGTATGTATGAACAAATGAGGTTTTGATTCGAACGCCCTGTTACGTACTATATCATTAATAGTCGTTTTTCATCCGGAATCTATCTGGTGGTCAGGGGCTTCAAGTTATACGCTATGAGTAGAGCTTGTCACTGTAAAGGAAGCAGTTACACAAAAGGCAGTGTAAGCAAAGGTTCGATATAAGGAAATCTAATGTAAAAATCTCCATACGAATACCTTCACGCGAAAATGTCCCAAGCATCTCGCCAGTTAGCGAACAATTCGTGGGGAAATTTTTAGTGTGACGTCACCCGGATATCCGGCTTGAACTATTCGCCGGATAACCGGTGTACCTATATCTTACATTTGAACTGCGGTGTACACTCGCAAGCGAAAATGATCACGCTCTATCGATTGTCATTAATTTGAATTTAGAACATTATAATTCTATAGAAGGTAATTATTTAAAGTTGTTTTTCATATCACACAGTTTTTACGCGCACCGACTTTTGACTTAGGATCCTTCAAGAAAAATGCGTCGCAATTCTTAAAATTCCGGCAACCCTCTGGTATTGAGTTTCCATAGACATTTTTGTTTGCTCTATAATAAAAAAACAATTAAAGGCGAAACCTTACATACTATAGGTAGGAATATAGAAGTATACGAATAAAATGTATATAAAACTTATTTAGTTTATGTAGTAAATGTACTAATAAACTGTCAATAATTTATTATTTAGTAAGTAATAATCTGACAGGACTCCGTAACGCATACAAGTACGCTGACTCGTATTATGAGGCTGCAACAAAGACCAAATAAACTTATCGCTTTAGTAAATAATATCAAAATAGTCAATTACTACTAAACTCCTTAATTATATCGCAGTTATAGGTACTTAGTCACTACATATTATGGCCAAACGGATCGTTGGGACATTTATTTAACCTTAATTTCAAAATAAATGATTATAAAATTGTAATTCAAAAATCTATTTCATTTATACCCGCGACTGTACATTGCGGAAAGCAGTAATAATTCGTGGTTGTTTTCGAAAATTCTTAACGCGAACGTATAAGGCACTTCCGTATAAGAGATTGTATCGTACAGTCGAAACTGTACCAGAAAAGATAAAATACCGATTCGATAGAACGCTATTCTATATTCAAAATTCTAATCGTTAACAAGTTTTATTTCTAGGAAAGGTATTTTGGATTTTCTGCAGTTTTTTTGAATTTAGAACTCGGACGAATCGAGTAGAAATCGTGTCTATCTTACATTATAAAATATTGTCTTTATCATATTTGAAATTTCGAGTTTGTAAACTGAGTAGAAAAAATGGAGTTGTATTCGCAGACCAAAACGTTGGAGTTGTTTACAATTTTTAGAAATAGTTCTGTTCATTAAGTCTAGAAATTCTTTCGGATTTATAAAATTAAGATATTAAATCACACAAAACGATTTTTGTAGTTCTTTGTTTAATCTAGGTATCTAATAGATATGATGATATGCCTTGACCAGAGAACTCACCCCTATCTTTCAGCAAAGTGTAGGTGTTTGTCATAGCCTAGATTATTAATAGTTGTTATAATACCGTGGCGTTCCTACAACTGAACTTTACTATAAAAAAATGTAATATAATTACACATTTTTATTTTTTTTTAAATATTTTTTTTTTTAATTATTAAAAACTAACAGAATTTTTTTTATGCTCTACCAGTAAGTGCTCTGCTAAGTTCACGGATATTATACGTTTCACCTGTATCAAAAATATTTTACCTGCGAATTAAAGTGTTCAATCAAGCAAAGAAACAAAAAGCTTTATAAGGCTATCAAGTAGATTTACACCATAAATTAAAAAAAAACAATATAATATGTACCTACCTTGTATTTCCCGATATAACTCGCAAACGAACTGCCCCACTTAGAAGTCACAACAAAGACCGTGTACTACGATTTAATAGACCTTGAGGTTGACATATGATACTAAAGATGTTACATTAACCACCTTTTCGTTATAAATTGAATATTTTTAAAAGGTTTTATCAATATATTCAATACTTTCATTTTTAACAAAAAAAAAACTGTATTCTAAAATAAGCTTTAATTACAAAGGTATAGAGTTTAAAAAGGATGCCATAAAATAGGAAGCAATTCTTTACGGTTTCGATAAGTATCGATTGGAATTTATATGAGAATCGGAAGTGATTTTTTAGCGAAATTCGTTTTCTTTACCATATGGTGTCTATGGTGTATCGTAAATCACAAATTTGTCTTGCTACCTTATCAGCCCCACTGTGGAGAGTTTTAAATTACCATTTTTAACTAAGGTTAAGCGATTGAAGCCTTCCTTTGAAATCAACACTTGCTTGTCTCGTTTTCTTAAACCCAAGGAAATTATTAAATGAAACAGATGCAGAAGTTTCCCTGGCCTATAAGTTATAATTGATGGGTGGTGGTTTTTAAATCCTATTCATCCAAATATCACATCAAGAGACTTTGAAACATCTTGCTAATTTCAAAAACCGATAAATATATAATATATCTATATGCCTTAGTAGTAACATCAGTTATAACTTATATCTACTATATAAAAATAAGTCGGGTTTTCCTTCCTGACGCTATAACTCAAGAACGCACGAACCGATTTCCACGGTTTTGTATTCGTTGGAAAGGTCTCGGGCTCCGTGAGGTTTATAGCAAAGAAAATTCAGGAAAAATTTCAACAGAAAACCGGGATCACCAAACGAAATGTAACATAAAACCAAGCCATCTGCAGGTGACGAAACGGAGTTCGCCGAGTTTGCTAGTATTATATAAATTGATATGAATAGGATAAGACTATGTATATATGTAGTAATTATTTATTCAGTAAACCAATCCAGAACAGTTAGATTAAAATATAATTATAATACTAAATTATACAATATACCTTATCGTGCTTTATTATTGCTTTTGTTCAGTACTTATTGTAGCTACCTTGAAGTTGAAAGACGTAACAATAATATTGTGTAATAGTACGTTCTATGTAAGAACTACATCTCTTTTCTATATAGGAACTATTTTCTCATTTCAATTTGGTTAGCTTAGGATACCTGTGAAGGAAGGTCGCTTCCTTACTCTCAACTTAAGCACTGATTGGCCTAAAGGCCCGAGTGGCTAACTTCATAAGCGCGGTGCGGTTCAGGGCATAACGTCAGGGCAGTGATTGTAGCAGTAGAACAAAGTCTACTTCTTAATAATATCGAAATAATTCTTATTACAGTTAAACTAGTACTTCTTTCATTACACCATAAACTGTAATTTAATGGAAGAGGTGACGTACCTACTGTATTTAAAACACAATAAGAAGATTTTGATTCTGAAATAAGAACCTAATTTGCTGTAAAATAGTCATGTTGTATATACTATACGTTTTAGTATATCGTGAATGCTTTAAATAATATAAACATACTTTTGTATGAATTATATTCTATACAATATTTAAAATATAAATGCGGGATGGTATTAGAAGAAATTCACACGAAAATATACGTTTCCTTTTTCAAGTTTATATGGAACGAAGTAAATAATTAAAATCCGAATCTTAAGGAGGTCCATTCCCCCCAGAACCGCCCCCACAGGACGCAAACTCACCAAGCAATGTAAGTGCAATTTAAAATGTAAATTAACGACGCAAAGAAGTTTGGGGGGACACCCGACTCTGTCTTAAAACACCCTGTACAGCCTACGAAACAATTATACCTATTCATGGAAATGTAGCTTCTAATGCCATTTACGTAAGGTACACTTTTCTGTCCACAAATAATCGAACATTATTTGTCGCTGCTTACGTTAGGTGTATATTTTTTGTTCGAAATTCAGTCTTATATGAATACGATAAAATACATTTTTATATAACTTTTCATAGCCAGTTATAGGCCGTTTCGAATGTATTTTTTATATTTCAGAACACAAGAGATTTGTTTTACGAGAAAACGGAGACGGGCGGACATTTTGTAATAATAATGTGCTATAATTTGTTTTTTTAATTATTAATTAACAAATGGATAATTTTGCGGGCTACGTACAGGGTCACTTTAATGTTTATATTTTACTGAAGTATATTTAAAGCGGTTATGATGAAAAAAATTAAAGTATTTTAATACGAAATGAAAACGTATCGATGAGTGTTAATGACAGGTTATGTGCTGTTTGCCAAGCAATGTGGAAAAAAATATGAAAATTAGTACTTTGGGTCACAAGACAATCTAATGTTCATTTGTTGGTTTGAGAAATGAGTGAGTTGATACTTACAGCGCAAAAATATGATTATTATAGTGACACTTTAGTTATAAATATACATAAAACATACTTAATAGTATAATTTTTCATATTTAAAATAAATAAATAAATAAAAACATTTTTAACGACTTTTTAAAGAAGGATGTTGTAAGTGGGTTTCTGAAACTCTATTCGGATGATGTTTAAATCGGTCCCAAAGATCTGCAGATCTGGTGAAATCAATCCAAACACAGTGAGACCGCTGTTGATTTGACCCCTGTTCATTAAAATAACTACTACCATCAATACAAAAACAAGAACGAGGTCACTAATTATTATTGTATAGCAAAATTAAACATAGCGTATTATTTTTATTATTTTCTTCCTTACATTATTTTAGCGTCACTAAAGTGATCACAATTAAGACTTTAAATCTGGTCTTCGATAATTACTAGACTCGTTATAAAATACCGAAGCTTTCGTTACTTAGAAACTTTATAAGCGGTAACTGGAGATCGACCGGGTCGTTAAGAACCTTTTTTCCAACCCCACGGAGGGGGAGGGGAGAAATGGAAAACTCGGGAAAATTGTAGCATTCTTGAGGCGACGCGCCGGCTCACACCTTCTTGAATAGGGGTAGGTAACCTTTGGTATAAACAAATCAATCCGTTTCATTTACGTAAAACAATTATTGTTAAAAAGCTCAGTCGCGGATAACTTATTGATCGTGTGTATAAACGAACATGTACATTTACATAGTCGAACATTAACACCCTAATCCAAGCTTATCACTCTTAAAGTCCTTTACACAGTGAAAATTCTCAGAAATTGCTAAAAGTGTGACTGACTACAGTTACAGTGCCTTTGTGATTTTTAAACATTAAAAAAAAATTAAGTGCTGCACAGCACATCCCACAGTGTCATTTGACAAGTTGATAATATAAAGTAACATTGTAACATTGTGAAACAAACAGACACATTAGAAATATATAAAAACATAATAAAGTTATACATAACATGAAATGTGGAATAAATGCCAGCAAGGTGTCAAAGTTTGACATGGTACAATGCTAGGCACAAGACGCTATAAGGATGCCTAGAAATGTTTCTGTCCGATTTATGTCGAACCAAAATAAGATTCAGATTCGTAACTTAGCGCTAGGATTCCCGTATGTAATAAACGCGTTAGTTTTGATCACGTCTCTTTTCTGAATCTTACGCTATTTTTTTGCAACGTTGTTTACCCCTGAACTCTGTTCGGCTTGGAACGTAAAAAGGAGAGCTGTTGGACTCTCCCTCACCCACCCTCCTCTCCGGACAGCGATTCGTGGGCGCGGATTCTGTTTTATATTATTTACTACCCGTTACACTCGGATTTGTCCGCCATTTATACCTAACAACTCCATCTAAACAAAACAAATTGTGCACATTGCGGGTAACATGACTAATGTCTACCCGCTAATATTTAAATAAAATAATAAAAAAGTCCGAATTGCGTCTTGTTATAAGAGAAGAGATAGACACATTGTCCTTGCAAATACATTTTTGCGCAAAAAAAGGCTGTATTTATTTTAAAAAAAAAGAGTTTGTCCTACATTGTTCGTATTTTTTTTAAGAGAAGTCGTTACTACGGTCGTTATGTTTAATACTCTTGTGATAAAGACAAAAAATCAAATATTATATCTATAGATATTTGAGGCTTATAGATTCTAAATAAGGTAACAACTACGTATGCACTGAATCACGATTTTTTTATATTAAAAAAAAACATAGAATTTTGAATAATTTTATGTATAATTAAATTATTCTCTATACAAATTCGTCTCTGTATGTCGCGCTGTTTTACATATTTCTTCAACTCCATTGTGCGGGTCTGTAATGTACTCGTTTAATAAACGCGAGTCTCATTTTATAAAAATATTTTTTGGAATTTTTTTAATCTACGAAGACCAAATTATATTATTTTCTTTTCTAGTAGAATACTTATTAAAGACGAGCGCAGAATTGCCGAACTAATATTGCAATTAATTGCTGTATCTACACAATTATTGCAATTACTAATATAAAATTGTGACGTATTATAATTATTAATATTGTTTTGGCAAGATTAAGCCAACATCCAGACACGTGCTTCTTAAAACTTATTATTTTTCTCAAGACTCAAACTGTTAAAATATAACTTAAGATCGTTTGTCACAGATTTCTGAAAATTTTAACAAAAACTCTCCCTTAGATGACGAGGCCGTTCTTTGCCTACATCAGCAAATTTCTTCACCAACATAACGCGACCTTCCACAAACACCCCCTCTTAAAATCCCTCCTAGTAAAAAGCAAACTGCAGGGGAAGCGACGTGTCAAGTAAAATTGGACGAATAAAATCCGTAATGTTGTGTTTGGTTCAGCGTAAATGACGCAAAAAGCCTTAAGAAATTATAGACACTGTATTGTTATGATAAGTAGCTATAAATTTAATGAAGCTTATATATTGTTCTTTTGTTTAAAAGTAGTTAACATTCTAACAACACTACTGTGTAAAGAAAATATATATATATATATATAAGTATATATTTCATTGTATTTTAAAGATAGATAAAGAGTTTCCTCATGAAACAGGTTCAATACAGAACAAACGACAAGAAGGCTTAAGGGTTAATCATAGTCATTAGATGAGTAATTAATTAAATAAATGTTTAACAATTAAACGATATATTTACAATATATTTTCCATATCTATTACGAAGCTAGTGAATGAATTATATTCATGAAGTGAAAGTACTAAAGCAATGTATGCAATATCAATAGATAATGAATTCATTACGAATTTATAATTAAACTAATTATTAATGTTACCGAATCCAATTTTCTTTCGCAATAAGACAGCCTAACGTTAAGGATGTGTCTAACTACAAGCTTAATTTCCTTATTCGATTTTATTTATCAGAAATAGAGAAGCAACATCTTAACTTGCCAATGATGCCTTAAAAAGTCTATGTACTGGATATTACAAATATTTTTCAAGGCATAATTGTGCATACCCCACATACACACCTTCACATACTTACCCTCACTTTTACACCATCACACACAACACAGCCAAATTAGGTACCACTTAGTTAAATGTATGGAAATTTTTTTATTTGTTTGTTTCCTTTTGTAAATTTTTAGCTGTAGGATTACAAAATAAATAAATAAATAAATTACCGACTATAACGAATGCATCACGAAAGCGCACTATAACAAATACCTTTACGGTTTTTGTCTACAGATGGTAAGGAATGTTAATGATGATTCAGACCAAGTGTTTTTATACAGCCTTTTTCTTATGGACTATCGAATATAATAATAGGTGTCAATTCTAACCAGTAGTTCTTGTAGGTTAAACAAAATTCAAAAAGAAAATCGTAAGGCTTTTAATTACTATATATAGTTCCTAAAATCCTTTAAAAAGATAAAACTTATCTTACTATATTACACAATATGCAAAACCTGTGAACGTTGCCAAGCGCGTCGCCAAAACGCAAAAATAATGTTGAACATTATACAGATAAGATGCTTAGTTGGCAAAAAACATAAATTTCCGCAACAACTACAATATGCTGAGATTTCAACAGAGATTTGGGTAATTTTAAATTTAATGGGTTCTTTAGCGTGTTTTATAAATGTTGTTTTGATAGAGTTTTTGTGAGCATTCCAGTATTGGACTTTCCAATTTGTAGGTATATTATAGTTTTGATTTTGGAAACTAACGTTTTTATCACTAATGAAATTAAAATATTTTTTCAACTTTGTAAGAAAACTTCCTTTCCTATAAAGTAAAGGAAAATTACGTATAAATTTCTTACTGAAACTGCAGTTGTAATATTGATTAGTTAAGTTTATCTATTATTCCTGGTATTATTAATGCTATTGAATAGAAATATTTGTCTGGATTCCATTCCTTACAAAACAACTAGACTGTTCTAATTAAAATTATTCTTCAATAATACAGGGAATAACTCTAAAACTTCTATCTATTCCTTTCAACATCTGGTTATTGCTGTCATTTGAAATGAAACTTGATACTGATATTTCGCCATGAAGAAATTCAGATTCTTACAATCTACAGTCATATCACATTTTTCCCACGTAAACGCACACTTGGATATTTTTCCTGCGCGCTGTATGTGTGCGTAAAACGCTTTATCCGTATTCGGGTTGGGCGGCTGTGTGTGTGCTAGCCGCTGCCTTCATTGGACACGGAGCCATTTCTTTATTGATCCATATTTCTTCTTCTTTGCACTGCCCGGGGGGTGGGAGGCACCCGGGGGTGGTTTTTCTGCCAAGGAACGCTGTTATTAATGGTTAAGCTGAATTTCCGCGCTCTGTTTTTGTGTTTTGTTTTTAAATAATGATCAAGTTTTTTATCTATATTCATAGTCATATTATATATATATATATCAATCAGCATATATATCAAGAATTAATTAGCAATTATTATATAAGAAAGATATTCGCAATAATCGCATTCGAATATTGTTCGCGTTCATATTGTATTAAATTTTCTTATAAGAAACTAAAATAATTGTTCTATAAATTGGTTGTGTTTGTTACACATCATCCACATCACAACATCCTTTTCCAAATACCTAATTAGACCTAAGACCGGAAAAATATCTCTCTACTCCTTGGTTGAAACAGAAATTAGAGGGTTTTATAAAATCAAATGTCTAATAAATATTATGAGTGTGCTAGGAAATCTATTTTTTTGGTCACTAAGGAAAGTGCCGACTAACTATAATACGATTTTCGTTTTGCCTACTGTAGGAACGAATAACCTTAATAGTCACGTAGTGAAAACAGTTAAAACATTGGTACTTTCGACATAAATATGTAATGTATAACGACGTAATTGATACACACCGAAACACTATAACAGCATCGAGTACGCATCAATAACGTGTAAAGCCCAATCAAATAAATAGTAACAGGCGTGAAGTTGGTGTAATCAAAGCCAAAAAAATAACGAATCGTGTTGGTTGCCGCCGGAGGACTAAAAAAACTAAATCTATAAGCTATTTTATATAATTTACTTACATAAGAGCAGTGTTGGCCTAGTGGCTTCAGCGTGCGACCCTCATACCTGAGGTCGTAGGTTCGATCCCCGGCTGTGCACCAATGGACTTTCTTTCTATGTGCGAATTTAACACTTGCTCGAACGGTGAAGGAAAACATCGTGAGGAAACCGACATGTCTTAGACCCAAAAGTCGACGGCGTGTGTCAGGCACTGGATGCTGATCACCTACTATTAGATTTAAAAATGATCATGAAACAGATTCAAAAATCTGAGGCCAAGACCTAAAGAGGTTGTAGCGCCACTGATTTATTTATTTTATAAGCTATTTTAATTTAAAATACATCTAATTTAATTTAAAACCTTGGCAGATCGATGCTGCGCACGTTTGCTTTCTTACAAGTCTAGATTATATTTAAATTCTAAATAACTATTGCTAAAGTGTTCCACGTTCTTATGTTCGGATGCACAATTTGACACCGTGGAACGACTGGTAATTAGTACTAGGGCTTCACATAACAAACGAATAAACAAAATAAAGAAACGATTCATAAAACAGATAATAAAAGCTGGGAAACAGTATGTTATTGTCAATAAAACCCAACACTTATCTCATACAAACACGAGTTGTAAAAAAGAAAAAAGTTCAATCTGAAATACAACCCTTATAATTTGGCTCATTACTAAATGCAAGAGAAACATATTCTGCCTTAACCGCCCCTATAAATAAAGGCGACGGGAGAAAGGGAAAAATTTTATTATCCCTTCCCACCCTCTAAAGGAGAAATATGAAATAAAATGAAAATGTAATATGAAAAAAATATGGAGTGCGCGAGGCAAGACAAAGGGTTGGATGGGGATAGGTAAACGTGGAGATGGCTCGCGGTTGGTTTAAGAAAGAGAACAATTCCTAGAAGGTTGCATCACTAAGATCACCAAAATATTACATTTTGCTTGCTTAAACTTATACTCGTTTGAGGCTGTGCCCAGTTTTTATTGGTACGCTTTATTAAATGTATTGTCTGGATATTCATGTATGAATCAATCTCATTTTATCATTTTACTAAAGCAGAATGAATTTAAAGAATGTAGTAATTATTATTAACTATATAGGTGTACCTTCTCTTTCGAATTCTTTGCGATTTTAACGGATTGAACGGTGCTTATTCGGAGCTTTCAGAAAAAGCATTGTTGGGTGCCTATCTCGAACCTAATTCACTGTTTTGCTGATATTTCTGGTAACTTTATTTATGCTTATTTTATCTTGTATATATTTTAATTGTATTTTTTAATATTTTTTGTTATATTCATGTTAATTTCAATTGTCATACATTTTAGATGGAGGATTTTGTAAAATATGCCGTAGATTTAGTACTATATATAATGTAGTAAACTATAATAAATAAATAGTTAGAACACTCGAGTAATACAATTCAATACGAGCTGGTTTAGATAGACACCCGATAATACAAGACAGACAATTCTTCCCATAACTTCCATGATACAATAATTTTATTAACCTCTATTAAACTCTAATATATTTTTAATACAACTGCATAATACATTTATTGGTCGGAGACCAGTAGGTTGGCCTAGGTAGGATGGAAGACAGAAAGACATGCTACACCTAAAAGGCACCAATTGGGGTGAGGTAGTATATACAGGATGGAGAGCGCTGGAAGTTTCTTCTTTCGGAGTCCAAGATACTTTTTGGTTCGCAGAGCCAGCGTAATGAGTGAGTGTGTATTTACTACTTATACCTAATGGTTTTATTAGAGAGAGCAGTGCTGGCAAAATGTGGCTGTCATCCCTGATGACCTCTCGTAGGTTCGATCCTCCAATGCACCAATGATCTTTCTGTCTGGACCCTGTGCCCGTTTTAACATTCGCTCGAATTGTGTCGATGACGAAATGATCCTGAAACAGATACAGAAATCTGAGGCCCAGACCTAAAAAGGTGGTAGCCCCACTGGGTGTTTTTTCTAATTAGAATATCTCCGACTGGGTACACTATGCTAAGTTACATAAATACCATTTCTACTAATCAATGATGTAGATTTTGTTTGAAGACTAAAATTTTGGCATATTTTCTAACTTGATTTGAGATTCCTAACCTAACGATATTCTTAAGAGAATCTTTATTCTTGTTGGGTTAATTTGAAAAAAATATATATTCAAAAGCCCTCTCCACACTATGCCTTTAATACAAGGCGGGGGTTCGGCCTCAGGCAGCGAAGACTCGCTTCTATAAATCTACCTTATCATAAAAAACCCTTCTTTATTCCCTCATACCTACTTGTGCGCCATGTTTACGGCTATGATTTACTCATTGGGGTAAAAAGGTTTTAGATTTTATAGTCTTTTTATATGCGGCTTTGGAATTATTTGGCTTACGCCTTATGTTCGTCACCTTGGTGATTCCTTGTGTAGGTAGATAGTAACTTTTTTTATCTATAAGTTTGGTGACCTTTACGCCGGAGTAATCTACCTTACCAATTCTTACATTTAAGTAAATATTTACAAATTTGTACTATATTCTAGAGAATACGATACGCGTTTTCTCGTATGTCTGTTCCAGTGAGACTGAGTATTACCTAGTATTTTGCGTAATTATATGTTTACGGTGCAACTCAGTTACCAGAATGCATATAAGATATTGTACGGTTTTTGTGGGTATATAATTCTACTAACATAGATCTTAAGAAACTATTGTTACTAACTCACTAATCAATCAATGTACTGTATTTGTCTGATTAATAAAAATTATTATTGTTATTATTATAAACAGATGCTTAGACCAATTCGATCTATGGTCTCATATTTATAACCCAATAAATAGACTTTCCAGCACTCGTAGCTAAAGAGATTGATTTCTACATAGCTATCGCGAGAAGTTTTCTAAAGGTACTAGTAGATACCAGCTTTTAATTTTTTTTTCATTTATGCTCTGTTGCTATTTTATCCTATATATATAGTATTGGAGTTAAATTACAAAAAAAAACTCGTAATATTAGTATAAAGTAACTCCTAACGATGGACTTTGAGAAAGACTCTTCTTTAATAGCTGATACGCTGTGCTGTCGTGTATTAATAAAAAAATATAAGATAGTGTAAGATGTCTTTTGAAAAGAACTATGAACATAATCTGTTCATGCGAAAAATTCGTGTTCGATCTTCAAAAGGTTTGCAGGTAGAAGACAGGACCCTTACAAAAATTAGCCCAGAGGGGAGCAAGAGGGGTGTTAGGGGGCGCTAAGAGTATTTTTCTCCCAAATAAGGGTGATGACACATATATCTGTGAACGGTTAAGAGTTAAAAAAGCGTTTACTTTTTGTTTACAGTGGAAGAACAGCCTAGTGACTACACTTCCTGAGGTCGTACGTTCGAGCCCCGGCTGTGCACCAATAGACTTTCTGTCTATATGCACATTTAACACTCGCTGTGAAGAGAAATATCTTAAGGAAACCGGCATGTCTTAGATACAAAAAGGCTGATCATCTTATTGCTTATTAGACAAAAATATATAGAAATTTGAGGCCAACACTTTAAAAAGTTGTAGCTACTGTTGTTTACTTTTTAAGGGTTAATTAATGGCTGACATCCAAATACTCAAAACTCCTTACACTTTAAATACATTACATAAACTAGAAACAGCTCCTTATTCAATACAATAGCTGATACGAAAATAATCAAAATGACTCCAAAAGTGTCTTAATTGTAGGTACTTTAAACAAAAAAAATCGGAGGGAAAAATCTAAAAATTAGAAAAAAAAAATTTTTTGTTTCTTTGACTAGATTGTGTCTTGCGTATTGGAGTACGGGTTTGTTAGTAGTGTTTCCTTATGTATACTTTGTACAAATATTTCTACAAGTAAGTAGTTATTTCATTCAGAACTTATTTATTACTTATAAAGGAAAGGCATTATTTTATTACACATAATATCTTAAAATGTTGACTATAACAATTAGATCTGTTTATCGCAGACGTAATATTATATTACTTATATCGGCGAATTAAATGGGAAAGGTTGCGTTGCAATCTAACTTGATTTCTAACAAGTTGAAAGATCTAACAAGAATCATCAAAGTAGTGATACCTATATCTATACACCAAAATTATGCAGTTATTTTATACATTTAAAAACTAAATTATTACATATAGCGGCGATGTTCGCGCCTTGTTCAGCGAATTGTGGACAAACCCTAAAAGGGGTATTATCCCGAGTTTTTGCCAAGGACCCAGTAAGTGAATTCTGCAGATAATTTTATATTAGGGAGGCTTCCGAGGTTTTTTCGGGACTTGATCATGTTGCGGAGTTATAAAGCTTTTTATGAAAATGTTAGGGTTTCTTTTTACTCACTTTATTCTTCATGTGACATTGTCTGTGTTATTTAAAGCGGTCTTTTGTTTCCTACTTTTATGCAGCCTAGCTTTTACATATTACTGATTAATTAAGTAATAATAATAATAGTCTTTATTCCTCTGCTAGTGTATCTGTGTGCCCTTTTTTGGCAAAGGCCTCCTCCAAATCCTGCCATTCCTCTCTGCACTGTGACATTATCTGCCATGTACCACCTGCTGTTTTTTAATGTGGTCTATCCACCTTTTAAGTTGTCTTCCTCTTTTTCGTTTGCTGTACCTGGGCCACCAGTTTAGTACTAATAGTAGTAGTATTTCCACTTTAGTTTATTTATTGGTATTGTAAATTTCTGTTACCTTAGTTATTTTTCTTAACGCTGTATTCTTAAAGAATAAGGTATTAAAACCCTTCGCTAAATACCAGGATGTGACTTTATTAGCATACTTCAATGGAATTGACTCGAGTCCACGAAGATAGTCGAATTCTGCAGTGATGTTTCATCATACAACTTAGCTTTGGGCTCATTAGGAATATGTACAAGCAAAGGTTTTTAACAAATTTTTAAACTACTTTTTAAATATCTATATTTTTTATTGAGACACGAACTAAAAACTATTTCAACAGTCACATGCCTTAAACTGAAAATTGTTTTTGAAATTTAACATTTTGACAGTTATTGTTATAATCTTCATATTAGAATCTTTCATTCATTCTAGAGAAAAGTTGTCTAACTAAAAACTCCGGAAAATAACATAATTGGTCTGAGAGTGATCATTTTTGAAAAGATTACTCCCAAACAAACCTCAAAAAAGCGTACTAAAAATATTAAATAACTTGTTTTTTGCAATCCTTATCATGTCATATCGCGAATAGATTAAAAAAGAAATAAATGTAACAAATTTTTTATTAATTTTTAAGGTTCATAAATAGAGATCTTATAGTATTTATGACTGCAAATAGTAAAACAAAAGTCGATACGAATGGAACAAAAAATTACCGAATTACCATCGAACCAGCGTTATTTCGGCTTTCGGCATAACCAACATTACTCTCCATAACAATTAAATGTATTTTTCGGGAGTCGTCTTAATGCATCTTTACTCTATGGACAAGACCTTAGCTGACAAAAAGCTGGAATAATTTTCCAAAAAGGGTGAGTATAAGCGCCTAAAAGTATCCCTCTTATAAGCAGAGAGGATCAGTATATTTATTTTTACGTAAAAACGTTGATTCAAGTTCTGTGGAGTCGGCGAGTATATTTTTGATATAATAATCCATAATTTACGCGAGCAAGGAATGGTGTAACTCATCGCATTGGTGACCTGTTGTTTAAACCTGAATATTATATAATGCTTAGATTTTTTCAGATTAGATAAGATACAGAATCTTAATAGGGAAGCTGATCACGCGCCTATGCCTAGCTAAGGATTTTTAGATCTAAAACATGCTGGTGTCCTCACGATAGTTTCTTCAGCGAAGTGTTAAATGCGAAAAAAGACCCTTTGATGCACAGTTGTGATTCGAACACACGACCGGCGGTTAAGAAGTGCACGCTTATGCCACTAGGCCAACACAGCTCTGATCATATTATAAAGATGACCTTTATATAAAAAAGGAGGACATTTCATTCAATAGGCGTCATAAGGATTCGCTCAAACGAACATATAAAGCAACTCCATTCATGTCCTATCCAGTTCTGTCTAATGGAAAAAAGGATAAAATTGAAGGGATACGTTTTAATATTTTTTTCATTAAAGTTTTTAATATTAATGCAGACATATCAGGGCTTTCCTAATTATATCCCGGAGTCCCTATTTTCCGGGCTGTTGGCGGCAAACGCTACCTGTAAAGGATTAGTCTGGAATCTGGATGTTTATGATATAACTTTTTTTAACCGGGAATTCCATTCGTTTAGAACTCTTATTTAATTTTTAACTTCCGTAATGCAGTCATGCTTAGATTTAATAATAGAAAGTGCATAAATAGAATATCTACTCATAAGTCGCCATTTATCATAATGATATGTCAAATTTATTGTTTGGCTAATCAATTCCGCCGAAATGACGCCCGACGAAACATTTTTATAATGGATTATGATGCGTCAGAACTCCCTTCATGTTTCTAGCGCGATCGAGCGTAAAGCTTAGGTTTTCTAGAGAAGCGGTGCCGTTAACCAACGTAATGTAACGTTAGGTGACGTCACCCATACGTTGTCTATAAATAACATCGGAGTAGGTTTTCTAGAGAACATTGAGTGTCACCGTGACGTCAAATAGTGGTGCTGTCATTTGCATAACGGCCGTTATAGCGGTGATAAACATTAGTTCAACGTTTTTCGCGTGTAGCGGTGCCCATATTTAATTAATACCATGAGTGGATGTACTTGGGCGAGCGAAAATTGTTTTTTTTGCATTATATTAAACAGTAAAGACGGCCGTTATTAACAACCGTAAAATGACGGCCGTAAGTTAACGGCGTCGCTTTTCTAAGAAACCTAACCTAAGTAGTTGTTGCTATTGTAATTTTTTTTTCTTACTGAAACTAAAATAGTTGTGAAGCTGACGTCATTCAAATATATCTTTAGGAAATTTAAATGTTTGTTATTGACAAGATCGAAATCTGTACAGAAATATCTGTCTGCCAACTTAAGAGGTTGCAAGTTATTAAATTATCGAGCATATAAGTAGCTGAATGTATGTGGATGGCCATTTATGAATGTAGTATAAGATATAAAGTCCTCCCTCTAAATGGATTCATTATTTTGTTTAAATTGGTAAGTATATTTTTACAATTAAATTGACTAAAACATCCTGAACAAACATTTTTGTTCAAAATTTTCACCTATGACCTATAGTTGCTTAATAGTTTCTAGTCAAAGCGTCTAAGCGTCAAAGTCAAGCGTCAAAGCTTTTTTTAAATTAGCCCTGTAAAACAATTAATAAGCACTTTTCCGTCATTATCCTATTATCAACATAATATATCACACCAAAGCGGGCACAGTTTTCATTGTAAATATGGACAAACTTACTACTACTTAAAGCATTTTTTTAAAATTGTAATTCCATAGCGACAATAACAGAAACAAGGAATACATAAAATCACTAACAATACTTAGCCCGCCATCTATCGGGGAGTAGCAGACCTAGTAATATTTTCATAACCTAATATATTAAAACATTTATACAGTCTAAATTTTAAATCTATAAAACAAATTTTAAGAAAAAAATCAAAAACAATGAAGAGTTTTAAATAATTTTAACTAATGAATAACTGAAGCAAAAAGGTTTTTCTATAATAAAGTCTTAGCAATAAATTTGGACCAAAGGACTTTTAAATAATACATTTTGTCCTGTCACGCTAAACAAATCAAATCAATCGTTTGACGGAGGCCCTCTTATGAATACGTTTTTATTTCACCCCTTGGCCTTTCAGCTTTGGGGATAAACAAAAATTCTGTTTATGGATTAATTATATTTATTTGTATTTATGGAATGTGGAAAATTGTCGGTCCTCTACTACTTCCTAAATAAACATTTAAACTATTTATTTTGGCTCTAAATTACTTTGAAAGACATTATCTATATAATAAATATCAAAGTGAATAAGTTAAATTGTTGTTGTGTTAACGTTTTACACAGCAATATATCTATATAACAATACATTAAATCCAAAAGAAAGTTTTGAATTAACGAAAGTAGACTTAAATTACGGAACCAAGACAGTATTTTGTAAATCATACTTTTCCTCTTTTTTTCGACCTTTTACAATTACGTTCTACGCGACTGAATATCAGTGAATGACGCATTCTTTTACTTTTTTTCGTTTTATCCTTTTTTCCGAACCTTTTTTCCACAGAAGCGGATTTTCGCTTATTTTCTCGCATCATTGCCTCATAAACGGAATGAGGGTAATTTATGAAGTGCTTTTTTAAACCTTGGTGTTTTTATTTATATATATGTAACAACAATAGATATGTTTTATTTAAACATCCTTCGCCAAAGTACTGTTTCAATATATTGATAAATATTCACCCTAATTACCCAAATATATACAATAACATTAACATTTTATATACCAATTAGCTTTTAGTTTTTCCTGATTCTTACTTAATTTGATAATGCTATTGCAGCGCTACCGGATAAATTAAGAACTAATGCAAAACACCGCGCCATCTACTGGCAAGTAGTAACCTCGTCATAATACATTCTCGCTTGCCTTATTACTCCTGTTGAGGTTGAGAACTGAGTCGACGAGGCGTAAGCTATATTTCTAATATTATCTTATAAGAAAATAATAATCCAGCCAATGCTGTTGGTAATAATAATTATTTTTAGATAAATAAATTCTAATTAAGGTTATACTTAAGAAATTCTGTGTACTTGAACTAACATATTATTCTTGGGCCATGGGGATAGCCAGTAGGGGAGAACCCAGAGCTGGTGCTTTCCTCGCTCAACGAATAAGTACCGCAATATAGCGAGGAAATGCTGCCAACGTTAAAGGTGCACTGCCATAGATACCAAACTATTTAAATTTAAATAAATAATTAATATATTTTAATTTTCTATTTATTAATTTAATTTATAAATATAAAATTAAAACATCAAACAATCAAAATCATAATGTATGTATATTATTATAGATAAACAATTGTTTGTTAAATTATTAGTAAATATAATGTAATAAATGATCACAAAAATATATTGATTAATTCATTAAGAACTATTGGTTTTTGTATTATGCTAGTTCTAAAATAATGATTAAGGCTTTATTTTTATAGCTATATATTTTATTTCTGTTAAACTGAGAATGATAAATTATCTCCCACAAACCTATTTTTCCTTTAACAAATTCTCTCACAATTCGTAGCGATGTTTATTAAATAAAACTCCCCTCCAAATTAAGGTATCACGTATACAGTTAGCCAAATAGCCTGCGTCGTGGGAAATGTTACGTTTTTTTACGTTTTCTGGAAATTTATCGCTTTCAGCTAGTAAGTATGGAGTGTGCTTGTATTAAAATCTACTTTTTAAATAAAACTTCTGTATACGCGAATTACAATTTTTTTTATATTAATTAAAATAATTTACACAAATTTAAACGTTTGCGTTCGTCACTTTAGAAACACTAAAGAATTTAAGTTAAGAGTTTAAGTTACTTTGCCAAGCAAGCCCTCCTCAAGCTGCTAAGAATGCCTTAAAGTGAAGTCAGAAGAGTTACGCAAGACCGATCAGGCTGGTGTTCTCTGCCGGAAGCGCTGTCTCCAAAAAACTTTAAGTCTAGTAAGTCAAGACTTTGAATGTTAATCTTCTGTAGAGACATCTCTTAAGTTTCTAAATCCTCAATGAGGTTTATTCTGATAATACCTGACCTTTCTATTCCAATCTGAAACAATAAAAATATTGTTTAACCCAGAATTCTTAGCATCTAATTCCATGACTTTAAACGTTATTCTAAAAGACTCGGCCTTTCTGTTTTTTTACACATATAAATCGACTTCGGTATTATATTTAATATAAGAGGAGTGAAAATTATAGACAGATTCAAAACATTTCTACGAAATGTTAGATTAAAGAATCCATCTCAATATTAACGTAGCCTCATTTTTTCTCTGTGCCACTGGTCAGTGATTACCGCCCTAACTCCTGTAATCGCTCGTTTACGGTTTAACCAAGCGGTTAATTTAACTTGCGGTCGGCCACTCGAAGATCACCCGATTGATTATTTAAAAAACGAACAGCTGATATTTCTGGATTTTTAAAAAAATAGCGTTTTAATCCAAAGCTATAGAAAAGTAATATCGTCTTATAAGAAATATTTACCTAATTAATACCATCGATGACAGTAGGCGGGAAAATATATTTAAGTCACAAACTATCAAATTAAATACTACTTATAGTTTAGCTGAAACACATTTTGAATATAGTGTGATTATTAATTATAAATAAATTAGACCAGGCAATTATAACAATTTTATTTTCACATATCCTTACTATGACTGTCAATTAGTGACCTATTAATATTACCTATAATTAATTATATTAGTAAGTTAGAACAAGTCACGAACTAATACGCACACAAAACGTAGTAAAAGTAAGTAAAAACTTTTGAGAAAAAAAACAGGAAAAATGCTAGGAAAATCTACATAAAATGGTTTCCGCTACTTCCCTATAAGGTCTGTCTATTAAGAGGCGAATATAGCTTTGGTTGACAGAAATAAATATATATATATTTTTTTTTTATAAATGTTTCCCAAAATAGTAAAGTTTCTTAGTACTTTAGTGAATCGTAGAGGGATTTATTAATTTCTCGTAAATCACATAAGTTTCGAATTCAACATCTTTGCACACTACTGGTCAAACTGACCTCTTTTTTTAGGTCCGTTAAAAAGAATTTACCTGAATGTTTTTATCTATATCATCTGGCTTAAATATTGGATGCTACATAATGCAGATTTCTTAGTTAATAGTTTTGGCATTAGACTCGTCGTGACTAGGATATAGTAACTAACTTAAGAAACTAATAAAGCCTTACCTAACTAGTCAGTCACAGTGGTTGCCTGGAAGAGATCGCTCGTAAGCGATAAGCCAGTTACTCTCCTTTTTATTTAATTATGTCAATTGTATTATATTTCTGCAAAGAAGTGTTAATAAATAAATAGACGCTAAAGAAAAAAAATGTTCATTAATAATATTTTTTTAAGAAATAACAGAGAAAAAACAACAACATACTATCCTTGCAACACAAACCCAACTGCAAAGTTATAATTGACAAACAAAATTGTTTCGTAAAATGAAATTTTGTATTAAAGATTCATTTAAATACTTATATGACATCGATTAATTTTATGTTAAAAATTTAACCTTAACGTTATTAATTTTAATTCTCTTGTTGGTATTATTGTGCTGAGTCTTGTATTATATAAAAAATGGTTACCATGGCAACCAACACGGTACTGTCTCGATCAACATTTTATCCATTATATATAGAATCTTTATTTCTAGTATTGATTGTGAGAATTTAATAATTCCAATATTTTTTAGAAACTTATATTGTAAATAAGGAATTTTCTAAATAATGTACTAAAGCGAGGGAGGCTCTTACAATTTACATTTTCACCTGTACAAAGAAAATTCCAAGACTCCGTCCGCGTCTAAAGATTTAATTAAAACCCCTTACCCGGGGGTGGGGCGGATAAGTTTTTGGGGGCAAAACAAACATTGTATTAACATATTATTTAAATATCCTACAATGTAGATCTTTAGAGTTTGAACGAGGGAGTTGTATTTTATAAAGCATTTCGGTTGTAGTTAAACAACCAGTTTAATTTAACTACTTTCTTAAAATATATTACTTAGGAACAATGTTAATTACTGAAACAAAATTTTATATAGTCAAGATTTATAAGTAATTGTTTATTATATACGTATTATTTAATCTTATATAAATTACAAGTTAAAAAAGAAATTTTAAATTATTCAAATCTTAAGTAGTATAGTAAGATCAGACCTCATCATTCGAGACATGGTACTGACCGGTTAAATCACAATCAAACACTTCATCATAGTCGTAGAATAGTGACGGATCTGACATAATAATATAATCATGTTAGTTTTTTTGTCATAACTTTTTTAATTCATATTCTGTTATTATTAAAAATGCTTCTATGAGCGTCTATCAAATCCGCCACTTTACCGACTGTACGTTATTCATATGAACTGTAAACAATGGATTTTATTTTAATGTAGCCGTAATATTTGTCAATGTAGTATCCAAATATGATAAAAAGTGGATTTTGGATTTTTTTCAAATCCGACATCGTTCCACTATCATGACGACTTAATCATTGAAATACTTCTTCTAATTTCTCAATCGGTCACGCCAGAGCTACAAATGAGCAACGTCACTTAAAAGGCCAGCAACGCACTCGCGAGCCCTCTAGCATTTGGAGTCTCCATGGGCGGTGGATGAATTACCATCAGATCACCATCCTGCCCGTTTGCCCCCTGTTCTATAAAAAAACTGAGAAACTGCTGCATTTACACAGCAATAGCAACCTACACATCCTACCGGGGCCAATCATTCTTCCAATAGGGACAATTTTATAAATATAATTTCATCAACGTAATATTATATTCTTCAACAACCTAAAATAATCAAAGATAGTGATTAACCACATGAATATAAGTTACTTTATAATATATTATTATATACTTTATAATGTTAATATATTTAATTTCATCAGATGTCCAGGCAGAATACGAAACGTTTTTAAGACAGTTTTAGCCGCGCACCATCACTATGTGGAACTAGCTACGCTTAGAAATTTCGAACCAATTTGACTTAGGGTTCTTCAAGGAAAGAGCGTACCAATTCTTAAAAGGCAGGCTACGTACTCGCGAGCCCTCTAGCTTTGAGAGTGTCTATGGCCTAATCAATTAAAATCAGGTAAGCCCGATTGTCCTGCTTGTTCTATAAAAAAAAAATTGGCATCATTAAAAGTAAACATCATATTCGTAACTCAATCATGCCTTGCAATGCCTGCCACAGATCGTCGTTTATTTGGTAATAAAGTCTCTTCCTCTATTTCCTTCGTCACACGAGCAAGAAGACTCGAACCCAAGCGTTGAGAATCGCACGATACTGCTGTATGTAATGCCACCGTGTAATAAATAATGACGTCAGCGCTTCCAACACGTACTTCATAATTAAACTGGCAAACTTTAAATTTGTAAATTTCCATAGAAGGCTTTCTTACAAAGGCTGTAATTTGAGGCACACAGTCCCGGGGTAGGTACGGCCACACATACATACACGTGCAATTTAAGATGAATAATTATGTGGCAGGCGTTGCCTCTCTCCGATCTGGTGTTGGTTTAAGATGGATATTACAAATAAGAATCATGGAAAAAGGTATGCTCAATATTTACTGTTTCATTACGGAGCACTTTTTACCTGTAGTCTTATTGAAGAGTGGCGGAGAGTTTCTTGCCTGTTCTTCTCGCCCGCTCAACGCCCTTGATTTGCAGTAGGTACCTATGTGTAAATTTAGAATCAATTTAATATATTTTCTGTTGACGTTCAAGAGTGTACTTGGTTACCTATATGAATAAATTTATTTTGAGTTTGAGTTATTTATGCAAATTTTTAAGCATTGTATTTGCGTTTTACTTAGTTATACTTAATTATAAATATCTAATAATAATTTAAATAAAAACTACTATGAGCGTGAACTTAGGTATACCTACATAGTTAGACTTTTCGGTCGGCGAGAGTATATATTTTAGCGTTTAATATTTAATTAAAGTAAGCCATACACAATACCATAGAGAGAAATGTTCGGTGTTTTAATTGTACAGTATGCATGAGAATGAAAGTATTAATTTCTTACCATTGTCTTAGTTATGTTTGGAGTCTCGTATAGTAATAGTCCTGGAAAAAAGCGACCGAATGTTTTCCTCGCTTTGACAAAAGAAAACGAGGAAGACAAATAAAAAGATGGGAAGATTATGTGCCAAGAGCAGCTGGCCCTATGTGATTACGTAAACCTAGAAACAGACAAGAGTGGAAGCTCTTAGAGGAGGCCTAGGTCCAAGGACAAGCTGTAATACAGAAATTAACCAGCTTGCCGATTAATTATTTGTGTTTATTTTTTATTATTTTTTAGTGTCAATTTAATAGTTCTTCAAATATTTATGTACTAGTATAAAGGCTTTTATTATTATTATAGTATAGCACCTACTATTAACACAGCCACATTGCTGCATCTGGTCCACCTAACACGTAAATACTATAACTACGAACCCAATACCGGTTATGGAATATAACCGTAATCGCTTAGCCACTGTAGTGGTCGATATACTTATAGTTATTTAAAGGGTAAAAACGCGAGTTTATTTCTCGCGAATCAGTCATGAAAATAATAATACATATTATACTGGAAATATAGTCTGAAAATATCTATAAAATAATATTGAAGTTTCTAATAAACACTCCTGTCCATACTATTCTAGCTGCGTCTCAAGAAGGGTACCCTAAGAAAACACATACTACACTTATTTATCTACAGAGCCCCACTCTTTATGAAAGGAATGATTAATGTCTGGCATTAGGGCTCGCTAACGAACCCCCCTTGCCCCCCTTCTACCAATTATTACACGCACTTATAAGAGTTCTGAGATGGGCCCGAGATAATGTTGTTTAACGCTATATTAAGATCTAGTGTTATTATGCTAATATGATTAGTTTAAACAAAAGTTTGATGAATGGAATTGCCACGTAGTTCTAAGAAGCGGGTCGTAGCAAGTTGTTTCGTAACTGTAACACGTTGCTAACTTTATAAATAACATTAGAATTTTCATCAATCACATGAAATAAAATAATACCGTCATACATTTGCTAATTAATACTACAGAAACAACTTGAGTTTAATTGATACGGAAATACCTACACAGGTGATTGGTTAAAAACAATTTATTGCGTGCCAAAAATTGTCTAAAAGCGGCCTCGTGGAACCATGGACATCAAAACGACACGGGCGGTATTTTCGGTTCTTTTCGCTATAGACAAGAACAATAGCAATGTTGGCCTAGTGGCTTCAGCGTGCGACTCTAATCCCTGAGGTCGTAGGTTCGATCCCCGGCTGTGCAACAATGGACTTTGTTTCATTAACGGTGAAGGAAAACATCGTGAGGAAACAGGCTTGCTTTAGACCCAAAAATTCGAGGGCGTGCGTCAGGCGCAGAAGGCTGATCACCTACATGCCTATTAGTTTAACAAATGATCATGAAACAGATACAGAAATCTGAGGCCCAGACCTGAAAAGGTTGTAGCGCCATTGATTTTTTTTTCTTGCTATAGACGTTTTATGCATGATACTTTGTAATAAATTCACTAAATACTTTCATACTGAAGGCGGTATGGACATTGAACCAATATATCTAGGCAACACCAAAGAATCAAGCCGCTAGGAACTAGGTTCGTACAACTTTACGTTGAATGAGGTTAAGAGGATTGAACGGGTATTGGGGCGTAACATTACAGAGCAGTACTTCTTAGGATTTTATGAAATTGTGTATGGTGGCCCCGTGTGAAGTATCGGACTCATTACTTCCAGGTGTCTGCTTTCAATACACTGAGTGGATCCCAGTTGACGCCACTTACTTATTATGTACTTTTGATTTACTATTTTAATACTTTTAAGGTTTTACTGCCTTAAGTTTTGTGTTCATAAAAAGTTTTCAATCTCAAGTACCGTCTTTCTGAAGAAGATCGCCAAGCTTCTTGTATTCTAATTAAGGCTATTCTTCCAAATACATTTTTAGTACCAGTAGGTAATAAATAATAACTAATTGAATTAACTATCATAGACACAACAGACATTTACAATTCGAAACCCATTGGGAAACGGAAACGGAAGCGGAATAAAGAATCAACTCTTTTAATAAATTAACGTAATTATCATTGTCGTAATTGTAAACTTATTTTTCTTACATGTGCTTGTGTATTCTGTGTAATCTAAGTATATAATTTCAATAATAGATACAAGTAATTATTTTTAATAACTTTTTAGTATAACATAAAAAATATTTTTTCCAAGATTTTTTATTAAATTGTGAATATTTACAAATAATTAAACTAACGTATATACAAAATTAATTTCACGCAGGTTCGTAATAGTTTCAAAATACAGTGTTTTATATGTTAGTTAACATTGGTATCGTGAATTAACTTTTTGTTTGAATTTTCAAATATTTTGGGTGCCATTAAGACGTAATAAAATAAATAATACTTACACAGTACAGGATCTACGGTCCAGTAGTCCATCAATAACTGGGTTTGGACTTTGGACTCGCTGAATTTTTGAAGTGAAAACTTCTTTAGCGGCGCTGAGCACTTTTTTGTATGGGTAAAAACTTTCAAACTCGCGTCAGGGTCACGTGATGCTGATCGAAAAAGCGTAAGATCGAGGGGAAGGGAGAGGAACTAGTATCTCCCACTCTTTCTACCGTGCCTGAGTGTGCTGTTTAGGCGGCACAGGGCGCTTGCGCGAATGATCAATAATTAATTGAATTTTTAAATAATGAATTTGGTTTAACTATGTCAAAGGATCGCAATTTTAGCACAACGAAATACAAAACTACTATTGATGCGGTCTTTATTAGACACTTAAATAGGTTCGAATCAAAACTGTTTGTTTCTTACTTCAGTTATCATAAACCAATTGTATCAGTTGTAAAAATTTGCTATGATGATTCTGATAATAACGATGGTGTATAAGTCGTCGAAGTTATGGATGGAAGTTGATTTTTCTGAGAGATAAAATTTAATGTAATATATAAGTAACGATATAATATTATAAATAACAACATATAAATTGTCATATTTGTGTACGATAGCGCAATAAATAAACATTATATTCTACCTCATAAATGATAGTACTTTTATACTTATAATTAAACACAACGTTAATATTGAAGTTTTCACTTCTGCCGGCACTCCCGGAGTGCTACGTTTTTTTTTTAATTGGAAATACCGAACACTGGCCACTATCTTGCTTACAAATTATCCTTAAAAGAGATAAATGAATCCCTCTCTCCCCTATTTTACGGAACTTCATATATACACTTCATCTCTCCTTTTTGTAAACACGTCTTTCACAAAGTGTAGGTATATTGCGAGGAGGCAAAAAAGGCCCCTACAACCCTCACCCTCTTTAGAAATCGTTGCTATGTCTTAGACGTGCTCCGAAAGGGGTTTTTTGTAAGACCTCCTTCGTTAATTATTATGCCTACGATACATACAGGGTGGTTTAAAGAGATTTTGTTTTTTTAATTAAACTTCTTCAAGGGAAATATCAATGGAATGAAGCTGGGCCAAGTGTTGCGCCTGGACCACTGAAATCCAGATAAAACGGGTTGTTGCTTGAATAAATCAATCATGGTGCGTAGTGCGCGACTGCGTAAAATTTCCTGGATCTAGCTGTGCCATGCTTCACCTTGAACCTCGAGTAATGGAGATGCTTCAATAGAAGAATAGATATAAAAACGAGTTTATTACAGTGTTAAGATAGTTCCCAGTAATTACGGTGATCAGCGAAGAAATTTGTTTATTACAACATTTTAGAACTATTATCAACGTAACAAGTTCAATTACAACGTTTAAGAAATGTTGTAATTGAACTAACGTACAGTTAGTTCAACTACCTGTAAATGTAATATAATAAAAACTCAATTTTTTTTAAAGTTACTTTTAAAAGTACAAATAATTCTAGTTTTTGTCTATTAATTACCAATATACTTGGATCTGTGGAGTACCGTATATTTATAATATTGTAAATTGTAATCTCTTGTTATCTGGTAACTCACAATAATCGCATTATAACTAATAAATAATTAGATTGTTCGTAGAAAATAAGCTAATAGTGGCGTAGAACATCGTGAGAACCAACACCACCATTGTTGTGCACCATAAATGTGATAGAGCTCGTGAGGATATCGGGATATGTAATACTCAGTAGGCTCATCAATTGTCTATGACAATCACAATCTGCACAAACAACCCTAGGTATATAGTTATAGCATTTCTAGATTATATGGCACCCTCGCACAAAGGTACAATTCGAAAAAGAAGAATTTATTTTGGTTAATGGCGTTTAAATATTTTCAATTGAAATGTCCGTAAATGTACGTAAGGATAATGCATGAATGTTTTGTAAAGTGACATTTTAAATGCACAAATAAAATGTCATTTTAAGAAAAATTGAAGTGGCCACTAAGGGTGCGATATAATCTAATAATGCTTTAACTTTAGGTATTTATACGCAGGCTTCAGAATTCAGATTGTGTTTCACTATTGTCATAGACAATTGATGTCTTAGTGTGTACTGTGTCTTAGATATGCCGATTTTTTCACTACGTTCTATTAAATTTATGGTGCATAACCAGGATTTTAGTACACGATCTTAGGGGTGAGAGTCAAATGCTTTAAAGGGGAACTCAGATCTATAGAATTATTAATAATTACGTGCGTCTACCTACATGTTTTCTATTAAAATTCTTGAACATCCTCTATGTGCTTCGTCAAAGAAAACGTAGGCAGGGTTCCGTAGTAATTTATCACAAGACTCGTATATTAATGTGGATAAATGGAGCGTTCTCAGGGTGTGGGGGGGGGGGGAAGGGAATCGCTCCGTCTTGACACGCGAGTGATTGGGTTTTTATCCTGACCTAATATGTTTAAAGGTCATAAGGACCGTAAAATATATAATATAGTTAATTATTATATGTAAAGATACTACTAGAAGTAATTATTGATCATCATCAATGGCCATCTATTTCGTGCTTCTTGCGTCCAACTTCGAACCCCTATTGTTTCGAGGTTTTTGACAACTCCATCCCACCAACACAGCCTCAGTCTACCGGGTTTTCTCTTGTCACCAGGTGGTGTGCTCAGAAAGGACCTTGCGGTTCTGTCATCCAACAGATGTTATATGAAAAATAGGGATAAAGTAGGTTAATCTCGAATTAAAAGATTTTTGACTTGTTTCAAATATTTAAGCGTACATTATACAATAATTAATGTTTATTATTAACTAATAACAGTAGATTGATTTAAATATTCACCTCATATATGCTAACATCTTCTAAACCTGTCTCATGCTCAAACCGAATCTGTACTTCTTTCGCAACAGCCCTGCGATTCTGTAATTCACTTTTCGAACTCACAGCGGTTTTCGCATCGGCGGTCGCTCTAAAATTAGTCGTGAAGCAGTCATTTTATGATTTGGCATTCTGATAAACAATAAACTACAAGCTCCCACCTTTTCAGTTCGAAAAGTGAGTTACACAATCGCAAGGCAGTAATTAAACTAAGCGTTATATAAAATTATTTACCTGTAAAAAGCTGCCCATGACACAGCGGCACACACACTTCTGGTATTGCGAGTGTCTATAGGCGGCGGTCACTTGTCACTGACGTCACTTGACATCAGGTGAGCATTCTGTCCGTTTGCCGACTTTTATAAAAAAAGGAATCCTAGTGCACTTTCTCATTTTACTGTAATAAAGTTTTCTATGTTCCTATATCTATGTATAAAAAACTATGTTGTTTGTTATATTACATTCCTTTTCTTAAGTAAGTAAGGAAAATAATTATCGTAATTAATATCGTGTTACACAAATTCTAAATACAGAGCCTAGTTTGATCGGGATCGGGATTATAAGTTAACTTGTATTAATATCATTATTATTCGTCGGTTTGGGGTTTGAAGCACATTTCTGTGCCTGTTTCAGTAGGCTCCTAAGAAAAAGAAAATTCAATGATGATATAGTTTGCTGTTAACAATGAATTGCAAATACGTACATGGATTACCATTGACAAAGACATAGATAACAAAAGCGTAATAAATATTAGCGCTGTCAATACACATACATAACTAGAACTTATCTGAAGGTATAATATAAACGCCTCGGGCCGCGGAGGCGGGAAATTAAAGGGCGATCGCTCAGTGAATGGAATATCTGCCTTGCGATTCTATAACTCACTTTTCGAACTCTCACAGCGGTTTTCACCGCGGCGGTCGCGCTCAAATCAGTTGTGAAGCAGTCATTTTACTATTTGGCATTCTGATAAACGATAAACTACAAGCTCCCTCCTTAGCAGAATGCCAAATCGTACAGAATCGCAAGGCTGCTCTAATTCAAAATCTGTTTCATTAAATCATTTTTATATTGACACTTCTAATGATATGAAAACATATGTCATATTTAAAGTATTACTTCAACAAAACGTAAATATGAACAGCCACATATTATAAATATACTTGAATTTGGAACGTATTTCAAATGCTTTTAATTTTTCCCTCGATCAATCTATATGCTTTTGACTTTTTGTAATTGGAACGATTTCTATATATATATTTTAAAATAATGGGTCAATGTCAAATCTAAACAAACAATTATTTAAGTTTGAATTTAGAATACTATTTTACCGTATACATATATTTTATAAAAAGGTATGATTTTACATAAGCAACGTTTTATTCAGCCAATGGACACCGAACCTATCTCCGGTAATGAGCCCCGGCACAACTTTCTGTGGAGCCGCGAAAGTAGCACGGAAAACTTTAACGGCGTCTTCATTCTGTACCGCGATTTTCTTGTTTGATACTTGAAGGTAATATATTATAATATATGAGACAATCTAATGGATGAACGCACAGAATTCAATTTATCTTTAATTGTATTTAAAAAAATCAGTGGCGCTACAACCTCTTTAGGTCTTGGCCTCAGATGTCTGAATCTGTTTCATGATCATTTTTAAATCTAATAGTCAAGTAGGTGACCAGCCTCCAGTGCCTGACACACGCCGTCGACTTTTGGGTCTAAGACATGTCGGTTTCCTCACGATGTTTTTCTTCACCGTTCGAGCAAATGAAAAATGCTCACATAGAAAGAAAGTCCATTGGTGCACAACCGGGGATCGAACCTACGACCTCAGGTATGAGAGTCGCACGCTGAAGCCACTAGGCCAACACTGCTCTTTAATTGTATTACCGGTGACAAATAATATTTGATAAAAACACATATGCCTTAAGCTAGCTTCTTTACACTTAAAACATACCGAGTCTTCCAGGGTAGACCTCCACTGGCAGCCTCCGCAGCCCTAAAAGACCGACAGTGCACCGACTAATTTGGGTGTTCATGCTAGGAGCTGTAATTATGGCTGTTCCGTTCTCGATTGCATCGCATAAAGACAGACAGACAGTACCTTCTACAGTAATTCAATTTATTTGATGATATTTACATACAGAGCAGTATAGGCATAGTGGCTTCAGCATGTTACTCTCATTCCTGAAGTCGTAGGTTCGATCCCCGGCTGTGCACCAATGGACTTTCTTTCTATGTTCGCTCGAACATTCGCTTTAATATTCGAACGGTTAAGGAAAACATCGCGAGTTAACCGGCTTGCCCTAGATCCAAAAATTCGACAGCGTATGTCAGGCACAGGACGCTGATCACCTACTAGCCTAATAGACTGACAAATGATCATGAAACAGACAGAAATCTGAGGCCCAGACCTAAAAAATGGTAGCGCTACTGGTTTATTATTACTACGGGCCGATGTCTTTGAAGAATACAATCTTCATGTAAGACTCACCCTAAAATGTTGTCCATTCCCACGAGTGACCGCTGTCCGGTCAAACTTGTTGCTTCGTAACGTATTTAATAATAGTTTTAACGTGTCCACTTGAGAAATTTCATGTTCAAATTTGCTTAGGGTTTCTATAATATACGAAGGGTTACGATTTAAGTCGAGACATATTACTAATGTCTAAGCGTCTGTAAACTAATGTCAGGCATGCGTGGCATTCCCATCTCGTCTAGATTGTATAAAATATATTGAAACATACACTAAATAAATACTACCATTATTAAATAGATAATTTAAGATTTTATTTTTGTATATTTATAATAGAAAATGTAAGGTATGGTTTATTACAATAACTTTAAGAGCTCTCGAATAGCATATAGTTATCTATATATAGTTTTCTACTGCATTGCTTTTATAATACCATGCGCCTATATGATATTAGTATATTAGTTTTTAATTTGTTCTAGTTCTACTTCAACATGGTCTTCACATATAGTTATCAAATCAATGTATATAATATATTGTAAAAACTATTTCAAAAGAGTTGGGACCTTTTTGAAGGGACAGCTAGTAATTTTTTTTAAATATCTCAACTTGTAAATTTGACTTTCAATAGTGCTCTTTTAATAGGCCTTATAGAAATAAATGATTGGACTTTGACATACATGAGCTACGCCGCCAGCATTTTGTGTACAATGCCACAAGTTACTTCACAAAATTTCATAAGCTATTGAAATAATGAAATAAATATTAGTTTCATAATATTTAAACATACATATTTTTCAAAATCTGTTACATATAATTAAGAGTATAAAATATAGTTTTAGTTTAACTAAAGAATTCCAGTTTTAACCCTTCTCATTCCCACACTTTGACCACTGTCCGTCTTAACTGTCTTAAACCTGTTCTGCAAGTGGTCACTCTTACCAAACCGGTTTAAGTTCACACGTCTGAAGATACGTTAGATATTGTAGGGTTAATATTGTATTATGGTTTCAAAATGTGTCTTTTTTATTAATGATTACTTAATATAGTATCAGTAAAGTTCGTTTTATAAAACCTATACATTTATCCAATAAAACTTCATCCCATAGTTTAAGGAGGCTGGTATTATGTATTAAAAAAAGATAGTAACAAAAAAAAACAAATTTAATAAAATTACACGTCTAACTAGTAAATAAACTTAATTTGATTATTAGATTTCGGTTTATTAGGATTTCTTAAGACATTTATTTACTACGTTTAGTTAGATGCCTTTTGAATTTGGTGGAAATAAACGTTTTTGAAATATAATAAAATTTATTTCCAAAACACAAATATACAGTATTTACAATATTTTTAACTTACATAGTAAGTTAACTTACATAAATAATAATAATGAAAAATGTAACTAGTAATAAATAATAAAAACAAATTAAAAAAGTTGTGTCCCTTTAACACATTCAGCATTTCCTCGCTGTATTGCGTTACTTATTCGTAAGTACCAGCTCTGGAGTCACCGGTACTATCGTAAATCCAATTTAAATCTTTAATTAACACCTGTGAACTTGAGTCCCCAAGAGTCTCTGCTCCACAAGGAACAAATTAATGTTTGATAAAACTTTTCTATGTAAGTACAGTAATCCCTCCTATAACACTGTAGATTGGTTTCGCGTTATAGGAGTATTCTCGCATTTGTATGACCCCATATAACGTGTTATGCAAAAAATTATTTACGTTTAAATTCCTCGTTAAAGGGGATTTAAATCTAATACTAAAAAAATTAAATTATGAACGAAATAAGTGCCTACAAATCATGTTTATAAATGTCACAGTACAGAAATATAACGTGTGCAATCCCCCCGTTAGGTATATATGGATGAATACCCGTGTTATACGAAGAACTGATATCGCGTTACATGAAAAGTGTTATAAGACTACCGTATTATATATACTGTATACGTGTATAAAATCAAAAATATTCAAGTATTAAAGTTGTCCATCCATCTACACTCGCTTGAGATAAATTTCGGAGCGTCAGTGAAATTTTAATAACTAATTTTCTTGTAGGACTCACGCCCGCGGCTCATGCCACCCTGAAACATATGCATAGCTTGATTATGTATTAAGATAAACCTTAATATACTCATTTATGTATTCTTAATTAGATTAAGACGTTGCGTAGGTATATAGCATTTAAACGCAAAATTTAGTCTCACAATCTTTTTACGCGAGTGTAAAACACTTTAAAGGATTTTAAGGTAAGATTCATGAACGAGAATTAGCGCTACGTCTGACTCCTTTATGTCAATGTCAAAAAATGTGTCGGATTTTGACAGTCGGGAATTCGCGCTAAGTTTCGCTTCTAAATCTCACCATAAAACATTCGAGAAGTTATTACATTCTATGAGAGTCAGAGGTCTTATCCAAGTTCTAAGGCCTAATAAGAAAACTACACATTAAACTAATATTAATTTGTAATTTTCTACATAACTACTATTTATAAAGAAATATTTTCTGCCTACGGCGCTCAAAGCGGCGACTTCGTAAATACGTTTATACAAATTAATAAGTACAGTAATTTATTAAAAACTAAAAACTGTGTTTTACAATGTATCATACATTATAAATAGCTTTTAATATATTAGTAGTTTCGGTACTTTAATTTTACACTGAATTTTCCAATTATATTTGGTATTATTGAACACTTTTCTTCTATTATAATAATAATCCTAAGAAAGGTTACTTCGCAAATATTATTGTTAAAACATCAAGAACAAAATAACATACCTACGTATCACCTCGATGTCCGTTGTTCCGTCCGGCGTTTCTTCAGGCAGTTTTTGCCGCGCACCACCACTATGTGGAACCAGCTGCCAACTGAAATATTTCCGAACCAATTCAATTGAGGGCCCTTCAAAAAAAGAGCGTACCAATACTTAAATGGCCGGCAATGCACTTGCGATCATTCTGGCTATGTGAGTGTCCATGGGCGGCGGTAGGTATCACTTAAAATCAGGCGAGCCTCCTGCCCGCTTGCCTCCTATCACATAAAAAAAGAAAAAAGAAAATCAAAATACACCTGTACATAAACGCTTAGAAAACGCAAGGCTAAGTACATTTATGTTAGCATATTATATGTATCTAACAAAGAAATTATAAACATAATATAATGTTCTATAAATTTTGAACATTAATTTCAAAGGAAACTCTTTGCTAACATTAAAGAACTCCTAACTTTTAACTATTGTATTTAAGTTGAAGCGTACTCGGGGGTCAGGTTATACTGGTCGCTACAAGGCGGGGGGTGGTGGGTGCGAAAATTACACAAGAAAATTTCACCATTCAGCATCTTTGTGTTTCCTTCAAGATGGCGCCCGCGGGGGAGAAAATTTATTTAAATTACCTACTTTGAACAATTTAATTGTGTTGAGTTTGTTTATGGCGCGAGGGTAAATTATTCTATGAGCTATGTTGTATTTGAATGTAGGTACGGGATAACAATTCGTAGTCTTTTTGATCGTAATTATATTTTTTAAATAATATAATAAAAGCACACAATGTCATTTGATTTAGCTTGCTGTGATGTCGTCGACTTCAAAATACATTTAAATTTCGAACAAGTTTTATAAGGAAAACATTCTAAACAAGTTTTCAAACAAAATAGTTGGAATTCGAAAAGAGAACTAGTTTCAACCCTTATTACAACCAGTCGGTGAGACACGTGTCCAGTTACGTTCCGAACTAGTTCGATTTACAAATGCTGGTTTCATTTTGAATTTCGAATCCAGTTTTCTTTTAATGAAATTTTTACGGCTGGATTCTTTAACAATAGGTTGGATAGATTATAACCTATTATCAATAAAAAATAGAATTAGTTACACTTCAATAATAATTTTAATCATAGGATTAGATTTATACTTAATATTTATGATTCTTTCACGCTCTTCCGATATCCAAAATTCTACTCCATACTAACTGTTTGACCGTTACGAATGGAAGAATATCGGTTTCTAAGTAAACTTATACAAATAAATGGGTTTGGCTTCAGATAGCAGACGAATAGAGTATCAGCCATCGGTGTCAAATGCCGATTTTTGTATCTTAGGAATTCCGGTGTTTGTGCATCTATTAGATCGCAACGGTTCGAACGCTCGACCGTAACGCTGAGGGTCACTACTACTAGGACTTACTTTTAAGATTTTAGACTATCTTAAACAAAAGAAAAGCTGTCACCTCTATAAAAAATCTCATATTATAATTATATACCGCCCCTGCCGCGCGTCCCGCGCCTATGTTCATTAAATAGTACTCTAAAACTTCATACTCAAGACGCTAATTAAAATAACGAAATTGAATTCAAATTTCTCTTTTATCTAACGTCAAACCATTTTAATTATAGAACGGTATGAAAGCAGTTTATCGCGGGCCGGTAGGGTTGTCACTTAAATGAAAATGAATTGCAAAATATCTTTCAAACCGGTTTTTTTTTTTCTTCAACTAAGAAAACCTTTACTAGTTCAAGAAAAAAAAACAAGAGACAGAGGGAGATAAATTGTACGGGTAAACCTGATAACCAATTTTGTTTTATTTTTCGTAGGCTTAGTAAAACTCGAAACGAAGCTCGCTGGACATCTAGAAACAGAATAAAACTAACAATGCTGTATTTTTTCGATCAATCCACTGTAGTCTGTGAAAATAAATTTAAATAAAAATTTAAACTCTATAAAACACAAAAACGAGAATGTATGCTACTAATCGAGACAAATATACCTATCTATAAATATATTTTTTTCACAACGTTAAAGCTAAATTTATAGGAGCATGAATTAAATTACATTTTCACACAAGCTTTCTTTTTTATTCGAATCAGTAGTTTCTGAAAAAAGAGTATTTAATCAAACGATTTTATTTATTAATACTATCTACAAGTATTTATCGCAACGACCTTGATTCTACAATCTAACCTCTAAGAAAATATAAAGTAATTAGCTCAATCCGTATTCTTGAACGTCAATCAAACAACAAGAGCGGTCAAACAGTTTAAAGTTTGACAGCGCTCAAGACGACATTGTGATTTCAGATACGAATGACCTAAAATCCAAAATGCAATGACTATTTAAACAAAACCCTTGCGTCCCTCGTTAGTGCTCTAATGTGGTAGCCCTATTTGGGGGGTTAAGGGGGGCAAGAAGCAGAGATTTTATAGCTCGAGCGTCGCAACGCTTTTAATGGCTTATTTGCCCGGCCTTTGGGGGTAAGTCACCCCCCGCTTTTGTATTGCCAATTTTATTGAGAAGAATAATAATGGCTGAGATAAAGGTTTTGTGTATACGACTAGAATAATACGTAGAGGGTTTTGAATAGTTCGGTATGTGTCCGATTCAGGCTTAGCATAGCTCAAGCCATATTGTTATATGTCGGCAACGCACTCGCGAGCCGTCTAGCATTATGTTCCTAAGGATAGACTTAACATCAGATGGGCATGTCTATTGTCCGTAAACAAATAAAAGTCCATAAAATTTCTTTATATTACTTATTATAATTCCCTAAATATATTAAACTGTTAGACAAAATGTAAGCTGAAGATATGAGTCAAATAAAAATAGTAGGTATAAGAAACTACCACAGCACATTTTAAAGTTGGTTTAAATAAAAATAAACAGTTCTACTTACAAACACCGTAATAAAAAGCCTCTTAATGTATTTTTCTATGCATTAAAAAACTGCCTAAACGTAAGCTTCATTCTAAAAAAATGCCTCGAAAACCTTATATTCAACCTACAGGAACACAAGATATGCCAATAATCACCCTAAAACAACAAAATTCCCACAACTATAAGCAAACTTCATAACATAATCTTAAACAAAGCACAACCCGCGAAAATAGCAAAAACGAACCAACCTAATCTCACTAAAATCAATACCTTTTTCCACCCCCGAAAATTTTCCAAACTACCCCCCACCCTTTCAATTTTAACGACAAAGTATTATTTAATTTCCACCGTCTTTTCTCCATTGTGGTGGTGCGAGGAGTGAGAAGGAGATATCTTTTCTTTTCGCTAAGACGTCGCTTCGTCTTCGCTCTCGCTCTAAATGCATGATATTGCAGTTGCGAGAAAGAGGTGAGTATACCTAAGATGTGCTGCCGCGTTTTCTTGGTATAGATTTATGCAGGGGTGTGAACCCCGCGGGGAGGCAAAAAGTTTCGTCCGCTATGAATGTTTTAGTTTTTTTATAGCGAGCTCTACGTTGAGGTTTTATTTGAGATTAAAATGTATTAAAAATTAGAATTATTTTAGCAAATTTTTTAATTGTAACCCAACCCAACCCAACAAGGACTTTATTTTATTTTTCTAGCCTTTTTTATTAAATTCAACCGACTTCTTTTTGTCTTTGTCCCATATACATCTGTATATATATAATACCCATACGTACTTACCTTACCGTTAGGTATGGACAAAACCTGTGCTGATACTTTTAATCTATTAGAATTTATAATTACTATGGCTTTAATACATTAATAATTTTGTTGGCGTAACAAAGATATACCTATATAACAATTCATTAAATTATTATGTATGAACCTAATTGTAATCGTGTTATAATAACATGCCCATATAATTCGTGTTTTAACTACCGTGCTTCGAAATTCGAAAAAGCCGCTGTAAATCGCGTAATCTTGAGACCTCACTTCATGACGTATGGAAAGCACGTCGCGAGTTACAGGTGAACGTACAGATTTGGCTACAGATAACCATAGAGAATGGCCGTAAGCATAGACAACGCGAAATTTTAAATACACCTTTGAAAATCCAAGCGATTGATTGTGAGCATAAAATACTCCAAATTTAAAATACACTTTTGAAAATCGAAGCGTTTGATTGTGAGCATAAAATACTCCAAATTTAAAATACACTTTTGAAAATCGAAGCGTTTGATTGTGAGCATAAAAAACTCCAAATTTAAAATACACTTTTGTAAATCTAATTAATCGCGACGATTGATTGTGATTGGTCAACAGCGCACTAGATCTAAAAAAAAACAAAAACAAAACAAAATTTGTCATTTCTTTTTTCAAAAGTGCAGTAGTTTTAAGCCTATATATTTACCTATTGTCTTTTTCACTGTCTACAAATGTTTTAATTTGCTTTGTTTTATTCCATTATTTTGTTCATGTAATTAAAATTGGTATATATCTTTAAGACTTTTGCCCTTCTTGGGCTCCTTATTTAATTTAATTTTGATTTGTTTTCTCACATTTGCCTGGAATCGAATCGAAACCCATAAGGCCGCCATTCGCCGCCGCCAATTTAAGTGAGCTTCTGATTCATTATAGTACTTTGTTAATAGTTAGTTAAAATTTTAATTAAAAAAAAAAAAAAATTTATTTATAAAAAAACTTATTAGGGAATTACCATAGATTCAGGCAATTTCCAGATTATACATTAAAAATAGTATTAATTAGCTTCCTTACCGGTGACCCGAGCTAGTGCTTTTCTCGCTCAACGAATAAGTATCACAATACGATGAGGAAATGCAGGCAGGGTTAAAGGTAGACTGCGACAGAGACCAATTTTTTTTTTTTTAATTTCTATTTACCAATTTTAAACTAATATTATTTACTAAGGTTAAGAATATTGTAAATACTGTATAAAAATGTACTTTAATTAGCTAAGTAATATCATACCAAGTTTTCAAGGAATTTTCATTATAATTATTGAAAGTTATAAATGTTTTATACATCCCAATGTGTACGCGTTTGAAAGGCAAATAGAGGAATCTTGGGCGGTCTAATCCAGCAATTACGCATTTTAATGGCGTACTAGGAACGAACGTTTTAATATTCCGCTCCTTGTTTTACGGCTCACGGCATCTACCCTTATTGAGGTGTTTTATTATTTTATATCGTTCCATTTATATGACTATTTTGATAGGTTTACGTATGATATAGTATATACATATGGTAGTAAATTGCCAATAGAAAGCTACCTCAGGGTCTAGCCTAATATTTGAAACTAGCGTGAAAAATTAATAAAAAAAATAAGCATTACGTCATCATCAATGGCTAAATATATAGCCCCTTGTGGACTTTATCCCCTGCAAGTAGGTATATTTAACCATCGCAATCTATTTCGTGCTTCTTGCGTCCAACTTCGAACCCCAATTGCGTGGTCCTTGACACCTCCATCCCACCAACACAACGTCTATCGTGTTCAGTTGGACCTTGGGGTTCTGCTGTCCGCCATTGGGTGCACTTGTCCCAACCACTTGTGCACTACCTATTGAATTTTATGAATTGGACGATGTTGGCATCGTCAAAGATGTTATAAAGTTCTTCCTTGTAGCGAATGTGCCAAACATCGTCAACGCTCGAAAATAAGAAGATACGCTCGTCTTTTTTGGAGCCCAGGTTTTAGAACCATAAGTGAGCACTGGTCGCAGCCGAGTTTTTTACGGAAAAGCTTGGTATTCTTTCGGAGAGGTCGAGATCGGGAGTATCTACTAAGGCCAAAGTAACAGCGGTTTGCTATCATAATACGAAAGATAACCGTAACATATTAAAATGATCAGAACTGACATGATCTTTTCTTTTATAATTTTTTCCTTTTTGTATAGGTACCTAGTTACTTATATTTTCTGTTTCATATATATTATTAACCTATGTAACCTGTATTGGCTTTGTATATTATCTAAGTATTTTGTTTTATAATTTTAGTGTTAAAGGTACATCAAATGAAAACATAATAATATGTAGGTATGTAAGCTGTAAGAATACTAATGAATAAAGAACTAAACATAGTAAAAAAATTCTATAAATTACGTGTTTACAGTGAAATGTTATAATGAAGATCGTAAAAAAGTTTTTTTTTAAATTTAATTATAAAAAATTCAGTAGTAAAAAAGTAGTGTTTCACCTGGTGTTAAAGTTGGATGAAAACGGCATTAATTTTTACTAGACTCATAACACGAGAACTAATTATACACGATCAAACTAAGCCCCGCATCTCCCAAGCGGCATACATTTGTACAGTGACCATGAATTCTATGAAATACTTTTTGTATATTTTAATAAAATGTTATTAATAATACACCTATTACAGTGTATTTTCAAATAATAATGAATGACAGATTAGCGTTTTCGTTAACAGTGTAATTGTGATTTAGTATTTATGAAGGGGAATAAAAGTGACGCTAAAAGCCGAGATAAAAAACAATATTTTAAGAAAAGTTTTGAAATACTTATTCGCCTAGAGAAATAGTACCTTCATATATTCCTATACTATATGTGACTACTATGTGTGTATGTTTTTTTTTAGAGTTTGTTTAAATGCACCTCACTTGGTAGAAGACAAGATACAGGCTATAGTGCTAAGTAACACTTACCTCAAATAATGCCAACCGTTTATTTTTTTTATACAACAGTACTCATGGACACTCTCAATCCTAGTTGCCAGCCTTGTAAGAATTGGTACGTTATTTTGTTAAAGAAAAAAGAGTTTGCTTAATGTATTCGTTTCGTTTTTGTATTTTTTTTTCTCTTATCTCTTCACTTTTTAGCCCTTCAGACAAAAAACCCCTTTTTGTTGCGTCCTTAGTTTATTTATAATGTAAGCAATAAATAATAAAAAATTAAAAACCCTATTATCTTTTGATGAGTAATATTATTATTAATAATCTTATTTATTACATAAATCATTGTCATTATACACGCAGTATCTGCACGAAAACCGAAAGGTTCGCTAGCAGAGCATAAAATTCTGAACACGAAAGACTCGGGTGCCATTTATTAAAACCAGTTGCGAAGTTAAAATTAAATGTGAAAAACGGACACCCCCGCGGGTGGCCTCAAACCACGCCACACCCCGGATAGTGGAATATTGTTGACCTAATTTTTAGTGATGGAATTCTTAACAGGTTCTTTTTTTAAATGTTAGGGCGTGGTCGAGCGTGACACAGGCTTGAAATTGATTGCTGGAAACTTTTTCGTTGCCGGTTTTCGTACAAAGCACTTTTGGGTGCGTTCAAGAATCGTTTATAAAAATTAAATTATCACCTACATTTGATAAGTCTTCTAAAGGTTCATCAGATGACACATAATAGGTTATGTCGCTACCATAATGATATTACACAGAGTTTTGACATTTTTCACTGTTCTCTGGCCTCAGCTAAGAGTAGAATTAGGACACAGTACCGATAATTTAATTTCTTGGTTCAAGTAGTTTAATTCTTTTATAGTTTGCATTTTTAATTTTTATGCTTGTTTGTAATTAAGACTGTTTTTTGTATCTACTGTATTTTGTCGTGTCCACATGTTATAGGGACGGCACCGCTTTTCATATTTATGTATGTATGTCAATTTATATCATGTGTTTGTCCTAATTTTGTGGTCCAAATAAAAAAAAATGACACTGTGTCAATAAGGCTTCATTTAGAGAAAAATACAAAACATTTTACATTTAAAGATTCGAACTAATACACTTATCAGCCATCGCATTAAATCCAAGTTGGAAAACTGAGAGTGCTTTTAGCACGTTTCACGAAGTTTTAATAGAAATTTAAATTAGCTCAAACTTGTTTTGTATTGCAAATCTTATTTATATACGTGCGGGGGATCTATATACATCATATGGGTTTCTATATAAACGTAAAAAACAGGTCGTAATTTCGACGAGACGTAAAACGTGATACAAACTGTGCGACAAATTTGCACGCCATTGTTTTTGTCAGAATATGTGTAAATCAGGGCTCGCGAGTGCGCTGCCAGCCTTTTAAGAATTGTTACGCACTTTTCTCGAATTTTAAGTCAATTTGGTTCGGAAATAATTCAGAGACCAGCTGCACATAATGGTGGTGCGCGGTAAAAACTGCCTTAAAAAACGCTCAGTTTTGGAACGGCGGACGTCGAGGTGAGGTGGAATTTTGTATTCTGCCTCGATGTCCGATGATGAAACGAACGTATATTGTATCCAAAACTACTTAGTTACATTTGATTTATTTGTTTTATGTAGTAATAACATTAGTTATTAATGTTTATTGTACATTAATTGTGCAAATAATATTCTTAAATCGTAATATAATACGAAATTATATCTTATTACCGAAATGCAAGACAGTCTCAGACAAAGCATCTGTCGCAGTTGTCTCCTCACTGTTTCGTTGAACTTTTGATAGAATTTTCAATTACCTTCCTTTGTTACGAGACAAACCAACTTAGATATGTCTGCCTGTTATTTTTGCTCCCTTGTTCCCTATATAGGTACTTATATATATTTAAATTTTCATGTTTTCAATGAATGCGTTTTTTTAAGACTTCAATTGTTTCCCATAGGCATCTCGAAGTCGTTACCAAAATATAAACACTATTAGTTTGTATTGCAGCATGTGTTGGCCTAGCGGCTTCAGCGTGGGACTCTCATCCGTCGGTCGTAGGTTCGATCCCCGGCCTGCAATGAACTTTATGTCTAAGGAAAACATCGTGAGGAATCGACTTGCCTTAGGTAGGTATACCCAAAAATTCGACGGCGTGTGTCAAGCACAGGGGGCCGATCAACAAAAACAGATACAGAAATTTGAGGCCCAGAACTAAAATGGTTGAAGGCATTGTTTTTAATTTTTATTAGTTCGTATTATAAATATTAATGTCTAAACATTACTATATCTAGCTTCTATAATTCGCGTATTACATTTGATTATTGCGATGATATGATAATGAATAGAGAAATATACATTTTGTTTAGCAAAGTAATTAATGTCTTTATCTTTTGAAGTTATTTTAATAAAAGTTTCTTATATATCTTTATGTAATATCATATAGGTTTTATATATACTAACAAATAGGTACATAAACTTCCTTGTTTCATGTTCCTTGATTGATACTACAACTGTCAAATTGATTTAGTTTATTTAAAATAACTCCAGATTATTATTAACCAAGTAATTAATTTTTTTAAGTAAATACGTTATTACAAGGTTATTTCAATACTAGTATAAGTCTTGGCAGATAATAGTCTCTGCGTGATGCGAATCTTTTGCGCTATTTAACTGATCAATCAGACACTATTAAATTTCGCAAATAAAATGAAGCCAAACAAAACACTAAATCTCATTACGCCGAACAAATAGAACAAGTACATCCTTAATATATAACAATTATTTACAACAATGCTAGATATATACGAGTATACATAAAGCATTGAGCAGCATCCAGCGAAAGAACAAGCCCGCCCGCGGCGAGTCTAATTTTAAACTTTCCCGATCCGTCTTCAACGTTCATTTTTCCCCCCACGGTGGGGGTTCGTTCCCCCCAACCTCCCAGCCCCTGGAGAAACTTTGACGTTACCAGGAACTAACTTGCGTGTGGTCGGCGCTAGCTTTAATCAATTTTTAAAGTGAATTTTCAGATAATTAATTCTGGAATTCCTTTGCAATTTTGGAGTTTTAAAAATCCATATAATGGTTGGTTATTTCGTTAATATCAAAAACAGGGTTGTATGGATAAAAGATTCTGGCATTCATAAAACTGAAATCAATCAACTCATAACTAAAGTTTGTACTGTCTCTTTCTGACACATAGTGTTTACGCTGTGATGAAGAGAAAAACAAGCAGTGGCACTCTAACCGTTTATGGTCGGACCTCAGATTTTTGTTTCTGTTTCGTAATAATTTGTTTTTTCTAATGGGAAAGGAGGTGAACCCGGTGTCTGACACACGCCGTTGACTTTTGGGTCTAAGGCAGTTTTCCTTACGTTGTCTTCGTTCATCCTACGAGCGTGTGTTAAACTACAAGTAGTAATGGTATAATTGGACTGCTTTTTAACTATACGAAACATTTTCTTAAGTAGGTATATGAAATTTGTGAATTCCTTCATGCCCTGGTATTTCTAATTTAGAAGACGTTAGAAAAACCATTTAAAATTATTATTTTAACATGTTATTTTTATAAATATAAACTTAAATTTCTCAACGAATATAGTTCAAAATTATCTCAAGCGATTGAAATTGGAAAAACGGACGGAAACTTTCAAATGTAATTCACACGATTTTACGTCCGGTTGGAAACTATCGCCGCCCAAAAAAGGTCCGCCCTAACCAAACACAGACCCTTATAAAACATAAGGGCGAAACTGAACTAAAAACCTCCCAAAAAGGCTCTAAACTAAGGGAATTAAACCCTTTCTAACTACTTTTCAAAACACTTTTCCGACCCCCACCCGCTCGCTACACTAAAATATATGAATCTCAATTTATATTTTCTAACTCGGGTAGTACAGGGATGAACTTACACTGTTCACTTGATAACAGTTTTAAAATAATAACAAGATTTACTTCTGTATATTATAAAGTTAAAAAATCTCCAATACACCTACTTATAAATACCAATTATTTGTTTTATTTATTGTGTAGTATTTTTAGCTGGAGCGTGACTCTCATTCCTGAGTTCGTAGGTTTGAACCCCGGACTTTCGAAAGGAATGGACTTTCGTGAGGTAACCAGTATTCTTTGGACCTAAAAATGGACGGCGTATGTCGGGCACAGTAGGCTGGTAACCTACTTGCCTATTATTGAAAGAAAATACCACGAAACAGATACAGAAATCTGAGGCCCCAGCCTTTTTTTGGCCTAGTATTTTGCCTTTTACAAAACCATTTTGCCCTTTTTTCATTTCAACATATTGAATACATGTATGTATTCAATATGTTGAAATGAAAAATGTTATGTAAACATACTTCCAAATATGGCAAAACAATATATGACAATTGAAATATCCAGGAGCCTTCCAGAGTCCAATACAATAAGCAATTACTAAGATTTTAGGCCAAAAAGAAAGCAATGATTATTATATTTATGATCATCACATTATTTATTTAATAGTACATGAAGTATCTACAGTACGTCCCTGTTAACCAAACGATAAGTCTTCGCGATGCGGGGTTAAGGAAATTTCTTTAGTGAATATGTTTTAACTAATTGCATTAAAGTCCACTAGTATTTACTATATCTGTACTAAAATTATAAATAATAGAGGGTTTTGGCCTTAAATTGATACATTATTTATAGACAAGTAGGTAATCAGTAGGTGTCTGACATATGTCGCTGTCATTCCGGTTTCCTCACGATGTTTTTCACTCAGAGTACCACAGTGAAGCCACTAGCTACACTCTGTAACATATAAAGTATAGATATAAAGTGTGTAAGGATATAGATGGTGTTTGGATCTACTCAAGCGATGAAGTGATTTAAGCAATACCCGCAGTATGTGGGAGTGTCAAAGACAAAAGGCGAATTTTTCGTGATAGTCGGATTTTCTAAGTAGGTACGGTAAAAAAACGGTCGAACGAAAACGTTACTTACAAATGCTGCCTTAACGATGAGAGATATATGATTTACGTGTAGAGAGAACTTGTATAGCTTGATAATACAAACGCATATATAATTCATACCTTTTATATTATATAAAAACAGGTCCTATGCCGCATCTATCTGTCTGTTCCGTTCTATTCATGATGAACGTTTGGGTATATCATTTTTTATCGTTTACGGGTTGCCATTGCGAAGAATTTTGGTTCGTTTATAAATACCTTACGTATCAACCTAAGTAGTTATAGAAACAAACTGTAGTTGGATGTTTGTTTACACTTAATATTGGTGTATAAATAATTTATTTCTCAGTACGTTTCTATTAAAGACAAACAAAACACGACTTTGGTCATAAAAATTGAAATTTGAAAATAGAATTTACAAAACTAATAGACCTTAAAATTGTCTTTGGCATTGAGTTCTCTAATTCGTAACAATAGAAGGAAATATTAATAGTTAAATTTGTATAGTATCTTTGTATTTTCAAGGGAGGCAATAAATTTGCGATACGCGACGGAACGCAATTTGCTTTGTCACTGAATTTTCTCTTCGCGTATTTCAGCGAAATTGAGAGGCTGATTTTGTTGTAAATATAATTATTGCTTGCGTATACGAGGTGAGAATTATCTATAACAAAAATGTCGTTATTCTGTTTGCTCTTTTAGATAAAAACCACCAAAAATGATAACTAGGTAGGAAAACTTGAGGTGTTCGATTCAAATCCATGTTTTTTTTTTAATTTTAGTTTTACAGCATAGGAGATAATTAGTCCCTAAATTTAAACAACGATTACAAAAACTTCAACAGTTCTTATTATTATGACATTATATGATAATATTATTGCATGCCTATTTTTATATACTTATGTCTGATTGTGCAGTTTTTTTTATAATTAGATAATCGAACTAACACAACAAATCCCGAACTTACCAATTGATTTTTCTATATGCCCAATCAGACTTGCTTATACAGTGTAAATATCATAAAGACCAGAAAATAGCGGCACAGGCATCGACGTCGTGTCAGGCATAGAAGGCGAATAATCTACTATCCTTTATTTAGAAACAAAATACTTAGGAAACGGCGCCACTGAGATTATGTCCATTTAGCGATCTTGCCTTAAGACTAAATAAATTTAAAATTTAACCTTATATTTACTGTTCTAAATTCAAATCGAATCATCGAGTTTCTGACAGAAGATTAAAATTCAGCCCGTTGAAGCAAGATGGCGGCCAAAGTTACGACGTAACAAGCAACAAAATTGTCGGAATTCAAATCACGTGACAAAAGTACTGCAGTACGCCTCCTACAACAAATTCAATAAAGTTACCGAAACTACGGTAAGGGGAATACATAATTTCTTAGTGTCTTTGTGCGCGATAGTAATGGGTCGCAACTATCGAGTAACAAAATCTATATTAATTACCATGCTTTTTACAAATCATAAAGAAAACTATAACCAGTTTTAGACAATTTGGTCCGTTAGAGGATGCTAAACGAACACCTCATCAGGCAATCATGACTTGAGTTTAGGATCAAAGCTACGAATGTTTTCTTTTATGTTGAATATTTCACAGGAAAATATGACAGTTGACCGTGTCAGTGTATAATATTTTAAAATAACTGTTATTTATATATATAGCCTACAATGTCATAAGATGTAACCAATGTCTTTAGTTATTGTGCTATGTCAAAATCATTTAAATTTTATACAATTTGATGTAATAAAACTATCGATACATCTAGCACATCTCTTTTCAAATCTAGTTACGACTCGTGAATATATTTTGTAATTACAGGTAAAGTTGAAGATGAAAATTTTCGACGCAGCTGCGCTCCACCTCCACGCTCTAATTTAAATTCAAGAAATGCTATTTAAATTTATTATTTAACTCATTACTCAGAGGTATATTCCGTGTAGCCTAGAAGTCTAGAAGTAAAATTTTAAGATACATTAGCTTTAGGCAACAAAAAGTTTTGAATAGGAGTTTAGTTAAGTTTAAATAAAAGAAAGTCTTGACAAATCCCTTTCTCTTCATATATAAAACGCCAATCATACAAATTACCACGTCTTCATTTGCAATTCAACTAAAAACAAGATTCAACTTAAATAGCAACACTGCAGATCTTGATCCGCCATATTGTATTTAATTCGCGCCAAGTCGGTTCAATTTTCAAATTTCGAACTTGGTTGTTCGTTTTCAACTTGGGAATGGAGAGCTCCGTATTCGCGGCACGAGTTTTACGCCTCTAGTTGTTACTTCAAATTCGAAATTAGAATGTCATTTGAATAATTGACAGGTGATATAACATTTTTCAATTAGTACCTATACCATTTAGACATGAACTTTATAGATATTAACATAATTTGGGAAAAAGTTATCTTATTAATTACTAAAATTTTAGATTTACCTTACCTAAATATTCCTAATATTCGACAGGGTATCTATTAACATTATTGAAACATTTCAGTACTATTACACACATTTATTATATTTTTCGTAGACAAAAATCCTGTAGGTCCCTATAGTTTGGTTCTATAATTCAATAAATGTTTTAAATAGTAGTTTGATAGAAAACCATCAACTAAAAAAATCCAGAGTACCTATGCAACAGACAGCACAGATTAAAAACTAAATTTAAACTTGGAACGCAAAGCAATCCCGACAGTTCCTATTCGCTTCCCGGATTCCGAGTTCCTTGTCGAGTGAAGTAAACAAAATTTCTGCAAGGATATGAGGGCCCCCCTCCCACGGGGGAACTAGTTAACGTTTTTACGTGGGGAGATTTTTATATGTGTGCGTTAGGGTGGTTTTTAGTAGGTTTTTGGATTTATGTATGCGTGAGTTTTAATAACGTATTAATGCGTTTAATTTTAAACATGGTTCAAAACAATGAAATTGCAAAAAACTGAGTAGACACGTAGGTTATGTAATTATAGTTCCAACATATTATACCGAGTTCTTAAATTTTATTTATGACCCATATAGGGCACATGTGAATAAGTATAAAATAAAATAATTTAAGTTGTATTAAATAAACAAACATCACAAGTTACAACGTTTTTGTAATTTATAAAAAGGATAAAAATAATGATTCAAATTAAGAACGCAAACCAGAGATATATAAAATTACCCAAAAAAGAAATACGTAGAACGTACCTACGAAAAACACCCATTGAAATTTCAACACCACACTGGCACTCAAGAAAAAAACTAAATCGAAATTTAAATTCTCATTCGTTGCTAAGTATCCCACCCCTTTTTTCACCCCAAGAATCGCTAAGGCGGGGGGAAACACCCAGAAGGGGTGGGGTTTTTTCCCCTTTGAAGAATTGCCTCAAGGCGCCATACGCCTGTGTGTGTGCTGCTCAGTAAAAGGGTATAGTTTTTGTACGAAAGCTTAAACGTTATTTTCGTTGGATATTGCGCTCTAGTTAAAATCAAATTAAAATAGTTTGAATTTAGAAGACTAATTGAATTTCCAAAGTATTTTAGGTGAAAAAAATTCTAGTTTTAATAAATGTAAGCTTTGATTGTTTATATATTAAAATTTATTGTTAATATTTGCTATGAGGAGTAGGTTTAGCTTCCTGTTTACATACATGTATTGTACTATAAACATTCAAATAATAGTATCAGAAACAATGTACCTACAGATACTTATACAATACTTTAATATTTAATATAAATCACAGAATTTAATTATATTTTATGTTCCGTCTCGAGTTATATCCTACCGCGTCCGCGCCTCCCCTTGTCCTTAATAATGCATTCAGAAAGTACACCGAGTTCGCAAAGAGTAAAGATAAGCAAACAAATCCTGTTTGAATATGGAATTTGCTCTCACTACAGGCTGCTTGTAAATTTGAAATTCGAACATGGAATGTGAATTTGAAGTTAAAAATGATGTTCCATTTTTAAAATTATTCCTACGTTCGGACTACAGTGACTAATGTTTCCGGCTGTACCACGACTATATACATTGCGCTCTTGCAAATCTACGTTTTTTATAAAGAATAAAATTAAAATGACTCTCACTTTTAATATTTAAAACGTGGTTTTATAATAAATAATTAGAAATAGTAATTACTACAATTAGCTAACAGTTTCCATTTCTTTGAATTGTAGATCATACAAATAAGCAACAAAAATTCTATGACCTCTATTCCAAATCAATTTTTGTTTTACTAGGAATCGAACCCAGGTCCTAAATGCTATGATGGCGAATGGCATATACCTACACAATACACATATCAAAGCAAAGGAAAGATAAGGGTGCAAATTTACACCCTTTATAAACATTTTGCACCCGGAGAAAATCTTCGCGACTCATTACGCGCCCCCACCCTCACTTGGGGGTTGAAGGGGGAAATCTTCGTTCAAATCTCTGACGTTTTATCTAAATGGGCCTCGGAATGGGTGTCGTTTCTGCTAATGACCCCTAAGAAATGGTAAGACGTAGATTTGTTGCCTACGAATGTTATTGCTGGTTCAATTAAATTAATTTATGTTTAAGACAATTTATATAAACAAAATAATTAATTTATTTAAATAATTAACGATTTTTTTGTTTTCGTTAAATAAATATTTTATCATTCCTCTTTTCAAATAGATAAACGTTTATAGTTTATGAAGACCGTAAGAATTTTTATAATACGAATTATTAGTAGTATTTTTAAGAACCCTATAAAAGTGATAATTGATTTATAAAAGATACTATCTAACAAAACTTATTACTATAATATAATACTTATAAATATTATTAAAGCTGGGTATTATTTATGTATAAAGTTTATTAACCATTATTTACTAACAATTCTAAAATTCTAGTTACAGTAACTTTACTGTAACTTATTACTTCACATACAATATACAGAAAATGTCTCGTCAAAAATTCTTAATCTATAAGAATAAGCCTCTTAAAGAGTCTTAACATTATAATTTTTACGTATAAATCAAATATAAACAATTACTACCAAAATACGAAGTATCATCGAAAGTACGTTTCAATTAAAACTAGTTTCTAATCCTCATTTACAGTGTCTTAGTTTCGACCTAGATTTTGAAAATCGAACGGGTCCTAAAACTATTTCCTCCAACTTAGGGTCGGATGAAACCGATTTGAAACCGATACGATATATTCGAATAATTAAATCGATACAATTTCATTAAACCCGGAACGCAACAATAACAGATGTTCGAAATTTAAATTCAACGGAAATTTTGCTAGACGGCAATCTGGTGGAGCAATTTAGCTCTAACTGAGTCATTTGGAAGGGGGGTAAGGAAGGTAGCGTCTTCGCGGGGGGCAGATGATTCGTAATTTGTTTTCTGTAGGCAAGGTGCTACGGGAAGATGGTGCAACTGAAAGTTGGGACACGAATCTTGGACATTTATATGTGTAGCTCGTAAATATGATTAAATAAAATAAAAAAGGCATTGCGTATGTATGATCTTACCAAGTATCTACAGATATTGAATGTGAGAAACAACTAGAAAGGAGCAGTTTTTTGGGACAGTCTGAAAGAACTACCTGGTCTCGGCTACAGACCATGCCATAGGTTAAAATTATAATGGGTTCAATTAAAATACCTAGACATACTTGAAATAAGATATATTGTATTTTGAAATTCATATTCATGTTTAATTGTAAGTACTTCCACTGTATTCCCGAACCAATTCGATTTAGGGACCTTCAAGAAAAGAGCGTATCAATTCCTAATAAGCCGGCAACGCACTTGCGAGCTGTCAGGCATGAGAGTGTCCGGCGGCGGTATCACTTAACCTCTCCTGAGTGAGGTGAGTCTCCTGTCCGTTTGCCACCTTTTCTATAGGCTATGGGAGTGCAAAGTCTGATTTAAAATTGTGAATAGCCAAATTGATCGCGAAAAATTAAGCCCTACCTTATGTACTAGGTACATACTCTTATTTATTAATTAAACACTATTATAAACAGATACAAAAGCGTATGAATTTTTACCGCTCCAGAAAATTCACTTTCACTACTTTGACCACCGCCCGCCCTGACTGATGCCGCTCTGAGAAAATGCACAGCGTTTCATTACGTTTTCTCGTTTAGAGAGACACGATTTATGGCCCACACCTCACACACTAATAACTACTGCTATTTTCTATTACTTCCCTACGTTTTATCTTCCTTAGGGAAAATTACTATATAGTTATTATTTTATTTTAATAATATTTGAGAAATTGTTGTCACCCGAATTAAAGATTTATTATTTTCATTTTCCCAACGCTAAAGGACTCTGATAGTTTAGAATTGTGATTAACAAAAACGTTAAAAGCCTTCTATTATTGTAACTAAATACTTTTTTGTTGTTACAGGAGGAAAACGGGCAAGCGGCTCACCTGATGTTAAGTGATCCCGCCGCCCATGGACACTGACATTGCCATGCTCGCAAGTGCGTTGCTGGCCTTTCGAGAATTGGTATGCTCTTTTATGTGCATTATTTAAACATTAAATTAGAATCCTAGAATGTTTCTGTGTAATTCTTTTTATTTTAATTTTTTTAAATACTTGTAACATTAAATAATAATACCTTTAACGTGTAACTGTGAACTGAAGATTATTTTTATTACATTGTGCATACATACAGTCTTTGAGAAAGAGACAGAAACATAAACTGTTGTCACTCTTATTATATTATGTTAAACTTACGTATAGAGATGTGTTAGCCTAGTAGCTTCAGCGTGCGCCTTTCATCCCTGTAGTCATGGGTTCGATTCATGTGTAGCAGCAGATTCATGTGCGAAAACATCGTGAGTTACCTCATGATACCTGCTTTAGACAGAAGGCTGATAAAAAAAGCAATAACGATCACGAACGAACTATTTTTTTATTTTTTTCTTTAATTATTGTTATTTTGTGTGTTTATTTTTGTTAGTAATAAATTCTATGTCTAACACACAGAAATCTGAGACATTAAAGCTTGTAGCGCCACTAGTTTTAACCTGTTAATAGGCTAAATCTTTTCACATCTAAAATTTTCTAATTAATTTCCTATTTTATTATAGCCACTACACACTAAACACATCCACTGCACTCAAACTAACAAATGCAACCCTTCTGTCCAAGATGGTCACTGTCTTCGTGGGAGCGAAAACAGGTTACGTCTTAAGGGGACAAAATGACCACGGGTCACCGTGGGAACGGACTAGATAATGCTATAAGGAAGGGTTGAACTGGTTTAAGTATTCCTAATTTTGGTTTAAGGATTGAAACATTCGTTATTTAAATCTAGCTAGTTTCTTGGTTTTGGGCGCGTTTTGTTTAGGTACATACGATAAACAGAATTTCATCACACACTTTTTTTTCAGATAACAATGTGATTGGAACATTGAATTAGAGGTTTTACCTCTAGTATAAAATAAAAACCGTAAAAAAAATATACTTAGTTGATTGAGTAGTTATAAATGAATAAAATGTAAAACATTACCTGTCCTATTATAAATAATCATGTCTTTACCTATAGAAAAATCAACAAAGTTCTTAAAGAACATACCTAAGTTGTGTTAACGTCCGGTATCCATACTCAATAACCAATCATCGACGACATGACGAGTCGTTTTTTAGATACTGTTATTGTAATTGTCATTTGACGACAAAGGTCACCGTCAAAAAAAGAATATAGCTAAGATCGTACCGCCATCATCAAGTAAAGAGCGTAGCAAAGAACGTACCACCTTAAAGGACAGCAACGCACTTGCAAAGCTCCTGGTGTTGCCATGAGTGTCGGTAATCATTAAACTTTTATCCTGCCCGTTTGCTGCCCATAACAAAAATCATATCAAGTTTTTTTTTATTTCAGAAAATTGCAAGTATACTCCCTTGATTGCATCAACAAGAAACTATAGAATAAAGAGATATTAGAATTATATTTAAAAATATAACTTTCTGCTTATTGCTTTAATAGTACCTACCTACATTACGAATACTTTTTACGTTTTAGGCGTGTTAAATTTTGACGTGTGCCCTGTAATAGCGTTTAGAAGTTACAATTATCTTTATTATAAAACATTGATTTAAGCGTTCGTTATAGTAGTTACGTTATATCAACGACCAGTCACTTTCCGTGCGGCTTGATCCCTTGGCATTGCGCAGAGATGTAGGGTCTCTCTAGTCTCTGCATCTTCTTCCGTATCACCGTATCACCTGGACGTCCGTAGTTCCACAGCTGAGCGTTTTTCAAGGCAGTTTTTGCCACGCACCACCACTATGTGGAACCAGCTACCCACTGAAATATTTCCGAACCAATTTGACTTAGGGACATTTCGAAAAAAGAGCGTACCAATTCTTTAAAGGACGGTAACGCACTTGCGAGCCTTCTGGCAATGTGAGTGTCCATAGGCGGTGGGTGAGCCTCCTGCCTGTTTGCCTCCTATTACATACAAAATTTATAAAAAGAACGATGATGTATCTACTGTCTCTACTAAATTTACGCTGTTGATAAAAATTCCAAGGCCTAAAATAATATAAGACGATTATAGGTACTTAATGTGAATAATATTACAATTGACTTCAAAAAACCGAAGCGTAGATTGAATTGAATTCATAAGTACGTTTGAAAATTCAAATGATATATATAAATGCTTTATTGAATACAAATATTGGAAATACATAGTTGTTTTAGTAGCATATTCTAGATAGGAAATGTAATCTTAAGGGAGAATAAAAGAGAATTTCTTGATAGGAATGCAAATGTAGGTAAATATGATAACTGTAGAAAGCTACTACTTGCTCCCCAACAATCATATGGATACGTTTCTTTTTACATAAGTCTAATCTCGCAGAAACTCGTGAAAGAGTTTTAGCTGCAGTCAGAGTTTCTTTTAAATCCTCTTGATGAGTCGTGTTGGTTCTTATAGCAGCAGCACTTAAATTTAAATTCTCTGCAATCGTTGAAAAAGGCAACCCATCTTCCATTACCAGGAGTGTAGGCGTTTGAACGGATATTTGACGATATAATCGTTTGATTATATTTTTAATTTCTTTCCGTAGGATATATTTGCTAGGCATTCATAGAATTGTGGGAATCGCAATCCCGATCTCTTGAGATCATGTTCTAAAAGCATTTTGTTCAAGATAAAACTTGGTGATACAATCGTGGCCGACAATTTCTTCTCTGAAAATTTGTATTTAATATAAATTTAGAATCAGGCTTTTAGTATCATAAATACACATGATACTAGTATGATATTTTAGATTTTTCTAAACTGTATCTGTTGAATGTGTATTAAATGGGGGTCATCGGACAATGGTCATCGTGGGAACTTCTTAATAAAAGGGTTCGGTTTTTCTTAACAACTTCAAGTTGAATTAATATATTTACCGTTTATTTTGTTTTATTAATGAATATAATTTGTTCTTTGATGCATGCCTTTATAATGCGTCATTGTTATAAAAAATTGGATGAAATAGGTAAAAAAGCTGTCATTAATAGGTAAATGTTTTTTGTAACTAATTATACTTTGACGTGTTCTTATTCGTAGTCGTAACTTATTATAATATAATTATTTATAATTTCATTAACATTTTGCAAGCTAGGCCAAGCATTCTGTATAGAATATTTACGATTACCGAGGTTGCGTGAGTCGAATCCCATCGCAGACGAACGACGAATATGCTGTATTTAAGTAAAAGAGATGCATAGGTGATCTATGTCTCATTTGGCAACAGGTACATATACATATAAAGTCAGTTCACGTGATCTTTTAAATAATATAATATTTGATTAAAATTCTTATCGGATTATTTCCCTCATCATTCTATCTTATAAGAATACTACTACTTTGTTATTGAAATTTCCATTACAGCCTAAAAATAAACTCATTATTAAAAAATATAATTTAGCTGAATTAGATTATTCAATATGTTTTAATTTAAATATATCACTTTAAAATATAAATACGTAAATCTCAATAAATATTATGGCCGTTTGGCCATCTAGTGTCGAATAGAAAAAACCGTTGACTAATAGGATTTAATTATATTTTGTATAACGCCATCTCTTGAGCAGTAGCAAAGCGAATTGTTTTTCATAAATTTTTATGTTAGTTTGATAATACAATTAACTTGAAGTGCAATTTCTAATGGTTTTCGATAAATTCATATTATTATATTTCTTAATTTTTTTCCTTCCTATCCTCCTTCCTATTTTATTTTTGCATTGTTTGAAAACAGTAATGTTTTTTACTTCACTGCCATCGTGTGCTGAAAAGATAAACCAACGAAGATTTTTGATTACTAGGATTTAAATCCACTACTTGACCTATAATTTTTGGTAGTAAATGATGCCTTATACATTTTAACATAAACTAACACGGCGCGCTGTTTTACTTTAAACAAAAAAATATCTGTGCTTTAATAAAAATATTATTGTTTTCAAATAAGTAATAATGAGCCATACGTAGAACAATTTATTACTTAATGATTCATAGCAAAGCAAAGCTAACCTAACCTTAAGCAATATTGTAAATATTTTAATAAATTAACCATATTTTGGATTGGTAAGTAACTAAAATCAGTTATTAAAAAATATAGTTATAATTATTAATCTACCCATGGAGAATAGGCGGTCCTGATTACTGTAGGACCTGTCGACCAAAGGACCAAAGGACTGTAGTCGACCCAAAAATGTGTCTAAAATAATAATGTTATATTTTTTTTATACCTTACCCTAATTCATTTTGATATGAACCACGATTGTTTTAAGTTGGACCACATATAATATGACGTCTTAATAGACAACTTAAAAGACACATTTTAAAAATTTGCTGTTAATAAAAAAATTGTTAACAGAAATAATGCATAAACTCTCAGCCCTGCGATTCTGTCACTCACTTTTCGAACTCACACAGCGGTTTTCGCATCGGCGGTCGCTCTCAAATCAGTCGTGAAACAGTCATTTTATGATTTGGCATTCTGAAAAACAATAAACTACAAGCTCCCATCTTTTGCGAAAACCGCTGTGTGAGTTCGAAAAGTGAGTTACAGAATCGCAGGGCAGGTCCTTATAACTACCTATATACTACGCTCCTCTACTAGATGCTTTTTGAAAATTCCATCTCACAGCTCATCCTTCTTAGGCAATTCGTTTAGGATCTCCGCCATTAAGTTGTGGAATAGGCTGCCCAACTCCATACGAATGGCTACCTCCCTAACATCTTCTAAAACTCTTCTGCATAAATATTTCTTAACCATATCCCATCAGCTCAATCGTGACTTTTGTCATTCTTGTCTTTCTAAAACCAATAACTAACCTTTAAGTATAATAACTAAAATATGTTATTAAAAGGAGTCCCTTTAGGCAAGGTTATGTTATTTTTTTTTTCTATAAATGTAACAAAGTGTAAATAAATAAAATAATGACACTGTTTATATTTGCTAATGATATACCTACATGCACATTGAATATACCTCCGACGATAATATTACAGTCAGGGAATTAGCCAAATGTAATATGTTTAAAACACACATGTTTTAACCATGTTGGAGTTAATTACTAAAATGATTATTGGATAATATTTTTTTTAAGAATCCTACTTTCTAAGTCCTCTGGATCAAATGTGTCTTATCCTCCGAAACAAACTTTCATCAGTCCTTGCCCGACGCCATATAAGTATTAAAAGTAGATCATATTATAGCCAAAAAAAATTATTAGTTCCAAAAATCACCCATCCATTTCCTAGCAAAAAAAAATCAATTCCATAAATCTCCCATCCATTTCCAGACATTCGCTAGTAAAACTTAACCCGTGTTATCGATTCAGGTACAAATATGGCCCCTCTAAGTGCTAGTATTAATTACCATACAGTGCGGTTTGTTTCTCGACAGACATACCGACGCGTGGCCGGCTGACCCTTGACTATGAAATCCATGGAGATGGCCTAATAACAATAGCTTTTACATTTGCCAATTAAAAACTAATGTTTTAGTTTATATTTATATAAACAAAATAAATATAGACTTATGTCTAATTGTACCTACAGTAATTCCCCCATAACGCGTTTTCATATAACGGGATTTTCGTCCCTCATATAACGCGGCATATCCCCCATATAACGCGGAGATTTCTCAAGTTATAATTCTGTAGTGTGAAAATTACAATGATTATTCAAGTCCTTTTTAGTTTTGCGTATCTTTGCATCTGTTTCAATTTCGTGGTTATAAAATTAATAAATTCGTGTGCCTAATTTATGAATTGATGAATTAGTAAAAAAACGGGTTTACGAGGATACTCCTACAACGCGATTTCGCAGAAGATTACTATACCTACTCTTGAACCAAAGCACTTTTGTAAAATACAATATTTTGGTGTATTTTTTCCATGAACGTTTCTAGAGACCAGGCTGACGCACGAACATAAGTATTAGGTATGTGACGGAGTGAGTAGGGGAATATATTTAAGAGCGAGGGATCACAGGAACCAGGAACGAGTAAAGCACCTAAATAATTGTGTAGATAAATGATTACGCGTGGAAAAAGGTAAAAAGTAGTAACTGAATATAAATGTGAGCAATATTGTCGTCTGACGACAGGAAGGCAAAGACATGGGCGATTGTTGACAAAGCTGCAAACGAAAACCTGAACATTTACCTACTAGAAAGCACGACCTGAGTTTTTAAAAGAACAGGACCTGGATAAATTATTGGACATCTTACGACTTCTTTAACGGCAGTCATAGAAACGAGTGTCAAATGATTACTTTAATATTTATTGATTTAAATTTTAAAAGGTTTAAAGTTATAATAATTTATTACTCTTAAACTGAATAGTCGTTAATTGGTAGATCTAGCAACATTGACAAATAAATAAACCACTATTGTTAACAGTTTTGAACTAATTTGACTTTTATTTTATTAAATTATAACGACAAGGCTCTAACTACGACTAACGCCATTGCTCCGACATTAATAGTAATGACTATGAAATTACTGTTTCTACAGACAATCAAATAGTCGTTAATTTATAGATTTAGCATACATTGACAAATCGAATAAACACCAAGTATTGACGGTTTTGAACTAATTTGACTTTGATGTTATTAAATCGCAGCTGACTCCAACGCCATTGCCCTGACATTAATAATATAGACTATGAAATTACTATTACTATAGACTTCAAATAGTAGTTAATTAATAGATCTAGCAACATTGACAAGTCAACAAATGAACCACAAGTATTAACGGTTACAAATTGACAAGACTATGACGTTGTCAATTAACGAGCTCTGTGACATAAAATGACAATGACAGCTGATACCAGTGGGCTCCTACAGGTGTATTTACGTAAGTCAAATGATTGAAAAACACTTTAAAAAACTATTTCTTTATTTTTGATAGAAATAAAGAATATCACAAAATACATTCAATTATTAATTATTTTTCGATAAATTAAGGAGCAAGATAATATACAATAACATTTAATAAATGGAAATACTAACTTGATTTAGGTATTTAAATTTTTATAATTTTAAGATTCTAATGTGATTGTTACATTTGAACATTTCCGAGAACATTTTAATTAAGGCTTAATATTAAAAAAACTCTTAAATTATTTTCTTTTTAAATTAGTCAAATAAAAAGGTACTTAAAAAAAATGTTCTTTAGATGACTGAAGAATATGTTCATTTTTGATCCTACGCAGAGTAGTGGATATGAATTTTTCATACTGACGAAAACGGTACTTTTCTTATATTTCCAGTAAGAAATAAACAAGCGACTCCACAGTTCCCACGAAGGTCATCGACCGGTCAGCTGTCGGGGCGAGAAGTTACGCCACGCTACAAGTCATTGGCAATTTATACGCTATAGTAACCTACATTACAGTGTCAAAATGCATAACTTAGGCCATATGATAAGCCTAGATCAGTCTAGGACTCACAGCATCGTCATCTTAGCTTCGTAAATTTGTATTAGAAAATGTATTAAAATCTCAATGTAACTGTATCAACAATTGCTTTACGCTTGCATAGTTTGACCACGAGGTGAGTATTTCCTAAAGCATTGAACAGTGATGGCCTAGTGGCTTCAGGGTGCGACTGTCATCCCTGAGGTCGTACTCCGGCTGTGCACCAATGGACTTTCTTTCTACGTGCGGAAGGAAATTTCATTATTGTTACCCGTAGAGGAACATAGATCCCCAAACTGGTTATTTTGGACAAGTGTGCTCTTTATAGTTCAGCATAAATAATTCTGCAGTGTTAGTCTGGTGTCTGATGCGATTGTCATCCTTGTGGTCGTAGAAACACTTGAGCAATGGACTTTTCTTTGTGTACTAAGCCCTACGTATGATGAAACTAAAAAGTGGATGGCATGGGTCAGGCAGATATCTATACTAATATTATAAAGAGGAAAGGTTTGGTTTTTTGTTTGTTTGAAATGAATAGGCTCCGAAAGTACTGGACCGATTTCAAAAATTCTTTCACTGTTGGCAAGCTACACAATTCCCGAGTGACATAGGCTGTTTCATTTAAAAAAAATAAGGATGCTTACTAAAACTTGAATAATCTAACCCAAGGTGTAAAAAAATAAACAAAAAACTTCAATCGTGTGCGCTGCGAAAACTATTAATGATAGAACAAAATGACGTATTACAATTTTTTAGCACACATCACTATCTATAAAAAATGTCGCGACAGCATCTTTTATAGTTACATTATAATAAGCGTCCTTTTATTAAAATACCACCGCTAGAAAAGGCTCTTTATTCGTACATAGGTATTGATCCTTATTAAAATAATTACCAACGTTTCATATTAGCTACAATTTAATGGCATAACCACCTAAAAAGTATGGTGGATTGGTGTTCTCCTCTTAGCCACAGCAACGCTTGGCTGAGTCTACTATTAGTAATAAAACGATATTGAAACAGATACTGTAAATCTGTAAAACCAAATGTTTTAGCGCTACTGTTTAAATTTATTGATAGTCAATATATATTTTTTGAATAGAAATATATATTTTTAATGGGATTAACATTAATTATAATAAAATATATTATTGACGACAAGGACTAAAATATATTTTTTTTAAATAAAGTACAGGTAATGGTAGGTTTTAAAAGAGCAGTGTTGGCCTAGTGGCTTCAGCGTGCGACACTCATCCTTGAGGTTTGAGCCCCGGCTGTGCTCAAAATAAATTCGAATAGACTTTCTTTCTATATGCGAATTTAACATTCACTCGAACGGTGAAGGAAAACATCGTGAGGAAACTGGCTTGCCTTAGACCCAAACAGTCAATGACGTGTTTGACAGGAGGCTGATCACCTACTTGCCTATTAGATTGACAAATGATCATGAAAAACAGATTCAGAAATCATAGGCCCGACCCTAAATAGGATGTAGCGCCACTGATTTATTTTATTTCTTTAAGTACAGGCGTACTTTCATCTCATTTTCATGTGTATTTTTATACCTAAATAAAATATTGGTACAGTTTAAGACTACCATAGTAAGAGAGATAGATAAATATACCTTTATTGGAACCTTTTCAACAACGTTAACGTTATATTTTGGTCAATTAACATAAAACCCTAATAATTAATAATAATTAATTTATTAAAGCAGCTAATAATAAGTGTATAGAGTTATTATTGTGTTAATTACAATATTATATTAGTAGGTTAGCTTTTAATTATATTCAATCATGAAAGTAAAAAGGACACACGCTCTCTTCGGATTCACATCTTCTTACTAGCAACCCGTAAATAATTTTGGTTGGTAATCTGCGAAAGACTTTAAATGCAAGAATTTTTAATTGTATTAAAAGTTCAATACGGCCTTGGCTCTTGTACAATGGCCTTAAAAGAATCCACATAATAAACTCTATTTACTTTTACAATATACAATAACCTAACGTTTATATAAGTGGCACTTCTACATACAACATGTGACCCTGGTACAATTTAAACCTTAGAAAGTGACATTTTATCTATGTTCAAACTAATGAATGATACTATAGCCCCCCTGTGGGGCATGGCTAATCAGGGCATGGTAGCAGCTACATATTGGGTATTTTTTCTATAAATAATTATAAATACTTTGATCTATTAGATCATCATAATACCTATTCAATCTAAAACTAAAGGTAAAATGCTAGCCTTTAGATAAAGAAAAATACTTTTATTCCTGGAAGCTCTTCATGGGTGATATCAAAACCTTTGGTTTCTACTTAATAAAACAAAACGTAGACAAAAACAAAAATATTTATGCTGCTTGTATCAAAAAAATATTCTTAATAAGTTTGAATAAAAGATTTTTAAATTAAACTTACGCAGTATTCGTATAAAAATAAATATTTAAAAAAACTAGATTAGGTAAACAAGAAGGTAATTAACAATAAGTAAATAAACCAACCATTTTTCTTCCGCAAACAAAGGAGTCAGACATCTTGAATTCGGTTTAATTTAACTTTAGCACGCGTCTAAAATACATTAAAAGCTTCCCTCTTTAAAACTTCTTTCAAACTTGATCCACTATCTAAACTATTTAGCCACGCCTCACGCAATTTAAACATACATCTATTTCGTTCTAACGTATCTACGTGCAGCGCTATAAAATGAGATAGCACTATTTTAACCACATGCATTATCATAATAGTTTCGACCAATCAATACGAATAGTCTTATTTCATATTTTTATACGGACAAAAATAGCTCTTATTTCGTTTTTTTAAGGTTTAGATTGAACTACATTTGTCTGTAGTTAAGCTGATTTTTATTCGAATCAAGGAAGGAATAGAGCAACATTTTTACGCGAGCGATTCAGTAGCGTAAGATCACGGCGTAAGAGCTAAAGTGGCGTAAAAATAGCCAACTTAAGACGTTCTAGGGGAAAAAATACACGGGAGCTAGTTACTATATCGACGTCTTGTGCAAGATGGCGGTGAGAGGCGTTCGAAATTTGAATTTCTCTGAGGAATAGGTGGGGTGATTTAAATAGGGCCGTATATGAAGCGTTCAGCGCTTGCGGCGATTTAAAGCGCTTTAAGATTTATGTTTAAAATTGGAATCTCTTCTTGGAATTTTGTATCGGCTGTATTTGTTTGTTCTGTATATTGAATTTTAGTTAAAGCGTGATTTTCGGAATACGTGTAATACATGTATTATTATTTTTTTTAATTTAATGTATAATATTGAACACTAGAGTTTCTTATTATTTCTTTAGAGTTAGAGTTTTAAATATACATCAAATACCCACAGGAACTATTAACTTTAATACCTACTTACATTTTGATAAATCCTAATAGATAAGATGGCGTGAACCAGTCGTTGTGGTTCGAAGGCGTAGTGGTGGTGATGGTACTGTTTTTTTTATATAACGGGGAATTCGGGCAGAAGACTCACTTGATGTTAAGTGATACCGTCCATAGACACATTGCCAGAGGGCTCGCAAGTGCGTTGCCGGTCTAATTAAAAATATAATAAAATAATATGTATAATAACCGAATACCACAACAACAACTTTTCAACAAAATAATAACAACTTTTCGTGCTTACAGACAGAGAAAGTTGTTAAGTGCCTATCTCGAACCTAATTCGCTGTTTATTTTCTTTTCTTTTAATCTTTTAATATAATTATCTTGTCTATATTACATATAATTGAATTTTTTTATAGTTTTTTTTATAACACTTATGTTTACTTAAATTGTCATACATTTTAGACACGTTGCTAATCACTTATGTCTGTGTCATTTGACAAAAACATTATTAGTTTCATTATTACCCAGTGAAGAATTAAAAAAAAAATTTTTAGGTGGTTCACTTACATAAATTAAATAAAAAAAGGGTGCGTGTACTTATGTTCGCGCGTAAGAAGTTATACTTCTTTGATTGCATGCAAATAATTAATTACAATTAAATAAACAAAGACTGGAAAAAGAGTCATTATAGTCAATAAAGTTCAGTTTACATTTGAAAAATTAAATAAATAAATAGGTATTTATTATTATTCTCTTACATTAAGTGTAACATAAATTGTATTATTATTCGAATGTTGTTTTTTAAATTCCATATGTCCAATGCCGTAGCATCTTTCGTGGGCAACTTCATTCTGTTAATTTTGTGTCACGGTGCGCGCTCATCGTAAAATTTCACTGTCATCAATTTTTCATAACGCGCCTAAAGAAGTATAAGTTCAAAAAAGAAACACGTATCATATTTGTCTAGACTTTTGTAAAATTATTCTTTTATACAAAACTACCCTTAAAATTAAGGAATACTTCTTTACCCATTCATTGCATTCGTAACAATAAACAGATAAACTACCAAATAATAATCTAATATCAAAAAGAAATTATAATAAAAAGACAACCCTTCTAACTTTTTCTTAACCTGTCCACCGCAACAGGTTTCAAGACACCTTATTCCCACAAAAACCAGATCAAACCACTGAAAACCGGTTTAAGATTAACCAATTCTTATATAGGTCGAAGGTGTCATGAGAATGATGTTCCAAACTGGATTTTTAAGATTTCTGGAATTGGACTGGTTCAAAAATAGAATCGCGTGAGAAATTTAAATTTGGAATAATTGTATCAATGGGGCATGAAAATCAAGTCCGATCGGTTTCGAGCTCGCAAAGGGACTGAAATGAATAGTGTTTCTTATTGTTGTAATTGGCTGAGAATTTTTAAATTTCGAATCGTTTATCAATTGAATAAGAAAATCAAGTTTCTTTAGATTTAGCCCCTTTACTCTTTAAGTTTCTTTAGATTTAGCTTGTTTTCTTTGTTACTGTTGTAGATAAATAAATGTGATTCGAATATGAATATCGTTATTTTCTGAATTTAGTTTGTGATAAGGTCCGTTTTTTACATGGAAAGCGAGATTTTTCAAAAATAACATCATAAATAAAAATTAAACTTAAATCTATCAATGAGTAGGAATTGAATTATTTTATTTCTACTTTTGAATATTAGATTAATAGACGAAAAATCTAGAGATTTATTTATATTGCCAGACTATATACCTACGTAAGTTTTGATATACCTAACATAAAATATGACGTAATAAACATTAATTATATTTTCGTATTATTTTTTTTTATATTTATTTAAGGTTGAAGTAAGATAAAAATGGAACCTGCCATCAGGTTATAGTCCGAGATAAATCTCTTAGGTCACCTTAAATGTAACATTGCCCTTAGATAGCCAGCTATAGAGAGGTCAGTGTGTCTTGTATTGAATAATTCACTAATTACTGGTCCGGTCGGTCAAGGCCATTCTCAATTACCAACATAATAGTATAATAATTGCCAATGTAACCGAGACCGTATCTCAACTGTAGCGAAACATAATATTCTAGTAATATCTTACATGCGTTCCCACAATTACCAATAATAGGTAATTGATATTTAATAATCGTAATAATGTGGTCAACATTATTATTTTATTTACCTATTAAAAATAGCCAGAATTATACCCCGTTTCTTGTTTTATTGAATATATAATAAGATTGGCAGTAGCGATTTTTGAAGTTATACCTACTTACTTCTTTTGGCGCGTTAGGGAAAATAATAAGAGTAAATTTTTAGGATCGAGGAGTATGCTCTCCATCCTCCTTTTTAAACAGTTTGATGTCGTATCTCCACCGGGAGCTGATCACATCCTGTGGAATCAGCTTCACTAGTTTGCAAAAGAAAATGTCTAGTCAAGCGGACCATGGAAAACTTTCAGCCTTCCAGATTTTAACCATATTCAAAAAATTCCGCGTTTCTTTAGGTATACACAAAAGTAATGGTAATTGACATAAAAAAATCTTTGCTGAAAATATCTACATATTTCTTTATTATTTTTGAATGTCCAAATGATGGTTATAATTATTTATTTATGTTCTATAAGAATATCTAAGTTGTTATTAGAAGAATCTAGTGACAGAGCACCTCTATTTGGCAGTTTATTCCATACAGGCACGGTCCTATTTAAAAATCATTTTTATTATGAAGCTGGTGAGTCTTCTGTATCAATTGCGATTTTTGGGTCCGGCAACGTTTCGACGATATTATTCCATTACCGTACGGATGTATAAACGCCAGACAGAAAAATACATTGCAAACCCGTGTGCAAACAACTGTCAGTATGTAGGTACCTTATCATGCATAAACTCACGATTATTAGTAGTATATCTTTAATTTGTAAAGACCTAAACGAATTTTTTGTGTGTTCAAGTGGCTTCGAGAATCGTTTTGATTCGATTTTTTTATTTAAGACCTGTGTATAGGACAACGTCTGTCGGGTCCGCTAGTTAGTAATAAAATTTAACAATGAATTGAAGTGTTAATTAAATCATTAAATGAAACAAAACCTAAAACATACCTAGTTATATTTTGACGTGTTTTAGGCAAGTAACAAAAATTGCAATGAACTTGCTTAACTTATCGGTATTTTTGTACTGTGTATGCAATATTTAATGAATATGTTTATAAAACATTTATTTTAACAATTATTCGCTTTTATAAATCAAATAAAAAGCCGGCTCGCGAGCCTTTTGGCAATGTTCCTACCGTTTCCCCTTGTTATATATAAAAAAAAGATAATCCTAGACACCAAACTTAGTTCGGCAAAAACTATATTATGGAATTAAAAAACATATTTTATACTTTCTCAATTTATGTATACCTAATGTACATTAAGAAATTCCAAAGACAAGTCCCACCCACTAAATCACCTGTGCCATTAATTCATTTTAAGACGCCTAACACGGCGTCCCCTTAGACGTAGGTACATTTGCATATTACAAAGTATGGAAGTTCGCTAACGAAGGGGGGTGCGGTTTGGGTGGGGGCCTAAGGTTGCTGGCGTAAGACGGGAATTGGGTACAGGGATGGATTCTTACGAAATATTAGGGCATTTGGTTAGTAGGGCATATACGGGCCATTTTACATTTACGTTTAACAGTGCCTAGGGGCCGTTTATGTATTACGTAAGCACTATAGGGGGAAGGGGGTCTTTGATTTTCCTATTGGGTGATTACGTCAACAGTAATTATTTACTTTTTTACACATATTACCCACACATTGTCTATGCTTGAAAACGAAATGACTTTTCGAGGATTTCTACAAAAAATTAATACGTTTATGTACTATTGTTTTTGACAGCTTTGCTTACTTTTGCTGACAAGAGGGGGGAAAGGGGATAAATTGCAGTAATTCTGCTTACGTCTGCTATTTTAAAAGAACTTGGAGTTTTTATTACACTACGTTTTTAAAATTTCTTAATTGCGCCATTTTCTATACTCGTACAAACTTTGTTAAGTGATACCGCCGCCAATAATTCTCAACAATTCTCAATGCCAGAGGGCTGGCGAGTGAGTAGCCGGTCTTTTAAGACTTGATACGCTCTTTTCTTGTAGTACCCAAAGAATACTGGCCATAACACAGCAATAAGTACTATTATTGGTGTGTAATGGCTAAAGCAAACCTAATAGGACGCCAGTCTGAAATGTCTGAGATATATTAGAGTCCATAGCATGCCAGGTGATTTTAGTGTATTCCTGGCGCTCGCTAGCAGAAAGCCTAGTGTAAGTTATATTTAGCCTTAAGAGTACAGTCATAAATAATACGCGGGATTTAGAAAGGCGAACTCGGGAAAAAACACAAATTATGTAACGACCCAGTACGTCCCTGCCCCGTCGAATGCGGAGAAAGATGAAGGAAATGAAAATGTTCGCTGCAAAAAGGGGTGGTTTCCCCCAGTGGGGTTCCGAAAATTCTATAAAGGGGGTACCTTTTGTGATAAGCCCTTCGGAGGGAAGCATTAGTCTTGTAGACATCTCAAAATGTACTCTTATCGAAAATTATTTGAAATGCGGGTTCCGATTGAGACTTTTGAGGGTAGATAAGGGGTAATTTATATAAGTATTGTTATGTACCTAGAAAAGTATATATGACTTGTATGATATAGCGATAGGTTAAATCGTTAATATTTGGCTCAAATAGGTCTTCATATGTTAATTAAGAAAGAAGTAATTTATGTATAGAAACTTGCATTTCAGCTTTTCTAAAACATGTAATATACATTTAATATAACTATTATATATACAATTATAATAGTTATATTAAATTTGATTTTAATTAGGTTTGATATATCAAAGGCTATTCAAGATTATATTTAGTCTAAGGCTAATACTGTATTGAAATGAAATATTTCTTTTTTTTTAATATGTAACACCTCGGAAAAATAATTGTAAGTTTAAACGTAAACTATATCTTTGCAAGATCTATATAAATGTTTTTACGTCATACACCTACCTATATCCATAGATATAGAGCAAGGTGTGCTGCCAGCATTAAAAGTACAGGTACGACTTTAAAAAGTAATTTTATATTTATCAATGTTTAATTATTCTTAAAGGTATAAAGTAGTAAATAAGTTGTATAGTTTAGTCTATAAATTGGGAACATATATATATAAGATGTATATATTTTGTATTTCTGATATAAGGCTGTAAATAAAATATATAAGATGGGGTTTAAAAGCAATGTTTAGTTTGTGGTTTTAATATACATATGATTTGTTTTAACTATTATCCTGTAAAAAATCAATCAATCGTAAATTTAGCTATAGGTATTATCTGATATTAACGTAAATCTACATTCAAAATGGCGAATGAAACCGCGTGTAAAAGCTACTTAACGTAGAGGCGGGTAGTTGAGAACTATCTATAAACAGAAAGTAACCACTCTCGAAGCATTCGTGCCTTAACACATCTCATCTTACTACTTAGATCAGTGGCTCTCAAAATACCCAGCACATCGTAAGGAATTACATTATGTTATAATCGGCCTGTGTCAGACACAATTACTCATTAACTAAAACTTTTATATGGGATATTTGCCGAAAATCTAAATGATTTGATACCTTTATCATCCAGGTCTGTCAACGGACGGAAGAGCTATGCTTGATACGCTAAAATATATGTAGTATTGATTGTCTTTAAATAATGAAAATTTGTTTTATTTTTAAAAATAATAAGGCAAAAGTGAAGGAGGCTCAACTGGTGAAAGTAAGCCTTTAAAGAATTGGTACGCTCTTGTCTTGAAGGTCCCTAAGTCGAATTGGTACGGAAATACCTCGGTGGGCAACTGATTCCACACATAAAGGTGGTGCGCATCAAAAACGCTAAGTTATGGAACGTAGGACCTCGAGGTGATACGGGATCTATACAGAATTTTAACCCAACCATCAACTATTTTTACTCTGTATGACAAATATAGAGTTCATCTACGACATATAATTTTTTTTTGTAAACACACAGTTAGAATGTTGTTTTTTTTGTGTAATGCCCATTATTTTTTTATTTCAACTTCGTTACATTACAAGCATAATCAAGTAGGTAACATAAATTATTATGGTTGCAACGGGCGGCCTTATCGCTAACAAGCCATCTCTTTCAGGCAACCCTCGTAAGAAAGAATAACTATGAATAGAAAACTAAGGGTGAAGTGAAATATGCACTTCATAACTAAGATTTCTGTATGTGTTTCGTCAACCTAATAGGCAAGTAGGTGATCAGCTTCCTGTGCCTGACACACGCTGACGGCTTTTTGGGTCTAAGGCAAGCCGGATTCCTCGCGATGTTTTCCTTTGAGCGAATGTTAAATGCGCTCATAGAAAGAAAGTTCATTTGTGCAAGGCCGGGGATTGAACCTACGACCTCAGGGATGAGTGTCACACGTCACTAGGCCAACACTGCTCTTTTAAAACCTACCATTACCTGATTTTTTTTTTAATTTGTTAGTAGGTCACTTACCCTACCCACCTACCCACCTTGTCGTCATTTCTCAAAATACAATATCTTTACCATCAATAAATTTAAACATTGGCGCTACAACATTAGGTCCTACAGATTTCTGTATCTGTTTCTTTATCATTTATTCCTAATATCAACCTTCTGTGCCTGACCCACCACTTTGTAGCGTCAACATACGTAGCAAGGGTTTAGTACACAAAGAAAATTTAATTGGTGAAGTGATTCTACGAGGATGACAATCACATCAGCCACCAGGCTAACACTGCTGAATTATTAATGCTGAACCATAAAGAACACACTTGTCCAAAATCATAACCAGTTTGGGGATCTCTGTCCCTCCACTACGGGTAATATTATTGCCTTAATGAAAATTCCTTCTGTGGAAGTTGTACACATGCGTAGCATCTTAATAGCTTTTTCATTGGCTTCGAGCTTACGAGCAATAAAGACGGATAGAGTCGTTACTGAACTGAGGTTTGGGACTAGCTTTCAGGTGCGGAATGACTCGTATTAATATAGATTTGATATTATGTAGATATTAAATTTGTTTTCACAAATTTATAATAATAACAGAAAATTGGGTTACCAATTTTATAATTGTCTATAAAGTTTTAAAATATTTATGAAATACATTTGTAGACGTAGTGAGAGCAGTGTTGGCCTAGTGGCTTCAGTCCCCATCTCTCATTCCTGAGTTCGTAGGTTTGATCTACTTTCTGTCTATATACGCATTTAGTTTGCTGATACGGTGAAGGAATAGATTTTGATAAAAGTGAACGCCTTAGACCTCTAAAACATGAATTCTATACAATTTCGTTAACTGCCTAGGTTTAGGGCGCTGGAATCAAGCTTATGACCACCGTTCGATTCCCCGTAGCGCTTTTAAATTTACGAAATTTATCAGACATGTAGCGCACGTCCCTGTGCGATATGACCGCACAGTGCGCGGTGTTGTTCGAAGACACATGTAAAAAAAATCATTTAAATACCTCTTGGGCCATTTAAAGATGGTAATAGCGTAGCCTCTAGAGCTATACAATTTAATATTACTTGCCGAACTTAAGACTAATAAGTTATTTAAAACTAAACTTATTTACTAATTGATGATGATGATTTGATGGCAACATGTATCTCGTACATTTTTTGTAATGAGGAATAAAGTTCTCTAAACAAAAAACATACTAAAAAGTATATCTAACATAAGAGCAATGTGCTACTCTCATTCCTGAGGTCGTAGGTTCGATCCTGTGCACTAATGGATTTTTTTAGGTGCGGATTTAACAGGACAAGATCCAAAAAGTCGACGGCGTGTATCAGGCACAGGAGGCTGATCACCTACTTGCGAACTAGATTAACAAATTATCATGAAACTGATACAGAAATCTGCGAGCTGGGCGCTTGTAGGTTGTAGCGCCACTGATTATTTTTTTTATATTTAACATATGAAAGTGTTATACTACTCACAGTCTTTATTAAGGAGAAGACCTTCTTGAGTACTATTTTTTTTTTTCACTTACACTTACACTAATTCACTTATTCGAATAGTTTTGTCCTTTTCAATCTTCTCACTAGATCTTAGTCTATATCAATGTTGTGATATAATTAAATATAATATATAATATCTTACAAAAAGCAATTTGTGTAGGCGCGTATAATAATAGTTTATGTAAGGTAATTTTGAATTTACGGAAGGGTGTCCCACCCCCCAGGATTAACAAGATCCCATTAAAATGTAATTACTATCTCGTGACAGACTTGAAGAAGTTCAGAACGAGGGGTTGTTACCGTCTTTACCCGGAAATTTTAGTAATCTTCAGAACCTTATAGTAATATTATACAGTTACCTTGGAAATGGAAATTCATTATTTATATAGTAATATATTTAGTTGGTTGTAAGGCATGTTTTTAGGTATATCTATGTTAAATAATGAATAAATAAATATGAATCGATATTTCTTAAAATTTCATAGGTTAGTTGAAATGGTTAGTTAATGGGGCTTTTTTATTATTTTATAAATTACTAACAAGACTGTATTTCTTATATTCTTAACCTACATAGTAATAATTAAAAAACTATAAATAGAAAATTAAAACCAATTTACTGTATATTTGTATGTTGGCAATAAATACGTTAAAAAATAAAATTTAAGTTGAAAAAAACAAGAAATAACGTAGAAGTGTTCGCAAATATACCTACCTACCGAAAGTTAAGTCGCGCTTCATAATTGATCTCCATTTTCTAATATTTATTTAGTGTCATGGTTGATGAGCAAGAATGACGTTAAGTAAATATGAGTTTTTATCACTCGTGATTCCAATTGCGTCAGCGCTATTGAAATTATATTATATTAAAAACGTTGGGATCGTTATCGCAGGCACTAAAAAGTGCAACAGATTGATTTTTAAAATATTTTTTTTACCTTTTTATCCTTTCTATCTTCGTATACCTATAGAGTATACAATCTATAAATAAATATACTTTACATGTTTCTGGTAGAGTGCCGCGAAAATTGAGATATTCGCGAACACCCCCAACCCCACCACCTCACGCCCCAAGGGGGAGGCCACCTGAGACAGTGTGAAGACGCTCAAAATTTCGCCCAGCGGGTAATTAAATTGCTTTAAGTTTTAATGTTATGTCTTAGCGTTATTAATGTATCATTGTATGTAAAATGTATGCCATAATACATATCACATGTAGATGCAGATTATATAGTTTACTATTACGGTGTTCAATTGTGGTAGGTATATAAAAATAAATTACTTTAATTTAGCATAGTATAGCATCTGGTTTCGCTTTTATCATAGTGCTAGTATTGAATTTTCTTTTGTGTAAGTAACCTTTTTCGTAATGAACTAGTGACCTACTGCGGTTTGACAAACGTACCTAACCTAAATACTTAATAGTTAAATTATATAAAAATATAACAAAAATAAATAGCATTTAGTATATTTTAGTTATATTTTTACATTTGTTCTGCGTCACCTGTGTGGAAAAGCTTAGTATAAAGTTAATACAAACCCTAAAACTCAAAATAATTAGATAGATAGACCTTAGATATATAGATTAGATTTATTAATCAATAAATCTATGTATAGATATTTTAGATTTATTCATCTGAATCTGTAGCTTAATTGTATTTGATTAAAGCCAGTATCACAGACTAAAATATCTAAAAGATCAGAATTTAAGATTTTGAAAGAAACTACTTTTTTCGTACAGTAAAATCTAATTCAACATGAAACACCTTAAAGCCGGATAACATTAAAACGTTATCTTAGTTTTGAATGAGAAAGTTTTAGCTTTGAAACCTTTGAGAGAAAAGCTCTAATCGATTTTTGAAGTACTCGGGAGCGAAGAGCAAGTTAAATTAAAGTTGTAGCGGGCGCAATATTCTGAACACGAACTACTTACAAGATTTGACGGAGAAACGACGCTTACAAAAGGAGGTCCGAAAGCTTATACCATACTAGCTTCGTACTGCGGCGTTGCCCAGATGAGTACTTATAAACCGGCTTTTGTAACTATAGTATCTGTCGTATAACAAAAACCTAAGTGATTATAAAAGACCTATTTTTAATTTAAAATATGTTTCACGAAAAAAATGCCTTATTACTTAAAAAAAGTGGTTGTTACACTGGTTTTAAAAAGAAAATATCACTATTGTAAATTATCAGTACGTACAAGTTCTGATGTTAAAAGAAGGTATTTTTTCGTTGTAAATCAAATTAGTTTGTTTAATCTTGACCTATAATATGTTAATCAGTCTATGACGCAGTAAAGCCAGTCGTACTGCTTCATCCTTGAGGTTGTAAGTTCGATCTCCACCAATGGACTTTCTTGTCCTTGTGTAAATCTCACACACGCTCGTACGGTGAAGAAATATATCATGAAAACAACCGATGTTCCAAATACAAAAATCTACGAGTTGTAGCGCCATTGAATTATTATGAATGCTACAAGACGAACATATAATATGAAATTCATCAAAATCCTATTACTAAATATTTAACAACATGTGTGTACCACCCCAAACCGCTCTGTATATTAAAATTTTGTTATACGGCACGTGAAGTAACGATCGCGGGTGCGCTGAGATTCAAGATGGCGTCTTATTTCTTAACGTTACTTGCGGCTGATAACTATGGAGAGATGTTTTTGAAACTTTAAAAAATTAGCTTTTAATAAAACCCAAATCTTTAGGCACTACTGGCCTGTTCTTTGTTTTCACTTTCATATTTGTCCGAAAAACGTAGATTTTATCTTATTTGGCATTTTAAAAATAAGAAATTGTTAAGGGTCTTAATATAAGGGCTGACTTTGTTAAAATTATTAAGACTGATATTAAAAAAAAAAAAAAAAACTATCTCATATCTCCAGCTCAATGTATGAAAGTCACAATTTCTTTAAGATACCGTTTCACCTGTGGATTACTTGGATGGGTATATCAAAACTTGGTTATTGTTTATACAACCAAATGCAAAGGCTTACCTGATGTTAAGCGATACAGATACACGCACATTGCCAGAATGCTAGGAAGTGCGTTGCCGGATTTTAGAAATTAAACTAAAAAACTACCAAGCTTGATTGCCGTTATCTAAGAGGTCCATATGTATTTATAATCATCAGGTACAAATTCTTTAAATTTAGAATGAATTAAGTTTGAGATGTATAAAAGTCTATTTCCATACTAAACCAGCCTAGAGGGTTTCGCCCCGAGTTATAATATCGCGAGAACTTTGCAGGGAGGCGCGGTGTACGATGGGGGTAAAAAGGGGGAGTGATGACTCGATACTTCGCTTACTTATTTACATAATTACATACGAGCCTTGAACGTCTTGGTTTAATATTAAGCAGCTACCTACGAGCACTTGCTCACGTGGTGAAGGTATCTCTTTAGTTGGCATTCCTTAGATCAATAGGCTCCACAAACAGATCAATTACTTTTCTATCATTATTATTTAAATATAGAACAAAAAACAAAGTGTATTTCCCTTAGGAGACAAGTAGGTACCTTAGTAGTGTTATTGGACAACTTGTTAATAAGTACTTTGATAGATACATACTGTCCAATGATCACTAGGTTTTAAAAAAAGTATTTTGTTTACACAAGCAATGGATTTATAGAGAACTATACATGCCTGACCATAAAATTTGTTGTTCTACTCTACTATAGGATGCATAATGCGAGCAGATAATTGGCCTAGTGGCTTCAGCGTGCAACTCTCATCCTGGAGGTCGTACGTTCGATCCTCGGCGATACACCAATACGCTTTCTGTATATGTGCGCATTTAACATTCGCCCTATCGCTGAAGGATAACATCGTGAGGAAACCGGCTTTAGACCCAAAAAGTCGACAGCGTGTGTCAGGTACACGAGAGGTTGCTCCCCAACTTGCTTATAGGATTGATAAATGATAATGACACAGATACAGAAATCTGAAGATCAGACCTAAAAAGGTTGTAACCGCCAGTTGATTTAAAAGATAATTCATTTTATCTACAAGAAAAAATTGTTTACCAATATAATACTGTTATAAATACTTATCTAATATCCCTATTGAAGTCTGAGGATCGCGTTCAAGTTAAACTATCTATTATACTTAACATACCTATATCTTCTTTCGAAATTAAAAACTTGTAACACGTCAATCAAAATCATGACATAGATCTGTCAGCAGTAAGATCTTTATTCGTTTTCGTTAATTTACAGAATTTTGTAATAAATATTTTTATTTATAATGTCCATTATGGAAGAATCAATTGACAACAGACCATCACCTGAAAACTTTATGGAATTTATACCATGGGCCTGTAGCCAGCTGCAGTTAAATTTTATTATTCTGATACATAAAGAACACCAACGTAAGTAAAAGCTCTCATAATAAAAAGTATTGGCTTCAACAACCTCCCTAGAACCACAAATAAGTCTTAGTGATGCGTTTTGGTAAGGCTTTATTGAGGACAGTAAATCTATAGTATTGTCTTTGATTAACATAACCTTTACATATTTAAAGAGAAACGCTTTTACCGGATTAAAGTTATGTATTATTATAAATTTACACATCAATATCTAGTACAAATAGTCACGGTGACCACGCACGCTGTAAAGCACGCGAAACGTCGGATAAATTTAAAATTATGTCAAATAATTGTAAATTTATAATAATACATAACTTTAATCCGGTAAAAGCGTTTTGCTTTAGACAGTAAATCTGCTTGCTAGATAAAATTAATGTAATTCGATATTAGGAAAAAGGTGTTATTGACTCATTTATGTGATAAATATCAATTCTATCTATTTTCTAACCGAATATATTACAAAATCCTCCTTATTTTTTAACTCTAATAATCATCTCAATCAATTCGTTTTATTTTTAGAGGAATACGTAAGTGTTATGCATCCAGATCGAAAGAAAAACAAAAGTAAACTAAAAGTTCAGTCACGCTTAGATTTAGATTCAGACCATAACAAGGACGATGATTCGAATGTAAAAACTCCGGTAGCAGCTGACTCGGAAGTAATTCATATTCAAGCAATTTGCGACCACGCCGATAATTTGACACAACTCAAATTTGAGAAAAATATAGCAATCCCACGCATTCTATGGAAAGTTATCGGACTCATTGTCAAATACCACAGTTTTCTGACGAACATAACAATACACGGTGGCATGGATCAGTACACATTGCACGAAATCTGCAATTTTCTAAATATTTCCAATATAACCGAATTGATTCTAGACTATTCTTTTATAGCTGAAGCCAACTACTATCTTCTTTTAGAGTCCAAAAACGACATCTATCATATATCACTAGCCGGTTGTGAGATAGAGGATCACGTTCTTAAAATTATCGCATCTAAACTAGCGCACCCGATGCCAGCGTCCAAGAAATTAAGTATCCTAAATTTAGCATCGAATAAAATAACAGATAATGGAGCTAAGTTCTTAGCTGATGCGTTACGGACTAATAGACATCTTAGCTATCTTAATTTGTCAAGCAACAGGCTGTCAGACAAAGGTGCTGCAGAGCTATTTAGCGTCCTACAAGAGTTTGTTTTAACAAAAGAGGAATTGATGGCAGTGAGATTACGTCACATGAATTTTTTAAAACAAAAGAACGATTTAATAACGAAGGCGATCCAGGAATTGAAGGCTGGTGATGTAGGAAGAACTCCTAGACGCAAGACTGTTAGAGCTGTGAGTACTGTACCCAAGCGTGGTAAATTGGAAAAGGAAACTTCGTTAAAGTCATTTGGTGAAACTAACGCTAAAAGTCTTATAAACGTAGATATGTTTCTTCATGAAAAAGCTATCACCATAGCTGAGAGTGAACTAGGGGATTTTGAAGATCCATTTAGCTCTAGTAATATTGTTGTAAGAAATAGCTTTACGTATTGCATAGGAAATAATATACTATGTTATCTTAATTTGTCTTACAATAACTTGACTTACATATCATTGAAGGAGATAGTGGATTTGCTAAAATATCAGAAGAGTGTAGATAGAAAACCTACAGGTCTAGCTAATTTAATAATTGAAGGGAATCCATTACCAATGCTATGCGATGAACTTTTGCAAATTGACGAACTCATTGAGACGGGTCTAGCGACGCATAGACGCGTCTCAGTAGGCAAAAAGCGAGCAGCACAAAGTGCTAAACGTTTTTAGGTAATAGCTGAAAATTATATAAAAGAAAACTGAATCTTCGCTTATATTAGATATAGAAGATATTTTGTATTCCTAGTATACAACAGTATACCTAGTATTTCTACTGTTAGCTTTCTTCTGCCCGGAGAACTTTGTCAATTGTCAATACTTGTTTTAGATATTTAATTTTTTAGTTACTTTACTATAGTTTCGGATATGTGTTATTTAGATTAATTTTAATTTTTAATTTGTAAAATTATTAAACTATATCATAATATTCTTGTTTTTACGTTACCAATGATACATATAGCGTTGAGCTGTAGTGATTTTGTGCGTAGATACCGAGTATACATCGTACTACTTAAAACAAGGTACAAATAAAAGTACACATTACTCTTCGCTTCTATAGGTCTATACGCTGTAAAATTAAATTATTCATACCCAACTAATCGTATAAACGCCGAGAAAAATGTCAATGAATATTTCCCGCAAAATACATAGCGGAAAAACCCTAAAGCCCGCAGCGGGCGGGGTGTGAGGCGCGGGGGAGGGTACGCGTCGATACTCGCGCTCGGAAGCCATCTTAAAATATAAGACCCCCCGCCTCCTTAGACGCTCGCTTTTTCAAACTGCCGAGCGAGCGGTGTGCCAACCTTTGGTTCCTTATTTCAGTTAGATTTTCAAATTTTTTTTCGACTTATATTTAATATTTTCAAAGAATTAATACAATAGTGGTAGTATATTCAATAGGTGTCAAACAATATGCTGATGTCAGCAACCTATGTGTTAATAAAACCCCAAATCACAAGCCATCTTTGAGTCGTATAAAGTTGTATCAAAGTTTAACTTCTTCTAGTAGGTAAAGTCCTTTTTACATTCTATAAAAGTGTTATAATGTAATCAAAAAGTTTTCCATATAAATCATGAAAGACAAGCTTAAAAAATACTAGAAGTAATAAAAAATACTATCATCCTCAACAGCTAATAAAACTGATTTAACTAACAATACTTAAATTCTAACTATAAAGGAAAACATAATTCACTCTATACTAATCAAAAAATGTTTCATATAAATCATAAAAGACAGACTTAAAACAGATATAATACCATTCCAAATGATAAAGTAAGAGCATAATTCACTTCGCACGATTATCTTAAAGTAATTTTCTTGCCAACGTCGTCTAAATCAATACAGCATTAACCCACACAGGTGCACGTTACGCATACCGCTGCAGAAAAACTATTGAAATGAAAATATAACGCTCACATAATAGGGCTGTCAATTTCCCAATCTAGGGATATGTAATGCACCGAAATAACTTGCATTAACATAGGTAGACAATTTAAACATTTCTGTTGTAAAGTATTGAAGTAGTAACATTGTCCATGTCAATTGATATCTTTTTAGTTAGTAACATGTACCATACAGCAAGAGTTGGAGGATGCGACTCTAAAAGCTTGAGTTAAGAATTTGTATCATAATTATTTAATTGCATTTTTTAGGAAATAACTTATTAGTTTAATTTAAGGAAAGTTAATTAGATTTTTGGGAGAGTTTTTAGATCATAATGTTTGCAACAATTAGGTATACATTTTAGCTGTTCTTATTATTATGACTTTATGTTTATTAATCATTCATTTGCACGCCTATTTTAGTATGGCTGATTTCTTTTTTTTATGTAATAGGACGCAAACGGCTCACCTGATGTTAAGTGATACCACGGCCCATGGACGAAAGTGCGTTGCGGCCTTTTAAGAATTGGTACACGCTTTCTTGAAAGATTCTACGTCGAATTGGTTCGGAAATACTACAGTGGGCTGGTTCCACGTAAGGTGCGCGGCAAAAACTGCCGAGGTAAAACGGATGGTATTAATCAACTGACTGTCTTTGCAATAAACGATTTATTTAAAAGTCATAACATTAACCAAACATGTATATGGTGGGGTACTGTTTGATGACCGTGTCGTACTTTAAAGTAGTTTAAAATTCAATGAAATTACGTTAAAAATGCTTTAATAATTTGCGACCACGCACTATTTTAAAATTTTTTCAGTAGTGTCACCCCTACACAAGTAAGCCGAGTATACGCACACAGATGCAAGTGTATACAGATCGCGATCCCCCCACCTTCCACCCCCCTCTTGCGCCTTAGACGTTGGCTTTTTACATGGGTAAAAGCAACTGCGGAGTTTGACACCTTTGGTTCAATTTATTAACTAAACGATTGTAGTTAAAATCTTGCTTAGGTTAACGGAATAATGATTCAAAATATCGTTCCTAACCGTAAAAATATTTAAGTGAATTGAGAGTTTCAAACAAAAAGTCTATTTAAAAACAACATTTTTTTGGTTATATAAACCAATAAACATAAAAGTATGTTAAAATCTATATTAAAACATACTAAAGACGTTACATACCTAGTTATCAATCCTGGACGAGTCACTCATTTCATTATAAACTGTACTGTTACGAGAGCTTCGACTAACACTTTCTTAAACCAGAATAATACTAAAAATTCTCAATATATAAGAACTGGTTTCCCCTAAATGACAAGTTTCTTTTTGGTGAGAATATTTGTAACCTTCTTGGAATTCCCGTTGGACCTGTTCACGAAAGATTTTACGTCGTATTGTGTTACGATACGAGTTGGAACAGGTTGTCATAAGGAGTCGTGAGAAATGGAGAAACATGAAAAATAGAGAAAAAGAACTTCAATCGATAAACTCCTATTATGTTTGTTGTTTCATTATAATACGATAAATTTTATTATAAATAAATTACCAAACAAAATTAGGCTATAATAATATAATGGTCAATTACGTAGTACTATAAATTTAATAACAATGGTTATATGATGGATTTTGGATAAAGAATTCAGAATTATGGCGAAAAAATGAAAAAAATAAATAGAAGTATGGAATAAATAAAAGTGTGTTATTTTAGCTGTCATTTAGAGATCAGCTATTGATGCAAATTATAATGATGTAGCATTTATCTGCGCCTCCCGTTTGCACAAAGTTAGAGAATCAGGTGTAATAAAAAAAAAACGAAAAAAAAGAGCAGAATTTTTATTAAATTTCTACTGGCGCTAAAAGTATTAAAGTATATCTTTTGCCAATGTAGTATAATAGTGTAGTGTTAAAAGATTGATATCGAAGGGACAATCAAATCAAAACAGGTTTAAATTTTAGTTTCGTAAATTCGCACTCCATTGTGATTCATCACAAAGAACCTGCCCTAAACCCGTAAGAAACAGGTGATTTTGAGGAATTTGATTCTATTTACGAAGTAAGCTTTCATTTTTAATGCCCTGGGAAAACTTTGGCATAACTATTTTTGAATAAGTTCCACTGATATTAATTATCTATAGTAAATACTTGGGGTGGAAATGCGCTTGCGCATCTATGGACTATGGAGTAGGTAGGTATCTGTCTTACAAGCCTCTCTGCTAGCACATTGGCAAAAACCTCTTAAAATAAAAACGCATTAGTTGGTTTTAGTATTTTATGGGGAATTTATTTTATTGAAATAAAAAAGAATACATTCTAAATTATAATAAAATAAATAATAAATATTAAAGCAGTATTATTAATGTAATTATATAAATATAAATAATGTAAATATTTATGTAATTAAACAATAATATAACAGAGCGGTGTGCCTAGTACCAAGGTACCAACTCTAAGGTGGTGGATTCGAGCCTCAGACCGAATCTATGATAATTAAAAGTTGTGAAGTAAAGGTTATAAAATAAGCAAATATCTTAACATTTGTACCATATTCTTGCAATAAATAAATTATTATTATTATTAGCCAATAAAGAATTATGCTGCTTCAAAATTAATACTTATGAAAATATAAATAATATACACAACGAAATCCTAACAAGATATTTAATTATAAATTAGGTATGAATTCTTAACAGCGAGACAGTTTCCCCTATAGGATATCGCGGCTGTCTTTCTAAGGGGACCGTATAAAATAGTTATACGGGGTAGGTAGCTACTTAACCGTTTTTAGGAGACACCCCCCCACCCGTAACACCCTCCCAACCCCTACATATAACTATTCGTATATTTTTGCAAAAATCTTTCGGGGGTTATACCTGGCTTTTAGTTGTGTGCGTCTTTTGAATTCGGGTCGCCCGATTTAGTTTTAATTTCAACGGATTTGGGGTTTTACGTGCTGGGAGTTTAAATTCTCGTATTTTAATCATTTATTCTTTAAATGTATTACATATATCGAGGCATTGTTGTGAATTTATATGTAGAATAAAACTTCTATAAGAAGATTCATGTACCTAACAGATATGTTTATTTAAAGAAAAAAGCTTTTACCGGATTTAAGTTATGTATTATTATAAATTTACATAACTTTAATCCGGTAAAAGCTTTTTTCTTTAAATGTGTAAAGGTTATGTTAATCAAAGACAATACTAGATATGTTTATTGTTTATATAATAATTGTATGGCGATTGTAAAATCAATACAGTTGTAATTCCTCAATGTATCGATCCCTATATATTGATATTATTGTGAACACATTGTATTGTATTAAATTGTATATTATAACTTTTTGAATACGTACGTAAATAGTACTAACTTCAATATGCATGATTAAATGTCAAAGGCAAGGTAAAATGCTTTCCTCATTTTTTCAAATTTAGGGTTAAGTAGGCTCATCTGATGTTGAGAATTACCGCCGCCCATGGACACTCTCAATGCCAGCATCGCAAGTCCGTTGCCGGCCTTTTATAATTGGTAAATTTAAAAAAAATCGCGTAGCCACCTAAGCATTTACTCGCCACATTTTTCCTTACTCGTAGCATTCTGAAGTCGTAGCGGCCTATTATATATTCGTTTTTCTTCTATAAAAGAACGTGTCTTACTGTACTTTCCTTGATTTAAAATTTATGTTTATTATTATAATTCTGTTTAATACTTTATTTTTATAAATAAACTAGCCGACCCGGCAAACGTTTGTTTTGCTATGTACAAATTGTTTCTAGGAAAAATTTTTTTAGTGCAATAAAAATAACTATCTACATAATAAAAAATAGGGGTTGTATGTATTTTTGTACATTGTATCATAAAAAAATATTTCTAAAAATTAAAAATATTTTTTGGTGTGTACACCCCTTATCACTTAAGGGTTTGAAATATAGATAGTAGCTGATTCTCAGACTTACTGATGACTGATAAAATTTCATAAAAATCGGTCGGTGGGAACGAACATTCTGACACGAGAATTTTCTATATAAATAAATATATATTTAGAATCATCTATATGAAAAGGTTATTCAAACAAAGAAGCAGTTGGAAACACAAGACAGGCTTTATTTATATAATAAATACAGCGAGATATAAGACGCTGCTTGATAAATATGTATGCGCGGAATGAGGTGAGGTAAAATTTAGGGGGGCGCTATACACGACCTACGGGTAGAATGCTGTAAATGAAATTTGTCAACTTACGCTATTTGAAATGTGATTTTAGGCGTAGTTTTTTTTAATATATTTAATTTAAATATTGATTATGATTTTGTATTCTTAAAATAAAGCCTTTTTTACTGGTTCTTATTTTCTAAGTAATGTATTACTTTTTAGTAAATGTTACGTCAAAGTGTCTATTATATTACTTCTAAATTGGAACTTCATAACATAATGTAGTATATTGTTACTTTTGCTCAAGGCTACGTCTCACTCTACATCATATATAGGATATGTTTAAGTTTATTGCTTATGTGAAATCAAAGCCAAGAGATTTTCTATACCATGTAGCAACTAAACGTTTCAGCACAACAGACCATTATATGGTGGCCAGCTGCCGTCTGAAGTATTTCCTAATCAATTCGATTTAGGGTCCTTCAAGAAGAGAGCGAACCAATTCTTAAAAGGCCTACAACGCACTCGCAACCCTCTGGCATGGATGGCGGTATCACTTAACATCAGGTTTCCTGCCAGTTTGCCCCCTTTTCTATAAAAAAAAGTTAATATATGAACATATAAATAATCTGATGCTAATATTCGATAAAATTTGGTAAAAACAAAAGAAGTGAGCTTAGAGTAAAACCCAGTAACATTTTTTTTATGCAGATAAAGCCGAGAGCTTTAAGTATGCAAGAATTCATTTGCACACGTTTAGCACCGCGCCGCGCACGTCTTGATACAGCATATAAGTCGATCGCGGGGTGGTTTTTACATTCACCCCAAGTATACCCACACTATCTCGAAACACCCGCTATTAAACACTCCACGCTGAAACCGACCATAGTATTATATACATAGATACCAAATTAAGTTGTATTGTATCTGGTTGTGGGGTGTAATCTTAATATTAATATCATCTTGGGTACTCCTTATATGAAGTTTTATGTATGTAGATCGCTATGTGGGATTACGTAGGCGCTTTATGAGATACGATATTAGTATGGAAAGTAGGTTAGTATTGAAGTGGCTTGCGGTAACAAACTTATAAGATAATGAGCATATATTATATGGCTTTATTGTTATATGAATGCGACGTTCTTAATTTAAAAGTACACTGTGAAAAGCCACGCCTATCTTCAAACTCGCACAGGTAGTCATTTAATACTTTATTTTGTATTCTTTTCATGAAAGTGTTACCTAAAAAAAACCCTAAAAAATTCAGTCTCAAAGTGTGTGCCAAACATTTGCGTATAAAGAAATGAGTTGTATAAAAAAAACAATATTGACTATGAAAATCCATAAAAACCTACATAAGTCTAATTATCAATTTAAGTAAACTACTCTTTCGTCTTTTTCTATCAAATAGTGTTAATTTTCAAAATCAGTTCAGTAGATCCAGAAATTACCCCAACAACCTCACAAAGCACCTCTTTCTAATATTAGTATACCTACGTGTATGAATCGATGAAATTTTGCGTGCCCACGTTCATATAAAAAGCTTTTAAATATATATAACAATCTCTTTATTCGATTGTAGATATATATATATATACAAAATAATTGTATGTATTATATTTTTTTATTACCGATACTGGGCAAACGGACTGGAAGCTCACGTGATGTTGAGAGAAACCGCTCTCCAGTCTCCATGGACTCTCACACTGCCAGAAGGTACGCAAATGCGTTGCCGGCCTTTTTTTGGTATAAGTTTCTTTCAGCACTTTGAGATAAATACATTATTATTAATATAACCAGAGATGAGCTAAGCTCGAAATTAAGTTTTACAAATAAACTGAAAATCTATCTTTTATCCGTTATTTGTATTTAAGAACCCAGCACAATAACTTATCCAACTTGTGCCCCTTGCCTGCGTGGTTGGTAATAAATCAGTTCTCACCAACTTAGGGTGGCGGCTTCGAAACCGCACTATGCTATATTAGCTAACTTGTGCCATAAATATCATTAGTTTATATGGAATATGTATCATAAACGTATTTTTACTCTAACCGCCAAATTAAAAGTTCTAGTCCATATTCCAATTCGCATATTAAGTCACAATCTCGTGCTGAACGCTGTCAGATTTGCCAATCTTCATACATGGTTTGATACCTCTTGAAATACATTCACACACACACACAAAATGTGTCTATAGATTATGCAATACCTACTTCTAGTATTTTATTGACACATTGGCACAAATTTATAACCCTGATGATTCCATTCGAGGCCAAATATTAAATGTTTTAGTTACAGTAGGTCAGATCCAGTTCTTGCCTTTAATAACAAAAACTGGTACCAATGAGATGCAGAAATGTCCTATGATAATTTCGTAACTCGTAATACTGGATAAAATATTTATTGTTTTCCGATGTTTGTTACATACTAGACCTCAATAATTATTACGAAGACAAAAAATAAATCCTATTAGTGAATCGCTCGTAAACGCTTAGCTGATCGCTCCGCTCTTAACCCGAACACAGCGTGTCTCGCATAAATTTTATTGGCATAATCTTACCAACCCGCAAGATTCACTGGGTGGAAATTTTAAGATACACGAACCGTGTACGGTCTGCATGAAAATTTTAAAGAAGAGATGTTTTGAAAGTGAAAGTAATCGTTTATGTCAAAGAAGTAAATACTTTTAATACGAAACTGATAATTTTTTTTAGTGTTTATATTTTTGTGCACAAATAAATAAATTGTCCACAGTATGGAGCCTACATTAATTTTTTTTTCTCGCTCGTTCAATCGCTTGTGTCAAAGAATTAGACACTTTTAAAACGAAACTGATATATTTTTTATTAGAGTAGGTATGTATCTTTACAAAAACCCAATCTACTACAATGTATATTTACATTCTGTTTTTCATAACACAGTTAGTTTTTAATTTTACGACGAAAAACGTACGCAAATCGATTTTTTTTTTGTTATTTTTCATTAAAGTATTCGCTGGTGTTGCCTTCACCGTTCTAAAGAAGTCGAATTAGAAATGCGAGGAAAAAATATTGATCACTAATAGAAATAGCTGAGAAGTGTCATAAAACTATAATGAGTAGGTAGTACTGGTACTGGTACCCAAAAATTGGTAAAAGGAAAAAAGGCGGACTGTACAGTATGGTACTAAATTAAGTTAGTAAGAGATAGGAAGATGAAATAAGAGGAGGAGAAAGGGCAGAATGGAGGTGTTTTAAGTAGTGCAGATTAAAGTTTGTTTATAATTTCAACGTGCGACTAGCATCCCTGGGGTTATAAGGTCCATCCCCGACTGAGCACGAATGGACTTCGCTCGTACGGTGAAGGAAAACATCCTGAGGAAACCGGCATGCCTTAGAAACACAAAGTCGACGGTGTGTTTCGGGCACATAAGGTTGATCACCTACTTGCCTATTAGAATCACGGATCTGATACAGCCCTGCGATTCTGTAACTCACTTCACGAACTCACACAGCGGTTTTCGCATCGGCGGTCGCTCTCAAATCAGTCGTGAAGCAGTCATTTTATGATTTGGCATTCTGATAAACAATAAACTACAAGCTCCCACCTTTTCAGAATGCCAAATCATAAAATGACTGCTTCACGACTGATTTGAGAGCGACCGCCGATGCGAAAACCGCTGTGTGAGTTCGTGAAGTGAGTTACAGAATCGCAGGGCAGAAATCTAAGGACCCCGAAGTTGTAGCGCCAGTGGTTAAATTTATTGTGTGTAAAAAAATACTTTTGTAAATTATACAATAGATCAATATTTGGTGAATTAGATCAGTGCTCTCTTCCATCACAGATGACGGTTTACTATACCAAACGAAAGACCTACCTTAATTGACTATGAGTTTGAATTGTGTTCTCCATATAAGTGCGCGCTCCGTCTACTGTAGAATGAGGCTAAATGTCTGTTTTCTATAATCATTCAATACATATGAGTTGGGTATTAGTTGCAGCTCCTTACAAACACACTCACTCACTCTTACTCTGCTGACTCTGCGACCCTAAATGTGTCTTGGCCTCCGAAACGAGACACTTCCAGAGCTGCCTGTCCTGTCCCAACTCCCGCCCATTGCTATCTTTTAGCAGGTCTTCCTCTAATCTGTCAAACCAGCTATACCTAGGCCGAGTGGATGGTATGTAAAATACTTGATTAAAAAGTTTCATGCCAGTTCTTATCGTCCGTTCTACGCCTTTGATATGAGAAGTCAATGAACGAAACGTGTACGTGTATATGTTACCTGTATTAATTAATATCTATTGATTTGGACTTTAATGTTGAATCTTTAAAATTTTAACACGTATATAATGTTTATTTTAATTAACAAAAAAGCATTTGTGATGTATCTGTTATACATCACAAATATAAGATATATAGAAATACAAGTTTTACTTAGACACGTCCTTAAATAGCTTCACAGATACGAAAAAATGTACGTAAAAATCTGTGTACAAAGTAGGAAACACGTACCTACACATGTCAGAAAAGAGATTCTTTGGCAAACTAATTTTTAAGTCTTGTTCGTATTTATACAAATCTGAAATTTTAGATTAGGAATTTAATAATAGATATGTTAGGAATTTAATGAATTTAATTGTCATTAAAATATTAAGTGTCGAAAATTCATACAAATTATAAATTTAATTTATTTCTCCGATAATAAAAACACGTGACATTTTAATTTACAATTCGTCATTTGAGATTTCATAAATTATTTTGCATAAAATATAAAATACTAATATTAATTTGAATTTTAAAAATATAATTTATAAAATGTAATGCGCCCTTCTCACTCTCTCTCAACCGCTCTCTCCCTTTTCTTCGACAAAAACGCTGCACATCTTCGTGACGCTAATATTATTATTGCGTTTCATCCGTAAAAAAATTACGCTCATGCGGCTAAAGAAGTTTCACTTCAAAAAATATTTAAAAATCACATATAGTGGTAATATAAAGTAAATATGTAGTTAAAAAGGGTTATGTATTTGCCAACGCTACTTGTTTTATTAGGTCAACTTGTAACGTCTTTGCGTTTAATCAAAGGATATTTCCAATTAAATTGATAACGATCGGAGCCCTATCGCGGCCTACATTGTTCCAGTGTACTACTAATTTAATGCTGTATATACTATTTCATATGTATAGTTATTTTCTGCGTACTGATTGGTACACAAACACTAACTTGCGACTACGGTTGGACTTACGTAATATAATTTATAGTTGGAACATTAAAATAACCCTTTTCTAGGCGTTCATCTTACAAGCCCTTACGGATGTTTCATTTATATAATGAAATACAATAGAAACAGTATATAGTTTTTAACTTCGGTATAAATTTAAATTGGGTAGATTAAGTAGCTTTATTTATGTAGATAGATGACTAACATAAAAATAATAAAAAGAAAATTAAATAAAATTTAAAAAGTCCCTGTGGCAATGTACCTTTAACGCTGGCAGCATTTCTTCGCTGTATTGCGATACTTATTCATTGAGCCAGGAAAGCACCAGCTCTGGGGTCACCGGTACTATCTACCAGGCGCCAACTTAAATCTTTAATTAGTACCTGTGCACTTAAACTCCACGGCCTTAAGAGTCTCTATTCCAAAGGGATCAAAATCGAAGTTGGAGGAATGACTCTTATATTTGAGCCATTTATTACTTTCCGCCTGCTCTGCGGCCGCCCCAGCTTTTTTATTATTATCTAGGTACTATATAGGTTAAGAAAATTGTAATTACTTACTGTATATTTTTGCTGTACATTTGATTGTTATGTTTACTTACATAAAGAAAAAAAAATCAATAATAGAAATTAAAAAAAAAATAAGCTTAAGTATGGTATTCTAGTAAGCTGCTGGTTCTCAGGACATCATTTAGATGTGAAAAAACCAATTCGACCCATAAAAATATCAAAAAGTATTCATGATTGCAACCGTACCTACTACAAATCCATTTTAACAAAGTATTACCTCATAAAAATAGTATTTTTCAATTCCTTATTATTATTTCGCCTATTCCATTGCATGGTCATTTTATTTTATTATATAAATTAATATAAGATGACATCAAGTTCTGTTATGTAAAAAAGTTTACTATTGCTAAACGTACCAACCAACCACAACTTTTCAATTTCATTCTAGACAAATAGTAAGAAAACATAAAAATATATTAAATAGATGGCGCCAATTATTACAGGGCACGCAGCCTTTGCACATAATCTGCATAGGTTTAAAATTATGACAAATACACATGTCAACATATACCTGCGAAAATGGCGAACAAACCGTAGAACATGTGCTTGTACATTGTCCTATATTCGCACCGTCCAGGCACGACCTGGAGCAACAAACACAGATAACAGAGACCCTAACAGCCTACAGGACATCTTAACAAAGAACTGATCGTACATGGAATGGTTCTCTGACAAAATTATAAAATATGTGAGGAGGCAAACAAAAATGTAAGACCTGGTTTCGCAAGCAATTGCACCCAGGTTTGCCCATAATATTGTTACGAGCTAGGGGGATCGGATAGAAACGCCGTAAATCTCTTCAAGGGTTTATTTTCAATTAAATCTACGAGGAATTTGTTAACACTAAAAACTGGAAATTACGCACTAAAAAATCACTGAATACACACACAAAATACTGTCACTAATTACACGCACTTCACACAGTACTTGTATTCACTTGTCTTCACTATATTCGCACTTTGTCACTCCGATGTTTATCGCTTGATATCGCATTCGAAACTGAACTAATCGGTCGCGTTTCGGCTCGCTTATATATCCCTGAGAATAGTCTTGCAAGTTCGAGAACTCTCTAGGCGGGAGCGCTATTGAGTAGCGATCGCACAATTCTAGAACGTGCGTGCTATCTCTCTCGCACATTGCTCCGTCCTTGTCTTACGGTGTTCTAGAGTGCTCGGTCTAGCTTCGAGAAGGTTCCGATCTTCTGTCTCTCTCTCGCATCATTCCGTCCTTGTCCCACACCTAGAAAATTCGTTCTCGAACATTCCTTCATCAAAGGGGTATAACCAGGCCTGAAAACGCCTGAAAACGGGTTTCCTGAAAAGTGTACCGTTCGACTACACGTGTTCCGAAACGGCCTGAAAAAATGTTTCAGGCTCCTGAAAACTATGGTAACATTAAGTAAATTACGATTTTCTAATATGTGATTGACCCTCTCCTGAAACGGTCAGAAATCACATTTCAGCATGCTGAAAACTTCTCTAACTAGTGGAAAAATCTAAAAACATTGCAGTCGACCCGTCTTCGTAACACTACCCCCTCCTTAGACATGCTCGTCCCGAGCATCATTACTTCCTTTATAGGGAGCCAATCGATTTATGTGAACGACTTTCGGTTTGCTCCTTAAACCACTCATTTTCTTTATCCGGTAAGTAACGTCATTAATCTTCGTGATTATCATGTATGGACCGTCCCAGTCAGCTTGAAGCTTTGGTGATTTGCCTTTGCGTTTCGTTGGGTTATGGAGCCATACTTGCGAGCCTTCTTTAAACTCTATGTGATTCGTCTTTCTGTCATACCTAATCTTCGTAGTCTCACTTATTTTGCTTTGTGATGCTCGTACGTGTTCATGGATTTCATGCAGTTTATTACGCAAATCCGCAGCATAGTCTGTAACACTCTCCGGGGTGTCAGGTGGTCGTCCCGTTACAATATCCGCTGGTAATCTAAGTTGTCTCCCAAACATGGCTAAAGCAGGTGTAACGTTCGTGGTTTCATGAACCGCAGACCGGTATGACATTAAAAATAACGGAATATACTTGTCCCAGTCTTTTTGATGGCTGTCCACCAATTTCGATAAGTGCCTTTCCAAGGTTTGATTAAAGCGTTCCACCATTCCATCTGACTGTGGGTGATATGGAGTAGTCCGCGTCTTATGAATTCCCATTAATCTGCATACTTCTTGGAACAGTAGAGATTCAAAATTCCTTCCCTGATCACTGTGAATCTCCAAGGGTACTCCAAATCTAGAGAATACGTCATTTACAAGTTTCTCGGCTATTGTAGCCGCCTCTTGATTGGGAATAGCGAACACTTCAGGCCACTTCGTAAAGTAATCCATAACAACCATGATGTACTTGTTTCCTTTTTCTGTTAACGGAAATGGTCCAGCTATGTCAACGGCTATCCTCTCCCATGGAGCTCCGACATTGTATTGCTTCATACCTGCTCTAGTTCTTGTCTGTGGGCCTTTGACTGCTGCACAAGCCTTACATTTCCGAATCCAGTCTTCCACATCTTCACGGCAATGTATCCAATAAAATCTCTCTTTAATTTTCAGAAGAGTCCTTTTTACTCCTAAGTGTCCGCCCGATGAGCCATCATGAAACATTTCCAAGATGTTGCGAACCTTGGATCTTGGCACAACTAACTGTAGATGAGATGCATCCCCTCGAGTGTTTTCCCATTTGCGACATAACACTCCATTATGAAGAACTAAGCTATCCCATTGAGCCCAGTAACTCTTGGTCGTGGTGCTAGTAGGTGCAACATCATTCCACCGCGGCTTGATAGCTGAAGATTTCATCCAGTCCAGAATTGGTTTAATGTCAGAATCTTGTTGTTGCTCTTCCTGAATTAATCTCCCACACCAATCTGGACTAATGGTGTCTGTCCTTTGTATCCTTACATGGGCTACCTCTCTACCTTCGTGTCTTGTACAATGTTTGCAATCCTCCTCACATGGCCTTCGAGACAATGCATCTGCGTTCCCGTGGGCTCTGCCCTTGCGATGTTCAGTAGCAAAGTCATACTCTTGCAGTTGTTCGATCCATCGAGCCACTTGTCCTTCCGGATTCTTGAACTGAAGTAGCCATTTTAATGCAGCATGATCTGTCCTAAGACGGAACTTGCGACCTAGCAAGTATTTACTGAAGTGCTGCAGCGTCTTCACAACAGCCAGTAGTTCCCTCCGAGTGACACAGTAGTTCCGTTCTGGTTTCGACAATGACTTGCTGAAGTAGGCTATTACTTGCTCGTGCTCACCTTTTACTTGTGATAGTACTCCTCCAATGCCAATTCCACTGGCATCTGTATCTACCACATATTCACCATCTTGATCCGGGTATCCTAGTATTGGAGTCTCACACAGTCGGTTCTTGAGCTCATTAAACGCATCTTCACACTCTTCATCCCATGTGAATTTCCTCTTCTGTTCGGTGAGTCTGTGAAGTGGTTTTGCAATATCCGCAAAATTTCTTACAAATCTTCGGTAGTAAGAACATAAGCCTAAGAAAGCGCGGACTTCAGTTTTATCTTTAGGTACTGGCCAATCCTTCACCGCAACTATCTTCTCAGGGTCTGTTCGAACTCCATCCTCTGATATAATGTGCCCCAAGTAGCTCACTGCTCTCTTGAAAAATAAACATTTCTTTGCACTTAGTTTCAGGTTGGCTTTATGCAGTCTGGAGAGCACCCGTTGCAGATTTCGTATGTGATCATCAAAATCCTTCCCAATGATGACTACATCATCCAAGTACACTAAGCAGGCTTCTCCTATCAGTCCTGACAGTACTTTTTCCATTAGTCTTTCAAAGGTGGCAGGTGCATTGCAAAGCCCAAACGGCATAACTTTAAACTGCCATAGTCCTTTACCAGTTGAGAACGCTGTTTTCTCTTTATGACTTGAGTCTATTTCCACTTGCCAGTACCCACTTTTCAAGTCTAAAGTTGTAAACCATTTTGCCCCACTTAAGGTATCCAAGGTGTCATCTATTCTAGGTAACGGATAACTGTCCTTCTTCGTGATATCGTTAAGACGACGGTAGTCGACGCAGAACCTTAAACTGTTATCCTTTTTCTTGACTAAAACTACTGGAGAGCACCAAGGGCTGGAAGATGCTTCAATAACATTATGGTTTGACATTTCTGCAATCATCTTGTCTATATTCTTTTCATATGCGACAGGTACTCGTCGCGGTCTTAAACGTATAGGTGCTTCGGTTCCAGTCTCAATTCGGTGTTTAACTACACCTGTCCTTCCTAGATCTCCATCGTGTGTAGCAAACATGTCAGAAAATGTTTTTAATAGTCCCTTAGCTTTCGACATTTCTTCCCTCGTCAAGGTTTCCTTACAGTCCTCAAGTATTGCTTGAACTATATCTCGTTGTTTACTAACTGTACCATCTTCAATGATAGCTCTATACACGTCGTACCCGTTCTTCAATGTGTTATCTTTTAGGGAAACTACTTCATCTCTACACTTGAATGTGCCGTTCTTCAGGTCAATCTTACAGTTGTAATGCTTCATGAAGTCTAAACCGATAATACAGTCATCCACGATGTCAGCAATAACCACCTCATGTCTGTATGTTCTTCCACCAATCTTGAAGGTAGCGATACCTTCTCCTCGAACGGTTATGTGCTGACCAGTAGCTGTAAGGAGCTGTACATTTCCACCAGAAAGGCTCTTGTAAAATGACTTCAGAAGTTGGTATCTGATTACGGTCCGGGAAGCTCCAGTATCAAGGGTTAACTCACACCTAGTGCCGTTAACTTCTCCGTCGATGACAATGGTATTCCCATCCTGAGTTTGAGAGATCATAACTTTTGGGGCCTTCCTTACAGAACCGGCCAGCACCCGCCCCGTGGTCCTGGCTTCTATTCGTTTCCCTGCCGCTGTTCAGCGGCAGTCACATCCACGTCATCGGGCTCCCCACGTCTTGTCTTCATTTCACCTCGGAGATCTCTCTTAGGGCATGAAAACCTCATATGCCCTACTTCCCCGCAGAGGTAACAGGTGGGTCCACGTTGGGAACTATGTTTTTCCGAGACAGTCCTAATGCGGTTAGGTCGAGAATCCTTGCAAAATGCTTCCACTTCCAACGCATGAGCAAGAGCATTCTTGAGGTCCTTATGGTGACCTAGGTTCACAGCCATTCGAATTTCACGGTCTCGAATACCGTCGACGAAGGCTTGAACCAACATCTTGTCTGCAACGTCTGGTGAGGATGCATAGGCTTTCCTAACCAGCTTCTCTATTTCACATCCCCATTTTTGCAAACTTTCATTTGTCTGCTGTATTCTATCCTTTAATTGAGCCCGATAGACGTGCTCTAAATGTGCGTCTCCGTACCGTGATTCCAGGGCATCCAGCAGTTGCTTCAACGTCACTTTACCTGTCTTGGTATCTAATATGGTAAGGGCTTCATCTCGCAGTCCCATAATAAGGGCGGTGACAGCCTGATCGTCATTCCACCCGTTTGACTGTGCCACAGTCTCAAACTGTATTTTGTACGCACCCCAGGAAGATGTACCGTCAAAGGGAGGTACTTTCAGATTTCCAGATGGTGCTACAGTCGTTACGACACCTTTGGTCTTCAGGCACTGCATCTCTTGTTCTAATCCGAGAATACGTTTGTCCTGTTTCGAAAATTTGCAGTCCATATCAGATTCCAAGTTTTCGATTTTTTTATCTACTTCTAGTTTCAGATCTCCTAATCTTTCTCCTATACGGCAAGCCTGTTCCTCCATCAAACGACGTGTCTGAGCCTGTTCTTCCATCAATTGGCGTGCCTGTTCCTCTTGTCGGCGAGCCTGTTCCTCCTGACGGCGAGCCTGTTCCTCCATCAATCGCTGAACCTGTTCTTCCTGATGACGGGCCTGTTCCTCCTGACGGCGTGCCTGCTCCTCCATCAATCGGCGTGCCTGTGCCTGTTCTTCCATCATTTGTCGTGCCTGTTCTTCTTGACGTCGTGCCTGTTCTTCCATCATTTGTCGTGCCTGTTCTTCTTGACGACGTGCCTGTTCATCCATCATACGACGCAGGGCAAGGAGGATGTTGCTATCGTTGCTTTCGCCCATCCCACGGTTCGCATCGAAACTTTGTCGCCGGGCGGCGTCGCGTGCTGATTGTGCCCTCGTCTGCACTCCCTCCGCAGCTGGAGACTCAGCCACAAACTCCTCTTGATTCTCCCTCGGAGTAATTGGCATTTTTCTATCCCACTTCTGACACCAAAATGTTACGAGCTAGGGGGATCGGATAGAAACGCCGTAAATCTCTTCAAGGGTTTATTTTCAATTAAATCTACGAGGAATTTGTTAACACTAAAAACTGGAAATTACGCACTAAAAAATCACTGAATACACACACAAAATACTGTCACTAATTACACGCACTTCACACAGTACTTGTATTCACTTGTCTTCACTATATTCGCACTTTGTCACTCCGATGTTTATCGCTTGATATCGCATTCGAAACTGAACTAATCGGTCGCGTTTCGGCTCGCTTATATATCCCTGAGAATAGTCTTGCAAGTTCGAGAACTCTCTAGGCGGGAGCGCTATTGAGTAGCGATCGCACAATTCTAGAACGTGCGTGCTATCTCTCTCGCACATTTCAGCATGCTGAAAACTTCTCTAACTAGTGGAAAAATCTAAAAACATTGCAGTCGACCCGTCTTCGTAACAATATTGTAAAAAATAATAATAGGCGAATCGCGGGAGACGCGCATATAAAAGATGGAAAAAAGTCCCTGAAGACCAGAGAGGATATAATTATATATATGTTTGAATAACAGACGTTAAGCACAGAATTATAATCTCAAATTATCATGAAAATAATGTTAAATTGACCGACAAATGTACATATATTTTTGCGTGACCGTCAATCGCCATTTTCTTTTTTTAAACTTCTTTTGATAAAGGAAATACTTTTGCGATCAAATCATTTATCTAGAAGTACAATACAATTTTAACATCCCATAACTGTAGGGTTTTTTACTTTCCGTTTTGTTAAAGAAATATAATTTAAATATGTACATATACACACTAAACAATAGTGAAGGTGACATACCGAAATCACACCCTATTAGCGCCGGAAAAATTCCGGAAACCGGACGTTACCCTCTGTTTGGTAAAAGACATCGTATGTTTTGTGACCCATTTTTCTTATCAAGATTTACACATTCTATTAATGTACTCTATTTTACATATAAAGCATGTTTTTCATATAAAGCACACACTACTTGATCTTGAGTTGGCACTATCGGTGGCTTCATTTATCCAGACCCAAGCCTTAGTTCGAACCGAATTTCGATTATGGTCACATAATATAGTATACTACTAGCAAACATATTGTTACTTATTCTAACTTAAACTTCATATTGATATAATCTGAAATAAAGAAGTTATTATTATTATTAATATGATGTGAATTGTGTGAACCTGTAGGGTCCATATTGAGTGAGAGTTTAAAAGCCTGATTTTTGTCAATATATGAACGAGTTAGCTTTTTCCAGCTCAAAGCAAGTAAAAGAAACTTTGAATATGAAATTTCTCCTTCATTCTGCAAGTTGTTACGTGGACCTGACAAGCTTCATCATCCAGGCTCTACAGAAAATTATGAGGCGACATCAACAAGACTTTCAGGAATGAAGAGCTCGATTAAAGCAATATTAATAAAAATTAAATAGGTTTCCATGGGTTGCGTTGCCATTTACAGTCGTCCCGCAAGCTTTTGCCATGCAATTAAAAATTTAATAATTAATTTGACTAACGCGTTTAATCGTATAACAATAGAAGACTATAAAACATGATTTAAAATAATACTTTATAAAAAAATACTTAATTTAACAATACAAGTTTAAGGATTAATTTCGTATTATTACGAAATTATAGACACAACAGAATCTTTATGCTCATATAAATTACTTACAGATATTAAAAGTATCGAAAATATGGTCCCGTCAGTCGGCCGATGACCGGCAAACATCAATTAGCCGGTCAACTAACGAGTGACCAGTGACACAGAATACAATGTAACAGTAGATTGTTTAAGGTTGAAACACTTGCACTTGATAACGTGTAAGACAGCTGAAAATGTGGATTATATTATATTGAAATAGAAAATTTTAATGTTAATAACATTCTTTCGTAGATATAATGTAGAAATTATTTATAATTTTAACTAAGTCACGGTAAATTAATAGGATAGTTCAGAAAAATTCTTGGGAAATAAAAAACTGGCATAAGGTGAAGAAGGCATTCGTGGACACATGGTTGGTAACAGAATACTATATCATATTATTGACCTAAGTTACATAGTAATTAATCTATTGTAATAAGCCCGGATATGGGGTTTTTTATTATTTATTTATTAAGTAAAAAAATCAGCTTACTAAACATAATTCAAAATATTTTTATTTCTAAACGCCAAAAAAATGGTTTACAGGGTGTGGGTGTGTATTTGTGTGTGTGTGTGTGTGTTTAATTGAAGCGTTTTAATTCAGTAACATAATATTATTCAAAAGTGTCTTGGCATACTTTAATCTATCGCATTTATAATTGAAAGGTTTAAGTGGGAGCTTGTATAAACGTATTGAATTTTGACATACCTAGGAATACCTTGTAGTAAGTCTGAACTCCGAAACTAAGGGTTAGTCCGTCCCCGGTTCTTTCCTGTTCCCCCGTTTCTTCAGCTACTTGCCCCAGTTCCTTGCCTGAGTTACGGCAAACAAAGTAAAATTTATTGTCTATTTTAGATTATTTAAGAGCAGTGTTGACCTAGTAGCTTCAGCTCCCTAACGTTTGACGTTCGATCCCCGGATGTGCACTACTTCTTTCTATGTGCGCATTTAACATTAACGGTGAAGGAAAACATCGTGAGGAAACCGGCTTGCCTTAGACCCAAAAAGTCGACGCGTGTATCGGGCACAGGAGGTAAGCAAGTAGATGATCAGCCGATTAATACTTGCTTAATTGATTGACAATGATCATGAAACAGATACAAACATCTGAAGCCCAGACCTAAAAAGGTAGTAGCGAGAATAGAGTATTTAATCATGCATCAGAATAATCTTGACAATATTTTGTTGCAATGTAAAGCGTTGCCTCGAATTCACAATTTCTAGGCAGTACAATTTCATATTTCTTAATATCATCTGATTTAACCTTTTGTAAGTTACAAATTTAATACCGCATTTCTATGAAGTTGCCCAAAGTGTTAATAGCCCGCTTTGCAAAAATTGTATTAATTTAAATTCGCAACTGTTGTGTACAAACTGTGGTGCCGTTTAAAAAACATAAAAAAACACGTTAACAAGCTCTCCAGCCACTGAATTAATCTCCATAATATCCCAGTAAAAATCTGTTAGCCCGGACGTAAAAAATGCCCGGCGCCACTTAAAAAGCGATTTATTATCCGGGTCCCGTTTCAGGATAAAAAAGGAATGTAACAAGTGGTTTGGGAGGTGTATTAGGTGTTTACCAACATGAGAACTGTTGGGGGAACGTTTTTACGTTATTTTATTACAAATATATTTCATCTAAATCTACTTAATATTATAAAGTTTTGATGAGATTGAGAACGCGCTCATCTCGTGAACGATAGGGTCAAATTGAACATATATTTTTGTATTGAACCTTCCATTTATCGAGGAAGTATACATAGGATCACACTACGGCCAACATTAACGCAGGCCCTGGGACATTATAGGTATAGTATAATAAAGCTAAAAGATATTTCCTTTAAAATAGCTAACTTAATAACTAAAATACATCTAAGTGGAAAGCATCGAACTAATAAATGTTAGTAAGTTCTAATTAAAAGTTATAATTTTGTTATTTTAAAACATTTAAAATAGTATTCATGATCTTTAATAACAAAGTAAGGTCGTGTTTGATCTCAGGTTGTCTGGCGAAGTTGCTGAATCTAAGAATATTTATCTAAAAACTTACTGTAATGGAATCTAAAATCTTGGTCGAACAGTTTTAATTCCTTACCTTTTAACAAAAAAAAATATTTTTGAAGAAACTTTTATTCCAAACTATTATGTTTGAAATTAATTTTACCTTACATTAATTTTTTATTTTATATAATTACTTTTTATTACAATTTAAGCGAATTTGAACAATTAGTTTTCATAATGTCTATAAAGAAAATAATGGCACAGTTTATTTCCCTTATAGGTATTAGATTTGAAAACAATTGTGTAACTCTTTAATAGAGCAAGTAGTGCCACCTATCGATGAGAAGACATAATAGCTGTTATTATTTTAAACATAACATATTTTCTAAACTTATGTGTAATTATTTCCTATTTTATTTCTTTTAAATAATAAAAACTTTACTAAACATAATTATGGCTGTTATTATCAATGTATTATCAATTTAAATGTTTCACTACTCGACTAAGGGGGGGCATTGTATTAGGTTAAGCTATTCACCCATAGATGGCGCTTATATAAAAACATTCTATCCGCCGCTAGGTGATAGGTTTCTACTACCATCTAGTGTCAAGATTCACAAATAAATGTAATTCTGCTTTTCACCGCTAGAAGAAACCATGTTCCTAATTTAGAACTAGTTAATAAAAATACAAAAAACAATTTATATTCTTAAATTAATCATAAAAGTAATAAAATGTTGTGTGCTAATGTTATTTTATTATTACGTAAGAGCTAAAGAAAAATTTGGACAATAAATTAAATAAATCTGCCACTGTACTTATTGTCAAATTATTGCTAGTGGTAGATGAATGATTATATAGGTATCTAAGGAAAGGTGTAATTCATCGATTTCGATTCATTCATCTTAAACCTTAGTTTAAGTCAGACTATTATGTGACTGGTTACCATGTCATTTTATCTTTTTGCGTGCGAACTTATTTTAATCATAACTGAAAGTCCTAACTCTTAGATAACCTTTAACTCTTAATGTTTGGGCTATAAATAGAAAATAAAATAGCCTATATTCGAATACTATAATAACGATTATATTAAGTTTATATTATTATTATATTCAACACTAGAACACGACCTCCGAAGACTCTTCCATTTGACTTTCATCGTAGATACTATTTTCCAATCTTAAATGGGCTATAAATAACATCACAGCAAAAAAATCTAATACGTAACACTACTGACTAAGTACTGCTTAAGGGATGCTTGTCCCGGGATGATTGTCTTTATAAAAGTACCAATTTCCCAAGAATAATTATACTAAGGGTCATACGAAGACAAAAGACTTAAGATAACCGCTTCAAGACCCCTAGAAAAAGTAAAGGTCACGTATTGTTATTCAAATTAATTACCCCAAGGGTTAAGATAATGTTTGCTTTGCATTGTCTAGTCTCGATATATGCTGCGAAGATTGTCTTTTTATACAGCTTCGCGCTGTCTACGATGAATCGGCTGGCAGAATTAAAACTTGCCAATAGTAATTATTTATTATCATATTGTTTTGGTTTCGTTGTAAGTAAAATTAAATACTGTTACATATACTATGTTATTTTCTTCTTTATGGTACCTACTAACATTTATGTTCTTATATTTTTTTTGTACATATTCATTCTTATTTTGCATTTGTTCTGTAATTTATTACACTAATTATGTTGAAACCGCAAAAGTCTAGATTCATATTTTATTAGGTCCTTACATATGAAATTGGCGTATTTCGTACTGGCCACTTTAATCACGATGTTCTCCTCTTTGGTAAGGAATTCAAAATTCAAATTTGTACAACTATTTACTCATGTATTTGTGCTTCGATGACCGTCATTCATTTGTTTTTTTCTTCTGTTTTTTTTCTGTATTAACTCTGATGGGGCAGTCCAAATCGCCTTCACAGATTTTATTGATTCCCGTCCGACTGGTTTTTTTAGTAAAGGGATCAATGAACTACCTATGAGATGGCCAAAGTGCATAGAAATCAATGGTTCATACTTTGATTTATTAACTATATTATATTTAAAAATATTCGACTTTTTGTTCCTCCCATACAAAACGCCAATTTCATATGTAAGGACCTAATATTATGTTAATTGAATCTGATCATATCTTAAGCTTGTTGTAAGTATAGTATAATATAAGCCTTTTTAGTTTAAATCCAAATATTGTTAATAAACCATCTTTAAACACTTCCGGTTTACAATTTACATATATGCTACGTAAATATTTTTCCCGATTTTTGTTTTGCCAATTGCAGTCGTCTGGCACTATTGTGACGAATGCAATATTTATATATATGATTACTCATAACTTGGCAGATCTAAATGACGTCCGCTAGCGAAAAAGAAATAATCCAGTGGTGTATTGGATTTGGGTCTTTTTGATAATTTATATTAATAGACAAGAGCTTTTTGCGTCCCACTTGGTCGATATTTAGATGGATGACATGACAGTTTATTCACAATATTTTTCATTATTACGCATATTGCGTTCATAGAAAAAAAGTCGTTGGTTCATAGCTGGGGTTACACTTACATAATTGAGAGTACTATACTATTGTGAAGAGATACCCCATCACAAATTTATATAAAGCTTATATATGTGAAATATGGTCTATTTTAAGTGTGCACTTGGTTCTAAAATAAAGACAAAATTTGAATGATCTCTCTCATTTGATTCATTTATAAACGTCTTAAAATAAATTAAATACTTTAGTAGCAAGTAAAGTACATAATATAAACGAGTAAACATGTTATAAGCACATTGTTTGTCCTGTCCTTAGTCCTTACGGTTGAAAACAATATACCTATGGTGCTTGTTTAACACCAGATTTGTTTCAATCAAGTAGGAATAAAAAAAACATATAACATCGCATATTGTCATGAACTTAATTATTCATAATATATAAAGTATTATTATTACGGAATAATTCAGTAGCACAAATGAATTGTTATTGAAGTTTTGTTATTGATAATTCCGCACTATTATTACGTCATAATTAATTGATATTATTATTGATTGATGATTGATTTATTAGTAAGTAGACAAAGTCCATGCTTAGGTCTAAGATTCTTAAAATTATTAATTGGACACAGAAAAAATCATTGCTGTAAAACCGAGACTCGAACCCACGTTGACCAAGAAAGAAAGCGATTGAATGCGATTCTTTCTTTTTAGGTCAATGCTGCAATAGGAAGGAAAGTACTTATGGCATAGAAAAGGTCAGCAAGCGTTTCGATCCATTAAACTTAAAAGGCCGGTAACGCACTCGACATCCCTCTGTCATTGAGAGTGTCCATGGTCGGCGGTATCACTTAACATAAGGTGAGCCTCCTGCCCGTTGGCCCCCTGTTCTATAAAAAAAACATAACATGACTTTGCATAATATATGAAATAAAAATGTAGGAGCGGCAACAAAAGTAAAAGGGCCTTTTAATCTTCGCGTACAGTCACCAAATTATAAATTATCGGAACAAAATGCAGTCGAATTAACAGCTAGTTAACACTATCCTCGCCGGCGGCCAAAATAGAAATGTTAACGGTCTTTCGGCCCTTCTAGAAAGACAAATGTCCATCAGCCGGCTGCAACCCTTCCGCTGTGCGTGAGAACCGGTTATGCAAATGACGTATTGTGGACATGGACAATTCCTTTTTTAATTGTTGTTTTTTTTACTACTTCCGATGACCTGGATCTTGTCGATGTTTCAATTTTGTAGTGTATTATAATATCGATACTTTTATCGATGACTTCGTTTTTGTTATTTGTATTGTTATTATTATATAACGGGTGGTATTGTATTGGTTTATTAAGATTGATATTGTTTAATGATTTAAAGTTTTCTTATTTATTCCCTGATTGACAGCAAGCTATGAACCTCCACCACGTTTGGCTCAGTTTCATAAAAATATTGACTTTGCTATACTAATTAATTTCGTAAACTATATTTAGCAACCATAAAGTTTTTTATCGACATAATGAATTATGAATGGTGAACCCATCACTAAAAACCCGTCCAAAACCGGTCAGGTCAGTTCTGCAAATCATAAAGGGCCCATTGGATACTTAAATAGGTCCAAATATTATAATGGAATTTGTTATTATTAGCATTGCAAAGCCATTATGTCCAGTTTGCACCCTTTACACCTTTTGTGACGACCCCTCGTAAGATAACCGGTAAGACAACTTTGACCCACCACGGCATCGCAAGGGTTAATTCAGTTGTGATCTGACCATATACACGACATGGTCTTTAAAAATATTCAATTATAAAAATTAAAATGTAGTAATTTCGTTAAAAACTGTTTTCGTTCAAAAAAAATCTCTGGGGTAAGTTTTTACTGTTTATAACCTAATTTCCGTTGTTCTATACTTTCTGATAATAAAGTTTTAAATAACATAACTTTTGATAATTGTATATTTAATAATTAATAACAATCTACAAAACGAAAATTTAATTAATTATTTTTTTCACGCGCGCGTTCCTACATAAAATTTTTATGTTGTTCAGAAAAAATTCTTAATTCAAATTCGAGTTATTTTTATGAATGACAGCTTAACAACTCCCACCGCGTCTATCGATCAGATTTTTAACCCCGCTATTGGCGGGCGGATAAATTTGTTCCCAATTTCTAAAGGTTTTTCTAAGTGGGCGGCTGTGGGTGGATGGGGTGAGGCAATATGGCGTTTCTTTGTCCCCTATTTTTCTGAGACGTCGTTTGACTTTGAGTTTCTTTATTATCAATAGTATCAAATAATTATGAGGACAGATTTTTGTAACAATGAACGAATTTACCAAGTTTTAAAGTTTAAACATTTATTATTTTCAAATACGTAGTTATATTAAAAAACCATTTCAATCCGTAAAATAACTAACGTTTACAACATATACCAAGTAAAACGAATAAAAGAAAATAATAAAAACCATATTTTCTAATATTTAATGGAATAGTAATGAACTTAATATTTCACTTTATTTTAAAAAATATGCCAGATTTTTTATAACTCGTCTAAAAATATACTAAATGTTACATATAGTGCTATGTCAATAAAAATAATATATATTTAAACCCTGAAGATTCTGTCACGTTCGTTAAGATCGCCCTTCGGCCGTCAAAAGTTCGCAATCATTACACAAATATAATTACGGATAAATTCTTAGATGAAGGGTCTTAAGAAAAACTAAGCTCCGGGGGTGTAAGGTGGGTGGAGGAAATTGATTTTATTTGCCAGTCGACACGATTTTTTAATTAAATACGCTACCAACGTTACATTTTAAGACCAGCACTAACGTTAAACACTAATGTAGTAGTTATATTAATCAACACTTTATTTATATCACAAACAATATCCTAAAGGGTAATAAATAGTAGACTAAAGATCTAAAAGAAACCTTACTGAAAGACGACCCAGACAGAGATTGAAAACTTAAGTAGGTAACATGAAAATGTTACCATTGCCGCAGTATCGACATTTTTGTTTATAGCGTAATGTCCATCGGCTTGCGTAAAAATCCAATTAGTGATGCCGATGAAGAGATACAATCTTTCATGTCTTTCAAAGTGATATGGGAAAAATATTAACGAAAAACAGTAGCGCTACAACCTTTTAAGGTCTGGGCTTTAGATTTCTGTATCTGTTACGCGATCACTTGTTTTTTTCTTATAGGCAAATAGCCTTCCGTGTTACACATGCCGTTGACGTTTTGCTCTAAGGCATGCCGTTTTTCCCTAGTCCCTGTAATCGTAGGTTCAATCCCCGGCTGTGCACTAATTGACTTTCTTTCTATGTGCGCATTTAATATTCGCTATAAAATATATATAATTACAGGTACGTCAGACTGGAGGCTGATCACCTATTTGCCTATTAGATTGACAAATAATTATGAAACAGTAATAGAAATCCGAGGCCTAGACCTGGGGTTGTAGCGCTACTGATTTATTTATTAAAAATCTCTTATAGAACTAAACTGAATTCTTACCTTAAAATAAATGAGATAAGCTTAAGGAAAAATTGTGAAAACTTGAGCGCTCATCGGAATGACTGGTAAAAGTGAAGTTAGGCGGATGTTTTTAAATAAATGAGCGTTGTTAAACAGTTAATTGGCTCGGGAAACTTCGGCCGGGCTTGATCGACGTGTCACTGTGAAAAATTTCACTTTTACTTTTGGAATAATGATTGGAATATTAAACTAGTTTCTACTTGATTCCCCTTGACTTACGTTTATCACTATATATATTTAAACTAAGATATAAAATTAATATGATCTATACAAGATTAAAACGCATTTCTTGAATTAGAGTAAATAGTAATAATAATTAAAAACAAATAAATAGAAAACTAAAACAAATTTAAAAGTTCGGACCCTGCGGCAGTGTACCTTTAATGCTGGTAGCATTTCTTCGCTGTACCTATGATTATATTCGTTAAGCGAGAAAATGACCAGTTCTGGGGTCACCGGTACTAGGTAGGTACATACCAGACCCCAAGTTAAATCTGTAATTAGCGCCTGTGCACTCTGTGAAAAGTCCCTCCTCCTAATCAGAAACAAAATCGAATCTGGAATTCTGAAAGAAAGACTATTATATTGTAGCCGTTTGTCATGTTAGAAAAAATAAGTTTTTTAATATTTTTATGTATTTTAAAAAAAAATCGACTATCAATAAAGTATAGCAGAGTCATGTTTAGAATCCATAAGAACACACAGATTGTAAACACGACTTAAAACCTACTTATAAAATATTTGAAATTGGAACTCAATAGGCACCTTGGAAAAATTAAATTCTAAGAGACGGGGATGGCTAAGACCCTTCCATACTTTTTTGACGCCCACTAGCCCTTTTTTCGGAGGGTGAAATTTTGCAATTTAAATTTTATCTCGCCGTAATGAGTGAAACGACACTGGATTTAGATCTTTGGAAATAATAATGAAAGATTTGTTTCTTTGAAATTGCGTTTCATTATCTTTAACGTTAACAAGATTTCGATAGTTATAATGAGTTTTTGACATACCTATCCTTTAATAAATAGGTACGTACGTAAGCTTAAAGCTACAATTAAAAAATGGAAATACCTACATTTCTGCCTCTAATACAAAAGTACATAGTAATTAAATTATAGAGGAATTCCTCATACGATTTCGCTATACCTATTGGTGACAGGTTTTGGAAGACTGAAAGATGAATGCAAGATTATTTTATTGTTTAAGTAGTAATATTGTATTATTGTTAGTAGTTTAAAGTTGTTTGTAAGTTAGTATATATTATAATTATTGTTCATCTATGCTATTATTATTAATTGAATAAAAAGCGCTCATTTCACCTAGATTTTTTGTATTGACATTCCTATATGCAACCACATATTAGTTTAATTATTAGCAGTAACTAGAAGGCAGAAATATTCTGAAATATTCAGAGCTCTGTGCGATTCCTATTAATTTTAGGATAAAACTTTTATAGTTATAACAATATAGACACTAAATCAGCATAGACTAAGTACATTTATTTACCCATAGATAGTAGTTTATTCATTAATCTAAAACCGACGAATGGCAACACAAAAGTTTAAAAATAGAATGTTGTAAACGGAATAGTATCGCCGGTAAAATATTCAGACTACGTTGATATGGTTACTTTACGTATTGTGTTTTCAACCGCAGCTATGAATCGGTATTAGAATAAAACAAAATTATCCTACAACGTTTATTCCTTAAATCTTCAACGAGTTTAGAATACAAAACTTTTCATTGTTCGTTTTGTTATATATAAATTTAGTTGGATCTGTCCGTGGATTACGGGAAATCTTGTTAAAAGTAATTCGAAATACATTCACGGCGGGAGGCGAAAGGGTTCAAAGTTTTCTTATTTCTTATCTGAAGGGGTCCATTTTGTCATTACGTTTTTTTTTGTAATCTTATAAGGAGAAGTATAAATAAAGAATCACATTAAATAGTCAACGTAACAAAAAATGTAAGGTATGAAAACCTTTAAAAGCCCTCCGGGAGCGTTTCCAATATACCTACATGCGTGTAGTGAATAAAATATACATATAAACAAAGGTTTCTGAGCTGTCAAAAGGCACATTGACACAGATACATAAAAAGCAACAAAAAAATATAACGAATTCAGCCGTAATTTAAAAAAAACATCAATTAGATTTATTTGACTTTTTGTATACTTATAGAAACAAATTAAAATATACTTTATTAAATATACAATCAGATATATAAATTAAATACCAATATATTTTACGATATTTCAACAAAATTAACATCATTAGTTTAACTTTCCATACTCAGTGAAACCAAAATGGCGGCGCATAGTTGTCAGTTCGTGGCGGGAAACAGTGCGAACTTTTTAATTTGCAGGCCACGCTCAAAGTGGATATTTTTCGTGAAGTTTTTAGTTAAATAGTTTAATGTAGTGTTTTTAAATTTCCTCATTAATTTAGCTGGAATAACTTAAAACTTTCGCGTGAATCTAAGTGATTTTAAAGTTATTAAATAAGTTTTTGACTGGCTTTGGTTTTATCTGTGAGTTGTTTATTCTTCTGTCTATAGTTCGTTCGTATTTGTCATTGAATAGTCTCAATGTAGGTACATTGTATTCAATACATCACATTCCTTTTTTGAGGGTAGCGTTGTGTTGACCCATATATTCATTTCTACTAATGCGACACCAATCATTCCTCGAAACCACTAATAAAAACTGAACACCTACATAAAAATTATGAATCAATCTCATTAACAGTAAAATATTCGACATTATATATTGCCATGTGATTTTTTTAAAGTATGTTTTTATGTAAACAGTATATGTCGCTGGATTATTTTTAACCTACACTCAAGGCAATAAAATTACTAATAGAATTAAGGCTTCACGGAAAACTACGACATCCGGTGAATAACTTCCTGTCTAACCGGAACACGGCTATTACATCACATCCTGGCAAGTGACTTTCTGAATAGCATTTTTAAATGGACGTTCCTTGAAAGTATGTTATGAGTAGAATTGGATTAAATATTTTGATTGAAATATTTTTTTTAAATTCTGATAAGAATTTTTGGTATTAATTATACATTATATTCAAACTTTTAAGTTTTAATTATACTACAATTAATATTACGCGCCAAGTTTATTTATATTTTAAACTCGTGTTTAAAAACATAATTAATACAAACATTTAATTAATACATGTTTTTGTTTTAATGTTTGTTTTTTTTGTTGTGTTGTCTATTATCGACTAAACCTACTAATCCAGAGTGGATAAAAATATCTATATACCTACAAATACCTAATACAAAAAATAAATTTTAATAATTTTAACCACCCAAAGATTTCCTTTCCGATTTATAACTTAGCCAACCTTATATAAAAATACATTAAAAATTAAACTTTAAAGTTACAAAAATAAAGACCAAATTAGAATAGAATATAGTTTATAAAACTTCTTAAGTCTGTAGCAATTATTCTTGAAAATGGCGCCAAAAAAGTAGGGGATTTCAAAGGATTGGGCCAATTTAGATTTATTTTTCTCCCTCGAGAAAGTTTCTTGCCACCTTTAAGGGAGGTTTTGAGTATGGCCGCGCGAAATTTTAAATATAATTCTTGTTAGAAATAGTTGAATTGTTGTTTGTTTTATTCTTATAAGATTAATAATTATGTATCTACTACTAATAAGTTTAAATCAGTTAATTATTATTTACTTTAGCGATTACCTTTCTGTGTGTCATCTTCGTCTTTTCTAAATCTCTTTTCTCTTTTCTAAATCATCTTAATATAAGTGGGTGAGCAGCGTGCTCTGACAACCAACCCCTAGTAACCATTCTTCACCGCAGAAAAAAAAGAATAAAGATGACGTTGACATTTTACCGTCCTTAACTAACCTAAATCATTTGTAAATCATAGCAATAACGGTTGAGTATTCGAGGCAACAACGATATGAAAAATTTAATATGAAAATTCTTCGTTCAAAGTTTACAGTAAAATCCTTTTTTTAAATATGTAGGTATTTTTTTCCTACAATAAAGTTCACAAGTTCAAAGAGAGTGCGACTTTACATGAATTACAATCTAGCATATGCTAGTGAACAGTTTAATAAGGCAATGTTCATTAACAGTCTTAGTGTTATATAATGTTCTATAATAATATACATATATACAAAATAACAAACTTCATCCAAAACTTTCGTACTGCCATACCAAATTTGTCCAACGATTAAAAATAAAATGGGGCTACATCACCCTCAGTAAAAACTTCACCTCATTTTTAACTTCGCAATCACCCTTAGGTATTGCATCTGTTTTTACAATATTATGTAATGTTTTTTAACTGCGACATCATTCTGAATTTATCAAAAAAATATTATAAAACCTTTTTATTTTTAAGCATTTAATAATTAATAAGATGTATAAAATAGGTTTCATAATTACTTTATTTAATGTGTCAATATTTAAATGCTTCTAAACTGATGTCCAGATAAAGCATTCTGATAAACGAGCTAGGTCCGGATATTCATAGTTAGTTTCTCCCCTCACACTAGTAAATCGATTTTTGTTTAGTTTTTTGTAATTTTAATGTTATTGATTATTGTTTTGTTCAATAATTGTTTTGATTAATATTTGTATGATCTCCACATGTATGTCATGTTTGTATTTAAGTACATGTCACATTAAAAATCGTATTTTGTGGTTGTTTTACCAATGTATCAGCGTGCCGAGCGTTGGCAAGCTTTTTATCAATAAAAAGAAATAAACTGTATGAGATACAAAAGTTAAATGGTGGGATGTGTCGCTTGTCATATTTGTAATAATTATTTTTTACCCAAAGAATATACACAAATTTAATACCTAAGACAAGGTAGTGACCTATTTATGTAAAGTGGCCGGCCTATATCTATCTAAATTTAATAAATAAATTCACAACTAGATAAAATCAAACAACATTGCAGTCATAAATTATGTACTTAGAACAAACTAGGTTTCGTGTAGTCTAAAAATTAATTGGTCCCTTAAAAGAATAAATAGTCTGTGGAGCAGTGCAAAGAAAACATTAAATGGCGAAATAACATATTTTCGGGGGTTAAAAGGAAACGGATGGAGACAGACAGACACACTGTGTTGGAAACTAGCCAAGCTAGCCTTTTTACTTTATCTATTCAAAAAACAGGTTGGGTTATTAATTGGGGTTACAAATAATATGAAACTTATAATGAACATATTATCTTAAAAATTTATCAAAAATAGGCTGTAACGTGGTAAATTTTATCATTCATAAGCCAAAGCGAGGTAATACCAGTTAAGTAATGATTTATAACTATGAGACAAAATATTGATATGCACAAAAATACTTTATATTAAATAATGCTTAATAATGATGGTTTTATAAATGTTTTAATTAAAATCGGTGTAACAATGTAAAATATAATTAATAGATAACCATTTTTCAAAAGCAGACGAAACTACAAAATTTCTCATTCCGTCCTTAAATTAAAAACAATTATGAGGGACGAGCGGCGACGGCCGGCCGAGATGAAAAATTAAGACAATTTCCAACTCCCGCCTTTGGATATAGCCTATAGACTGTTGAGCCATAGATTATATTTACATTTATAAAGTCTTTGTTGTGTATGTCAATAAAACCTTTTTGCTGTTGCCACAAAAAAATAAAATAATATTTGTTCCTTGTATTACGTTCGAAATTTAAACTACATTTTTAGGGAGACCTCAAGCTTTTATTACGTAAGTGCTGACGGCAGTTTTAAATGTAGAATCAAAAGACTGCATTTGTTTTAAATTGCTCTAAATCCTTATTTGGTTTTTCATAGTTCATTGAAAAGAGGCAATTAAGTAAAATATTTGTATATCTTTGATTAACAGTGTACACAGTATACAATTTTATTCTAGATAATAAAAAACAAAACTCTTAAAAGTTAAAAAAAAACAAATTACTTTAAAAATGAGACGCGTCAAGAGAGCGTCATTACCATTCCAATAAGATACCCACCCTACTTCGATCTCCCTATTTTTTCACCCCGGAGCGAAAGAGACACACATAGGATTATCCTTACATTAGAGCGAGATAATTGACCGTCCGTACATTTTAATTTTCTTACTATTTGAATCTTAATTTTTCGCGGAAAAGTTTACCGTTTCGCTTCAACCAGTTAAAAGTCCTATTTCTATTCTCTTTATTAGGGAGTTATTTGAAGTGGAATTGGGAGTTTATAGAATATATATACGACTTCATAATGTTGCCCACAAGACCTCGTCTTCCAAACGGCAATTTTTTTTACATGGCAATCATAATCCAATCGGCTAGGAAATATGTTGCTATATGAAATATGTTTTTAGTAGTAAAGAGTTTATTAAACGTACAAACACATTTCATAAAAATAAATAGATAAAAGCCTACTTCATATTTAAAGGCCGGCAACGCACCCGGTAAAATGGGTTTCCGCTGCGATGACTGCCCATTTTGGGCGTCCCGTAGGCGGTTTGCCGCCTATGCTATAAAAACAATCTTCAATGGGCCCACGTTTTGCGGTTTAAACTTTTAATCATACAAATATTCCACGTTATAGCTGATATGCTACTGTTTCGTGCACAAGTTATATTGACTTTTTTAGACACTGCCCCTACGAACTTTGTTTCGCCTTATGATTTTTACTTGGCCTAACTTTTTAGTAGCTACATACCAACATATGAAACAATTTGCTACACCATAGAGACTGTATGCTCTGTTCTCTCCATGAAAATCAAGTCATGGAACTAAAAATTACAATTAATTGATCCAGCCAAAGTCTTCGAGTTTTGCGCTTAGCAACATATTTTATTCATATAGATTACCTACCTAAAATTGATTAGCGAGACGTGACTTATATATACCCTCAACTAGGATACATGAACACGTTTTGGTAAATGCATAAGGTGTATGATGATGTAATCTTTTTAGTACTAAACAAAAGAATATCGCATTCAGAATTGCAGTCGTTATATTTGTTGGTACATTAACAACGTCAATTATTTATTTATCAATAAGGAAACATGACATACATTACATTATATGTAAAAACATTACAAGTTATAATTATAAAGGGTATTTCACAAGAAGTTTGTTTTTCAATTGTGGCAACACCGAGAACGTGATAGTTTTGACATTTAGTTTTTGGCGGTATTCGTAGCAGGTGCTTTGGCAAATATTACAATGAATTCAATTTCGCTCGAAAATCGCATTAAAATAATTCAAATCCACTATAAAAATGGTGGTTCTGTTAAAGTTTCATTTCGTAAAATTCGTGATATTTTCGGCCAGCATAATCGTCCTTCTGAGACCGCTGTTAAGAATTTGGTCGCGAAATTTGAGTCGACAGGCTCGGTACAAAATGTGCCAACACCAACACGTGTTCGACCGGGTCGTTCAACAGAAAACATCGCCGCCGTGAGCCACAGTGTTGAAGAAGATCAAAATTTGTCAATTTCACGACGTTCTCAACAATTGGGGTTATCCAAAAGCACAACATGGCGAATTTTGCGAAAGGATTTGGCTTTGAAGCCTTACAAGATTCAACTGGTGCAGGAATTAAAGCTGATCGACTATTCAAATCGCCGCAGATACGCTCAGTTCATTCGAGAACAACCTGCTGGTTTTTCTGAAAAAATCATTTTTTCAGACGAAGCCCATTTTCATTTGTCAGGGTACGTCAACAAGCAAAATTGTCGCATTTGGGCTTCTGAAAATCCTAAAGCAATTATTGAGAAGGCTTTGCATACTCAACGTGTTACTGTGTGGTGCACTATGTGGTCTGGAGGCGTGATTGGGCCGTTTTTTTTCGAAGATGAGGCTGGAAATGCGGTAACAGTCAATGGATCACGGTATCGCGAGATGTTAACCACTAAATTTTGGCCTATTATTGATGACATGGATATCACTGAAATGTGGTTTCAACAGGACGGTGCCACATGTCACACAGCCAATGAAACGATCAATTTATTGCAAACCAAATTTCCCGAGCGCATAATTTCGCGAAATTCAGCTGTTAAGTGGCCAGCCAGATCGTGTGATTTAACACCACTGGATTATTTTTTGTGGGGCTATGTTAAAGACAGAGTCTATACGGAGCCAATCGAATCGATTGCAGCCTTAAAACTCAAAATCCGTGATGTCATTAACGAAATAGACCCTCCATTTTGCCAAAAAGTGATTAAAAATTTTGATGAAAGAATCAACATCTGTCAGCGTGGTCGTGGTGGACATTTGCCAGATATCATTTTTCATTCATAATTGCCAAACTTTTCTCTTTGTAATACAATAAAAATTTTATTCATTTTCCTCTAAATTCTTTGTTTTAGAAAACAAAGTTCTTGTTGAAAAACCCTTTAGAAGTGTCCTTAAATTGTTTAACCCATAAGATTTATTTTTTTAATATGAGTAACAAAACAGAATAAAAAGATAGATAATAAATGAGTTAGAATTAAGAAGAAGAATTCATGAGTAAGTATACGAGACAATTTATTTTAGAGCTGACAATAACATGAAGAGGTAATCGCCGAACCTGAAGCTTATTTTGAAACTAAAGACAATTAAAACTATAAAAATGGTACCAAAAAATTTAATGACCGCTATAATCGTTGTATCGCTACTACAAACTATATTGACTAATCAAACAAATGCTATAAAAAAAAAGATTTTTACTATGTTAGCCTACGAATTTTTCAGCCCACCGATTATTATGTTACGTTTATAGGTATAAAATATAAATATAATCGAGAAAACTGAAAACGCTTTTGTATCAGCATTATCGTAGTACAAAATTAATTTAGCGCAAATAAAGTTATTTTTAATTTAAAAATTCCCATCAACCTATCAAAGTCGCAAAAAAGCCACCCACTCCCAAAGGGGAGAGTGGGGTTGCTTTGTCCCGCGTTATCTATACAATTGTTTGAAGAAAGTCTCGCAAAAAGATAGGAGCTGGACTTGAGCGAAATATTGGGAGCGTCGCCCGTTTTCCTGATGAAAATTTAAAAAAATACTTTAACTATTTTTAAGAATACCTAATTCAACTTAAAAATAAATAAAACGTACCTACAATATGAGGAATAGAATAGAAACGAAAGTATACTATAATACCCTCATTATTTGTTTAAATTCAGCTTGTATGAATCAGATAAAAAAAAGGTGTTATATCTGTGAAAATTCTATAGAAATACGTAATAAATATCGTTGAAAGTTTCGCTCTTATCTCTTTTATTAAAATAAATAATGTTAATTTCCAGGCAACTACAAAGCAACATCGCGCCTTCACTGGACGCCCTACAAAAACGATCCAAGAAAGGGGAGAGACGAGGCAAAAATGACGCACCAAATAAAATAAATACTCGACCAATTTAGCTGGACCTCCCCACCCCCTATTACAAGTGAAGAATAAGAAAACCGCGGTAATTTGTAAAGAATATTCACGGGTCTCTCTACACTGGACGAATTGTAACTGTCTTGAACAGAAGAATCTTTAAGAAATATAGGCTGTATCTACTATCTACCCTCGAAGGTATATTTTTTTAGTACCATTAAGGTTTTATAGCTTTATGTTTCATTGTTTCATCTAAATGCTTGAAAGAATAAAAATAGAAGTTGTCTAATGTGTGGGGATGACATTCTTGATGTCTAAGGCATGTCTTAGTGGTCATAGAGCACTGATAGCATGCGACTTTCATCCCTGAGGTCGTAGGCTCGAACCCCTGTGCCCCAATGGACGTTCTGTCTATGTGCCCATTTAACATCCCTCGTACGGTGAATGAAAATATCGTGAGAAAACCGGCGTGTCTTAACACCATAACCAACCACCCAACACCAGTCGACGGCGTGTGTCAGGCACAGAAGCCCGATCACTTTACCTATAAGAAATTATAATCACGAAACCACTGCCACTGGTGATAGTTTTATCCATAGATTTATATCGTGTTTTATCATAAATCAGAAAACAAGTGACACGCGACGTGACGCATTCAGATTATATTTGAGTTCATTTCACGTTCAGTCATTAGATTCTGTCCCGCAATATCAATTCCTTCCTGATATAAGATATGAAATAATCATTAGTAGTTACTATATGATTAGCGAATATATTTCATTACATTAGACTAATGAAATACATTCGTAAACAAATGTGTGTTTTTAGAATTGAATTAAAAAAGTGGTATGTGATGTTAACTTTTGATTTTTGATCATATACTCGCAAATCACATACGAATAATAATTAAAACTGGATAAAGTTTGGTCCCTGTGGCAGTACCTTTAAAGCTGTCAGTATTTCCTCTCTATATTACAATACTTATTCGTTGAGCGATGGAAGTGCCAGCTCTGGGCTCACCGTTACTAGGCGCCACCTTAAATCTTTAATTACCGCCTGTGCACTTGAAGCCCACGGCCCAAGAGCCTCTACTCCAAGTAAACAAAATAATTCAAGATCCGTCACAGTTAGGTAGTTCCACGGGCCTGGAGAAATGTAGGTATCGCAAATACCTTTTAAATTTATTTAAATTCGGCGGACCTTAAGTCGAATCGGTTCGGAAATACTTCAGTGGGCAGCTGGTTTCACATACCTAGTGGTGGTGCGCAGCAAAAACTGCCTCCAATATTATGACCATATACTTATTCAATTAGATTTATGTAGCACAAAACTATTTATATATCTAATCTAACCTTCGCTAAATATCAGATTTGATTGGGGGATTGAAGCGGGTTCCAAATTTAAATTGCAATGAAAAATTTATATATTATAACTTTACTTGAGTCGACATTGAAAATGAACTTGTTCTTAGTATTCTTTTAGAGAAATTATTATTATATCATGTTATGTATGTAAAAGCAAGGTGTCCATACTGTATTAAAGGCGTTCGCAATTTCCTATCCGACTGACAATTTCCTCCGCTTGCCCGATTTTAATATAAAACGAGAAAAAACACCGCCGACTTCTATCGGATATCAATAGTGTGGACATGACATAGAATATAAAAAATAAAATTAATTAGAACCGACTGAAAACCGAACCGAAAAGTATTCTAAAACAATCATTATTTTTACTATAGATTGGTCTTGCGTTACCAATTAATTAATGTAAACGATAAAATAGCTATAAATAAATTAGGTTGTTTTTTCCAACATTCTGTTTTAAATCGTTAAAAAATTATTAGAAAAGATAGAATTTATTTATCTTTAAATACATTTATTCTCTGTCAAAAAAGTATTATCTGTCAATCTTTCAAATCAATATCTACAATTTTTAATTATAAGGTCAGTCACGTACCAGCTCTTTTTCGGCGAAGTCAAACGCTGGATACAAAATTGTGACTTTTAAATAAACCGTTAGTATTTAAAAGATTTCTTGTAAAAGCTACATATAATAGACACAATTATGGATTCATATAAAACCAAATTAGCGTATTCAAAGCATCTGAGGAATTCAGATAAGTAATCAAAAACAAAATTAATTAAACGTCACGATTCCGAACCAATTCAACTTAGGTTCCTTCGTGAAAAGAACGTACAAATTCTTAAAAGGCCGGCAACACTTGCGAGTCTGGCAAATGTAAGTGTCCATGGGCCGCAGTCTTCCTTAACTACAGATGACCTTCCTGCCCTTTAAAACTCTATCCGTTTAAATATAAGATTAGAATATTTGTTATTACCTTCAGTAGGTACAGTTAAATGTATTTTTATAATTAACAAATAATTGTTTTTTTCTTCAAGTCATATCCATATTACACTCCACGGCGAAAGCCTTTGGCGAGAGAAAGAATCCCCCCTTCCCCCTCCCCATCGTTTTATAAGGCGCCGTTTTATTTCACTCAGCATTGTTTTTTGTAAAATCACTCAAGTTTAATGAGAACAATGTTTTTGTACTAAATACCTTCGTTCGCTTTGATGTTGCGCAATTGTTTTTGAAAAGCTTTTTTATTATTGTAATTAATTTAATTTTGAAGTAATAATATATCATATCACCACTGTAGCTTATTGGTAATGTACATGACATCCGGTAATGTCTATATGGTAGACTTTGGGGAACAATTTCTGTATTCGTCGTTTAAATTAATTTATGTTTATTATGAGATTTTAGGGTTTTCTGCCATTTTTAATTAAGTATCAAAGTACTCGATACACCCTTACTTACTGCTTATTATAATGACTAAATATAGGCTGTATTGAACTTTTAAAATGTAGTTCTGCCAAAGCGTTGTTAATAAACATAAAGGTTTAAACGTAAAATAACAATAGTATCGTTATTTTGGTAAATTTGTCGAATCACGCTCCACCTTAAAACAGGTCCAAAGTTTATTTAACATATTTTCATCACTCGGCAAAGGTGTACCATGAAGTAATGTGGCGCATGCTCTTTAACCCCATAGATATTATAATATTATCAGTTTTTTTTTGTGTAAAGCCATTCGCCTCCTTTATATTACTTGGGGTACATGCAAGTCGTAAAGAAGGATAGAAAAACATTTGGTGCTATTTTAAGATGGAGCCGTGATTCGACAAATTTATAAGACAAATTTTCGCAACTAAAAGTTTAATAATACTAAATAGAACTATACAATGAAATATAATTAAAAAGCCTATATTCGAGTACTTAAGCATTACATTAAGTTTATGTTATTGTAATTAATATTAGTACACGGCCTTCGGAGCGAAGTACTCCTCCAAATTATTTATTTTGTTTTTCATCTTCGCTACTGTTATCCAATCTTCCAATCTATTCTACTCTCTATAAATGCATAAGAATATATTATGCTCCTAATGCTTTCATATATATAGGCCTCTACATACCCGAAGCATCGTCAAACACATTAACCAATCAAATATTATTCGACCACTTGATACACTTCATTTTAAGATATTAAAGAGTCGATTGATTTGTATTCTCTAAGATAAGTAATTACGCACAGTCGAGGCCAGATCCATAAATCCGAGGGGGTTGCTCCCTTGAAAAAAGGGGGTTCTTCTTATATTTAAATATCGGCCCCTTCCGGGTAGGTGCCACGTTTTTCCAGCAAAGGGGTAAGTGACAGAAGCAGGGAATAGAAGTGCTGTTGAGTCGATGTTTGTTGGATTTTTTTTAGATTAGGATTTAAATTAACGTTCAATTTACATAAAATAACTGTCATGCTATTATATATCTATATGTATAACCATATCTGCAGTGTTGGTCTAGTGGCTTCAGCGTGCCCGTCTCATCCATGAGGTTCGATCCCCGGCTGTGCACAAATGGACTTTCGTTCTATGTGCGCATTTAACATTCGCTCAAACAGTGAAGGAAAACATTGTAAAGAAACCGGCATGCCTTAGACCCAAAAGTGTACGATGGCGTGTGACAGCAGGAGGCTGATCACCTACTACTTATTTCCTTTCTATAACATATTTTCATTAGTATCTGATTATCCTCATTTTAACATATGTGAAGTTTGACAGCAAAGTAAATAGGACTAATATTACCACTACAACATGTCATGGATATCGCTTGCCTCACGATGGATTTATTCACCGTGCTACCAAATGCGCTAATAGATAAATATTGGTGCACGGATTTTAACACAAGCTCATGTTTATATTTTAATCACTGAGTGTAATAAAATAAAAAAAATAATTAAAAAATAAAATTTTACAGACTCGCCGTGTGGCGTCTCCATTCTCACCGCTGTTCTGTTTCAAGATGGACTTAAGAAGCAAAAAGGAAAGAGTCCAAGGGGCGGTCCACCCTCCCCTCCCCATCGGAATACAGAATAATAATCACCAAAAGAAATGGCGGGTGGAGGAAAAATATAAATAGCTATCTACCTCCCGGAGATATTAAAATTTGTACGCTCGGCCCCGTTTCAATTTTGTTAAAATAAAATTATTCGTAGCCAAGAACGGTATTATCTTTGTTATAATTTCGTTTGTATATGAAAAAAAAACTATTATATTAATTCAAACTAAATTTAAAAACATTTATGTATACATTAAAACGTTATGATTTTTATTGTTAATCTTATCATTTTAATCTCAAATGACGCGAAATATCAAATGGCTTCTGGTCGCATTCTCTATTTCCATTTAACATATGCAAAATATAGTAAGATTGTTCAATCAGGCGGCACTATATTACTGTCATTTACACATATATTTCTTTGTTTTAAATATAATATCCCGTCTCAAACACAAATAATGTGTATATGAATATCATAACGTTATACGTACGTTATAACGTGATATAATAATAAAGCCCGGTTATTTCCAATCTTTACAAATGTTGAATAGACAACAAATTTAACAATTGTTATATAAATTTTTCTTGTTATCCTAATATCCTAACTTCCTTCAGTAGCAGTGATCGGAACCCCTTCACGGCTAAATGACTCCTTCAGCTTTTTCCAAATATTTCTATCCATTTTATCCATTCGCTTCGTTAATGATATAGTTCGTGATAAAACAATTTTAAACTGATTTTGGATTGGAGTATAAAAACAACATACATTCTTAAATACAAATTCGTGATCCTAAATTGTCCTATAACAATGTGACCACAAGTCAAATGACCTATACTAAAAAGTTCGCAGTTCAATTACAAACTGAAAGTGAAGTCCCCTGAACGTAAGTGAAAATCGCGCAACTTTCCACTTTCAACAACTTTAATCGTGCTAACTTTAGTTCCGACCTTTATGTACGGTGCGCAAAAAAAAATATTTTTGAAAAAATCTTAATATTACGTTTGTGAAGGCTCCGTGTTTTTTTGTTTGAACTCAACGGGAACAGCGATAGTTTTTTTTTTTCAAAATAAAACCAAAATAAAAAACGAAAAATAATTTTCCAATTTCATTATTATTTCCCAATAACAGCCAGTACTGCAACTTGTATAGTTTGTATTTTCAATAGATTTAAATCTGATCACACTGGTCAATTGTTTGAATTCCAATTAAGGCAACAAAAAACATGTTAAAAGAAAAACAATGTTGATAACTCCTATAATATCTTATATCCAAAAACGTTATCTATTTTATTTATCTTTATTTGCCTCTTTCGCTGACGCTACCGCAATATAGTAACCACCTGTTAAGTGTTAGATAAGCACATGTCGCTTAAGATATTAATTCATTGAAGGATTCATTTCATTATAGAACTGAATGCAAATTATCTTTTAATTGAAAAAAATATTCATAGAAACAATCCGTAATATATTCACAATCTCCTGGCCATACCTACATACTGGCTTATTATCACGTTATAAATGCTTATTATATCTAACATAACTACATAAGTTCTTGTAAAGCCATTTTAAAATAAAGTTTGTCACATTTTTTCTTGAATTGAGATTGACACTCAATCTTTCCCGCGTCTTCAAATAATAAATTAAAGAAACGTCATCGATTAAGCGGCCCGCCATTTTAAAAAGCGACCAATGACACCGCTAAGTGCGAGGGAGAGGGAAAATAAAGGGGGTCATTTTTGCCAATACTTAAACGAAGATAGATAGCGGCCACCCACCGCTCGAGGGGTGTTTTAAGAAAATTTTAACTTTTCTTTATTCAAAGCGATACCCCCGGGGGAGGCACCCTCTGGGTGGCCCCATTTTTCTTATACTATTCTCTTTGGCCAGTCTCAAAGGAAAATAAGACGGTATACTCTGTTAAGCATTTATTAAATCCAACAAGAGTGAATGGCTAAAAAAGCGTTTTCAATTTGTTAGAATTTTCCTTCGCTTGTATTTAATTAATTTTTGGAAGCTTTTATTCTTTGTTGGTATTGCTTTACCTACTTATTTTTAAAGAATATCTCTTATATTACCAATCCTACTTATACATAATAAGTTTCTGATATAATGGTGTTACAACCAGTTTTGTCCTGAGATTAGGGGGTCAACCTTCCGTAACTGACAATCCTCGACAATATTAAGCATACATTTCCTTATTAAGTTCCTCCACGAAAGGAGCAAATACTGTAGTTATTGCGTAGAGAGAAATAATAGTGCATAGGCAGTATACGAACGCATAATCTCAAAGTTGAGACAATACTTTGTGGTCAAAAAATGTATTATCTGTATATCCCTTGCAATAGTGTGAGCGTACAAGGGACGTCCCGGATAACTTTACTAGCGCCAAGCAGATCGTAGGTATATTTTTAATATTATGAACGGCATAGTTGCCGAGTTGGTCTCGTTCGGGTTTCAGAAAGAATAAAATATGTCTTTTCGTAAGGCAGAGAAAACTACTAGGATACTGAAAAATCAAGAACTTGGATTGCCTCAACATTTGAATAATAAATATTTAGGTACGTTCTTTAAGTAATATTCTTATAAAGCTTAATGATATAACGTGTGTTATTTTATGTAGTATATAGGTTGAAAACACATATACCTGTTTAGAACACAAAAAACTAGATTTTTTAAATAAATCAGTTTGTAGATTTTAATACACACACACACGAGTGAAAAGCAACGAACATTTTTCATCATGAATTAAAACCACAGATTTAAAAATAATATCGGTCAATCGGTCTCAAGTACAAAAGCAAACTTTTTCGTGTCAGATCTATTCAATAAAATAACGAAATAATTGTATGGCTTGAAGTGAATGTAAAATTTTATTTTATCATTAATAATTAAAGAAAATCTAATGTATAAAATTATTGTGTCACAATGTTTGTTCCCATACTCCTCCGAAACGGCTCGACCGATTCTTATGAAATGTTTTATGCATATTCAGTAAGTCTGAGAATCGGCTACTATCTATTTTTCTAACCGCTAAGTGATAGTCCACCACAAAAAATTTGTTTTAATTTTTTAGAATTTTTTTTTTGTTTTTACTTTTTATGATACAGCGTACAAAAATACATACAACCCCTAATTTTCAACTACCCTCTACGATCAACCGGTATTTTTTATTACAGAATATGAACTAAAAAAATGTTTCTTACAAGTAATATACATGGCAAAACAACGTTTGCCGGGTCAGCTAGTAATTCTATATTGACGACTCGTTATAATAACATTCCAGCCCTAATATTTGCCACACCGCCATCTAGTGTAAGCTTAATAACTAACGAAAAATAGAAGATTTCAATCTGATGGTTCATCATTATGTTTAACATAGATGTCGCTAGATTAAAAAACCAATACAATAATTCGACGCGTTCTACAAATTAATTTAATATAATAATCAATCCTATGTTGTAATGTTATGTCAGAAAAAATACTAACTTCATTTCATATTATGAGTCTCTTATTCTGCTTCTTTAATTGAGCTTATTCTGTTAGTTTCTTTAACTATTCTCTTTAGGCCCAGTAAAATATGATGATGAGGCAGACAAATTTCTGCTTTAACATGATTAAAAGTTTTGGCTAAGTTTATGAATTAATTAGCCTTAAGGAAATAAATTAAGTGTTGCCTTAAAACCCTCTTTGCGCCTTTCAACCCACAACTATAGGCAGCGGCACGTAAGTCTAGCGCTGGCCGATACGTGGAGGGGATTGCTGCGCATGTGTGCTGTCGCGCGGGGGACAAAATGCGACTGGAGAGCCAATCGAAACTCTTCATTCCGCTAGCCCCCCTCAGGTACCTTATTTTTTACTTCTGCGCAATAACGGTCAGCGCTAGTTTCGTGCCGCTATATGTACTGCTGTGTACCAATGAACTTTATTTAATGTGCATTGTGCACATTCGTACGGTAAAGGATTCGAAACAGGCATGTCTTAGCAAATTGACAGGTCAGGCTCAGAAAGCTACTTGAGATAAAAAAAAGATCGTGAATCAGATAAAGAAATGTTTTTAGGTTATACATATTAAAAACAGTATATTTTAAATTATTTTTTATTGAAATCCGATTTATTTTACAATTCGTTATAAATTACAACTTTATCTAGATCAGTTAGCAGTCAAAGGTTTTATTAATATACAGACCTATCTTAGTGTTCGCCTTGATCTTAATTTGTGTCAACACACATGATATTGGCAACTATTCACTAACCATTGACATTATAAAATAACATGAGTGAGGGTACACTCAAGAAATTTATATTTTTAAATTTTGATAGATTTTATATCCTATCTAGATTATAATAAATAATAACATAAATAACAATTTAAAAATACCTCTTAAGCCTGCGATAAAATACAATTACCGGGCGTCTGATGACTAAAGCCAACTCATGAAAATTAAAAAAAAAATTGAAATAAGAATGAGTTAGAAAATTAATTAATGAAGGTTTTGGCAAGTAATTGAATGTACACCCACCCAAATAAATTATTTAAATTAGTTTGTTATCCTAGAAATATGATTTTGGCACATTACTTATACTAATAAAAAAGTGGAATGTTTTGAATAAAACATACAAGAATGTACCATTTTCATTGCAAATTAAATTGGATACAAATGGTAACATTCTGGAAGCAATCAGGATATTAAATTAAAATATTCTATAAACGTCCTTCCTTCTTAAATCATAAAGAAAAGCTTCCAACACAAACCAGTACAAACTTAATACGTTTCAATACAAGCGCATGCACTCTCACTTCGATATGGAAAAAATCTTATTAAATACAATTTGGCATATTTATCACAGCAAAAATTATACACACAAAAAATACAAGCAAAAATATCACAGTACAGAAGTTATAAAAAATATAACAAATCAGGTTGGCATTCAAACAATATGTTATTGGCACATATCAATAAAATTTAGTAATTACGCGTATTTTAATACGATAAAACATCTAATTAAAGTAATCGAAATTTTAATTTAATTCAACATTCCTTACTAATATCATTAAAAAAATCGCTTTTTGTAAGCGTTAACATTTTAATACTGGAAATTTGGCTTACTGTTTTACTAAAACATATCTTCAGAGTAGAAATCACTTAAAACTTAACAAGGAATGTTTGCTGCAATTTTCACAGTTTTAGATTCGAATACGGGCCTCAATCTATTTATGAACCACGTATAATGGTTAATCTTTAAAAACAATTCAGTCAAACTGAAAATATCATTAGCAGCTATCACCATCTTCAAATAAATTTCCAGATTAAAATCGACTTTATTTCAGTTTTCTTTAGGGAGCGTTCAAGTATTACGTAACGAATTTTGGGGGGGGTCCTTTTGTAAAAAGTTACGATGCGGGGCGGGGATTGAATTACGCGTTATTGTTAATATTATTTTCGACTTTCCAGTACTTAACACCACATAATGGTAATTTTTAGGTATAAAGAGTCACTGGGTGGTCACGTAACGTTTTACTATACTTGGGTACAGAAAAACGTTACGGCGCGTTACACGGGGGGGGGGTCCAATTATCTCCAAAAATTGCGTGACGTAATACTTGAATGCTCCCTTAACTGTCATATCCCTCAAATGTTACTTAGGTACTTTAAAATACATTTTTATTTTAAATAAAGATGGCGAAAAGCCCTAATCATAATATTGAAGTATAAACATTTTCCTTCGCTCTTGAACCTTACACTACGTAATCTACCCTGACGTGAGTCGAAAAATTATTTAAAACTGTAATATTAAATATTTAAAAGAACAGTTTTTTCAGGGGCAAAAATTAGTGTTGACTTAACCAAAATTCTCAGTCCCTATGACTAGAACCTTCCTTTTGGCCAATCCCAACATTGTACCAATTTCGTTTCGTTTCGAAAGTTTTTAATAACGGGTATTGTTGAGACTGGCGATAAGATTTCGTGCTCTTACTTATTTAGTAATATCTAATGTGGTCAAGGAACCAGGGAGTCAGATATCTACGGGCATACTATTGTTTACCATAGACAATAAACGTATATATGAAGAGTTTTAGTTTGGCAATTCTACGAAATTCATCTTTATCTCAAATTATTATAATCTGTCAGAAAATTACTTATCTGTAACGATATAAAAAAATATGGTGCGTGTACTTATGTACGCGCGTAAAAAGTTATACTTCTTTGGCTTTCTTTATTTTTTAAAAATATTAAATAATTAATAATAGATATTTAGCGTTAATAATTTAACAATATTTAATATTTAGTATATTATTCAATTATTAATTAATATTAATAACAATTATTATTTATTATTTTATTATATTATTAATTTAATTTAATAACTAGGTATATTTCATAACCTTTTAACTAAGTAACAATAGGTCTTTGTGAAAAAGCATTGCTAAATTTCTTTGAAAAAATAATTAAAACTGCTTTATTTGTTTAAAAGGTACTACAAATGTCATTATGGTCATACGTCACGCATATTCTATTTCTTTTTCGGCGCCCATACTGAATTTTGTGTCACGGTGCGCGCGCATCGTAAAATTTCACTCTCATAAATTTTTCATAACGCGCCTAAAGAAGTATAACTTCAATAATTTATAAAGCAATGTTCAAAATATATCATGAAAAGTGTGTACTAAAAAATCTTAAACGCAGTTACCCCCTTTAGAGCTGCGATTACAACTTCTGCACGTCTAATGACACGAGCCAAGACATTTTCAGAATGAAAAAAAAAACAATATTTTGAAGAAATATGACGACGCTACTAAAAATACGTGAAATCAAATAGTCGATTAAAAAATACTTGAGCAGGGCTCTATGGTTGTTGAGAATTAAACGGAATCACGAATTTACATAGTCCGAATACGACTATACCTACAAAATGTATGGAGAGTGACAATTTCGTTTTGACGTATACTCGACGATACAATTATGAAGTACATACAATACCAGGCCATTTATAAGTCGCATCGTCATTTAGAAAGAGATACTCTGATACGCTTTGTAGAGCGTCATCTCTGTCACACGAAACACTAACAGTCCGTTATCTATTAGGAGACAGAGACAACGTTATACGAAGACTAGTAGAAGCTAGCCGAGTATCTCTTTCTAAAGGACGATGCGACTTATAAATGGCCGGGTATTGTAGTAAGGGTGCTATAGGAAAATATAGTATGTCCGTAAAAAGTAAAATGCGAAGCATATTTCTATACAATATCTACAAGGCGAAGCTCTTAATTTTTAATACTTAGATAATAAATAAATTAATACTATACTTGAAAATCGAGTCTTTATAATTAGTTGGCCCATTTTCAATACTAACTAATTTGCTTAAGTCGATTTATATGTGAATGTGGCCAATAATTAGTCTGCAGTACAGATTTTGCAGAAATTTTAAAAAAAGACAAAAAAAAATTAAGCGCCATCTTGTGGAACTTTGAAGTACACAAAACAGTGTAACATTTAACTGTGGCTAATTAATGTTTGTGTAATAAGGATATTTAATCAAAAATTCACAGACAAATCGACGTAAGTATTGATTCGCTTAACTATGCAAGATACTTAAATTATTTTCACTTAATTGGCACTGTTAGATTTACGATTCGAAGCCATACTTTGTGTTGCCATCTCTATAGACACAGGACAAAAATTATAATTTTGGGTTTTAAAATCATAAATTAATTTTAAAAAATGAATTTGGGACGACAACGAGTAACGTTTTATTTAACAACAGTTTCTACTAAGGAACTGTAGTTAAATAAAACGTTACTAAGAACAGAATCTTCAGATACTAGCCCGATGAGCGGGCCTACTCAATGTCAAAGTATCATTAACAAAGCAATCCGTGTCATTCAAAAAGTATCCAAAGCTATCAATCGACACTTTCTCCGACTGGAATCTTGCATCGCATAACAAGTCCTTATCAATCGATTTTCTTCTTTTAGCAAAAATAATCGATCCATCGAACGCGTATTCATCGTCGAAGTGCAGCACTGCCTCGTCGTAGAAATAATTTTCACGTCGAACATTTCTATCAATGTTCTTCTTAAGTTTCTTCTTCTCGTAATTACTTCTCTCCGAGTAATAGTCGTCGACCAATGGATCGTTGCTTCGCTCGTGCATATTTGTGTATGAGCTTTGAGGGCTGTATTGGCACATTTTCATTCCCCTACGCAATTGTTCTCGTCGTCTCGCGACCAGCTCTTGGAAATCTTCTGGCTCGATTGTAAATTCGTTCTTAGCGTTCATATAGAGGTACCCGGAAGCGGAGTGGAGGCGGAGGGTTTGTGAGTTGTATATTGAGGCAGATTTCTCGATATAACGAGGTATATTGCCTCTATAACGCGGTATTTGGCGCATGTTTGATGGCGATAGTGGATCGCGGTATGGTACCGATCTGAAATTTTTGATGCTTTAATAAAACAATTGAAAAGCTATAAATATCGAATAGAAATACAGTGTAAACTCTATATAACGACACTCAAGGGACTGTGCATATTTTGATGTTACAGACAGTTGTCGTTAAACGGAAAGTAGAAAAATCTGTATTAGAAAAAGATAAAGTTTATTTCAGACTAGTGTTAGTATGCTATGCTAACGCTTTTGCTGTACCAGCAAATGTGTTGTGTTTTTTACTTATTTTATTTATTCTTTGTGATATTTCTATTATTCTTTGTGGGATTTCTCAGAAAGTTCAGAACGTATGATGTCGACAGTAGAGTTTATTACGGGCTAACAATAAAGACAAAATAACGTACACAGCTCCGCAGTTTTAACTAATTTCGTCAACTTATAAAGTGCTTTTTATTATTTAATTGTCGTTATTGAGGGTGGGTGTAATGCTACGTAGAGTGTATCATTGTATGGTGGACAAGCTAAACCAACCAAAACCAATTGATTTCGACGCTTTAAGGGGTTTGTCGTTACATAGAGTGACGTAACATAGAGCTTGCACTGTATTTGAATTTTCAAAATTGTTATATAAATAAATTGTCTTTTCTTAACAATACAGGTGTATGTATGACAACCATTAATTAAGTCTGAAGAAGCTAAAAATTTATACAGCAATTCAAAAATAAGATAATAAACATTAAAGACAACACATAGGTATATTTTTAAAAACTTAGTACAAATTTGGACTTACGAGTTATGACCGAAACAATTGCACGTACAACTGCATACGCTGGGCGCGTACTCCTCCTCCGAATATAGCGGCATCATTGACGAATCTCCTGTAACAATTATTCAAACAAATCTTAGAAATACTAATTTTGAACATATTTCGTTACGATTTGTAAATGATTCTAGAGTCGAATTTTAATCCATGACTGTTTAAAAGTAAATCTTATGCACACCCAAAACATAACCGGCACAAACCAAATCTTCAAACGCAGTTCTACCGTAAAGAGTTGTGCGATCTATGTAATACCAAGTCGATCAATTTATTCAGTACCTACTGAAGGGTCCTTCTGTCTTAAGGTATTACGTAGTTAACCTACCAATAGTGACCATAAAAGTCAAAAATCATTTATTCATATAGGTATACTTATGAACGTCAAAAAAGAAATATATATTAAATGCTTTTAATATTAAATTTACTGCCGATTCTCAAATCATGGGCGTAGAACAGAAGAGAAGAACTAGCAATAAACTCTCCGCCACTCTTTTGTCAAGTTTTGTTGTTTTATTACACCATGTTCCACATGACATCTTAAGTAATAAATAATTATAAAATAAATTAAAAACAAAGATTTCTTCTATATTATTAAACGCACTTACATTCTCGTGGGAACAATACGCAAATACATTGTAAAAATATCAATATTAGAAATCTTATATGGTAGTGCCGCTTTTTTGCTCGACTTGGCGTGGCCCCAGATTTAGTAAGATAAATTAAAGAATTGTTTTTAAACTTTTAGTTATTGTTTGATAGCACAAGAGATAAACTGAACTCATTATATATTATGTAATTTCGCTTCGCATGGACATTCGAACGAGCAATTTAATAATTATAATGCTACCTTATAGAAATATATCTATGTACTTTCTGGGAAGCAACGTTTTCAGCATCAGAATGTTTTCGAGAAATTCTTAAGACACCCCTACAGTTGAAATAAGTACAAGCAAAAGTACCAGGTGTAATCATCCGCGGCGTAGCGGGAAGTCGTGTGCCGCGAGACACGCCCCTGAGTACGTCACCATCAGCTGTTATTACGTCACCTTCCAATCGAACTGCCACTTGTTGCGCCTGGAATATTATTGAATAGAACTAGTTCTCAAAACGTACCATTTTTAGTAACCGTTAAATAGGTTTAGTATATCCTAGATGGCTATAATTTTATAGCAATCAACAAATAGAAAAAAATCTAATTAAAGATTTAGCAACTCAGTGACTTGACATTTTAAGTTAATAGTAATGTACTTAGTTGGAACTGAATTTTGACTTCCCTTCAAAAGACTAAAACGAATAATTCAATGTTGGAGACTGCACTTAGACTAACGCAGTTTCTGAAAACCAGAATAATTTGCCGTTCATCAGTCACGATGCTAAGGAAGCGTTCAAGTATTACGTAACGTATTTTAGGGGGGGGCTTTGTAAAACGTTACGATGCGGAGATTGAATTACGCGTTATGGTTAATATTATTTTCGACATTCCGGTACTTTACAGCACATAATCACTGGGCGGTCATGAAACCTTTTACTATTGGGTACAGAAAAACGTTACGGCGCGTAACATGGGGGGGTCAATAATCTCCACAAATTGCGTGACGTAATACTTGAACGCTCCCTAAACCGTTAATAAATGAAAGATTAAAGAAAGATAAAAATTATTGATTTCATTCAAAATCAGCACTTTACAAGAGATTATAACTCCACGGACCTGTTCAGCTTGCTGTTGATCCCGCTTCTCATCCTCAGTATTCATCGTGACAAATCTCAGCACTAAGAGATTGAGACACGCCGCCACAATGGCTAAGCCGAAAAGGATGAAAATCAGCGCAAACATCACGTAGGACGGCTTGCGGTTTAGCGCGTTGTCCTTTTGAAGAGCGACCATGTCACCAAAACCTGAAACGTATTCAACACTAAATTTAAAAAAGTGCATGCGTACAACGTACACGTCAGAAGTGAAAAAAAAGTTTTAGTCTTGTTCATATTTATTTAAATCTAAAACTTTAGATTTCCGAGACTTAGAGGGAGGGAAAAAGGAAGATATGTTAGGAAATTAATAAATTTAATTTTTTAAATTTATTTCTTCGATCATAAAAACACGTGGTATTTTAATTTACAATTCGTCATTTGAGATTTTAATATATTATTTTACATAAAATACTAATATTTCATAAATTCTCTTTACGTAATTTTAAAAATAAAAAAAAAATTTCTATGGAAGGTAATTCGCCCTTCTCGACAAAAACGCGTGACGTTTCATCCGTAAAAATTTTACCGTCATGCGCCTAAAGAAGTTTCACTTTAAAAATTTAGTTGAATAAGGAGAAATTTTTAAGAATATGTACAAACAAAGCCCTGTACGCATAGCAAAGTATACTGTGTATAAGTTTTATATCTGATACATAGAAATAAACCAGTGGCGCAACAACCATTTCGGTCTAGGCCTCAGATTTCGTGGTCATTTGTTTTATTCTAATAGGTAAATAGGTGATCAACTTATTCTGATTCTGTGCTTGACACACGCCGTCAACTTTTTGGGTTTGTGCCGGTTTCCTCAGAATCTTTTCCTTCAAAAGTCTATTGGTGAACAGCCAGGTTTCGAAGCTACGACCTCAAGGATAATATTCTATGCTGAAGCTTATAGGCCAACCTAAAACTGTGTGTTCTTGATGCCAATACCCCAAAATGAATGTATACAATGTACGCAACAGAAACATAACCAATCCGGTAGTCGATCGAAGGGGCGAAAATAAAATTTGCGATTGCGACTCTATCAACGACAGCACTAGTTAGAAAATTGGCAGTAACAACCTAATAAATGAATTTATTTACGATTAAAAATATTATTTCAAATCAGATAATCGTAATTTACAGCATCGTATTTGTTATTGGAATGCTATTATAATTTTAAAAAAAAATTATTCCTTTATATTTACAATTACCTCATATGAAAACGTAAACCTCTGTTCTTCACCTAGTATCACGATTCTAGATGGATAGCGCAATAGAAATTGTCCGTGAGTTATAGAATAAAGCAAGTTAGACAAATTGTTTATTATTGTATTATGTAGACCGTCACTATTGTGTCTAAATCAGTCATGAGAAATCATATACACTTTCTTTAAAGTAAAGTAAAAAAAAATCATTTAATCATATAGGTAACATAATGAACACTTATGACTCGTATTCATATTAATGCTTCTAATTTTACATTTACTGCCAGTTCTCAAATCAAGGGCGTAGAACGGGAGAGAAGAACTGGCAATAAACTCTCCGCCATTCCGCTTTTAATCGCCATTTTTATGTTTTACAGTTTGTAAGGAGCTGCAACCATTACACCATGTCCCACGTGACATTTTAAATAATTAATAATAATAACATAAATTAAAAACAAAGATTTGTCCTCTATCAGCAGGAGGCATGGTGAAATAGGAGCACGCACTTACATTCTCGTGGGGACAACACGCAAACACATAGTCGAAATAACCAACATTTAAACTTACCGATGGTAGTAAGCGTGATGAAGCAATAATACACACTGTCGAAGTAGCTCCAGCCCTCAAACTTGGAGAATGCCGCGGCTCCGCCTGCTATCGTTAAAGAAGAGAGAGTTGTGACCACGCATATGAGATCCACCTCTGAGGCTTGCGTCTGACGGCAGTTCATTGCTCGTTTTATCGATTTTATAATAACGCTGAAAAGTATACATGTTTTTATATAAAACGTCTCAAAAACATAGTTGTTATTCAACATTTATAGAAATTCAACATAATCTACCTGCTAAGTCTGTTGACCCTTTCACCGATGCTCTGGAACATGATCAGCCCAAGTGGAATACCCACAATAGCGTAAAACATCGTGAATAACTTTCCACCTATCGTCGAAGGCGTTGAATGTCCATAGCCTAGAATATATATTTTACCACATAGTACTGCGGTAACAGATATGTCATTCTCAGTTATCTAAGGCGGTACCTACATTTCCATCCCATTTTACACAGTCTTATTAAGAATATGCGAAAGTAATAAATTTTTAATGTAATTTAAAATAACATAAATAATTAACTATTAAAACTCCTAATTTTGATGTTTTTGTATTTGTTTTTGAATCGTGCATAGAAACAGAAATTTCATTTCATTGTAGAAATATTTTCTTATGTGCGGAAATAAAAAAGTATAACCACAACTATTTGTTTCTATCACCTTCAAGTGCATTGTTCAAAATTCCACATTTGAATTTTAAAGCGCAATTAAGAAGCTGTGAGATGAAGCTCTTGAAAATATATGAAGCCTTCATTAGCACTAATTAAAAACATATTGCAAGTTGCATTGCAAACTCAACTTTCACACAATACAGTAAAGTCACATGTACACTATCAAACTAGTTTTCACTTTTTAATAAGAAAATTCATCTCATTCATCAATTAAACTCACTCACCAATAGTAGTCAACACTGTAGTTGCATAGTAGAAAGCTCCTGTGAATTTCCACTGCTGCCCGGCCTTATGTGGCTCTGACTTCAAAACAACAGTTTCCATTACACGGAAGTCCTCTTCTGATATATTGTATTTGCGTATTATCATGCCTTCTATGGCTGGAATGTATTAAATGTAGCTTAATATACATTATCTGTTTTGCTCAGTTTGTAATACAGAGTCTCATACCCATTAGAACAATGATATATTATGTTTATTTTGCTTCAAAGACAAAATCTATTTAAAAGGGACTTCTCGATATGGATATTACGGCTTACCTTGTAAAACTTCAAATCGATTTCTCTCAGTGGTAGATTCAAGTGCATCAAAGACAGCAGCACCAACAAGTAAATAAGTAAATGTACACACAATTAACGATAGCGTGCGTACATTTTGCTTCTTCATCACTGCCGTGTGAACGCGGCCTTAGGCCATAAGGCCCACAACAAACTTTCTATATTCTACAGACTAAGTGACCATAATGCAAAATCTATTAACAAATTCTAATGAATTCATTTAGAGTTGCCAAAGTGTATTGACATTGTAAAATCACTGTTTTCGTTATCTATGGTAAATTGATCCCTTTTAGGAAGATTGGCTCACTGTCTGATTTCTTGAACTACATTAGATTTAGATCTGAAAGAAAGTTGTATAAATATTTAGATATTGTAAAATCCTTTGTTTCTCCAATAATATATATTAAAAAAACATATCCTTTGTTAACCTCAGCTTCAAATTGAGATTCAAGGTTGAAGGTAAAGAGGTATAATATCTACTGGTATAATAACTTAATAAAAACTGATAAAAAGTAGCAAATAAAATTAAAAATGGCAACAGGAATTAGTGAAATTTTAGCCCACATTCAGCTCCAATAAATGAAAGAAAGAAATTAACTTTGTGTGTGATGTATTTCATTAACTATTTTTTATTCATGTAACTAAATAACAATCAAATAATCAGTATTTAAAATTTTCTTAACCTACATAGTAATAATTAAAACTAAAAAAAAACCACAAATATGAGTATAAATAAAAAACAAAATAAATAAAATCCTTATATTTTCTAATGAATAAAAGTAAAAAAAATAATTATTGTTTATTTGTTTAAATAATCATGGTAAGATATTATAATGTCTAGGCAAGTTCAATAGGTCACAGTACCATAAAAATATTTCAACTTGCATGGAATAATGATTCATCAAAATTAAGTACTCCTTGAACTATTCTAAAAATAAATTAAGGCTTAACTGTCATGATAGAAATAGAACAAAGATATTTATAGCATTAGCGAAATAAAAATACAAAGAAAACTTACCTTTTTTTTATATACGCAGATCAGAAGATGTTTATCTGCAATTATCCATCTCCAAATGTGCATTGCGAAGTAAGTTTATAAATATTTAATAATCTGCAAAGCTGCTAAAAATAACATTTCACAAAGTCCGCATTCGGAGGTCAGCCCACCTATACGTACATAAGTGGGTCACACTCAACATCAACATTTATATTATAAATGCCTCCAAAGTATATGCTTTGTAACATATTGGTATTACGCGGCACATTTCTTGTTTTATATGTAAAATTAAAGAGATTTACATTTTAAAGGTCTATGCGCTATTATTATATCGGCACACCTGTTTTTCTTATCCTTTTAACGCATACACTTATATAGCACATTACATACACTTATCTTGGAATCATTTTGAAAGAAATTCGGCAGCGATGGTCAGTTACCATATTCTAAGTTCATTGAAAATATATTTAAAATAATTTTTCCGCAAAAAATCCCTGCACTTCCTAGATTTGATTGACCTGGTTAGGGATGCCAGATGAAAAATAACTCAACATTGTTTATTCACTAACCTGGCAATTTTTTTTTAAACAAACAATATTTTTACAGGAAACTACTAAAAACATGTAATAATTATTGTGATAAATCTTATTTACCTTCATTTAATTTAAATACATAAAACAATTTTAAATTGCGTTGATTATATGTTCAATATATTTATAATAGCGCCACCTCTTGTCATGAAAAGCATTCAACAATCAGCACGGATCAGAATAACATCATAGCTTACTATTAAAATTTACAGGTGGCGTTTTAACGAATAACGGTGGAAAACGTTATGACGTTAACTGAATAAATTTAAATTGACGAAACGAAACGAATTTACACGTACCTGCATCGTACTTATATACGTATCTAGAATTGTCTCATTTAACTTTTATACAATAACTATTTACTGAGTAATCTTAATTAAAAGGGCAAAAGAATTAGAAACAGGTCTTAGTAGCATCTTCTACAGTAAGAGACAATAATATAACTTCTAGTGTAAAAGCAAAACTGAGAAGCCAGTAGTACGGCATATATTAAATCTGTTTTAATAACTAATTTGTGTATAGACCTTATATAATGTTTATTTATTTGTTTTAATTTAACAAAATTTATCGAAAATATGTTAACTAACAATTGGGACAGATTTTGTTAAATATAAAAATTGGGTTTTGATCAAGCGCTTGATTTATTTTGAACAAAGCCCATAATGGTATATAAGTGAAATTTCGGCATCCGCTTTTTTAACCGTTTTTCTTATCTGCCTGGAAAACATTGACAAATTTTGCATGGTTTTAGTACTAGCAAGAGCTACTAAATGTGATTCACATAAGAGTTCCAATAAAACAAACCGAATGATATAATCAATGTTCGAGAATAGATAATAATATTTACAGTTAATTTTGTAAAAAAGCAAATTTTTGTCTTGCACGCGGCGGCCGAGTGTTGCCGGAGAGTGGAGACCTTTCTCTCAAGTTCTGGGTCAATACTGTTTATGTAAGTTATACTATTACTGTTTGTTACTCCAATTTATTAAACAAGCTTGCATGTTTAGTTTCCACCGACTTCGTTCGGAAAGTTGTTTTAGGAAACGTATTCAATTAAAACCTCGATTAATTTTTAAAAATGTGTTTAATGTCATTAAATCATGTTTGGTATTTTTCCACTGAATAGTAATAACGTTACCATTTCGATAATAGACTATACTTATTAAACATATTTTTTCGGATTTGTTCAAAAACATAATACATAAATATTGTAGTCTATATTAAATTTATTCATAAATATATCGTTCGTTTATCAATATCTAAAACCATGTTTTTCATAATCATAATAGCATTTTATAATTCAAGATTTCTAACAAAGCAGTCAAACGGTGTCAACTTTCCAATAAATATAAACGTTTATGAAATTATAAATTCCAGTTTCTAGTTAGTCTAGCGAACCTTCTAGAATCTAGTCCCCCAGCCCTTTCACTTACGTAACGCAAGAGAAAATCGTGAAAAGTGGAACTTACCACAGAATAAATGCAGTAGGTACTTACACTTAAATTAAAAACGGTATTACTCGAGTAATTTGCATTAATTTCTTACTTTAACTTAATATTTTTAAAAGGGGTACCAGCTCCTTGTAATTAAAATTTAAATTAATATTATAATTTAAGTAATTTTGCAGTTATATTTTATATTCGTTGTTTCTTATGCTAACCAATATGGAACCTTCTAGATTTGAGTGAGTATTCTAAAATAGTTATTATACGCTGTGTAATTATTAGATCAATACAGAAATTACTAGTTATTGCCTAAACATTTTCTGTTTAATATATATATTCAGTTATTTCGGTATTATAGTTTTGTTTCATGCAGAATATAGTACATACCATACGACTCACTGTGTCACAGTGTTTGTAACCAATCTCCGAAACGGCTTGATTATTTGTTAGGATTTTTTTGTGTATATTCGTTAGGTCTGAGAATAGGTCGTTAAGATTTTTATAGCCGTAAGTGATCAGGCGTAGAAGTGAATCGTGATTGGTAACACAGACAAAAAGATCACGTGTCCATTCACCAAAAAGAAGAAGAAGAGAAGACTCATCGTCCTCAAAACTGTATAGATACTGTATGAAAAGAGGCGCTGTGTAAAGCCGGTGGAAACAGATAGGCCGCTCCGGATGTTTCCTTGCTGACCACGACGCTTAGACATGAGCTACCGACTGAAGAGAGAGAAGTGATCAGGCACACCCCAATGTTATATTTTGTATACTCTTAATTTTTACCCTTCTACCACAAACATTTTAGATCTATTTGAGTATTGCTCTGAATATAACACAAAACATCGTTTCCCTCGTCGCGTCAGTTATATTATTTATTGCATGCAGTTCTCTCACTGGAGTGTAATGTCTCATGTTAATCTTAATACGTCGCGGCTGCCGAAATTTGGTCTCAGTTCGTACGTAAATTTTATACATCGTACAAAAACAAATCATGGAACTTGATTATTTAAGACTAAGAAACTATATTTTTTGTGAATTAAAAAATGTAATGCAAGATAACACTAAGCTATATTTACTGGCTTTTAGAAGTGTTTTCTACATGTACACAGCATTGAGATAAATAATATTGTGCCTGCTGCTGGCACCGGGCAAGACAAATCAAGGCAGAGTGAGACAGGGCGGCCGTAATTTAATAATTAATAATTTTACCATTTTATTTTAACGAAGGGGATTATTATAGTTTAATGTTTAAAGAACTTTATTTCTCATTACAAAAATTATTTTTTATTTACATGAGAAATTTAATATTAAGTACATATATACGAACGAGATACACGTCGCCATCAGCTAGCCCAATTTTAGTCTAATGGGCTCATTCTGATGTGTATAGTTTAACTTGAAGCAGATTAAACGCCAATGCCAATAATAAAAAAAATAACCTACTAAAGGAAAATTTCACCTTATTTTGACAAAAGGTAAACTGGTTTATAAATTTATATCAAGTAATAAAATTAAATTACACCTCCCATCTTTATTAATGATCTGTTCCGTTTAACCCGCCACAATATTATGTATTTGTGCCCATTTCTCCTAGTTAAACACCTTTCTTTACGCACACTAGCACAATTTTCTGTGCAACAAAAATTCGCGTAGATACACGTCTATAATCTATAGTGATTTCTTTGTGTGTGTGTAGAGGGGATGTGTCACTTTCATAGATTCGTAAGTGTGCTTGGCTTTCTCTGTGTGAGTGTTGCGTATACGCACGCAATGCCAATGCCAGATTACGTTTACGGATGGTAACTTCAAATATTACGTTCGGGAAATGCTATTGTCTATTTAGGAAATACTTTTTACACGAATGACAGTCAAAAGGAAACGATTGGAAATTCTTATTTAATCTATTCGTTCCGTTTTTAAATGTGTTATGTATTTCGATACATTTTCCTGTACATTTTTGTTAAAACAGTAGTGTCCTAAATATTTTATTTAAAACGAAAATATCTAATTTTTATCTATCGAATCTTGTTTTCATACGTTCCTAATTGCTATAATATGAAACCAATACAAAGAAAACCAAAACCAACCAAGGTCCCCCCCCCTGACTTTTCATGTTCTATAATGCAGATATGTTAACAGTTTTTAACATTTATTTAGTTGTTTTTACAAAATAATTCAAATAATATTCACTATTTATGCAAATAAACGAAATGAAGCTCTAGTAAAACTTAACCTATGCGAAGCTCTTTTTTATATATGTGATAGCTTACTCCATATAGCAGAACTAATTTCAGCGTATAATTTTTTATTTAATACATTTTATAGTATAGGTATAATACTATATAATATTCTACTCTATAATTTTACTATACTTTTTCTTGTGAGTCTGTCTGTAAATAAGACAAAGGATTGTAGTTTGGAGATAATTTTGATGAAATAAAAAAAACATAAAAAAACTTACATGTGAGCTTTTAGTCCACGAAATGTGACCCCATGCGGAAACCATAGCATACGCGGCAAAATGAATTAAGGCATAGTTATCATTATAATCATTCTAATGATACCATAATGAGAAATTTTAATTAAACATTAATGTCCAAGTTCTAGGCTGTGGGAAGTGGTTGCAGTGAAAGCTTGCACCCCAGTTAGTGGGATTGAAATCATTGATACTTGGAATCTTGTTAGTCCATAGCTGCTGTTATTATATAAATAAATAAAATAAAAATGTGTTTTAGTCATTATAAACAATGCATTATGTGTAAAATTTGGGAACCCTGACAGGTATTTTTACGTAAAAGGCAGCTCCTCCATAACAAATCAATAACAATCCTCCATAATACTTAATGGTCATATTTTTTTTGTTATTTCAATTAAAATTACAATTATTGTGTTTCTTTTTAAACTGTTTACAACATCTTCTCCCAATTTTTTTACCAAAAACATTACATGACGTGATGTTATTATCACTATATTGAGACATTTATTGTATTCTAGCATAGGTAAATACTTCGTTCTATCGAATTAGGTTTATTTCTAAGGGCCTTATCTCAATTAAAACGGGTCATCTTCACAGCATATATTATAGTCAACATGTGTCAGTAGATGCACTCTTATTTAGAGCCTATACCTCATCATTTTATCATAACTCATCAATCAAATTTTTTCTTAATAGTGCTTATATTAATCGGAGGAAATATAGACCTGCAATCAAACAGCCCCTTACCAATGAGGATAACAGTAGTATATGGTCACAAGTAGCAAAATTAAAATTCCCACTATATCATGTCTGTTATTAACTTGCCTAGCAGATGTAAAACTGGCGAAAGTAAGCATTGCCTAGCGTTTATCGGTACTCGATAATATAGCTAATTTTGTATTATATTATCCTGTCCTGCCTTAAAATGATTAGTCTACCAAAGCTCTACTGCTGCTGTATTTCTACATTATCATTTCGTATTTGTGATAAAGAATATTCATTTTATAACAAAAATTTACAAATTAACTACGGCCGTCCATCCAAAATCAATACAAGTCGTAACATCTCTCTACAAAATTTTGCTATAAATTATAAAATGCTTTTTCATTTCGTAGCCTATATTTGCCTATAGTACCTGAAAATTATTAGATAACAATTTTCTAATTTATCTGTGAAATAAGCAAATAAATAAATTTCGCACACCAATAATAATCAAATTCTAAATGTTTAAACCGGTTACTGACTACACATAACTGTATATGATTTGACATTGTTACTAAACATGCATAGACAATACAAAAGGAACAATCACTTGTTTGATAAAAACGTTAAAAAAGTTAGTGTTCCAAATTCAAATAATTTCCCACACGTAACGTTACGCGGGCGGACATCGAGTGCACGCCGTTATTCGAGGCAGTGACCTACATTACCACATTTCGCCTCGTTTCTGCAACCAGTTTAGTTAATAACCTCAATGGAAATCTCACTTTGTTCTATGTACATTGCGCTTTTTCTGAGGTTACTTAACCAACGTTGGAATAATAAGAGCAATGTATGATATGTTTCCATTTAATCTTGCTCTGTTTGTGATTGCAACTCTGCTGCGCTTTCTGATTTTGAGACGAGAAATTAAAATGGCTGCCTTTTCAAAGTCACGGTTAGACTGCAGTTGATAATGACTATATCAATATATTTGTTACGTTGTTATTTATAATAGGTATTTATAACATTAAGGGTAAGTGTAGAGTTTAGTAACTTATAGAAATCATTATAAGCCTTTTACTATAACTGATTTATTATTTATTTTTCAGATCATAACAAAAATATATTTTTTTAATACAAATTACAAATATTAATATGGAGAGCATCCTTGTTTTTGAATTGAAATGCTTATCAGTTTGGTATAATAGCATAGCAAAAGGGCTGTTGACCAAATCAGTGTCTTTTTTTCCCTTTTTTTATGGCATTAGCTTTAACCTTATGCCAAATTTAAGTATACGTCAGTCGTTAGTCTGGTCGAGGATCCTTCCTTTAGGTCGAATCACCTTCCTACCTCCATGTAAATAATCTTAAAAAAAAAAGATTTTTCCAGATTATCCACGCAGCAACGGTTAGATATAACCCTACATAATATTGTGGAATGAGGTATGTTATTCATTCTTATCACATCATCATAACGTTTCGACATTACCGAAAAGTGGAACAACATGATTCACGAAACAAACATACAATGCAACGGTATTTTTTACTACTTATAGACCGAGAAATCTTCGGATTAATTTTACCAACAACATATAAGGAAAATGGCGGCTTTTTTATGTAACAGAGAGCAAACGGACTGGAGGCTCATGTGATGTTAAGTGATACAGCCGCCCATAGACACTCAATGCCAGAGGGCTCACAAGTTCGTTTGACTTAATCTCCTATTACCCCTAGATGGGGCAGAGGGCGACCACAGTGAGTCTCCATAGCGTCCGGTCTTGTGTCTCGTGTTTCACCTCGCTCCAAGTCTTTCCGGCTCTCTTTGCCTCGTCTGCAACTGTACGGCGCCAGGTTTGCTTGAGGCAGCCACGCTTCCGCTTGCCTTGCGGATTGCAAACAAGCGCCTGCTAACAACAAGTGCGTTGCCGGCCTTTAAATGCAACCAAAACAAAAAACATCGTCTCTAAAATGTGATGCATTTTTTTGAAAATAAAGATATAACAAAATAAAACAAAATTTTGTACTGGCGTTATTTTTGTTAATAAAGTATGAGATAAATCAATTGACATTGAAATGATACTTAGATGAATTAAATTGTCAACGATTCACTGGTTGATTAACAACGATCCTCATTTCACACTATCACCATCCACCTCCCATCCCATCCATCTCTTCCTTACGATTATCATTCCGGTGCGTACGAATCCTGTACCTGTGAATCTCAACGATGTAAACCTATATCCTTATTTTTGTAATTAGTCTTAGATTTCTGTTTTTCTTTATAATATAGCATTTTAGTTTCAAAATTGTTAAGTTACTATTTCGCTATACCAATGGAAGAGCGGAGTACCCTGATGTACAGGTCTCCCTAGACTTAGTTCAGGGGCTCCAATATCTGTTAAAATTTAACTTGTTATTGAATAAAGATTTTTGAATTAGAATTTTGACTGGTCGGTTCACCACAGAAATAAATAAATTTAGAAAGTTTAAAATAAATAAGTCATAGTTTTAAGTTTGTAATAAATAATTCTGTACAATAAAACTTCAACTGATTTATATACGTATTATTTAAATTGCACGCGACGCCGGGCAACACAGTAAATTTTAGTGACGCACTATGCTAACTGTATTTTGTAACGAGAGCAAACTTCGGGGTCGCGTGTCACTTTCAGAGAAAGTATTGTTTTGATACATTAACATGCAAACAAACAGGAAAATAAAGGTTATTTAGGAGAGAAAGGGACGCTCAGTTGACCATTTCCCAGTTTCAGTGTAGAAACTTTCATAAATATCTATAAAGAAATACAGGACATAGGAATAGGAATAATTATTTAACTAAAACCTACATACACTAAACTCTAAACTTAGCGCTACAAATAAAAAAAACGTGTGTGTATTTATGTAAACGCGATAGAAGTTATACCTACTTCTTTGGCGTAACCAGATAAAAATCTTTTCAAACATTTTATCTTTCCCCTTATTCTACGTTTGTAACAAAAACGACAGTAACAATAGAAAAAAAAACTAAAATGTTGACTATATAGGCTATAGCTAACTTCAGGGTGTCGGTTTTTTGTGACGGTGTGCGCGCGCATCGTTAAAATTTACTCTCATAATTTTTCCCTAACGCATCAAAAGAAGTATAACTTCAAAAATAATCTAATGTTGTGTGAATTCGAAATAAAAATTTAAAATTAAATCTATAATATGACAAAAGAAGCATCAATTTTCTTTACAATTTATATGCAGAAGAACTTAATGTTATGGGCACAGACTATAACAGTTCGCTCTAGAAAGATCTATATCTGATCTGACAGTCTAGAGTGGTATAAAAGATTCATAAAAGAGACTCAGTGCTAAGTATGAGTATGTAACTTGGGTCTAATAAATTTTCTCTTGCGTGCTCTAAATGTATCAGTAATATTTTTTTATTTTTCGACATAAACTTTTTAATCAAGTAACAATGTGTTATTGATAAGAAAGAAAAGAAAGACATCTTATACCCATTGCTTAGTCAAAAGTCTTCGTGTTTGGTCAGTTTTAATTAATTTTGACTTATTAGAAAGCCCTAAGGGAGACGATTTCTAAGTTGTGTAAAATTGTAACGGTAATTTTCTTATGCAACGTATACTAATGCGATGCAACTGGTGTATACACCGACGTTTCTAATATTACATACTACGCTTTCTTCGACATACTCTCAGTAAAATGGTGGCGGCAAGAACCAGTGCTTTCTTTTTCAATGTCGGCTACAAACAGAGAAAACATGAAATATTTACGTGTATCAGAAAGAGACAGATGTATATTTTGTGATTGCGCGCTATATTTGAGGTTATGGTACGGAGCGCAAACGTCAAAATTGGCGCCAAGCCATTTTGACAGTTGTTCAAAAGAGGTAAGGTTTGTTATTAATATTTTAACTGTTGTATGCAACTGTGCTGATTCGCGTGCAGTGAAAAGTGGGACAATCGAAAGCCTTTCTCTGCTGTTGTTAGGTATTTTATTCCGTTAGTTTTTTTGCGGCCGGCATTATACCAATATGGCAGGTTTGTGGCATCATTTTTTGTCACGTTAGATCATTCTTGTTAGATGGAAAGCTGGGATCTTCTGTATCTAAGCCGCGTAACTGTTTAAGTGACGTAATTTCATAGCTTAGTATGATTTAAGTTAAGTGTTGAATTTATAACGGGCTTTTATTATAATTCATACGGGCATTTTCGTGACAGAATTACTATTCGTACACAAAACTGGTAAAATAACAACATAAACAAAAGGTCTTTATCACTTAGCTACTAAGTTCTACAGGAACTATTGCATTATTAATCCTATTATTTGACAAAATCAAAGTGGTGTTTCGCTCTGCAGTTTAAACATAATTTTCTGTATAAGAAACGAAAACTAACCTCTAATTTCGCTGATGTCTCTTATCGAGAAATTTCAAAATTCAAAATGGCGGATGATGTTGCAAGTAAGAACTAGTATTGCATAGATAATTATTAACGTAGACTGCATCACACTTTCTCCGGCTAACGGGCTAGTAACTGGGTTACCAGATACACTTGTAAATGATACCATTTATTTCACTGTAATCTTGGCGCCATCATTTTAATTACTCGAGTGATCGTATAGTCAAGTTAGTTTATCAAAACTTAACTATTAAGAAGACTCAATATTTCCGCTTATTAATTCAGGAGAAGATGTTGTAGACAGTTAAAAAATCAATATTCAAAATTGTAATTAAAAAAACAAGTAAGAAAAATTTTGAATTTACTATTAAGTTTGTTATGGAGGAGCTGGGAACCCTGACACAGGTCAAAATATATTACATTATAATGTATTCTTATAATAAATATGTATACACATTTATACTTTTTATTAAATTCTTAAATACCTAATGTACAATCTGTGTTCAAAAAAAATGTTTCAAATATACCTATTTTTAGAATTCTGCCTAGCGTCGCTAGCCCCCCCCTACTAGTTCTAGCATGCCATTCTAAACGTCCGTGATCTATGAGGATTCACCAATATTATTATATTCAAAGCATTTAAGTTAGTCCATAAGTTCACGGCCGTGGTAAGTAGGCCATGGTTGGTGAAAGCCAGCGAAAGGCGCCCTAAAGAGGTCAGTTACAAACATTACGTGTTGTGATACTTTCTTTCATATTATGGAACGGTGAAAAATTATGCAAATCACGCATAAATAGTTTATTTAACAGTTAAGTGATCAAAGCCATCTTAAATATAGTCGTAGGATATTTTATAGCGTACACATCGTTTATTAATATAAACGTATTATTTTTAATCTAATAAAATCTTAATATACATGAAATCATATCAAATAAAATGAATTGCAGCTAATTTTTAGAAACCTTCCATGTTCCTATTTACCAGACTCACATCAACGACCACTATTTAAGCCTTGACTTGTACTTACGCTATCGCGGAATACGCTTAATGGAGTATTAAGAATATCCATAACGCTAAATCACCTGCATCATGAGCACACCCCACATTCACACCCTCACTTTCACATCTACAACACAGCCGAATTAGGTAGTACTTAGTTAAATGTATCTAATAATCTTCATTAATATCTTCCTTTCGTAAATGTTTGAACCTTATTGTATATACATATTATGTGTTCTTTGGCATAATTGTATTTAAAGAAAAAGCTTTTACCGGATTAAAGTTATGTATTATTATAAATTTACAATTATTTGACATAATTTTAAATTTATCCGTCAAATAATAATGTCAAATAATTGTAAATTTATAATAATACATAACTTTCATCCGGTAAAAGCTTTTTTCTTTAAATGTGTAAAGGTTATGTTAATCAAAGACAATACTATAATTGTATTTGTTATATATAATTTATGTTAGATGTAGGAATAGGAAATTAATGAAGAAATAGATATATTATTATTAAAAATAAAACCAATTCTTAACAGGCCACGCGGCCGCTAGCCTATTAGCTGTGTGATTATCTATGGGCGGTGTATAAATAACATCAGTTGAATGCCCGATTCCTGTTCTATAAAGAAGTATATTTTACAGCGCCTATAAGTAATAACCTAATTAAAGCGATAGCATCAATAGAGACGATTAATTACTAAGAATAGCTCAAGTTTCGCATTCCGCAACTACCATTACGGCAATAGTGATTAATTATAAATTAAAATGAATAAAAGAAATCATAACCCATTGTCACAGTTTGTGCGCCTGCGTTATATTGTGAAGCGTAATGTTATTCAAGAATTTTCTGCTCATTAAGACATCGCTACATAAGGGTGTTATATTACCCATTTATAAGTGGAAATGGAAACAGCACTTATAAACATGCTCTGAAACCTTCTTTAAGAAGTAACGGTTACCTTAGTAAACCTTTTAGAGTTAAAAGGCATACCCCATGATTTCCTAAATCAGTTTGACGAAATGAGAGTTTTAAGTGTGTTGTTACGGCCGCACACACACACTCATTACTACTACTCTTATATAAAAATACTAGACACCTAAAGAAATTGTAAATTACTCGGTAGCGTCCTGTGAATACTGAAGTTGTACGATTCAGAGAAGGGAATTGAATAAATATAATTTTAACGTATGTAGATCCATTTAGGATTTAACCATAATGTTTTCGAAGAAGTTAGAGACTCAATTCGTTGATACCTATTACTTTTTAGTATGACCTCTGTCTACCTAGGAGGTTGGTTCTAAAGTGCAACAAAATAGAAAAAATAATCAATTTGATTGTCGTTGACTATATAAAGGGCGTTAAATGTAATGACTTTGTACATATAGCTTTCAAACAATACGTTACAACAAAAGGAAAATTCTACTCAAAACAGTTTTAATTGATGATGACAAAATATGAGTTTAATATAAAGTTATTACCGCAATGTGGCGGCACCCTAGTATCCGATCGTGTGATGAATGTAGGGAAGTATTTCATAATTTTCACTACTTTCCTCAATATCAACGCACTTTCATCACAAATTACAATTCAATACATCTCACAAAACGTAATGATTTTTCACTTGGTTGGCTTTTCCGTTAAAAATTACGTTTATCTAACAACTTTGATTTTTATTTATTAGCTTTTAACATTGAAATTTTCATATTATTTTGATTAAAACTACTAAATTATAATTGTACACATTATCATTAATGTTTTAATCAACGTTACAATCTGTTTGACGGTTTTGATAAACTTATTCTGAGACGAAACGTTTTACCGACATGAATAATGACTGATGTAAAACATATTCTTAAATTAAATTAGAACCTGTTTAATACTATTCAATGAAATAAATCGAGAATCTCGATCCTTATCACAAAATTTAAAAAATTGTAGTTCAAGACGTATTGCCAGAATATATTTTACATAAGCCAGACAAGCTTACAATAATTGTTTACACTTTTTTGACCCGATACACAGACGCAGGATTGCAACATTAATTACAGAATTGGCAATTGTAGCAAATAAAGGTAGATAGGATAAAATATGGTTGGGTATTGCCTCCTACTTTTTCAACTTTTATTATTAATATTTTTTAATAACTTACATAAGTATTTATTTACACTTCGTTACCATATACAAATCATACTTTAAAAAAAAGTAGGGTACATAAGTTATTAGATAACGCCCTATATTCGCTTAGGGATTCGGATTAGGAATACGTAAGATAACAAGTGTAGGTCTTCCAGCGTTTCTCTTTCTGCTCACAAATCTAGCAGTCTGGTAAGTAAAATCCATAAATCTTATTCATCAAACTACGACATTGCGGATTCAGTAGATGAAACGCGTGGTTAGCATCCAACCCAGGCTTGAGTTTGCCTTCTAGCATCAACTTTCAAAGAATCTGGGATGATCGACTTTGCGAATCTGAATTTAAAAACTTATTAGGTCACACTTCAATATCAGACCGCGCAACGTAGCTGTGGGGTCTAGAGAAGCGGGTCATTGGCTTAATGCTTGTCCTTCGCCAAACACTGGCACCCTTTTAGACCCTGAATCACTTCACATTGCCATCAGCCTCCGCTTGGGTGTGCCCATATGTAGACCCCATAAGTGTGGATTTGAAGTAAGTAGCCTTGTAGAAGTAGTAGTAGTAGGAAATGCTGCCAGCGTAAAAGGTACACAGCAACAGGGACCAAACTTTTTAAATTTGTTTTAATTTTATTTTTGTTGGTTAAGAAAGTTGTAAATACTGTATATTTTATTATTTTTCTTTAATCTCTAAATATATTATTAACGAACTAGAGCAGAAAACAAACGTGGCTCTAACAAAAGCTTCATTGCCCCAGTTAATGACACAGCCCGAACACAGAATGTACCTGGAGAATCTTTGTGAACGGATCAGCAACTTCAAATGAGTAATAAAAATGCAACAGTTTTGAAGCCTGTGGCGACACCAGGTGGTTTGGCATCCCATGTAATGTCCCAGAAGATTGAAGTACCTACATATATACAATATCTCCTAATAAAATCTCTTCCATATATATGGAGAAAGGGGTAAAAGTAATTTAATAAAACAAAATGTAATTATTATGTACCTACGACCTACGTATTATTAATATTTTAAATATTTCGAGACTGCTGGTATTTAAGGTTCCTAATTTAATTGTTAAAAAAATTTACTTGTTACTCAATAAAGAAGAATAACACATTTTTGAATGAATTATCCAATGCCGCTATACACCTGACCCGTAACAAAGCAAAAAACGTCTGCACCATACTTAACAGTGGAACATGGGAAATTACAACTGACCTTACAATAATAGCCATCGCGCATTGTGCGTTCAAATCTGGGTGACCGCGATATTATGTCGGTGAAATGCGAAAGCTAACGGCACTAGTTGCATACAATGTTGGTGTTGATCTATGCATCCGGTTAAAATAGGTTGTTTGGTTCATCTGAAAGGGCATACTAGAAACGGATAATATGTAAAATCATTTAAACGAACACAGTACTTAATCCACGTTATAAATGCATTTACGTGTATGGATCAGAAAATTCAGTGGCACTACAACCTCTGGGCTAGGCTTTTTAATCAAACAGGGGGAAAACTGGCAGGCGGCTATACTTAATATAAGAGTTTGATAATTTTTCTTAATCGTGATTAGCATGTTGTGCGTGACACACGCTGTATATTTTTAGAAGACTACCGTTTCTTGCATACAGAATAATTCCTAAAGCCGTTATTCGAACATGAGACTTTAGGGTTGATGCCTTACCACTACGCCAACCTAACTCAACGGGACTCAATAATCAACATAAACGTTATTAATAAAATCTACGATAACATATTAATGTATATGGTTTTACTGCCATTTTAAAGTCGGCTAATGATATAACAAGTTGACATAATTGGCAATGGGCTACTTCGATAACAAAGTAGATAACAAAAAGGGTTAATGGGCTGTCGAAAATGTCGAAAGAAACGGTAAATAACTTTCTTTGTTCGTACATTTAAGTCTCCAAATGTTTCTTGAAAAGGTCAAAGCATACACATTTATTCGAAATACAAAAAAATAAACGTCGTGAAAACCTTACTTCTGGTGTAGGTCGGCAACGCACTTGCGAGCCCTCTGACACAGTGGTGAGCCTGAGTTGATGTCTAGTAAATTATATAGAACTTTACAACAAATGACAACATTTATCCTATTATCGTTAACGGAAAAGCCATCGCCTATGTAGAAATTCTCAAAGCCCCACGTAAACTGACGGATTCGTGCTTGCTGCCTGGCCTATGGGACACAACATGAATATTCCAAAGTGAAAGCTAAAAAACTTTGGAGCCAGAATGCACTAGAAAGAATTCTTGGAATTAAACTAAGTAACAGAGAAGTGAGGATATCCGCAGCAAAAGAAAAAAGATGGATGAGCAACATGCATTACAACTCAAATGCAGGACACGTAGCTGTTTTTCAGATGGAAGATGGTCTAAAAAGGCAAAGTGACAGAAAAGCCAAGGCAGTCCGAAAGAGTTATGGGCCGCCGAGATTAAAATGATACCTGACGAAAATTGAATGCAAAAGATAAAATATCGTGGAAAAGTTGGAGAAGGCCCCTGAGGGCCGCACGTAAGAATAACAAAATTGTATCTTGTATGTTATATTAAAACTAGATGCGTATAAATAAATGATTATTATTGTTATACCTAGTTTAAATTATTAAAACAGGCAACTACTGTATTGTATTTATATTTTTAATAAAATAGGTTCATATTGAATTTAGTTTACTGAAAAGTATATCCGGTATAACTATCAATCAATTAATATAAGATTAATCATAATATTACTTTTACAGAAAAGTGTAGAAACATATTTATATCTATAGTTTTCAAAACATATTCACGAACCTTAGCCGTAAATTTTTGTTCCTCAAATCAACACTTACTATGCAAAATACTCAGTTTTGTATCGCGCAGCCCGGACATACATTGATTTGTTGACTTGAATATCCTAGCGCAAAATCACTTGCATCTAGAGCACACCCCACATGCACAGTGCACACCTTCACGAACTGACCCTCACTTTTACACCATCATACAACACAGCCAAATTAGGTATTACTTAGTTAAGTAAGTACCTACAACACATTGATCAATTTTTATTGTGTTTTTCCCCTTTCATAATTTAACCTTTTTGGATTACGAAAAAAAGTCAATGAGTTGTTTATATCGATTTCATATTATTGTCATACATCTATTTTCCTTAAACAGCATCTAGGATATAATTTTAAATAACACTTACGGATAAGAATTATGTAAAATTTACGTTTAATTTATTTTTTCATTGGTCAGGGAGTGTTGGTAGTTTCTCGTTTCGGAGGCCCAGACACTCTTTGGGTCGCAGGGCCCACGGAGTGACTGACTGATAAAAATACTTTGTGCTTAACATGCATGCTTAACATCACCTCAGCAAAAGAAGTTTGATTTAAAACTTCTAGTACCCGCATAAAAGGCATTTTAAACGTCAATAATTACTTAAAACTAAACTAAAACAAAGCTGTCGTAAAGAAACCGCAAATTCTCGGTAATCGCACATAATTTTCCGTTATATGTAGCGCGAATCATTACGTAACGCTTCCCGTTGCACAGGAGGAAAGTAGGGGGTGTGGCCGGATGCAGGGAAAGTGGGGTCGACGCACGCGCAACACTGAATGTCAATGCGCAATGTGGCGTGCATGGTGATGCGTTTGAAGATTTTGCGAATAGATAACACATAATAAATCCGATATATTTATACGGCTAAGATCATGAAAAGTCAGACACTACCAGATAGTAGCTTAATATAAATATTTCTGTTATTTATTATTAAAATTGAGTAGATAATCTATATAATCGCTTCTACGAGTAACTACATTCTATCAAACTTTTTATTCTTTGTTTTTGTGTACGTAAGTACAACTGTTTGAAGGATTAAGTTCTTCGTTGGCTTATAGGATCTTAAGCCCGCTCGTAGTGCCTGAACTGTCATTAAGTTTACTAACAACTGTAAGTAAAGCTATATCGCTATTATAACTAGAAGCGAACCTCGTAGGTAAAAAATGAGTTGGTTATATTTAAAGATATTTTATTTATTTATTATATATAAAATATAAAATTAGCTTGCTTTGAAACTGGGTGTAATAAACTTATATGGTCATATAAGCAAAGGTATTGACCATATATTAATAAACCTAAAGTTTTTATAGTATACTATAATGATCTTAAAACACAATAATCTCCTAAGCCACAAGCATTGTAATGGTTGAATTTCGTCACGTATATTAAAATTATAATGCAATCGAAGTGAGCGTTATGAAATAAAATAATTTGACAATAATTCGCACGGATTCCGGTAGGAAGTGGATAATTAGAAAGAAAGTACAGTTATAAACAATGCAAGACCGGTTGGTTGTGACGTAAGGTGAAACGCTTTACGTAACCAGGGCCTTGAACCTGCCCGGAACCGGAGGAAGCGTTCGCGCAACCATTTCTTTGGTATTACTTGTTTTTATTTAATATTGCCGCGAGGGCATAAAGCATCATAGTTCCCTATTCGAAATTCGAATTTCCTTTTATAGTAGTCTTTGTACGTCGAAGTCTGCTGGTTATCAGTTCGCGGGAAATTTCAAAATGTCTTATTAAAATTTAAAAAATATTTATGATACTTATTCCGAAATTTTTCAGCCACATACATTAAGGGTTTTAGACTTAGGGCGTAAATCTCCACTCCACTCTACAGTAAACTGTTATATCACGTGACAAATCATCGATGTGATCGATTCTACGTCGTAGCGTTTGTAGGAGCGTCGCTACAGGATATTAAAGTTATTCCTATCAATGATTTTTTAAAGTATACGTATGGTTTTTATTTATCTGGTAAATAATGCGTTAACCTTAATATATATTTATTATTTATTTAGCCATTTATTATTGATCATCAAGTGAATACGAAATGATAAAATATATTTTTTCAATTTGGATAAATAAAAGGTTTAGATTATGTATAACTTTAATTTACGTCAACAAAGATGCAAAATACATATTAGAGGTAAAATGGAAACAAAAATTTAAAACCAGACGAACGAAAAAAAGAAGAAGAGTTAAAGAATGTAACTAATAATATTCACCCATGGTAAGACACCATTAAATCGTTAAAATGATTGGTAAGGTTTTATAAAATGGCGGGAAATGTCATGAGTCAACATTTTTTTTATTCGAAACTTATAATCAAACCGAAGCTTATTGATACATAATTCACCCAAAACTTCATGTCTTTAAGTAAGTATGTGTAAGTGGGTAGACACTACGAAAACAATAGACAATACTCAGGTTATAAAATAGTCTTTGAAATCGGGTAGTATATGCATGCTTAAATTCGGTTATCTATTACATTTCAAGTAATTTAAGCATTTATGGCTATAATAGGATGGCAAGGGGAGTTGGAGGAGTTGTAAGTAAATTTTAATTTCAATAGTTTTTAGCATATTCTGTAATAATAAATTCGTTGTTATATGCAAGGACTACAACACAACACTAATAGCAAATACTTAAAGAGTGAGTAGTACTTGAGTTTTTAAGTGACATTTTTATTTTATTTTATTTGTGCACTCAATCGTCACACATTTAAAAATGTGTAGTAGAATGAATATACATGTCTAAAATTGTTATGTAAAGCACAGCGCTAAACGGCTCTATAAATAATCAATTTCTAAGATTCCCGTATAATATTCTGTTCAAAAACAGTTACTAAGGCACATCGTAACAAGTAATAAGTGGCTTGGGTAATTAAATTATTGTTCTTGATTATTTCGAAGTGCGGGGTTCAAGGCTCGTTGCATAAGTTACGTCAGCAGTTCGAAGACCCCAGTGTTATGACCGTACGTAGTTAAGGCATATACACACCTCTTATTTGCAGATTTTATTGCAATTATATTAAAACCATAGTAATTGCTACTGTATTCAAAGAAAATATATATTTTCTATTATGTTTCTCAAATTAAAAAAAAATAAAAAGTTATTAATTTAATACGTGTTTTATTAATAGCAGTGCAGCAGTGTCGGCCTTCTAGCTGAGTGCAAAATTCATCCGTGAGATCGTGCATTCGAATCCCGAAACGCACCAATGGATTTTTTTGTGCGCAAGTAAAACTTGCTCTAACGGTGTAGGCTAACTTCGTGAGAAAACCGGCATCTCTTAAAAAATCTACGACACGTTTCACTTGGTACAGAAGGCTGATCACTTGTCGATAAAAGTAAAAATAATCAAAGAAACGTTGACCCAAACGTTATTGGAATAAGCGCTATTGGATTATAAAGATAATAATTATTATTAAACAAAAATTACTATATAAGTTGTCTGATCTGATATAAACAATCTGACTGTCAAAAAAATATTATTAATGAAATTTTACAAATACTATAAACCAATAAATCAATCTACTAATAGTCGTATTATTATTTAATACTCGTTTTAGTTTAGGTACCGATTTGCAGTATTAGTAAATCATGAATATATATTGAGTAAATAATTAATATTAAAATACAATTATAAGTATAACATGTGTGTTGTGCCTTTACCGCTATAAACATGTAATTAATACAATGTAATTAATGTGAATTGATAAAGATCTTGTTATTATAATACAACGGGTTATTGTGACTAATTTTGTAAACGATTTTTGTGGTGATGTTGCTTATTTGAAAATTAGATTAGGAGAATAAAAACTTTTTAGGTATAATGTAAACTATGTTTAAATAATTTTTCCATTAAAGAATGTTTCTTTATGGGACAGGAGGCTAACGATCAGGATTCAAAGTGACCCACTATAAATAAAGTGTTAAACGCCGCCCATGGACACCTGCAACGCCGGGCGTTACCGACCTTTCAGGGATTGGAACGCTCTTTTCGTGTAAGCCCCAAAGTCGTATCGATTCAGAAATACCCCTACTGGCAGCTGGTTACATAAAGAGGTGGTGCGCGACAGAAAGTGCCTAAAAAAGCGTTGTGTTGTGGAAAGCCAGGAGTCAAGATGGAGAGAATAGAAATTTGCATCGACGTCTGAAGATGGAAATCAGCTGCAGGTATTAGTCCGAACAATTCATCAGAGCATAATATGTAGTTTATTTGTAGTATTTTTCGTAATTATCACATAACATAGCAGACAATACATGGTACGCTTAACCATACCTATAGATCCTGGCTTCGTGGCGAATTTGTTCTGGTTCACACAATAGCCACTCCACTTGAGTTAAAGATGGCTGCTTTTGTTGCGCAACTCACCAGCTCTCACGAAACTTTGGCAATTATTGATTTATTAACTTTTGTAATGCATATATTACTTGTACTTAATGGTACAATAAGAAACCTACACGTATGACTCTTAATATAGTTTTTACTCGCAAAGCCTGAATAACGAATGACGTCATCGTTTTTCCCAACTCCTAACTTCCTCCCAGTGACTCATAACAACCCTTGCCATATTTTCCATTACTAGGAAAACGTGAGATGACGTCACGAAGAAATTCTGATTACGATGCTCACGTTTATACATTTTGTTGTTCAACATTCGTGCCATAACCAATTTTACTAAACGTGTTTTCGAAAAGTTTTTTTCTATAATTAACTGTTATCAATAGGTACGTTTTAGGCTTCAATTCAATTTTATTTTAGGAAGGCAATCAGATACTTATGTAAATATTTTATAGGAAGGATATACACGTGTGAAAAGCGCTAACCAATTCCATGCAACTTACACTCAATCGAGTAGCCCGCGATATCGCAGCACACAACTCCCGAAGAGACTCTTTGCACCGAAGAAGTCGCATTTGTCTTCAAAATTGTAGTCTCAATATTCCGATTAATAAAAACTTTTTGATGAAATAAATACTTATGAGTATTGCAATAATCCCAGGGTTCAGCCGTGTTGGCTGTCATCAGTCCTTTTGCGTACTAGCGAGCTGGGGAATCAGCTACCAGTGGAGGTATTTCCTAGTAAATAATAAAGAGCATACCTAAAAACAAAAAAAGGTTAAAGGCTAGGATCTATTTTATTGATAGTGAAGGATGGATAAAGGACGACTTATTAATTGAATAATGATACACTGTTTTAAGCCGTTATGTAAACGTGTACAAAACCTTAGCTAAAAGCTGGAAACGTTCCCTACCTAACATGGGTGTCTATTAGTAGTGATAGCTGCCGTTATGGCTATTTCATAGGATCGTCTGCAATTTTTTAGTATCAAAAATACTACTCTATGCCCAATTACACTATTTTTAAATAAATTTTAATCGTACATTTAAATTGACGTCATAAGTTTACATTACACTATATGAATAAATGAATTTTGATTTGGTACCTGGAATACATTTATCCGTCCCTTTTGAGCTGAAGTTTTAAAGATTTTTGATTTCACTTTTCGCTTTATGATTTCAAAGTAAAACAGAAAACGAATAGGGTCCATTATTTTCTTAGACAGTTTTATGAAATGTAGATAGCCTAATAAAACTTTTATACTAATTTCGTCACTAAACTATTAAGCGCATTATTTATTAGCCGTGTTTGCTTATGGTACTAAGTAAGGCAAGTTTTATTATAAGTTTTGCTTATGACGATTAAAAGAAGATTAGGTTTTTGTTATTATCCTGCTATTCAATTATTAAAGATATTACATAATCGAAGCAAAACATTTATTTTATTAAAGAATACTTAGTACGTTTATTATAATAAAAATGATCCAACTGCTTTAAGAAGTTCAGAGGGCTAGTTTTGGTTTTAAACGTCATGATATTATTGTAGTTATAATTCAGTTTGTTTTACGTAAAAAATACTAATGCCATTGGCAGGCTATTGCGTGACGTCATTCAGAAGCGTACGGAAAATTAAACTTAAGTCAATGATCTATGCTTTTATAAGTTGTTCGCAACGTTTACGTAACTCCGGGCCTTGAACTGAGTAGTGAAGTAATTTTGTAAAGGCTTTCGCCTATTACTGTGCTCATAGACTATACGAAGTGCTATATATATAAAGAAAAACGTTAATAAAGTGTTTGAAACCGGTATTTATTGGTACCTCGCATTTTGGCTTTTCGTAAGTATTATTTATTAATTTATAGCCTTATATCAGAAATACTAAATATATAGGTACATTATAACTATCTACATATGGATATATATATTTTCTTAATCTACGATAACTGATTCTGTGTACCTACGGGCAAAGGCCTCCCCTATTGTCCTCCACTTTTTCCATATTGTATTATTGACGTTGTATTATTTTCGTAAGTAATACAACGTCAAATTTGTTATTACTCAATGTAATATTTTCACTCCTTCATTATGAATATAATAGATCCCAGCCTTTAAGGGATTATGCTCTTTGTTTGGTTATACATACTAGGAAAGATCTCCACTGGAAGCCAATTCCACAGGTTGTTAGTACGCAAAAGAGAATGCCTAGAGACACAGTCTGTGGAAGACTTACAGCCAACGCGGATAAAACCTGGAATAATTGCAATACCGCTGATCGGTAGACCGTCATCGAGTTCTTTCGAAGCACTTTATCAAAGCAATAATATATAATTTTGCCAATGATCATACATGGTGAACAACAGCTGTTACAATGCAACGTCGCAATTGAAATGGTCTTAAGACACATGAAGCGTTTCTGAACCAAATCTACTGCAGGTCCGACAAGAAATAATCGTACCGATTGCTAAACGGTCTGCATTAACACATTTTTTTATAGAACAGTGCAAACGTGCACAAGGCTCACGTCATGTTAAGTGATACTGCAGCCCATGAACACACCTAATGCCAGAGGGCTCGCGAGCTCTTTGCCGGCCTTCAACAACATCAGGTCTAATAAAAAAAAAACGTAGACTTTGGATTACTTGGATAACATTATCCCACAACTACATTAAAACTTGATCAAACCCTTACGGTTTTCAAATACATCATATGAATGAAATACTGAAGCGTTGTCATAGTAAAATTACCTATTAATGAATAGTAACTAGTGAAGCATAGCTCCAGCTTTCAAAGTTCACGGCCCTAGATTGTAATGACGTCCACGTAGGACTTTCACGTTGACATTGATATGCGCAGCGCGACCGGTGAAATGTTTGCACTTTCTGCGGATACGCACCTAAACGTAATAGAAAAATCTCTTAGGTAAGGAGGTCGATGAACGGGAGGTCATTGACATTGATAAAATGTTCATTAGTTTTTACAATTTTGGAATCGCCATGCTTAAAGAAATTTAATATTTTTACAATGTTGCGACTATTTATTTATAATTTTATTATTATGCATATAAAATTAGTAGCGCTACAACCTTTTTAGGTCTGGGCTTCAGATTTCTGTATCTGTTTCATGATCATTTGTTAATCTGATCAAATGATCAGCCACCTGTGCCTGATACACGCCGCCGACATTTTTGAGTCTAAGGCAAGCCGGTGTCCTTACGAAGATTTCCTTCAACGTTCGAGTGATTGTTTCATAGAAATATATATATTTCATAGAAAGAAAGTCCAATAGTGCTCAGCCGGAGATCAAACCTACAATCTTAGGGATGAGAGTCGTGCACTGAAGCCAACACTGCACACCACAAAATATTAGTCAATTATAATTTCATAATAATGAATCATTTGACCTCATATGAATAACATAACAAAGGTAATAATTACAATAATATTCTACAGGAAAACCGTTATCAAATTTATAAGTAACATTAGTCAGTGTTATAAACAAATTAATTTGAAATTATTTATTTTATTTCCGTGTTATTAAAAAGTATTAGTCATTAAAAATAATATGTATTAGAAAATGTTATAGACGTTTACAAAGAATTAAAACATTCAAAAATGTTCGTTAAAAACACCGTTGATCAATGTACTTTTGGCTCGTAGTAGCATGTACTTTCCTAACTTCAATAATAAGAAATGTAACAATATAATTGAAATATAGATGTTAAATTTATGTAAAAATACCGTTTCCAAATCTCAATAAATACTTGTCAAAAATGAATATATTATAGAATCTACTAGAATATATATGATTAAATTATAAAAAGTAGCAATTTAGACGCGAAAACCATTTATTTGAATTTAATATTCTTTATGTTTAATTATTAATTATACATACACCCTTTATTTCACGCAGCTACATAAACTACGCCCGTTGCCAAATAATTTAAGTAACCCGTTTTTTATATGTATATTTAAGCTGTGTAAATAAATAAATAAACTGAATCACTTAATTTTGTTATAGTCTACCGTGTAACTAGACTTTTACTCCCAGAATCAAAGACGACACTTGATGATCAATTATCAAACTCCAATACATTTTTGACGTACTCGTTTGTGAATCTTATTCTTGGACCAGAATTGCATTTATATAAATACAGATAATGATTTTCCAATGTTTTGTATTACGAATTGACACGATGAGTCACAGTTTTTTAGTGACGTCAAATGTGACTCATACTTTCACCTTGGAGAAATGAATTTCCCAGAACTAAATAAACTTGTGAATCATACAAAAATAGATACCAAAAGTATAAGCTCTTTGGTATATAGAGTACTCAAACTATAGTTATCATTCCCCGTGGGTCACTTTTACAATGTTCCGGAACGATCATATAATGCGTACTTTCGCGTTTCATTTATCCCAAAGGAATTAATGAGTCAACATAGGAAAGTGTATGAAATATGTATTATTATAGAATCGGACATTTGTCAACTCAATTTGTTTATTTATGATTCATACATTATCACTTAAGCGCAAGTCATCGAAGTGTTGTGTATAAATTTTGATTTAGTAATTTATTGCGTATTAACTTACGTTAAGTTTTTTTTTTTCAAGGTATAGAAGGTGACCTCTTCCCCGCATTAACTCTTAGACAGTGTGTCGCCCTGTATGCCTACTGTTAAACTTAGCATTGGAGAAATGCATTAGAGATGCCAAACTAGAAAAATGCGGACGTGGTAACTGCTGCACAGTCCCTCGCGAGGGGCGAGTTTGGCCCGTTCGGGGCTTATGCCTCCTTTGGGCGGTGTACTGCTTACGAGGGTGGGCTATTTAGCCCGTGACTAGGGCTGCAGCGTGCGAGGAGACAGAGGGCTCGACTCACAGCGCGCACAAACTAGAAGTCAGAGGTACTATATTTAAAAGTCCTACAAAATACTGGGGTACGCACACGACCTGGATCTAGTCACTCGAAATAAAACTAAATGTTTTAAAAGCCTACTTAATGACAAGTAAATGTGGAAAAAACAAAGTATATGATGACGTCACAAGTGGAAGCAAGAAACTCCTTTGTCGTGGAAGATGAAAGCTTTGAAAAATGTGAGGAGTTTGTTTGAGTTGAATGGTGACCAGTGATTATAATCCTAGCCGAGGGATCATAATAGCAAATAGTTACTTTGGCCTTAATAAATACTTCCGATCGAGATTTCTCAGTAAGAATACCAAGCTTGTCTGTACAAAACTGCTTTGACAAGTATTTACTTACTGTTCTAAAACCTGGGCTTTTAGTAAGAAGGGCAAGCTTGTTCTCTTTATTTTTGAGCGGAAGATTCTTCGGATAATCTTTGGCCCTGTTCGACGAGGGTTTATATCGTATAAGCTTCAATGAAGAACTTTATAATATCCTTGACCGCCCCAAGATCCTCCAATTCATGATATGATATGCAAATGACTCAAGTAGTTGGCAGACGAGTGAACCCCAATAACCAAAGCTCCATTGATGGGATGGAGTTGACAAGAACTTCGAAACAATGGTGTTAGAAGTTGAACGCAATGTGCACGAGATAGGGGCCCATAAGGGGCTGTACAGCCATTGTTGATGATGATAAATTTACGATTTAATTGTCTTTTTTAAACAAACTTTTCGATTACAATTAAGAAGGTATTGGGATACTGGTTTCCAAGATTGGTTCGATACCTGTGATATGGATAACCAGGCTTCCATTCCACAGCAAAGTCATACTGAGTCATAACAAAAAAAGTACATATTATCGTCGCTGTAGAATGATAACCTCGGTCCTCGTATGTCCAGAGAACCAAACATTACAGGACACGAAAAAAATGTTTATTTCGTCAATGTTCGTTAAATTATTATTGTGTTTTTGTCCATAGTTTTGGATGGTAAAAAGGACTTATTTATTAATAACATAAAAATTATTTAAGCTATCGCGGAAAATTATACAAAGGTGTATTAAAAATATCCATAGCGCTAACCCACATAGACACAACACACAACATAACCGAATTAGAATTTCTTAAATGTTTGAACCTTTTTGTGTATATAATGTATTCCATCTTTGGCTATATCTTTATTATAATTATTTTTTCTTATATATAATTTATATTAGCTGTAGGATTACGAAATAAATAAATACAATTACCGGTCCTTTCATATAAGCATCCAATGAAATGGTTCACATTAAGAAGTGGTCAATTAAATAAATTATATAACTTTAGTGTATGCAGGTATAGGTTTGGAAATATTTGCATTAATGTTTGTTTATCTTTGTCCGGACAAAAGTTGAACAGCCGAGCTTTAGAGAAATATATTTTGAGCGCTCAAAAACATGTTTACGCATAGAATTCGACGTCAATAATTATATTAATTAGAAGCTCATCCCCTCTTCTAAAAGAAATTTGGACATACATTAGAATATTTTTGTTACTCTTAGAAGCTCAATAAAGGTGGTTTGATCTGAAAGTTTATTTATTAAACCGACAGACGTCCTGTCTTAAACATAAAAATGTAAAATTAATAAAAAAATAAAAATCACCTTATTGTAAATCTAAACCCTTCTTAAATACCTTATACAAATAAAATATTATATTTCGTTACACATATGATCTAAATATTAATTTACTCATAATTAAGGATAAACCTTGATATACCCATTTTGGCGAGCTAATTTTGAAAAACTTCCAACAATTCGTGGAAAGTACTAGTTTTCAAGAATTTGGCATTGATTCAGTGCGGTGTTTGAACTGACGACCTTGGTATGACATGGATTACGTGAGTCGAAGCACCTTTGCTCATTTGTTTATTTCCTAATGTTACCTGGTATTTTTGTGTCTAACATTATTTATTTTAAAACATTAACGAAGTTTAAAAGTAAAATTTGTAGTTGTAATGTAGTTACACCTAACCTCTCAATAGGAATTAAATATCTTGTTATTAAATGTAACAACGTTTTTTCTTTCTTCAGTTAAATTAGTAAAGTCCCGGCTTCAGGCGACTGGATATTTTTTCTTCATATTTTTGGAAACAAATATAGCCTGCGTAGATAGTCAGTGATATATAAGTAGGTAGTAATGTAGCATTCTAATAGTGAAGAATTTAACATATTTTATCTTGATGTCAAAACAATTCGAGTTGATTAAATTAAACTTATAAATTGTACGAACATGATTTAAACTAAATAAATAAATATATTATTAGAATGAACTATTTTTTGTATACGGTAGTTCTGAGAATAGGTCGTAAACTATTTTTCATACCCCTAACTGATAAGGGTGACCTGACCTACCCAAATTTCTCATTAATTAGTTTTTCGGTCATTGACACATGTCACCGATATTTAGGTTTTACCCTTGCCGGGTTCCTCACGAAATTTACCTTCACCGTAGTAACAATGCTAATTGCGTACATAGAAAGAAAACTCCACAGTGCACAGCCGTGATTCGAAAAGACGACCTCAGGGTTGAGGGTCGCTAAAGCTCACACTGCGCTTTAATATGTATAACTATACATATTATATTCATACAATAATCGTTTTACATTTCTTAGTAGAAGTATAAGTTGTGTTAAAGTTCTAAAAATTAAGGTTAGTATGTTAGTGTTCTAGTATTTGTATTTGTTTGCTATTGTAGTCTTTTAGGCTAAAAAGCGCTTTTAACTAGAAAAACTAAATTAGCGCAATACGCAAAAATTTTATTGAAACTTCATTATATATCAACATTTTATATTTATATAAATCGATGTTTCTAGTGCAAAGTGGTTAACGTCTCTATATCTAGTTATGTACATAAGTTCATGCTTTAATTGTTTAAAACATAAGTTTTTAACTAACATAAAATTATGGGTAGTGGCGTTGCGGCGCTAACAAAAAACTTACTTGGCTTATTTAAGGGTTCTTAAATCTAAGTGATACTTTAATATAATATAATATAATAAATCTAAGTGTAGTCCTTTGCGGACGTATTTGGGAACAAGAATGTTATATTACAATTTATGAGTGTAGGAAAAACTAAATTTAAAATTATTAACTAAAATATATATATTATATATACACGGTGTCCCAAAAGTCGACGTCAAGTCGAAATTTTCTCATAGGTAATGCCACACCAGTAATCAGAAAAATTAAAAAAAAAAATAAGTCATGTATTTTTGAAGTTATGGATATTTTTTTGCTATTCCAGAAAATGCACACCATGTGACAGTTTTTTGATTCCTGTTGTTACAAATATTTACTTTTTACCAATTTTTTTTCTCTTACGTCATCCCGAATAGTGTTTTATGTAACCTATGATCCTAAACTCTGTGCTGATCACTTCAACTTTTAGGAAAATGTCGTTTTATACCGTACCAAGTTTTCAAAATTAATTTTCGCACTACTTCAACTAATCGTCCTGAAAAAAAAATGCTAACTAAGGTTCATGATTCATCATTTTATCTCAAAATTGATAATATTGGGAACTAAATATGACTCAGCGTGATAACGAATCAAAGGTTAAACATATAGTTATATGGAAATAGGTAATTGCTAGTACAATATATTATGTTGTTTAATTAAATGTATGTACGCACAGTTTTAATCGATTAACGAATCCAGTAAATTGTCATAATAACATACATAAAATCGTTGAACTTAGGACTATATACATGTATTCGTAGCGATACAAAATACATAATAGTAAATCTGTATTTGTTATATGTGTATTTATTTTTAAATTTTCTGGACTTTTCAATGTGAAATTTTTTAGCAGCTGTTGGTAAACAAGTGTCAAAAGACGTGTATTTAGCAGTAACCGTCTAACGGCCAAAATTAATAATGTATCATCAATCTATGATTATAACCAATCTTGGACTGATTCATATCTAAAGACCGATCTCCAATCTGCATGCCAATAAACATTTCTGCTATCCGATTGTTTATTTGACAAAAGATTGACAGCAATCTTTTGCGTGATCCTTGCCTCTCGACCGCGTTTCGTTTGTAGCGTTTGTGTAGTACTTTCTTTCATATTTTGATGTATGTGGCAACACAAATACCGGCGGTTAATAAAAAGAAGAAAACGAATGTCACTCAAGACAGACTTCAGAGGAGGGAGATATGATAATTTTTCCATGGGCTTTTATATAAGAATATAAATTAATTACTCTTGTTTTGTGAATAAACCAATGAACAAAGTTAATTATGGGTTGTGATTTATTATAAGATAAAACATCCCATAATTGGTGACCCCGACGTGATGTGAATTTTCCGACGTGATTTAAAGTTTTAAAGCACGCCATTGATGGTAAAACCCTGAACATCGATTTAAAGGGGAAGGACGTAACTGTTAGTGTGGATCGCGTTAAACCAGCGTTCGTCGAGCAGTTTGTTTTTCCTTCAGCTCGCACACCTAGCTTTGTACCCGCTGGTCCTGCTTTGCCGTCATTACTCTCGCCTACTGTGGAAAATATTCCTCCAGTTTCTGCCCCTAATCCTGTTGTTACCAGGTCAGGCAGAACGGTTAGATTTAAGACTAGGTTAGATTTGTAAATATTAAGTTTTCTTTGTAATGTCAAATATTTTAAGTTTTTTTTATTTTATTGTTATATACTTTAATTTTTCGCCTTAGTTTTTCTGTCTCCGTAGGGGGGTGGTGTAGCGTTTGTGTAGTACTTTCTTTCATATTTTGATGTATGTGGCAACACAAATACCGGCGGTTAATAAAAAGAAGAAAACGAATGTCACTCAAGACAGACTTCAGAGGAGTGAGATATGATAATTTTTCCATGGGCTTTTATATAAGAATATAAATTAATTACTCTTGTTTTGTGAATAAACCAATGAACAAAGTTAATTATGGGTTGTGATTTATTATAAGATAAAACATCCCATACGTTCAATGCAATATGTTGTGTTCAAGCATACCAAAAGTTTGCTGTTTTTGGAACGAAATAACATAAGTAAGACTTAGGGTCATACTTTCACAATGTATGGATAAAGTAGCAAATAGCTATGCAACGTTTTGTTTGTTTTTTTGTTACGAACAAATAAAGTTACAAAATTCTATAGAAAAACATAGAACCTTAACCTTTTTGTTGGTCATTTAATATTACTTGTAATGAAACGGGCTGTCATTGTCATATGGTATTTTTGTTTGTTAGGTTATTGAGTATTTTAGTACATATTATTACAAATATAAATTTTCTCTGAGTAGTTTGTGTATGTTGTTTTTGTGATTCGAGGTTGGTTCTTTAAGTTAAAAAAATGTCTACGCAAAAACGTGAAAAAAGCGTCAATTTCAGCCGGGAAGAAGTTGACCTTCTAACTTCGCTTGTTGCTGACCATAAAAATATATTAGAAAATAAAAAGAGTGACTCAGTCACCTGGCAGGAGAAAGAGCGGTGCTGGAAGACGCTGGAGGCGCTGTTTAATAGCACAAGTGGGGTAAACTTTCGCAGTGCTAAAGCTTAAAGAGGGCTACAAGAAAAAAGTCTGACTTGATACATGCTGAAACATATCGTACAGGAGGTGGCCCTAGTGCTGCTACTCCTCTTACCCCCTATCGAGGAAAAAGTCAAAGACATGATATTGTTGTCTGTCGAAGGAAATGAAAGTCAATTGAAAGGAAGAGCTTCTAAATAAGAGAAAGCAATGGACATTTGAAGAGGAAGAAAGAGAGCATAAAAGAGAATTATGGGCCATAGAAAAAAATATATTGTTAAATAAATTAGAAAAATAATAGATTTTGTGCCTGGAGCGAGGATGTATTGTATTAAAAATTTGTATTTTTATTTAAATAAAAGCATTGAATTTTTATTTAATTTATCTCAAAAATGTTGTAATTTATAAAATATTATAGTAATAAAGCAAAATAATCACTTATAAGATTACTTCGCACACTTGCATTTCCCACGTTGTCAATTGCGCTTTGATCAATATCATCAGCTATTTCATCTATTTGTTGCACTAGTTCAAAATGTTCATCTCGCATATCTATAACAATATTGTGCAACACTGCACATGCCACTATCACGGCTTGTACACAAGATACTTGAAGCAAAACCTTTTTTGACAAACCGATTTTGGGGAACCGATTTTTTCCAAACACAGACATATTATGTCCTTTCCACCACATTTCTGCTTCGTATTTGAGATTCGTTATAAAGATGTTCTGCTGGAGTATTGAGGTTTTGAAGTGGAGTTAGTAGGTAGTATCTATAGTAACAAATATTTTTGAAAGTTGATGAAAAGATGAAACCTGCAAGAAGTCATATATAGTCATCACTTTGTGTAAAAGTGTCTCCAAAGCTATTTTTGTTAACCTAAATCTAAATGTGAATTCGGCGTCATTCAGGCTCTGGATATAATAAATTCTTGTCTTCTTATGTCTTCGCACAGAAGTACGCAGACTTCTTCCAGCTTCAGAATTACTATCCAAATCGGATAATTGCATTTAAACTTCCAAATCACTATCACTAGAACTGAAAGATGACGAAGATGAATAAATTTTCCCAATGAATATTAAGTTAGGTCGCAATCCCAAACCCAAATCAGTTTCACCGATAGCAATCCGAGATTGATTTGGCCAATCGAAGCAACTGTCAAAATGGACAGGTAGGTTGTTGGCATGAGTAAACATTCATTTTCATACAGAGGGCAATCTTCAATCTCTTATCCGCCCTCTGAACGATTGGTTGAATAATTAGATTGGTATCTCAGTCCATGTATTGAATATTGGCATGCTTTTCTTTAGAAATGGATTGAATTGTCAGTCTATGACAGCTAAAATTGGATTGATATTGCATATTGGTTTTGGCCGTTAGTGTTGACACTATCGTTTTCATAGCTTTTATTCGCATTTACAAATGTTTTTACTAAGTTATTACTTTACTTAAGGGCAATAACGTAATTTTTTGTTTTTTTAAGACAATTCACACCAATTGACCTAGTCCCATGCCAAACTGGTTAAGCTTGTGTTATGGGTACTTGCCAACGGATATACGGATATATAATAGATAGATAGACATATAAATACATATTTAAACACCCAAGACCTAAGCACAACACCAAATGCTCATCACATCGATGTTCGTCTCAGCCGGGAATCGATCCCGGGACCCATGAATTCGCAGTTAGGGTTACTAACCACTAGACCAATGAGTCGTCAAATCGTAATGCTTAATTGAGGTCATACATTCATAGTCGTTTGATTCGGTAAGGATAGGTGTGTAACGCCCCCCATTAATCTGTTATTAGCGACAGGTATATACTATGACGGCGCCACAAAAACAGGGTATACGAACTCAGAGTCAAAGCCCCAATAGTAATAAATACACGTGACACAATTACCGTTTAAAAAAATAACATGAAATAATCAACTGAAATTAAAAATTAACATTATTAATTTAATTGCTTTACTCATTAGTATTTAAAATTAATAGTATCCATACTCGTTGTTTCCACCACCAGGGGCGCTACAATCTTCTAAGCCTCAGGTTTCCGTATCTGTTTCATGATCATTTGTTTCTGATAGGTGATCCTTATTTTACCTGACACTGGCCGTCGACTCTACCGACGCTCTTGTTTCTGGGTGTAAGGCCGGTTTCCTCACGATGTTTTCATTCACCCTACGAGCGAGTGTTAAATGCGTTTATAGACAGAAATCATTGGTGCTCATGCGGAGGTCGAGCGTCAGGGATGAATGGCTACTACTAGGCCAGCATTGATCGCGTTATGTTTCCAGTACGATCAAAATCAATCAAAGTAACTAGAAAAATCAAAGCGATAATTATTTATGAATATATCTATCAGGATTATTCTTATGTCTCTTTACCTATGAAGTATCATTATTTTACTAACATATGTAGTGCTTATATCGACCAAAAGACCGCTATGTCGCCTCACATATGTATGTATGGTAATTAATGTTTTTTCAAGTATTTTGCATTAATTAAGCTTCCGTTATTTGAATTATAATATTTAATTTATTACTTTGGAAATACGTTAGAATTACTTATACTTAAATTTAAGAGTAAATTCATGTATTAAGTGTTCTGAAGAGTTGTTTGACTTGATCCCCGTCTCGCTTCATCACCGTACGTGCCGTATTAACTCAACATTTTATCCGCACCACCTTGATGGCAGGAAGGCTTCTACGCTCCGCTTCACTAGACATTTTATTTTGCGAACTAGCGAACCGTGGAATCGTCTCCCGGTGGGATAGACCCTGGGTTATGCGACCTCCAACTGTATAAAAAAGAGCATACTCCTCTCCCAAGAGCCGGCAACGCACTCACTAATATGGGTGACCATGGGCAGCGATGAAAGCCCTATTTGGGCGTCCCGTAGGCTGGTTCGCCCCCGTATCCTATTTTATATTAATAATCTTTAAAAGCCTTACAAACATATTAACAAAGGTATTCCTTTTATATATTGAAGATGATTTTATCTTATCTATATAATAAAATTGCTGACACCTGTTCTGCTACTCTTATGTAATGGTACTATCGCTTTGAGAGTACCAGTGCTGTTACCACTCGAATTATTTCCCGGTACCTACAAATACACCTGTCATGGTTTTAAATAGAGACAATACGTTGATTACGTAAAATGACGTTATTTTTGCTAAAGTTCATTGCCCCGATCAAATGATTCGCAAAGTGAGTTGAATGACCTTCCGCATTGTACTGACATTAGGATTGTTGTTCATACATTGATATATTTCATGTTCTATTGGTGATGACTCTAATATGATTTAAATCAAAATATATTTATATTTTTTTATAAAAACTGTTATGTGAAGGTAAACCATTGTACTTTGAAATGTATTTTTAATATTTTTCTTATATTTAAGGCGCGGTACTTTCAAAGATATGGGAAGTCTGATGATGCTGATGCTGGAAGGAGAAGATCAGCTCGTGAAAGAGACGAGTGGAAACAACAAATGAAGGCCTATGTCGGAAGACAACCTGACCAACTGGCTGCTGATAACAAATGTGCTTTACAAATAAATATAAATAGTAAAATTTATGTTATCACTTAGGATTAAATTATGTAAATGTATTTGGTTAGTGAATAAAGCATTTATTTTGCAAGCAAGCTTGACACCACGGGCCTAGTGAGAAAACTGAAAAGGACAAAACCATTTGAACTAGTGAAACAGTGTAAAAATAGAAAACAAGAACAGAGTGTCTTCCCTTTAATAGAGACTGTAAGTGTTTCGGAGACTTTCTTATGTTAAAAATCCTTATTTGTAAATAAGGTTAGAGTTAAGTGTAATAATTCAAGTCTGAATAATTTAAATTACTTATTATTAGGCTAGATCGTAATGTTTCATGTTCCAATATCATCAAAGTCACATGTACTCGTATAAAATATACATTACTTCCAAAGAACGTAAGAACAGATAACTTTTATTCTAATTAACAGTAGACGCAGTCATCAGTAACAACAATCAGTAATACATATTCATATTTTATAGAAGTGTACTGGGTAGATGTATTTGTATGATTTTTTTAAGAATTGCCTTTGATTCGAAGTTGAAATAATTATTTATGTAACCAAATAAACCTTATATATCGTATCTATATCTATATACTATAGGTATCGCTTGCTACATAACAGAGGCTTAATATCCACCTAAGTGTTTAGTTAAACTTATTCAATAATAATATCCTATATCATATAGGTACTATTGTGTTGATCAATTTTATTATTAAATATTAACCTAAGAACCGGCAACGCACTTGCGATCTCGTAATGTGTCTACCGGTGTTACATAACATCAGATGAGCGTTACCGTCCACAGTTGAAATGTTTCATTGTCAATTTTTGAGCATATTAAAGTATGCAAGGCTGGACTTTATTCGTACAATTACTTTTAATTACAGTTTTTTATAACTTCATCTTCAACTTATTATACCGTTTATTATGTTTAGAAACTTAAGGTTCTTGTCCGCACTACTTAATAAAAATACGTATTAAAAAGTTAATTTGTCGAAGTTTTCCTTGACGTGACTTAGTTATTATATTTTATTTTTTATTTCGACATTAACGTTTTGGCTCAATACTGTTAAGATAATGTATGTTTTTGTAAATAAATAAATAAAATATTACCTAGGTTTTAAAAACAGTTTAATAGAGTGGTTGTAATAATAGTTTACATAAAATGAGGCTTTTATAAAAAAGTCAAGAAGCAGATGCGCAAAACGAAACGTCACAGCTCAACATATACTGGCCACTTTATATTGTGCAATAGTTCACTGCCGAAATTTCGCCGGTTGATGACCTCGTGTTATACGCACACCGACGCGTGTGACGTTACACTGTAATACATACTACACATTACGCACACATTTAAACACACGACATATGTGTGCGTGCCTCCTGAAAATGGGGTGTACTGAAGCTTTGTATTTGATAGAGCAAGGACCTTTGATTATTGGAATTTGATATTATTAAATTCAAATTAAATTACTGGATTTTCAAATTCGTATTTAGAATTCAAATCACTTTGCAAGAGTCAATGAACTCAATCGATATTAATTTTTAGCATTTGTCACTTGAGACAATAGATTTTATTATTTTTGAAAATTATTAAAATGTATACAATATTAAATGGCGCTAATGACGCTTGTGTAAAGTTGCTAGAAATAATAGAGTTTCATCGGTATTCAATTAAAAAGTTGAAAAGTAAAATCATAAACATCTAATTCTTTAAGTACTACTTTCGCAGTATTCTAGCTTATGACTCAGAATAGTTTTATAAATAGTTCTTACTACGTTCGGCTGGATCTTTATTACTTCTAACCCCATTTTCATGTAGAAAGAAACATTAACTGGAAGACATTTGGAGTTAACCAATAATATCTCAAATGGACAAAAGTACTCGTTAAATGGCCCTGAATTTAATTCCTGGTACACACCTGGTTTCAAAAATACACAGAAGGTTGACTCTCGCTTTAAAAAATATCAATGAAACAGATGTAAAGAAGTCTTAGCCCCTTAGAGAGACAGGTGTTAACCCATCCTTATATATATAAATGATTTATTTGATATGTATGAAATCAATCAATTTTCGAAAGAGCAGTCTTGGCCTAGTGGCTTTAGGTTGCAACTCTCATCCCTGAGGTCGTAGGTTCGATCCCCGGTTGTGCACTTGACTTTGTTTCCGTGTGTGCATTTAACATTCGCTCGGTAAAAAAAAACATCGTGAGGAAACCGGCTTGCCTTAGACCCAAAAAGTGTGACTGAATACTTACAGCGAGTTTCAGGCACAGGAGGACACATCACCTAATTGCCTATAAACTTGACAAATGAACATGAAACAGACACAGAAATCTGAGGCTCAGACCTAAAAAGGTTGTAACGCTACTAATTATTTTTTTATTCTCTAAAAAACTAAAACTCATTATTGGCCAAGGGCGAACACATACACTTTCTGTTATTATATGCTTGATATAAAGTGACTTATATAATTCAACCTTCAGTTTAATCTATGCATCTTTTGTGTAATGTCGAAAGCCATTCACAATATTATTAGAAAACTTAGCATTATACTGGAATAATTGTCACGAGTCAAGGCTTATTTGCAACATTCAGTATGTTTCGCAAAACCAACTTTGCTATTGCATCAGTGGAAGGAATTTGCTTAGTTTATTGTGACTTTGTTTACGTGAATAATTTTATTATTATTAATAAATCTAACACTCGTGCTTTCGTCCATTAGCTGTGAACATATGCACTATTAATGTACAAGGAAGTTATCGAGAGGAAACTGAAATCAGACCCAAAAATGTACGAGGGTACATTTTTGGGTGTGTAGGAGACTCTGGACACTCACAAAGCCACAGGGATTGTGAGTGCGTTAGCGGCCTTTAAAGAATTGGCACGTTCTTTTTTGAAGAAGCTAGGAAGAAAAAATATAAATGAAAGGTCGAAATCTGATGTGCTGTTGCAGAACTGAATATTTACATGTATGTATAGGATAGATACATAACAATTACATTCTTATTTCTTAGTAAGTGTGGTAACGACAAACAACCTTTACAAGATTTAACATTAGTCACATAACTGTGGTAACAATAAACAACTTTACCTCGATAAAAATATTTCGCGCATATCAACACAATTTCTCATTTCTATTACCGATAAGCGGTGGTTGACTCCATGCATTCTGACACGCCGTGATCGAGATAAAAACTAAATTGCGTAATATTCGTTCTAATTATATCTATACAAATATATAAATTTATTTATTTGCTACATATGAACTAAAAATATAATGTTCAGAGAGTAACGAAAGTATGAAAGAGTGTTAAAGTATTGAACTTTCTTAAATGAAAAAGTGGTGACATTGTATGTTGGTAATTAAATATGTGTAGTCCCAAGTGGCCGACTCATAAGAATAGAAAAACGCAAAATTTATGAGGCTGGGGCATTCGTCATTTATTTTATTGGTTTAATTAATTACATTTTTGTGTAATAAGAGGTTAGTTATGTACTATTAATAATTAAAAAGGATCTTTTGCACCTTCTTCGACCCGCAAATCACTCAACAAATCATTAAACTCTAAAATAACAAACAGAAAACATCTCAACGCACTACGTAATTCGATTCTATAAAAGCTTGTGGGTGGCTGTAACGTAAAAACCATTGCCCCCGAACCGACCATTCTTTTTGACCTCTGACGTATCACACACGAACCCCGCATCTGCATCAAAATTCCCTTCTTCGAGGGGGTGGGAGAGGTCTCGATTTGGTCGATAAAGAATTTTCCTTAGAGAAAAACGCCCGAAAATACCGATGTCAGTGACCTTATCGCAAGGTCGCGTACGCCAAGCAAGGTTGAAGACCGCGCACGGCTATTGAACCGAAAACATGATTGGCTAATATTGAGTGAAGTTACTTTAATGACAATCCGTCATGAGCCTCATTGAGTCATGTTTATAATGAACTCATGAATACATTTGGGGTTTTACATAGATTTTGTTTTCATTTATGTGGAGTTTAAATAAGGGCCTTACGATAAAGTTCCTTTGAGACTTGGGGGGCACAAAGTTGATAGGCTTTTCTAGAAAGGTAATGAAATGTACCTCATATTTACCTGGGAAGCTTATATGTGCCTGATTTCTTAAGATAAAATGGCTAAAGCATATACAAATTCACCATTATCGAGTCAAATCAAAGATTAAAAAACATATTATGTTATATAATTTTTTTTCCTATCAATAACGATACTAGACTATATCATGATATGACTTCATGTTAACATATAAAGATTTGCGTTCTTCGTGTTTCTTTTGCACTTTTCCGGATCTTGATTATCAAATTCACACACGTGATATGTGAAACGTCTGTTGGGTTATCAATTATTTACTAAATGTGACATAACCTCGATAAATAGACAAATTCCAATGACGAAATCCACAGAGGCAATGTACTTTAGTAAATAATACTTGGAATTAAATATAATAAATAAAACAGACTGAGGTAATACTCTCACATTCACGTAGATACTTTTTGTCCCTTCTCTAAATAGCTCTAAGCCGAGTTAAATATATGGAAATATTATGGAGTAACGAGAAACTCATGGTCAAATCTAAGCCGCTTAACAAAAAATACAGCACGTTTTAGTATATTCAAGACAAAAAGGTTTAAGTATTGATTTATTGCACCGTAGTATTATTGGTAAATCTACTAATAAATATTTACACAAAAGTACTTCTAAGATTCATATGATTGAAGTAGAAAATTCAATTATTTACCTTTTTTAATTTTTATACCTTATCGCAGTGACAGTCTAAGAAATGTGGGCAAACTTCGAATATGAGTTTGCAATGTGCATACTAACCTATGCAAAAAAAATCCTATCCATATGACCAATTAACACTTCTTTGTACAGTGAAGGAAACCATCATGAAAAAGCAGGTCTAAAAGATCTAAGGTCTAAGCAGCAGAGACCCAAAGACAAGGTGGATTTAGCGCCACTGGTACTTTTTGTCCCTAAAGTATAAGCTAATAAACTTTGGTATTTATAATAGGATAGTGTAAAATTCCTAGAAGCGGTTGTTACCCCTGAAAATATTCGAGCGACAACCTCTGACCTTTGCGTGAGGGAATGACCCTTAGAGACCCCCGAATAAGTGTGACCCTTTCAAATAATATAACAATTATAATAACTACAAGGTATATGACAACAGTTTTACGTACCAAAATGGGGTTTAAGCATATGTAAGATAGAAAGAAAACTATCGTTATAGAATTCAATAAATATATTTTTGTAGGGAAAATTTGAATTTGGAAACGATGCATCAAATCTTGCATTGTAGGAATATAATTGGTGTAATAAACTATACAAATTGTATGGAAAACCTACCCGTTTAATAAGTGGCATTATCGTATTGCGTATATGTCCGTATACGTTAATACGTCCGTGCCATACATAGCAGTTTATCTTACTTTCAGCTTAAATATTATTATCTGAAAAATTATATAGAACTCATCAAAATTTAAAGAAAAACATTTGTAGACATATTATCTTAATATGAAGAATAAGATAGTTAATAAACTGTTTAAAAAAATCTATGTAATTGAAAAAAATCATGTGTAATTTATAGTGTACCTAAATAATATAGGTAGAATAAATGTAATAAAAGTCAACCTAATATTTTTGAGCTATATATAACTCGCCTTTAGCAGTTGGTAAAATTAAATTAACTTACGCTAGCTAAAGGAAAATTAATTTTCAGTTTCAGTCAATAATCGGATTACAGCGGACATTGGCCTCTAAAATTGTTACAGTCGTGTCTTGAACCCGGAATCTTTTAACTAGGTCTGTTTGTATTATTACTAGGCCCACGTTATAGCAACAGCGCTTAAAAAGATTATTTCTTTTTTATAGCAGCGATCTCATTTCATCCAATAGTTTTCATATATCATATCCTATGTAGCGTCTCCCTTATGATTTTCCATACATAAAGGTTGTCTGCAGCCGGACCTTTGCATTTACAATGACATTAAGATGTTAGCGGGTTACCACGTGGTCGTTTAAAGCCTAACAACATTGAAACGTTCAGAATTAATAAATGAATAATGTAATTTTAGTTCGTGTATAATGAGAATTGGTTTTAAAGAAAATAAAAAATCATGTCATGTCTCTCTATGTGAGTATACATGGGCGGCGGTATCACTTAACATCAGGTGATCCTCCTGCCAGCTTGCCTCATATTACATAAAAATTATTCTACCGTGGCTTAGTGGCATTGTCGCGTTGCACGGTTCTTAATTTTTCAGTAAAGCAATAGTTTTTTAATTGGAATGCATTATTGCTCTTAATAAGTTATTGATGACACTACAGTGTCTTCCAAAAACCCTATGAGGGGCTTCATTCAACGAAAAAGTACCTGAAATAGCTGAAAAACTTTAAACTTCAGAGATTTTTTAGTCTTGCCTATATACCTAAAATATTTTAAAATGTGTTAATAGTTAGTATATTAACCTAAAACTGTAATTAAAATAATAATATTTGTACGTAAACAAACATAATATATATATATATTAAATGCCCGCCCGTTGCCTAATAAAATATGTAACGAACTTTTTTATATGTATGTTTTTGTATAACGTAACTAAGTGTAAATAAATAACTATAATATTAGTATTTTACTTATTTCTAAAAACCTAATCCCTCTTACACTTGTATAGCTTTGTATTCCTTATCATGAGAGAACAGAAGTCGAATGAGTACCTACTGTAGTTAAAACAGTTTTTGTGAATAATGTATAGGTATATTATGGGCAACTTACATAAAATAAACCTCAACTAGTTGTTCATAAAATTGCTACAATTTGTATTCAGGGGTGAGGTGAATATTAATGTACGGACCGGAAGTGCGTCGTAGCGGTGCTACGAATTCCGAGACGCGGTAGGAATTTGCGTTTACTTTTAATATTAATACTAATGATCACATATATTATGATATAATCCCGTGGAGTAAATTGTAATAATATACTATTTTGAGTATGTTACGTATGAGCAGTGTTTGCCAAGTAGATTCAGCTAATGGACTTTCTTTCTATGTGCGTATTTAACATTCGCTCGAACGGTGAAGGAAAACATCGAGCGGAAACTGGCTTGCCTCAGACCCAAAAAGACGACGGCGGGTGTCAGGCACAGGAGGCTGATCACCTACTTGCCTGATAGATTGACAAATTATCATGAAACAGATACAGAAATCTGAGGCCAAACCTAAAAAGCTTGTAGCACCACTGATTTATTAATTTACTATTTTAGTTTGTTAGTATTTATTTTTATATACGAATAATTCATTTCAACTAACGACTAGGACCTTATACAGGTTGCTAATGCACAAAATATAAAGGTTCTATAATTAACTGGCAGATATATGTATATAGTCACCTATCTTAAATTTATTCATGAGTTATTCTAATTCTCCTTTAAGCTGGCCATAGACGGACCGCATGTTGCAGTCAAGACCGACTGCTGTAGAGCGGTCGCGTTGAAGTCGCACACGACTTCAACACGACCGCATAATGCAGTCGACTACGAGTGCTTGGAGCAGTATTATTTTGCGGTCGAACACAACGTTCGACCGCAAAATAATACTGATGCGAGTTCATTTACAAGATGGAATTCGATGAAGAAGCACTGCTACTTGTACTATTATTACGCAAGCATAGGCGTAGAAGACACCGTAGTATGTGGGTGTGTCCAATACTACAATCAAGAGATCAGCATGGAATATTTCATACTTTGTATCCCCAGCTGCGAGAAAACACTAAAAAGTTTTTCAACTACTTTAGAATGTCCGTGGTTTCATTTGATGAATTAGTTAGTATTTTATTTTATTTGAGGGAGTGGCGCGCGGTAGGCAGCAACCGCTTGTAGCGGTCCGTTTATGGTGGGTCCGGCAGCTCTAAGCAGTCGACCGCACGGTGAAACTCGACCGCAGAGCGACTGCTCCGACCGCTCAGAAACTGGTCGTGCGGTCCGTGTATTGCGGATATGAATTTAGTATGGAAACTGCAGATCGCCGTGCGTCGCCCGCTTAGAGCAGTCGGTATCGACTGCAACATGCGGTCCGTCTACGGCCACACTTATCTACACTAATATTATAAAGAGGAAAACTTTGTTTGTTTGATTGTAATGAATAGGCCCATAAACTACTGGACCGATTTTAAAAATTCTTTCACCATTCGAAAGCTTCATTATCCACGAGTAATATAGGCTAAATTTAATTTTGAACAAAAATAGGGTTCCGTAAGATATTAGGGTTTTTCGGACACAAGGTGTAAAATATCAACCAAAAAAGTTACTTATTTTGCGTACCCTGCCTAAACTATTAAAGATAGAACCATAAAATGTTCTACGACACATTATACCTATCTATGTCGAGTGAGGCACAATAACCATAAATGATATAATGACATGGCAAAACGGCGTTTGCCGTTTCAGCTAGTAGTTCCATAAAAAGAATAAATATAATAGAAATATCTAATCCTTCATCGGTAAGTTGGGTTTTATAAATACGCAGGGTTTCGAGTAGTTTTCAGCTTTATTTATTGTTCCATTTAAAATGCAAACAAGAAATTCCTTCAGGCCTGGGTCTTGTCTTTCAATACTCAATCAAATGTAGTGCGGGCGTAAATCAATGACAATATTCACCTAATTATGTAAGATAAATTAAGCGCTAAAGAGTATATCACGTAATATCAAGTTGACGTCAATCCTAGTACATTCACACCTGAAATTGTAGTTTTATTCAAAATTGATACACGTTTTTCATAGGATGATTGACCTATAATTATCTTTACATGTGTACACATATGACATGTATAAAAGTGTATCTGTGTGAGTGTACAAAGTTACACGACCCCAAGTAATTTTTGTATGATTAGCGCTTACGTCACGTCTCGACGAGTCATGTATTATCACTATCTGTATGATAATAATACTGATTGCACAATTTCAGTTTAATGTCATTTCTTTGTTTACTTCCGAATGTCATAAGGGATAAGTTCTACTTCTCTGTCACTATCAATCGGCAGATAGATTTCTGCTCCAGGTGCATTTTTATGGCCGAAAATGCACTCACTAATATGGGTCTCCATGGACTGTGATTGTAACCTTATGTCTATTGCGTAGTTTCTGCCTATAATCATATATTTTTGAAAGGAAATAAGGTGATCCCTCTGTACGTCAATAATGTACCTCCAACAAACACAAAATTTCGCCGGCAGTCGTACGCAAAATCTCTGCACTAATCTATGGCAACAGTAGTCCGGTAAAAGTACTTTTAATATATATGAAACAAAATGTTTTAAAACACATTAGATACTTACGTGCTATGAAATATAAAAAGGAAATATCAGATATAACTGTCTATTAGAGGCGCATTCGCCGTCGTTAACACATTTCCTTTAAAGGCAAGCATAAAACAATTACGCTATACAGTTCAATTTTTGACGTGATAACGTCTTTAAATCGTTTTAGTCGGGTGACATGTTCAGAAACTTGTGTCACACCAAAACCTCACGAGCGCGATCGCAGGTATAACGAGAGAGAGACGGACCGTGACGTGATAACGTCTTTAAAATCGTTTTAGTCGGGTGACATGTTCAGAAACTTGTGTCACACCAAAACCTCACAAGCGCGATCGCAGGTATAACGAGAGAGAGACGGACCGATCTCCCGTCTCATCTCACTCTAGCGGCATACAAACGAATGGAGATTTTCTCGTGCGGTTAAGTTTTGTAAGAAAAATGTATATCATAGTCGAATAAGTAAACTTGTCATTTTACACCCGAAATTTATCATCAAAAGTGTGAATAAAACGATAGATGTAATTTAAAATTTGAAAAAATTGTTATCTTCATTAATTCCTTACTTCCCAAAAACTTATATCACCAATAAGACGTTATCACGTAAACATCTCGATCTTAAACCTACTTTACAAACAACCAATTTTTTTAAACACTAAAAACATTTTGATCTATTTTTCATTTTTCTCAAAAAAAAGTTTTTCGAGGAAGAAAATTAAACATACATAACTTCTATTTTCCTCACTAATTGTATCTTGAAAACTGTAAGGCCGTTCATGAACGATGACATCACAAGGGTGAAAGAACTGCCGGTTCGCAAATGTACCGATGACCGGCGTGAACCGAGCCTAATTTAGACGCATTGCTTTTTTAACACATTGTTGAATCTAACTAGGACGCCATAACGTCAAATATACAATTAGATGTTTGTTGGCACGAGCTGGGCCATAATGTATAAGACATAGTTTTATTGATACTCCAACTGCCAGATACCTTGGTGATATCAAATTTCTTTCGCACAGCAGGAATATAATGATATGATAAGAATAAACGATGAGATTTTTTCCAAGCGTTCTTAATTCAAATATACAATTTACACTTTGTTATTGGAGCTTCTACTGTACAAGTTTTGATCTAATATAGTTAGATAAAGAAAGAAAATTAAAAAAGGAGTCTCTCTGTCACACTGTCCTACGGAGACGCTTAGTGCAGAACTTTTGGGTACAACAGCCGGCGAAATTAATTAGTTTGAGTTTCATGGAGATGCATTATGGACGTACACAGGAATCATCTTATTGCCTTTAAAAATGATATGATTATAGGTAAACGAGCCTACGGAATAAGGATATAAGGCAGCTATCACAGCCCATAGACATACAAGTGTTATTTAAATCAAACAAAATACTTTGTTAATACAGGTAGCAACTCAGATATCTTATTGCGTAGTAAACTCACTTGATGTTAAAGAAAACTAAAAACGAAACTTTAGCTTTTTGTTCTAAAATCAACAATTACACACTTCTTATTTTTTCTAGAAGTATTTGTATAAAAATTCACAAAGTGTTTGAAATATGAAATATGTATTGTGTTTATGACAAATGTGGCGAGTATGCTATAATATACCAAATAACCTATATACTAAAGGGAATCGATCATAGAGATTAGTATGGGTTGGTGACCTCGGGAAAGCGGGCGGAAACGCGAGGAAAGCGCGGAAGTGACGTCACCGTTATGTAACTCACATTCGATTTTCAAACGTACAAGGTTTTGCTGCAATGTCATAACAAGTTTTCCCAGTTATCTTAGTTATTCTTTATAAGTTTATATACTGAAGTTTAATAAATTACTATTAGAAATGGCTATCACGAAGTTTACTTAAGATGCTTTTGATTTTCTACAAATGCTTGAATTTATGGTTGGATTTTATTATTTTTATTACCAATATAAAATGTAACATAGCTGACATTGACACGTTTCGTCTGGAGCCTGGGACATATGTTTTAACGTAATTGATTTTAAATATTTTTAACACTAAAAATAAACTTCATATTATAAAAACGAGTTTAATAATCAAGCTATACGTATACATACAATATGTATTAAAACCAAAATAATTTAGCAAACATAACGAAGGCTTTCCACAGATTGAACTACCATCTGTCCATTGACACAGAAAGAGTTTAGTACATTTGATATCTCCATAGTAACGTAGATAACTTTTGGCGGAGGGTCAATGACCCTGGTTAGCACAGTTTTGCGAGGCGCGAGGTAACGACCTTTTTCGATTAAACATTGACGTGTACATGGAATTTTTGTGTTCCGCATTTTTTCTATAAAACACTAACAGTTTACCGACTAATATTGATTATGAGCTGTTTAACAGATTAATCATGATAAACAGTAAACACAGGGCTGCATTTCGGCCCTACTGTTCATGTGAAAAGTTTTATTATTATAATAATTATCACAATTCAATTAAATATTTTAGGAACACGCTTTTTTTAGTTTTGCGTTGTTGTCTTTAGGTAGAAAGCAGACAAAATATGGCATAAAATGCCCAACTGCGCGAAGCCAGTGTTGCTAGTTAAAACAATACTTTCCGGGTTTCTTTAGACTTTAGACTGGAATATGTGATCAGACTAAAAAGTTTAATGCGATTGTATAATCAACTTTAAGAGCATGGGCCACGTTCAGGCGGTGAACAGATCGACAGAGAAAACTGTGAAGCTGTACCTGCTGTAGCTGAAAGCCGGCCATTGGCCGAGCACAAGAGAAGGAGCTCTGAAGGTTTCTCAGTTTGGAAGCTAGGACACATTTGGGCGAGCGTGTGAGTGACTGATTAAAAGCGATTAGGAATTTCTTGATACGGCAAACAAGTAGCATTTTAAATAAATAATTGAAACAATATAACGTGTAAAACTTGCGTTACAGTATAATTTGCGTTACAGGGGCAAACGGGCAGGAGGCTCATCTGATGTTAAGTGGTACCGCCGCCCATGGACACTCTCAATGCTAAATGACCCGCGAGTGCGTTGCCAGCCTTTTAAAATCCTTTAGAAATAATATAGGCCTTAAGAATCCATATGACATCAAAGAGTGCATGTTTGTTAACAATTCAAGCAAATAAAAATTTTAAGTAGCTCCATCTATATATTTTTCTTCGGAACATATATTAATACAAAAATGAGTCATAGAAAACTTTACTTCGTATTTTCGGTAATACCAACTGCTTTTTTCTTTACAACTGAATCATTCTATTATACAGTTTCATCTCATCGTGTACGTCGACATGAAAAGAGACAGTAGTGATCAGATTTTATTTAAATGAATAATGGTGATGTTTTAAGTGTTTAAAAATAGACGATTGTTTTTTTTATTGTATTTTTTGTTTTGTTTTTACTCCGTCGAGATGTTTGGCCACATGTCTGAAAATTAGGATACAATAAAATGAATAAGATTGAAAGTGAACATTCTTTGTCGTCAGTGAAATGAACGCACTGTCCACCAGTGTCCGGCCTTGACGCACGATTCGTGAGCAGACTGTTATTTATTCACTGCTCGTGATCGGACAGAGGCTTCTATGGAGTTGTGTAAGATATTTTTATGTAACAAACTCGACTAAAAGCGTAAATACTATAAGAATTTAATACCGAATATATGACATGTAATGAAATCTGTATACTTCCATAATTTATAAAGATATAATGATACAATTATTAAAGATTTATTACTAGCAGCAAAAAAAACATGTGTGCAATTCACACGTAGTAGAAGTGACACCTTTAAACATTTTGGTTTTAAATAATGAGTTGAATATAATTTTAATTTTTGTTTTGAATGTAATATCAAGTCCATGAAATGAAAAAGAGACAGTAAAAGATACAGACACATAAATTCATAAGATTTAACGTGGGAGAAAATGAGATAGGAAGCATTATACAATATACGGTGTGAAAACTTTAAATTAGGGTAGTAAGAAGTTATCACTTTAAAAAGTTTTCATAATTAATTATATGTAAATAGAATTGATAAATTTCATCTAATTTTATAATTGAACTAAATTAGATTTAATTTTTTTGAAGAAAATTATCAAATCTCTTTTTACTTTCTTACTTTTTCGGTTCATCGACTTTCAAATCACAACGATTTTCACTTCAAATTGTACATCATTAAAATCATATCGTAGTATATTCTGAATGATGGATGAATAAAATAATAAAAACAAAATTGAAGTCTCCATATGTCTAGTAGTCTCGCCCTTGAGGCAGGTCGAGTCTTGACTGTACAGTTACGAAGTAGATGTTATTACTTGTATGCAATCTTCATGCACCTTGTTTTATTAAAACCGTTTATTAATAATTTAACAACGCATGTTATAAACGTTCAAAGACTATTAATTTCATAATTAGAATAATATTTTTATAAGCCTGGAAGTTATGTAGTAAAATTGTATGGTCCTTATTTAATATCTTACCGTTTGTAAAAATCACAATCACAAATCCTCAAACATGTGTCGAGAACGTATTAGATTCATATAAAAATGAAGAAAGGGAAATTTTTAAACACTGTAAAAACTTCCCATACCAGAAACAGTAAATAAATGTCTTCTAGTCGAGCTCTTTTTTGGAGATGACATAAAAAAACGAGTTGATCATGACGTTCAGCCCCGAGCTGTAACGCAAGTACGGCTTTGTACTACGAGAGCAAACAACGTATATGCGAGAAAACTTTGAGGTATTTGCTATCGCGGCTAATAAATGGACTACCCGGTCAGTTATTAAATAGTCCAACGATAAGAAATATAAAAAGCAAGTTGAAGAACTATTTTGACATGCATTTACCGCGCTCCTTACATGATTACTAATGTTACATACATTGTTACAAAAATATAAATAGATATCAACCATTCACATCAAACACCTTAATCATCCCTTTAGGAAAGTTTTCAATTAAGAAAATCCCTTGAAACATATGGTATTTGAATTACACTTTACACTGAACTTTAATAAATATCAGTGATTTATAAATAATGATGATTACTGGGTAATTACAAATAATGATTTAACAAAATATCTTATCAACATATTATAAAAATTTCAACTGTATACAAATCTAACGTTTATCTATATAAAACACAATTAAAACAATTTAGTTGATTTAATGAGTGAATCAGTGGCGCTACAACATTATCCGCTCTGTGCCTCAGATTTCTGTAAAATATGTTTCATGATCATTTGTTAAACTAATAGGCAAGTAGGTGATCAGCCTCCAGTGCTTGACGCACGCCGTTGACGTTTTGGGTCTAAGGCAAACCGGTTTCCTCACGATGTTTTTCTTCACCTTTCGAGCGAATGTTAAATGCGCATGCACATAGAAATAAAGTACATCGCCGCACAGCCGAGGATTGAACCTACTACCTCAGGGATGAGAGTCGCACGCTGAAGCCACTTGGCCAACACTGCTCATTTGATTTAATTATATCAATTTTAATCTTGTAAAATTGAAATGATTCAATAGTTCCGACGTTTTGCGTCTTTGGTCACGGATATATACCTGTTTTCATAATATAATTGCACAATGGCAAATAGTTACAGTTTTAAAATATTGAAGTATACAAGAAACTACCTATCCTTAAAAATAAGAACGATGTAAAACCCAAGTGCCATACGTTTCTTTTCCTTTTTTTTAAATTATTATGCGTTGTTACATTAATAATACATAATAATATAAATGTCAATGATATTATATAAATAACAGTGACTCAATCCTTGTGAAAACCTTTAGTAATGTAGCAAAATTAATAAAGGACGTATAAGGAAAATTATAATTAAAAAGTTTCCTATCAACCTTAATTTTACCTTTTATCAGAACATAGAGAGGAAATTAACGCAAGAACAATATAACACTGCATGCAGTCTATTATTATTGAAATGTTGTTAGTTTAAATAATTGTTTATTTTATTGTTAGAGTAATTAATTTAGCCTGCTTCCTTTAGTGTGAAACATCCTATATTGCTGCGCAAAAAAATAATATAAGCAGAAAAGGAAAACTAATTAAATAAAACTATTCATGCTAAATTATTGAATTACTAGGAAGGTACTTAAAAGCCCGCCAAAAATAAACGTCAAAAATGCAAGATGGCCGCGGCGCCGCCGATGTGGCCTCGGTGGGCCAGGAAGTGCATGTAATACCAATGAACTTTTCAATGTTACCCACTTCAGTTGTTGATCCTGCATCGCATATAATGTATTTTGTGAGAAACATAATTGTTGACCTTTTGAACAAGATGTCTGACTGGATTATGTCGCAGGCAGAGTAGAGGAAGATTGTAGAACTAGAAAGTAACTTTTATAGTCTGTACAGTATTTGGATACAAATTATGAAGACTGTTTTTCATTTCTATTTCCAAACACTTTTAGCATGCGTGCGCATATATTTCAGATTCCCTAGCACAATTCATACGTAAAGCATACGTCAATACAACAAACAAATTTATTTCTAACGATCTATATCAAGTTTCTTATACGTTCCATCGAAGCACTGGGTTGCTCATTAAATGTATTGTAAGTAGTTTATCCTGTGAGCAGTGTTGGCCTAGTGGCTTCAGGTCGTAGGTTCGATCCCCGGCTGTGCACCAATGGACTTTCTTTCTATGTCCGCATTTAACATTCGTTGGAACGGTGAAGGAAAACATCGAGAGGAAACCGACATGTCTTAGACCCAAACAGTCGACGGCGTGTGTCAGGCACTGGAGGCTGATCACCTTCTTGCCTATTACATTGAAAAAGGATTATGAAACAGATTTAGAATTCTGAGGCCCAGACCTAAAGAGGTTTTTTTTTTTTTTTTTTTTTTAATATATCACTTTTCTACTCCCCTGCCATTATGTCCAGGGACTTTTTCACATCACACGTCTCGCGAAAGACGCCCCGGCTACATCTGTAATATTTTTGTTTACAATATTCATGGGCGAGCCGGGACGCAATTCCTCGCGAGACCCGTTCTTGGGGTTTTGTTTGCCGCCTTTATATATTCAACAATTTCATCGCAGAACCGTTCCAGGTACGATCTGTGCCTTATTAACATGTCCTGTAGGCCGTTACGGTTTACAGTCATCTGCATTTGTTGCTCCAGGTCGTGCCTGGACGATGCGAATATAGGGCAATGTAGGAGCACATGTTCTACTGTTTGTTCTTCATTGCTGCAGGCACATGTTGGGCTTGTCCTAATTTTAAACCTATGAAGGTAATGTGCAAAGGCTCCGTGCCCTGTAAGAATTTGCGCCATCTGGGGTGTGAACCGCTTCTCTTTTATTAATTTGTACGCAGTTCTCACATTTGCGATGAATAATTTTGTAGTTCCAGCTGTTTCACCCCCCAGGTAGCGTTCATTCCATTCATCTAGAGTCTTTTGCCTTATCTGATGTTTTACATATGACAGGGGGTATGCGGCGTATTCAGGTTTTGACCTTAGTCTTTCCGCTGCTTCTTTTGCTAACGTGTCCGCCCTCTCGTTCCCTGGCGTACCAACGTGCGCCTTTACCCAGAAGAGGCTTATATGAGTTCCTCTTTTGCGGCACTCTTCCAGGCTCCGGCGGATCTCGGCTACCTGGGGATCGAGAGATCGTCCACTCACAATAGCATCTAATGCTGACCTAGAATCACTGTATATTTTAGCGTCACGCTTATTTTTATTTATGTGACTAGTCGCGTTTCGTAGTGCCGTCAATTCAGCTTGAAAAACTGTGCAGTGGGGCGCCATCTTAATCATCTTGCTATTTATTTCTATTCCATCCTTCCATTCCGTCCAAGCGGCACCCACTCCTATACCTGTTTTGCTGCCGTCCGTATAGATTTGTGTGCCGCCGTGTCCTTCGATTTCTTCCGGATTGGTGAGCATCTTGTAGTCCAGTTTTGTTTGTTTCGCCGGGTGTGGGAGATCTACGTATTTCACTCTCCTCTCCAATTCTTCGCCCTCCAGTATTTCCGTGCTTACCCCCCTTCTTATCTCGTATAAGGCAGCGGCTTCTTGAATACGGAGGTCTAGTGGAAGTATCCCGGCCAGTAGGGTTGCTGAGTGTAATGATGTCGTCCTATAGGTTTTTGAAATTTTTTGGGCAAAGCCCCTTTGCAGGTGATTAAGTTTTCTGCGTACACAGATTTTATTTGTCGCGGGAGCCCACACCGCGGCCGCATACATTACGATTGGTTCAATAACGGCAGTGTACGCGGTCGCGATAACTTGCTGGTTTAGTCCCCATTCGATCTTCGCGGCTTTGGCCAGCTGCTTATATATCTGGATGGCCTTCCGGCATACCCTCTCCACATGTCTGTTAAATGTGAGTCTAGCATCCACATCAACTCCGAGAATTCGAATGTAGTTATCCATCTGTATCGGTACATTATTCATATTTAGCCGTGGGGTATCATACTTCAGTCTGCGCGTAACCACCATGGCTTTGGTCTTGTGTGGCGCAAACTTCAGTTTGTTTAGGATACCCCATCTATGTATCCGGTTCAGTGTTAGGTTGAGGTTCTGCTGGATCTCACTACCGGTCTCTCCTTCCGCTATCAAAACGACGTCATCCGCAAAAGCCTGGACGTACTCACCACCATTTCGCAAGTCCTGTAGGAGCGGGTCCAATATTAGATTCCACATTGTTGGTCCCCCTATTGAACCCTGAACGCAGCCTTTGTTAGTTACTTTTTCAACCGTTTGTCCAGCGTAGGTTAATTTTATTTGTCTTTCGTGTAAGTAACTATCCATTACTTTCCTTAGTTTTAATGGGCATTGTTCTTCTGCCAGTCGGACTCTAATTTGCGGCCACCAAGCGCTGTCAAATGCGCCCTCTATATCGAGTGATACGATTGTTAGTATCTTCTTTTGTTTCAGCTTTGCGCGTATATGTGTGACTGCGTCATATAGGGCGTCTTCAGTGCTCCGCTGGGGCATGAATCCGTATTGGATTTTCGAGGTTTTCGGGACTAGATGCCACTTCAGCCGAGCGATTATCATTTTTTCGTATACTTTGCCTAGAAGAGGTAGTAAGCCTATGGGTCTGTAAGACTTCGGGTTTGTATAATCTGTCTTACCAGGTTTGCGCAATACAATTATTGTTGCCTTTTTCCACAATTTGGGGAAGTACCCTAGCTCCAGGCATTTGTTTAGGACGGTGAGGAATAAGTTAGGCGCCGCGTTTATCGCGTGCCAACTTATGTCCGCCGTTATGCCATCTTCTCCGGGGGCCTTCCTCGGGTTGAAACTGAGAGCGGCGGTTTCGAGTTCAGTCATTGTAAAAGGGGGATCATAGACTAAGTTATGTCCCTCTTTATTTACTGTGTTTGCTCTTCTTCTTATCAATTTGTGGTCTTCAGTTTCATCCTCACTAGTGTCTTCCGGGAAGAACGTTCTTGCCAAGGTCTCCGCTGACTCCCTTTCGCTAATATATCTACCGTCCCTGCGAAGTGGTAAATCCTGGACTCTGGTCTCTGTCCCTCTTATCACTCTATATATACCTTCCCACATTGTCTCTCTTTCCTGTTTCTCGCAGAACTTTTTCCAACTCTCCGTTTGGGCTTGTTTGATCCGGTTTTCATACTCTTGTTTTAATGCAAGGTATTCACCTACGACCTCTTGCCTTCTGCGTGCTGCGGCACATCTTATCCTTCTCTTTCTAGTCTCAACCTGTTTCTTGAGCACCTGTAGTTCTTCGGTCCACCAAACCATTTTTGTTTTCTTCCCGGTTTTAATTTTTGGAATTGCTATTTCACTTGATTTAATTACTACATCTGTGAACTTTTCTACAATTTGTTCCAAGTCTTCAATTTTATCTATCTTTGTTACGACGTCCTCTGTTAACTGAGAATTTTCTATATTTCCTAACATTTCTTCCTTGAATTTTACCCAATCAGCTTTTTTACTGTTGTAAATTTTTGTTTTACTCTTTCTCTGGATTCCTTGATGCATTTTTGCATTAATTTTGAATAATATGGCATTGTGATCCGATGAAACCATTCCTATGTCTACTCTCCAATCTTCGATCTTTCCCAGTAGGTCACTCGTGCACACTGTTACGTCTAAGTGGCTGACTATTCTAGTTCCTCTCCTTATAACCTCAAATGTTGGTTGCTTCCCATCATTCAGTATGTGCAGGCCAAGCTCTGTTACCAGACTTCCGAAGGCTTGTCCTCTATTGTCTATTTTCGGGCTTCCCCACCACGGACTTTTGGCGTTTGCATCACCCCCTAGAACTATTCTACTATTGAGCTCATTCACCGTCGTTTCCAGGTGCTTTAGATAGGGTTCTATATAGGCTGGGTCTGGTTCCATGTAGAATGAGATTAGTGCAATGCCAGTTTGCGCCGTGGTCTTCAGTTTGATAGGCACTACATTAGTTGTTGTTAGTGCGGGGTATTGGGTAATACCAATATCCTCGTCAAAAATCAACACTGCTGCCTTTATTACTTTACCCGTCGGAGGATTCTGGCACTGCACCACTCTCACTCCCCTATAGTCTTTCACCCTACCCAGGGCTCCAATGTATGGCTCCTGTACTAGAGCGACTGTTATTTTCCTCGATTGTGCTTCACAAATAAGTTCACTCATTGCGAGTCTTTTCCTTTGCAGGTTAATCTGCACTATTTTTATCGATTTTACCGTTGGCTGGCCCTTAGCAATAAGCTACTCTGCTTCTGGCCAGGCTATCCCACCTCTTCCTTACCGGACAATGAACGTCAAAGGCTCCGTGGTCTTGTCTCTCGAAACCCATCCTTTTGCAGTTTATACAGGTGGGTTTTTCAGCTGCTTTATATTTGAGGCACTTCTCCCGCATGTGGGTTCCTCCACAGTGGGCACAGGAACAGACCAGATCGTCCTCTTCTTTGCAGTGCTTTCGCCCATGGCCATAGCCCAGACATTTCATACACTGCACCAGAGGGGACCGATCTCCAACCCACACCCTTTGAAGGTCCACATGCACTTTTCCTGCGCTAGTCAACGCTTGCCATAATTTTGGTGAGACCTGAAGGATGACGTGACCCTCATGTGGGTTCCTCGCTCTGCGACGGTATTTTTCTGTTATCCTCCAGTCTTCTTCTCTTATGTGTTCTACTATTTTCCTGTTTTGTGTTCGTATTGCCTGCTTTATATCCTCTTCTGTATTGTAATTCAGCAAATTCTTTAGGATGATTAGTGGGTCTTTGTTTTCGACTTCTTTTACTTCCAGGTGCTCATTTTCACTCACTAAGTTTTGCTTGAGTCTCTCCTTTTCTTCTAGATCTCTACATCCAATTATTACTTTTCCGTTTTTGATCTTTCTAATCCTATCCACTCTAATGCCTCCCTCTTTAACATTTGCGGCTTCCCTAATTCTATTTATTACTTGGTCTCCCGTTTCCTTTTCATTTCGTGGTGCTATTATCATGGAGTGCAGCTCTACACGTCTGTTTTCCATGATAACACCGTGTTTTGGGTTGGGTGGCCTATCTCTTCTTTGGCCGCTCGTTACCTTGGCATAGGTGCGTCTCCCCTCCAACACTTGTCTCATCACTGTTGTCTGTTCTTCTATTTTTTCTTCTAGTCTCTTTTCCTTTCCATTTTGCTCACTAATATTTTCTTGGAGTAGCTTGGTAATTTCTTCTAACTTTTTAGTCTCCTTCCCTAGTCTTATCAGCTGCTCCTCCATCCCGTTTGATTTCACCTGTCGTGTGTTATCTATTCTATCATTGTCTTTTCCTGTTTCTTCCTCGTTTCCTTTGTCATTCTTTTTCTCGTTTCCCTCCCTTGCCTGGGCCTCTGCTTCTTTAACTAGCTCACAGAGTCGTTTGATAGCAGTGGTCACAGCTATTTTAATTTCGCCCTTTAAAGTACGGGCAGCGTCTAGTTGAAGGAGGGCACTTTGTTGAACGGCTGTTGCCTCAGCAGCTTTGCTTCTATATGTTTTTGCGTTTGTGTAGGTTCTGACCTTCTTTTCCTCATTTGTTACCCCCTCCCACTGGTCAATGCTCTTCCTGACACCAGCGGCCACTACGGATGTCTGCACACTAAGCTTATCTTGTTTATTAGCCTCCACAGTGGTCGCGGAGTGTGGTTTTGTCGGTGTGCGCAACCCAAACATTTTTCAATATTACTACAGTTTCTCTGGTCCGACACGCAGTGTACTGTGAAATCTGGCGAGCAATGTACGCCAAAGCGTCAGTTTGTCAGTGTTGGTACCCTTGGGCCTTGAGTAGTCTATTCTCAGAGCGCGCAATGTACCGCGAATATCTAACGAGCAATGTATGTTAACGTAATATGTCACTGTTGGTGCACTTGATTCCTGTATTCTTTGAAATGACTTTGTAATAACCTCAGGATTAGTTTCGTTTATTTAGTACTATCTAATTTCACTTTATTTTCCACTTTTCGCGTTTTTTGTTTAGCGGCTAATTCCTGCAAATGTTTTTACAATACAATTGTTGTGTTTTTAGCACTGATGCACTTATTTTTATCACTTTTATTATATAAAAATCCAGGAGTGATTGACAGCACGTCTTCACGAGTACTCGCTCCGCTCTCGACTGACCTAAAGAGGTTGTAGCGCCACTGTTTTTTAATTTTATTTTAAGTAGTTTATCCGCAACTGTTGTACGTTCTATTCGTCTTAAGGGTACTTAGGCTTATAGACTGGACGTATTTTGAGCTGCACTGTTTCCTTTGGTCTGTTCACATCGTCAACAAGGAGACCTTGAGAGGGCATTGTTTGAATGATGTACTGGATGTTAACCAATGCGTTTATATACTTTATTTGCATAACATATTATTGTTTTCGACGTAAATAAGTACTGGAACTTTTTGTAATTGCGACGAAATATTTACTATATGCGCAGTATAAGCTCGCTTTATTGTACTCTGGGTGATGTAATTTTCTAGAAGTTTAACACAACGAATTGCATCACAGTTTAAATTTAAACTCATATCTAAAACACCGCAAACAGTAACACAACGCATAACGTAATTTTGCTAAATCAATTACTTAGTTTTTAATTATTCTCTCAATTAGTTAAACGGGGTTCAGTTTTTACATCATGTGAGATGAGAGAAGATGACGTGTATAAAGCAGTACCTCATTTTTGTAAAACAAACGGGCAGGATTCTCACCTGATGTAAAGTGACCATGGATACTCTCAATGCACTCATACTCACAATGGCGAGCGTGTAGCCAGCCTTTTAGGAAATAATACATTTTTATGATAAAAATAACAACTGCAGTCGTATTCACGTATAATGTGGACAATAATGTGAATTTGTCATCTGATTAAAATTAGATAATGCTGTGCTAGTAGACAGGTGTATTAACTAAAGGCGAATCTACTCAGTTGTTTTCTTAACAACAATACACTGCCTTTTGGAAACTTACATTATTAGGTTTGAAATAGCTAACGAATATTTAAACGGTCTGATATTGGCGTGTAAATATTTAATAACCAGTTCGGTCGGTTATACATTATTTTAAAACTACATTCACAGAGGCAAGAGATAAAAAAAATATTGAAACGCACAAGTGTGCATACCCGAGTACTTTTTCTCTCTCTACAGTCGGTAGCTCGTGTGCAACCGCGGTCAGGAAGGAAACATCTAGAGCGGACTATCTGTTTCCACCGGTTTCTGTCCAGCGTCTCTCTTATCACAGTGCACAGTTTTGAGTACTATCAGCCTATTTACTTGATCGGTCTATCTAGTTAGTGATGCGATGTTTTGCCTTCTGAGTTACCAACCATATCAGTTTCTCCAGGTTCTCATCGCCTCTGCGCATGGTATGGTCGAAATATGATATAATTTGCTGTCGCCATATATACGTAGACAGCCGAGTCTATATGCTGACAGTATGCGGAGTTGGGGCAAGATCGATGTATTGGAGCGCTGCGAGTACTTTATAAGAGAACCAAATAACGCAAAAATCCCTACAGGTTATATTCATGTCTTCAAAACCAAGTAGAGTGAACCTGAGGCCAGATTCGATTAGCAAGATACAAATTTAAAAGACAAAACAATTCAGTGTTAAATAAATATCTTGTTAAATTCAGCTGTAAAGCATCTACATATAAACAAAGTGCAAGCGCAACAAAAGCAAGATGGCGGCGAGACTGCGCGCGCGTCCGTGAACCTGAGCGCTAAAATTACATGCGACGCGTCATCCGGTGCGTGCCATAGACTATCTAACAGATATGTCACTATAATATACGCATCGGTTAGGTTTATTTACATAGATTTAGTTTTTAAATTTAATTCCGATGGTAAGTGGAAAAAAAATACTACAAGAACAAAGTGTACTTTTCTATTCTATTATGCTTATTGTATTAATAAGTGTATTAGGTTAATTATTGGATAATTTCTCACATGCCCGTTTTAGTAAATTAGGTTAGTTTTAGTGTAGTCTTCAGTTAGGCTATATCGTAATGTAAAAGATGTCTTTGTGAATCAACAATTTATAAAAAAGAAAAAATATTCACGCAGAAACCTGTTGATCGCATCGTGATCTTTGCAGAGGCAAACTAAATGCCGCATCTGCGTATTTAAGTATGAGTAAGAACCTAAAAAGGAGACTCAGAAGGCCAAGCGCTGGCCACTGACTGCTATCGACCCTGAAATTCTTCCTGCTTTTATAACATGTTATATGTGGATTTACTCATCTTTATTGCCGTTTATAATCATGAAAAATGGTCCTCTTAACTACTGAATGTTGTATTGGTTTGTAACTTCCTTAGTGAGTGGGTTATGTACCTAACCAATGCATTTAACTCAGTAGTTAAACCTAGAGTTAAAATCTAATGCCTTTATTCATTAACTGAATCAGTTTCATTGTACTCTTGTAACTAAAATATGTACTCTTTCATCCCTTTTTTCTAATTGTATTTAGGCTTCGAATAAAGGATTAATTAAGTTAAATCGGTGCAATTGGACTTGCTTTTATGTAATTTCAAAAAGTTTAAAATAAAATTACAATTGCAGGGAAGAAATATGTCCTCTACTAAAAGCCTTATGTCATATGTGTATTTAATTATTGTAACTAAATATTAAACAATTTAATAATATATAATGCTTTTGAAAAGAAAAAAAAAATTATATGTTTTTTATATTACCTTATACAGCATGTGCAGAGTTAAATGTGCCCAGTAGTTTGACGTGTGATTCTTAGCTGTAGGGGTGTCTTTACGAACTGTCCACTAATGATTTTTCTTCAGATCCGCAATAATTACTTGCTAGAGATTCGAGAAAAACTACGTTTTACTCCTAAAAAATAAAAAATATCCATGCAGAAATTCGTTGATTACAAGCTAATGGTAGTGCCACTGGATTATACTTATGAGGCTACCCATGGTACCTCTGACAGACTGAAAACATAATAAAACTTATCACATCCGTAATCTCTATATTCACAGACAAACAAACTGACAGCAAACACACGCAATATGCATTTTCTTTGTTCATTCTATGCAAACATAATTCACGTTTCGCAACGTTACTAAGAAATACAGAATATTTCACAGTGGCTCAGTGGTAGAAGAAGGATTTTTTGGTAAGACAATAATTTTCAGCTAACATATACTTGATACTTAAAAAATATAAGTCACTAGCTGAGCTCTGCTTTTCCCGCATTAATTCGGTCGTAGCACGATACAGCTTATGGTCTAAGATCCCGATATACAACGACCTTCACCGATATGCTTATTTAATGAAACTATTATATTTAATTTAATATGTCAATAAATATAATCCATATGGGTTGCCTAGCAAATTTCAGTCCAGAGTATTTTAATTAATATTAAAAAAAAAAAATTTTTTAAACATTTCACCGGTATGATTATTAGATAGATTCTATACCAATCGAAAGTATGAAGCCCATAGAATATGCAAACGGTAGGTTGTTTTTAATCAATTTAATTATTTATGTGTATATTTTTTATGTGACACTAAAGTATATATATGTACATCTTTAGTAAAAAAGAAAGTTATAGTGATACATATATAATACTACCCTGATTAAAAATATTGATTGAAAAAAATTAAAAAAATGTACTACATGCAAATTATAATTTTTTTTTTAAATAACTATTACAGGTTTTCTCGGTAAATATACTTAAATGCAATGCGTTTAGTGGACATTTTTTTCTATAAAACTGTCATTTGTATAGTTTCCGCAGCGTACACGATTTAGGAATTTATTGGTCTTTTTCACACTAGGTATCGTAATAACATACCCTAACATTTTTTTAAATATTCTATATATTATGTTCATCAGTGTGTTATGGATACCGTTGGAGATAATGGTGAAAGATTTTTTTAATCAGTCCGGTTTTGGAGCCTATTCAATCCAAGAAACAATCAAATCCCTCTTTATAATATTAGGGTAGACTGCGTTAGTCCCATGCCCTTCCCTTATATTAAATATAAGTATTTCTTGTGTATATTTTAGTTCACGTTATCGTGATAAATTACTCAGAAAGCAAGTTATACTCGTACACTAAATAATTGAGACCTTTTTCGTACCTGCCTTATACAGCGAGTAATATGGAGTCAGAGATAATTTTTCTTCTGTATTAAAACTAGAACGTGAACTAAGTCAGGATTCATTCATAGTCGACATTTAGGGCTAAGTATGAGTGTCGTATGTCATAAATGTAATGCAGGATATACGCGTTTCCCACTGTTAACCTTATTGCACTAAACTAAAGCACTGATATCTCTTTTCATCACAACGTTACCTCAATTTGACAGAAAGAGACGAGTATAGAAAAGTAATTGTATTTATTGTATGATTTATAAAAGGGTTAAAATGAGACACTAAAGCGGTTCGTTATTATAATTACATAATAAATACTCAAATAAAAAATAACTATAACTTGCGTGATTCAGCCGCTAGCGATTTCCGCCGCGCGCCGTTCTAATTATAAAATCGAACCCCTTTCTTAAAATGGTATAAAATCCGGCGCACGCGCATCCTTTTATTATTTTAGACATCCGACTTTACTTGATTGCTTGTTCAATAGCGGATATGTTAATACATAGAGTACACGGAATAAAAATATATAAAATTGCTGGCTGGACTACAATATTGCACCTTATAACGCGATAGGTCTGGTCCGCGTTATAGACATTCGCGTTATAGGAGTATTCTCGTAAAACCGTTTTTTTAACAATTCAATAAAGGTTAATAGTCATTTTATAACAACACAATTGAAGCAGGTGCTAAGGTATGCAAAACAAATAATGGACTTGAGAAATCATAATCATTTTCACACTACAGATATATAACTAGAGAAATCTCCGCGTTATAGGGGGAAATATCGCGCTATAGGGGTACTGCGTTATTGAGGGGAATACTGTATATACAGTAGTATAGGTTCGTATTTAGATATGCATACAATTTTGAGAAATCATTTCAAAAGATCACTAGCATTCTTTGTCGACAGTCGGACGTGATTTCGATGCGAAGCCAATGTGCCGGAGATAAAATCTTTGCACCCGTGAATTGTGTATTAAGTCGATGGCGAGTTTTTATTTATTTTTATCTTACACATAGCTGCTTGCGTTACAACTTATTACGAAGTATTTCTGCTGTGTTTTCCTGTAGAGGCCACATTTTTACAGAGGGAATGCATTTTAAATGTTCTCTACGCATGAAGATTTTTTTTACTAAAATTGTTTATTTTATTGGTGTTTAGTCTGTAAAAGCCTCTATATTTTCTCTAAAATTGAATGTCGTTCTGACATCTATCGTAGTTTGTATACAATTCTTTTGCTGCAGACTTCAAAGAGAACATAACATTCATATATCCTTTGTCAAACTTAATTTTCTTTACTCTGTTACCTATCAGACATGTTCCTACAGTAAAAAAAATAAGTGGCGCTACAAACTCTTTTTAGGTCTGGGCCTCAGAATTTGAATCTGTTTCATGATAAATTTTTAAATCTAATAGGCCGTCGACTTTTTGGCTTTAAGACATGTCGGTTTCCTTACGATGTTTTCGTTCACCATTCGAGAGAATGTTAAATGCGCACATTGAATGAAAGTCCATTGGTGCACAGCCGGGGATCGAACCTACATCCTCAGGGATGTGAATCACACTCTGAAGCCACAAGACCACTCTCTCCGAGTTCTCTCTGCATCTACTACCGCGTGGAGAGTGTTCAGAGGAGTTATTCGGATTAATACCTGCAGCTGAGTTTCATCATCGGACGTCGAGGCAGAATACGAAATTCCACCCGTATCACCTCGACGTCCGCCGTTCCACAACTGAGCGTTTTTTAGGCAGTATTTGCCGCGCACCACCACTTTGTGGAACCAGCTGCCCACTGAAGTATTTCCGAACCAATTCGACTTATGGTCGCTTGCCCCCTGTTCTATAAAAAAAAAAGTTCCTACAAGACTTTTAATAACCTTGCGCAAAAGCAGTAATTAAAAAAACAATGAGTGACAAATCTCAATTGTCCATAAGGCCACACAATTTAGGTCAATGTGTTAAGGATGTGCATGTTTGCGTACAAATATTGTTCGAGCGAGTTTTTATCATTTGTTTTTAGTGTCGCGGTCGACTTTGTGTATATAATGATTATCTGTACTTGAGTTAATTATGCATTGTTTACTATAGTGCAACCAAAGTAGTATACGCTTTAAAGCTCTGTAATTACCAATTAGCGACCGGTTTTTGTTTCACAATGAGCATAGCTAACTTATTACGTAATAGTAATAAACTTGAAATAAGTATTTCAAGTGCCTTTGTCAAAATTTGGCTTATAATGATTGTAACTTCTAGGTCAATTATAGTATGGTAAAAATATTGTTACTTCTTCGATAGTTAATTTCTCAGCGTAGAACAATACATAACAAACCAATTTGACTTAAGGTGCTGTAAGAATAGATCGTACCGATTCTTAAAAGTCCGGCAACGTACTCGCGAGCCCTTAAGCATTGAGAGTGTCCATGGGCGGTATCAATTAACATCAGATGATTCTTCTGCCCGTTTGTCCAATGTTCTATAAAAAAATCCTGTGTTCAGTTGCAAGCGAAACAATTACTAACAAAACGCTAAGTGCCTAATGAGCCTTTAAATTAATAAAACAGCTCACACCCCATTACATGTAACGGGAGTTCCTATTTTTTTATGAATCCTTTAATACAAGTGTTACAACCATGGGTGTGACGAGAAATTATATACGATAGTTCTTATGTTTATTCAGCGGTTATTTTAAAGTACAAATGAGCAAACAGAGTGAAAAATGCGTTGCCGGCCTTTGTTTCTTTGCACTATTTTCTTAAAGGTACATCACCTCAAGGCCTATATACAAGTATATTTATGTACACCAACAATTGTGGAATCCGATGATATAAATTTAAAAATGTGTCACGTAAGTGATAAGCTCTCAAGGCGCCTGCGCCGTTTTTATAATTGTCAACATTGCATTACAAATATTTTCGTAAGCGACATTGTATGTTAATCGTAATTGTACATAAAGGATTATTCAGTTTTATGTATGCAGCTGTATGTAATAAGATTTCAAGGATGCTTTTAATTGTGAACACATAAAAAAACCTAATATGGTTTTTCCCCTTTGTGAGTACTCCTTTTTAAATTAAATTATTTCATATATCTATAACATAGTCGCAGAAATATGCCTTCCCTGTGCTCCATCGATTCATTTAAATTGCGAGTACGTAATTCATATTGTGAATACGTCTTTAGACCGATACAATTGTTGTATTACTGACCTTGCATAACGTGTCTTCAGACGTCAAGATGCCATTGTAATGGTCGACTTATTAATACTTATATCTACTTTTATAGACTTGCATATTACCGTTATTATTTATAATATAGATAATATGGCCTTTATAAAGAATATAATTTTCTTTTTTTCTAAGAATTTATAGGACGTTAAGTGAGTTGTAACTAATGTTTCACGGTGAAACGATTATAACGTGTTAAACCAAAACGTTATAAATTTGGTGTAGAAATTTCGTTATTCCTATTAGTTAGTGACGTTTCTTACAGATATAAGAAATATTTTATTTATAAAGTTATCTAACTATTTGAATTTAATAGATACGTAACGTGGAAAAATCTCATCTAGAAATGAGGCAAGTACCTAGTGGACTATTTGTATGAGAGTAGTTTTAATATCGAACGATGCGGCGCGGTCCGGGGATCTGGTAGATCTTCTCTGTCTCTTCTTTATTTATATTTGGATTTAAAATAGCGTAAAGACACCCATAACCGACGAACAAATTATTGATATTTATTTATGGATATTTTCTTATTTAAGAGGTTCGTGTTTTAAATAACGATCAATTGAATTTAAACATAATAGTGACATATTTTAATAATAATTTAATTATTCACATATTATACTGAAACAATATATCAAAACTTTTTTTATCTCTGTAAATAATTTCGCTTACACGAATTCCAAACTACATAGTTGTAATAATTATTATACTAAAAAAATTCAAAGTATCGAACGACAATTCCTTATTCAGTTGATTGGATAAAAAATCGATGATAACAAAAGTTTTAAACCAGAAACGGTGTTATTCACTTCTTTTCAAAAACTTAAATCGTAAAACTGATATAGGTACAGTAGGTACTGCTATATTTTGCATTTGTACGGTTTCTTCCGCACCTACTAGGAAAAATATTATCGCGATAGAAAATTTGTGTTTTAATCACTAAAACATATTGGTATTTGTTTATTCCATGAGAAATTTAACATTGTACTAAAGAATCATAAAAAATCACATCAACAAAAGCTAACACGTATTTTAAATTAACTCCCAGTCGTAAAAACAGCGATTTTGAAAGTTGTCAACGATTTTACGAATGTGAATAAGAAGCATGATATTTAATGCTAAAGGTGCAAGGTAGGCTGATGATATTTAAACAACACGGAACAGGTCGAGTAATGAGAAAAAAAGATTTGCTATATGGCAGATTAAGAAACACATCGCCTCGGACATGCTTGGGAAATAAATGTTGTAATATATCAGAAATATTTAAATCTTTAAATAATGCCTCTTCTATTAAGAGTAGGAGTATCAGATCGCAGACCCCGGAGTCGGGGTATGTTGGTTGGATAAAGCGGCTAATATGTAAGGTACATAGGTACAAGGTTTAGCTTTGGGTGTATTGATTAAATAAGCGATATAATAAAGCCGTATTAGAACTAGTGGTAGTATATGCAATTCTCAATAATAGGGTTTGATCCGTGGCTGGAGATAATAATTGGAATTTCCTATGTACACCTCGGTAAGAAAAACATTATGAATTGTCTTAGATATGAAAATTTACTGTTGTCCGGTATTCTCCGGGCATCGTCGACTTGTATGTTGTAAGGCGTATAATAATTGTGAATAATAATTATTCATTCTTTTGGGAAATTATTTATATAATATTACTATGATTAAAACGTAATTTAGTACCTACATTAAAACTTCAAACTATTTTTAGACGAGAACTATATTTTTAAATGAAAGATAGAAAATTATGTTTTTTTCTTAGTTCGTAATAGGTTTAAAACATTGAGCATTCTTAAAATATACATAATTATTTAGATAAAGATGAGAAAGAAAAACTTTGTGACGCATAATGAAAAAGTTATATAATCGTTTTTATTCACCACAAATCAAGAACTGAACTATTTTTATCAACATTCTTGTGTATACAGACTGAGTAGACAAATTACTCTCTAAATATTTAATCTGAGATATATAAAAAGATGTCAAGGCTTGTCGAAATATTCGTAATACGCGATAGTGATAAAACAATTTCTGTAATCCACAACATAAAATAAAATGGCACAAGGTTTATAATGCTTTATCGGAATAATAAATTATTTAAATGGACACTTCTCTGTGTCTTCATTTTACTAGAAATAGCTGATACACGCGAATTAACGTTTGGGCAAGATATAAATTAAAATATCGGGAATCATCACGTCACGTTTGCTGAAAGCATGTAATGTCCATGTAAAACATTGGCTACTGTGTAATACTTGTCACCACTGAATACTTAATACTAATAATATTAATAAACTAGTGAACTGTGGAATCTACTCCCGGTGTGGGACTTCCCTAGGGTCGACCTCCAATTGTTTAAAGATACAATATACTCCTCCCTCAAAGGCCGGCCACGAACACACTAACATGGCTGTCCATGAGCAGCGATGACTGACTTTTTTGGGCGTCCAGATTCAGTATGGTTTCCTATCCAATATAACAAATTTTGTTGTTTGTAAAGTCGATTTACGGACCATAATTTTACGTGATAACGTCCGACTTTACAGACAACCAAATTATTTTAATTCTTTTTACGGTCCAGAAGAAGGAATTATGTATAGAAAAAGCAAACTTACTCATCGAATTACCTTTAGTCTTTACCTATATTAAGACTTTTATTTAATTTAGTTTAGTCATAACACACTTTCATTCATTCTCCTTTGAATTTCTTACCCAGAAACAATTTTTTTTTATTATTGGTTAATTTATTGGGCTAACATATTAACATAAAGTTTTTTAAAAAGGATCAAACATCAATTATTTAAGAGGATCTTCATCACGTGTTCTCGATCACGTGAATACAGAAATTATGTTAAACATGAACTTAATTATGCAAAGGGGCTGAAGCTTACATCAAAATATTAGACACATAATGAAATTAAATCATCTTACTACTGAATAATGGAACGTTTCATCATAAAATGACTGCTTCACGACTGATTTGAGAGCGACCGCCGATGCGAAAACCGCTGTGTGAGTTCGAAAAGTGAGTTACAGAATCGCAGGGCTGGACTCAAATTGTGGTGTGAGAAGGGTTATTTATCCCCGATGCAAATATACTTATAAATTTTAGGTATGATTGTGGCATCGTAACTCCTAAACGAATGGGCTGAACGCGGTATACTGTTAGAAAGCTGTCTTGATCGAGATGGTTGTTAGATACAATTTTTTGTATCGAGATTGATATAAATTGATTAATTGAACATATTTGGAACTTTTGAATTGTAATTTTGTTTGTTTCTCAAGCCAATACAATCATGCAGATACAAATGGGCGTCAATTTTATTGATCAGTGTTTTTAACAGATTTTTTGTCTACCCGCAACAATATTAAAATTCCAATCCACGACAGCCGTGTATCAATTTTGAAGTTCTTCTTACGCGCCTATATGTCAATGCATCTGGAGACCTCGGCAGAACAAAAGACCGCGCGGCCGCCGACCGACTAGGTGGAGTCTCCAAACCATACACTGGCGTACTAGAGGAAAATAGAGGAGTCTTACGATCAGATATGGGCCCAATAAATAGGCTGATGATGATGATGATCTGTCTAACAGCGTACCATTTTATAATATCAGAGAATTTTTTTTAACTGTTTCTAAAGAGTCTAAGATGCTAAAAAAGAGTATTATACATGCAGCCTTGATATCAACCTGCGTTAAACTAAAAAAAGGGCTTTTAAATTTGAATCGAATACATCAATATATACAAGCATTTTAATACTTATCATACAATTTCATAACCAAAGAATCTTTGCCTACACTTTGCGTAACATACTTAAAATCCATCTAAGCTTACATTACTAAACTATGCAATATTATGAAATATATCATCATAACCGGTCCTAGGAAAACAGGCCGTTATTTCCTAAGTTATAAGGATTACTTCGCTTGAATGCATCTAGCAAACGGTAAGACCTACCCCAACGTGCGCTGGTATGCGTGCTGTATGCGCACCCGCAACAGAAGACTGTATTCGAGACGCAGCGTCAGCAAAAACATTTTTCCTTTTTTTAATCACAACCCGTTTTTTATTATTAAATTGTGCAACACCATTGATTATTTAGAAAATAACGAAGAAATATTGTAATGTAGCTTGCATCAAATTATTGACAAGACTGCAAAATAAAAATAATTGATTGATTTGTATATAATTTCTTATGTTATAATTAGTAATGTGTACTGTAGGTTTTAGAGATGTTCTTTCAAAAGCAGTGTTCTTTCATGTCGTAAAACTATTTGTTGGCATATAGCAAAGAATTATAATTATAATATATTTGCTTACAACTACGTACATATTTATGGTGATGGTAGAAAAGGGTGTAGAAAGTGGCGGCAGCAACTAGACATAACGGTTAGGGCAGGCACAGGCACGACCTTCACTAATGAAGACTATGAAGGAGAAGAAAAGCCTACTTATTAAAGGCATAATGAAGAACACTATTATCATTAAAATAAACTTCTAAAGAAAATGTATAAAAGTGCAACATCACGCTTGCTAACCGTACTAACAAGCATCCGCGCCATTGACTTTCTTGGTGCCATTAACCGAATAACCCATTGCACAAAGAACTGGCGCTTTTCAAGGTGAACGCACACATGCAAACAACATACGTACATCCCCCCCTCCCGGCGTGTGATTCAAAATAACAAACCGCACTACCTTATAGAACTAGAGATTTAAAAACAAGCCAAATTAACCTTTAAATCAGGGATGTAAAGACTACGGAATTATTCAGGGGCGTAAAACATAGTTTGGTGAGCTGAGAAGGGTGCACGCATACTACTGTACCCAGACAGTGTGTACATACGTGGTGCAGTCTGCACTCACACATGTACTGTATTTGTATAAAGCTTTGTGTTATGGACTTTTTATGTAAAGCGTTTATTTCTTATTAAAATGTTATGGAACTTATGATACCTGCATTAATATGTTACGGAGGGGTGTGAATTTGTTGAAAATGTGAAGCAACATCTAGATTATTTGTAAATATATTTTATATATTTAGGCTATCAATAACTAAATTTTTTGGAATATGTTGTAATGTGAAATTCGCGTAATTTTCTTTCTTATACAGTCATAAACTTCTTGCTCTAAAAATATTCTAAGCATAAAACTAATCTGTGAAGATTTTGTTTAAAATGTTTGGGTTTTGTTTCTTGTAAGTCATGTCTGATTAAAACTTGGGCTGGAGTTAACGACCGCGGGCAAACACCTTAGGTATCATAGACCTTTGCGAGGTAATAACCCAATTGATATATTTTCTTTGCGAACATTTCTTATTATAGATAACAGAATAAACGAAACAAAAACTTTGTTTTGGAGCTGCTGCAATCAAAGGATTTTATAATATGTTGATACGTTTACAACAAAATAAATGGTTCAAATATATTAATGAACTGAAACATTAAAGCGGTGTATTGTAATGTACTCGTTGTTCAATTGTTTCGAAGGGTTTTCCAATCCTAAAATTTGCAAAATCTTCTTGATTTTATTTTTACACTTAGTACCTAAAATAACAGTCTCTGGGCTCCTAGTAGCTCTGACTTGAATCAAAATCATTTATCCACATTAAATTATCTAAGAAATGCAAAAAATATTAACGTTTCTATCAACTTTCTATTTATTATATCTAGTTTTCTAAATTTTGTCAATTCTAAATATACAAAATGTACGCCAGGATCTTAGGAAGTGCCCCGAATACCTATTTCCGTTGCTCCGGTAAAATATAATTCATTATGAGTATAATATTATTATAATAATATAATGAAATCACAAATGCGCAACAATAGTGTTGGTAACATTAAATATTATTCATATTCAAGTGAATGAACTAGCAAGGTCTGCGATGGCTCATTGTTATATGGAATTACAGGAAAAATCTTTTATATAAGCTGCGCAAGAGTTTAAACGTTGCATATTAATTATTAAGATTGTTATTAGACAGCTTTACGAAGTTATTTTAAATACCTGCACTTTTAGTCGCTTTTACGCACAGAAAATGAGATTTTTTTATAATATAAAATAGAAATCATCACTTGCAGCATGAATGGACAGCTTATTAACTAGCAAAATACTTGGACATAGAAATAATAATTTTATTAGTTCTTAGAAAAATTAAGAACAATTCGTTATATGCACGATTTTTTTTTCCTGTTTATCGTAACTTTTGTCTGATTCATTTTCACGTTTAGGAGTATATATTAGGTACATCCATTTAGGAGTAAAAATGCAGAGTTTTTTTTAGTTAATAAGAAAATGTTGAGTTCGTTAAACGCAGACATATGAACTATAATGTTCCAAAACTATTTTATGTAACAGGAATGTGATTGCACGTTGTCTAAGTCATCGTTCATAACGAACTTAATTTTTAACGGATTTTCGGGTTCATACATACATTGTTAGACTAGAACGCAACCACTTTTTAGTTCCTAATTTTATCACGAGCGGCCCTATTATTACTAATGTCTCCGAATAAATTGTATTTACTAAATATTATTTTTATTACAACATCCACGTTCACTTACAGACATATATCAATTGTATGAATGAAAATTATTGATTGAATTGAAACCGAAAAGATTGATGATTGATGACCTGTTGGAAAACCGTTTAAAACAGGCCAGAATTTCGTCCTGTTATAACGATCTGTGGTAGGCTTATTAAATTATTTATATAATTGCTTTGTTCGCTATTTTATTAATACTATAGGCATATATATAATATATCTTATTACACAATAGTTAAGTCTGTGAATCATATAACTCTAAGTTCAGTTAGATCAACGGCCGCGCGCCCTTGCGCCGACCCAAGTCCTTATGTAAAGGCAATTCACAGTGTATGAGTCCATTGTTACACATTTATCTTGCCCTAGTCACCACGGTTCATTAAACTATTGAAGAAACAGCTACAAATTATTCATTCCCATAATTAATTACAGGACAGTAGACATATTTCTGTGACAATTAACTAATTTTTCAAAGCAAAATGATGATCAGCTTTATAAGCCGGATATATTTGGAATTGGAAATTGCCGATTGGAAAAACCGACCCGAGACAATTATTTGTCGTCAATGCAAGAAGGATCTTCGGTATGCATTAAAACTAAAGAAACAGATTTATTAACACAGAAACTAAATTTCTCAAATCGTGTGTGATCCGTACTTTAACACTTCACTGATTTTGAGTAGTTTCCTTAATGTGTATTTTTTCCATTATATTGCTGTCAACAGTGCCGTACAAAAACAATGGACACGCGGTCTAATCCAGCCGAGTCTTCGTCAGATCATCGCTGATTTTATCTCATTACACATGCAAATAAAAAATAAAAACAAACTTTGCATTATAATGCTCTTGGAGCGTATATTTCTGTGACATTTCAATACCTTGTCATAGATTAAAACATAGATGTAACATGCATTATTTTTTATTTCCTAATTGGAGTTTTATGAGCTATGTTCAATCATTATTCAATATACAAATAATGTTTCATTAAAAAGTATTCATTATGTACAATTTACTTTACATAAAATATACAGAAACATCATTATTATTCGCCTTTCGGCAAGGTCTTTATATCTCGCCCAGTCGTAAAACAAATTATAGTATGTAGCAAATGAAAATCTAATGGCCGCCATTTTTTATGTACACTCAAAAAATCTTTTTACTATACTAAAACATTAACCTTTCTTTAGATAACTATTAAGAAATACGAAGGACATTGCTCTTATTAAAAACAATATACAAAGAAAAAAGAAGCCAACATTCCTGCATGCATTGCGTAAGATTTGACGCAAAACATCGCAAAAAGTTCATCATCCGTTCATATAGTTTGCAGTCAAACAATTATTATTCCTAAGGACAGACGAGTGAGGTGAATGACCGATCGATTTGGATGCTGTTTCGGCTCTAGATTGCTTCAGGGAAGGACTGGGATTCTACCTGATTTCATGGGTCAAAGGAAACAAATATATTGAGATTTTATTTTATTGCTACAGATGCTTTTGTCGATTCATTTATACTAAACATAGTCATAGGTTTTCACACCTAAAGAGCCAAACAGCATGAATGACGTAACGTTTAATTTCAAAACTATACGTTATCCACTTGTCAGAAATCACAGGTGATATACATTCAATATTGAAAACATCTTACCTATGAGTGCATAAACACAACTAATGATGAATACAATATTTCTTTGATATAGTTGTGTGATATAATAAGACAAAGTTTACTTTACCTTATAACATCCTAATCCTTAGGATTGATTTGCTCCAGTTGAAACAATTTGTATGACAATTTGGCGATTTAAAAGAGTGGCGGTAAGTTTCTTGCCAGTTCTTCTTACCCGCTCTACGTCCTTGACTTGCGAACTAGTAGTAAATGTAAATTTACAATTAATTTAACTTCTTTCTGACAATTCATAAGTGTACTTGTTTACCTACATGAATAAAGATATTTTGAGTTTGAGTTTGAACACTCAACTAAAATATTTAAACTAAAATCTTGAAGACGTTTTTTATTTCAGTTATATTTTTTTCGACTAACTATAGAAAAAAATTGTTTAATTTTTATAAAGAATTCAGTATAATGAGTAAGATTTGGGAACCCTTTTAAGTAAAAAATACCTGTGTCAGAGTTCCCAAGTATTCAAAACTAAACTTCATAGTAAATTTCATGAAACAAAAATATCAAATACATTTTTTTACTTTTAGTTAGTGGCGAGGTGCATTTGCTAAACATATAAGTTATGAAGGTGATTGTTTTTCTAATTATTTAAAGAAATAATAAATATTTGAAAGACGCTAATAATATTTAAATTAAATAGTGGCTTTTGCGAAAATCCGTCCCTGTACCCTGAAAGAAAAAGTTCGTTAACTTCAAAGGGCCGATGTCTGAAATAAATATTTATTTTGTAGTTCAGTGCATTCACCTTAAAAACATTTGACAGTTTATCTAAAATTATTCCACGGATTACAAGTCTACATTTGCGTAGAAAACCTTCGTCTGATATATATATATATATAGTCTGCATCAAGGCTGTTACAAAATTGATCGATTCAGTATATTGTTACCAAATATTACATTTATTTCGTTATATCCGCTTCTAAAGACGTACTACTATCGACATATAACAACCTTACCTTAGTGTATTTATTACATAGATTGTTTAATATTAACATAGCCGTCCTTTATGAATAGAAACTTTCAATTTAAATGACTCTTGCAATAATCACGTTATATGCAACATTTTTTGGAGTATTATCGGATCACACCTGCGGCCGAAGGTTCAGACCCCGACTGTGCACTAATGGACTTTCTGTCTATGTATACAACATTTGGCTATACGGTGAGGTAAAAAGTCTTGCGTAAATGACACGGTCGACCCAAAAATCGACGGCATGTGTCAGACACAGAAGGTTGATCACCTACTTATTAGAAAAAACAAATGATCACAAAACAGATTCAGAATCCTGATGCTTAGACATAAATGGTTGTATCGCCACTGGTCAGAATTGTCTATAAATATTTCTAAGTTATAAATCACAGGAACAATACAGCCCAAATTATTTTGTTGTAAGTGTGGCAAAGTGAATGCAGTTAAAAGTTTCAGCTGATCGACTTGCTTTTTCTACATTCTTCGACATAATTTTTAACAGGATCACTTTTTTCTTTTTAATAAAGAACTTTTCCATATTTTATGGTTAATACCTATCCGTAAAATAGTATATTTAATAAAACTTTCTGATAAAATAGCAATCTCCAACGACATATATTTAGGTTATCTTTTTGGCTAGCAACAAGTAATAATGTAAATTATATTTATCATTATTAAGAAAATTGGCATAATGAACTATGTTGCACTGTTTAGGCTAGGCGTACATGTCGGTGACCACTACGCGTGAAGTCTTTGACCGCGTAGACTGTCTACGAATCGTAGTTTTCGTAGCTATTTCAGTGATACGTGAATTATAATACGTTAAGTAGCAGCTGCAGCAAAGTTTTGTGTAGTCTGATTTACTGTTCCCACTGTGTTCTAAAATTTTTGAATAAGTCAGTTTTAAAATATATGACAAATCATCAGACCAAAAGCGCAAAACATAAACTCAAACAGTCAAAATTAATATATCTTTTCATAATGGGAATTAAGACTATATATTGCATACAAATAAATTATTCTCTTCACACATTCTGATTTTTCAGTATATTATTTTATTCAGAATGTGTGAGAAAATAAACAATTTTTTCCTACATTGCGTCATCAATGTTGTAAAATTAATTAATAAAAATATCCTTACCCTCTTATTTATAAACGAAATACCTATATCTATTAAATTTCTTATTACTCTAATCTATATATACTCTAGTGATACTTTGAAAATATTATAACTTAACCTATTACTTGTGTTATGTAGTGAATACTGCGATACATCTTTTAATATTAAGTATTTTTACTAATCTTTTAATACTCATGTACTTTCAATAACAGGTGCAATAATATAATGACATTAAAATAATGCCAAAAATTCACAAGATCTAGTACCACCAGATAATATTAAATGAATTCTTTAAGTAGTTAATGCATTTTTACAACTATGATTGCGCAGATAAAAGTGTTATTGTAATACATTAATATAATTTTCAACTTCTCTGTGAGTGACCGATAAGCTCCCAGACATTTTATTATTATTGTTTTTATCCTTTTTGATAAGATTTGGTAGGTCTGCAATATTATGTCGTAATTTATAAAATATTAGTTTATTTTAGGGTTATTTGAAATACAGTTCAGTTTACAATGTATTATTAACGTTACAAATGGTGGAAATCCTTTTAAATGCTTAAAACTTCTTTACATACGACCTTTTATAATAGATGACATTGACTTATCAGTGAGTAGCAGCAAGTAGAAAATAAATAATTCCAAATTTAAAATTTAAATTGACACACCCGTTATTTAATTGTACTTAATAAAAACTAAATTAAGTCCTTGACATCCTAAATGCAGTGTTAATATCGCCCAGAGCGACGCGTCGAATGATTTAACTCTCTTTGTTGTCTGACACTGAACTAATATTATGGAAAATAATGAAAATGTCTTTGTATTTAATGATATTAATTACAGACTGCGATTATGCATATTAAACAAATATGTTACTTTGGGCTATATTCATGTATACATACATGAACATAGGGAACAAAAACATTATAAAAGGGAACAAAAGATAACTTAAATTGACATAAAAAGAAAGATGGGCCTTGATAATTTAAAACCTTAGATTACGATAACGCAAAACGATGATTTACTATACGTAAATATCGATATATTGTAATGACAAGCTTTGTTATTATCTAGAGACCATTAAATTAATTAAAAACATTTTAATTATTTTATAAAATAAAATTAATATTGTGAGCGTATAATATTTAAACTTATTTATTAAGGACTTTCTTGTTTCTATTTGATTAATGACATGTTATTTAAAATAAATTATGTACATTGTACATTCATTTAGACAGTGCGTAATAGTTTTGAATTTCTTTTAAAGGGTTGATCAGAAACCCGTATCCTAATAAAACATTGCAAAACTGAACAATGGCGATATTGTTCGTGTAACAACCTACACCGACTCATTACACCACATTACACCGTTATTTAAGGGTCCTTGCACATTGTATTATGTCTGGTCGGCCAAATAGCCGTCTGGTGTCGAAAAAAATACTGTTGGTATATATTACTATGCCAATACATTTTAATAAAATATATTCCAATTACTTTTCAACTAAAATTGAAAAGTAAGACAGACACTTGATTATTTTAGGGGGTAGGAAGAAAAAAACGAGGCAAATTCACCTGACGTTAAGTGATTAGTATATTTTTAAAAGAGCACACGTATATCTACTATACTCTTTATAAAATACTTTCTGTGGTGGGTAATAAACTAGCTTTGCCTTGTGTTGTCCAAAAAATGGTCGGCCATGACGTCCATAGACGTGAAGTCCCATATACCCCAGCAACTTTTGGGGCAGAAGCACGAATCAAAAATAAAAAAGAGGGGTAGGTCGCAAACTAGCACGTCAGTTGAAATTAAGTATCTACCGCCGCCCTGCTACACGAGGAGGTCTTCAAGTGCGTGGATGACCTGTAAGGTAGTGTTACGTTCTCTTAGGCCGTTAGGCTCGTCATCGTCGTGGCCCTACGTCTTAAAGGTTCGGAAATACCTGCAATGAACTTATAGTGCAGTTGTGCGGTAAGAAGTTTTAAAAAAGCGCTCTTTCGTAGACCGCCAGACATCACGGTGGAATGTATGGAATTGCTACCTATAGAATAACTAATTACTAGATGTTAATAATAATAATTGATAGATTTTTTATAAACTATGTGATATTTTGCAACTGCTTTGGTTAATACGCAAAGGTAGAATATAAAGATTCATTTTTAAAAAAAGAATAGTATTTATATCTTGCTTTTTATAATTTGAAACTAGATTAGCCTACTATTTACGAGAATCTAAATTCATAATAAGAATACTTTCAGTATAAATAAATTCTGCTTTCGGTTATAAAATGTACAGCTAGCCTAATATATGTCGAATGTAGCAGCCACCCACACTGATTATAATGAGATGTGGCTCACATCATGTCATGAAACAGTTTGCTAATGTAGTTACCTATTGATATGCGTAATCAGATTTTGTAGGTTAACCTACAGTTACACGTGCGCATATAAAAAACAGTTTTACAACGGTCTTTTGATTCTGCGTCATGCAATTTATAAAATATTATATATTATTTGGTACAGTATGTTGGTTTATTCGTTTACACATATGATTGAATTTAAACATATTGATGATATATTATATAGCGGAACCGACAGACGTTCACCATTGATCTTAAATAGAACAAAGTTATCTTATTGTAACCATTCTCATACAAAAAAAAGCAAAAACGGTCCAGCTGTTTAGGAAGAGTACACGCACAGAAGATTTATATAAAATTTAAAATATTATTTAGATAATGTAATAATTTAGTAGTAATAACAATTATAACATTTTGTAAATAATTAAGGTTTTTATTTGATATGGTGGTTTAAATAATCACAAATCCCCTATTACTTCCTAACAGGAGTGCGGCGAATTACCAATAACCATGTATATAAACATATGACTGGACAATGAATGTGCATTTGAATACAGCTGTGTACCTATGCCCGTGCTTAAAATAAATATCTTTGGATAGAAAGAATTATCTTAGCCCCGAGTCGTCAATGACTGTCTGTGTTGGTTATACAAAGCGAAGGAATATAAAAAAAGTTTGGAAAATTCAAAAGTGCACGCCTCATAGCGGTCATTCACATTTAAAAAAAAAATCTAAAACAAAACCTCAAGTTTTTTACAACAAAAAAATAAAAATAAAAAATAAATGATAATGAATTATTGAAAAAAACAATAATATAATAAAAAAATATATAGTGGCGCCATAACTCTAAGGTGAGGAAAAAAATATACTAAAATAATACACAGTCGTATTTTAGTTTATTACAAATTATAATTAAACGACAATACTTAGAACGCTAATATTAACTAGGAATCAGCCCAGGGTAAAACTTTATATAGTAAGAAAAAAAGTATTCTGGTACGATAATTTTTTCGACCCATTTCTCTGCCACATACATGGATCCATAAACACAGACTGACGGACGTCCAAGAATGATTGATTTTAATGTTATTATTTACTATGTTAAACAAAATAATTGTTCATAAAAAATACCATATGTGCTTGATAGATTATTTAATTCGATTTTAGTGCACTCATATTATCTTGTAAGTGTTATATTAGAGAGAAAAAAGTCATTCAAGTTTCGAAAGACTGGGTTTTTTGACAAGTCGAGAGTAGAGCACTGCCTCCGCTCCGCTAATGAGGCGTGCAACAAACGCGGAAATTCGTCTACGTCTCTCATTAGATGCCTTATTAAAAGGCCAGCGGTATCAATTAACAGATGAGCCTCCTGCCTGATTGCCCCCTGTACTATAAAAATAAAAAAATTGTGCGTGTACTAGGTGTACACACGTAAGAAGTGAAACTTCTTTATGATCTTATTTTGCGAAAAATGATCTACTATATGCAACTTTACAGAAATTCGTTAAATTAGATAAAGTTTAACAAAAGGCTTTTATTATCATAGACATACAATACAAATATTTTATTGTACCTTATTACTACGAAGATTATTATAGAATTTCATTAATTGTAATAGAATTATTACTATCATTGAAAAACGTGACGATTTGCTACAAAATTTCCCCCATACGTCGATAAAGAAGTTTCATTCCAACGCCGATAAAGAAGTTTGACTTCACAAAGCAACATGGCGCGTAACCGAAAAACGTGACGATTTGCTACAAAATTTCTCCCATACGTCGATAAAGAAGTTTCACTTCAAAAAGATGGCGCGTAACGGAAAAATGAGACGCGTAACGAAAAAATGTTACACAAATTTTTTTTCCAACCCCGATAAAGAAGTTTCACTTCAAAAACAGGGTTACGTGGCTCATATACTAATACTTGATACATAATAGACCTGACTAATAAAACAATGTCTTTAATGAAATTTAAAGAAGAAAGTATTTGTTTTAAATTTGTTTATTTGCTTATTCGATCTGAGATAGTTATGTCCAACGACAATGAAATACAAAAAAAAAACGTGTACTAGTGTACACACGTTAGATGTGAAACTTCTTTATGACCTTATTTTTTGAAAAATTATCTATATGCAACTTTACAGAAATTGGTTAAATTTAGTTAAATTAGATAAAGTTTAACAAAAGGCTTTAATAATAATAATTAATTTGCTTTATTTAGGCTAATATCACATACTTGAATACAAATAATACAATTATTTCATTTTACCTTATTACCACTAAGATTATTACAGTATTTCATAAATTGTAATAGAATTTTTAGTATCATTGTTATCGTTATTATACATTTTTGTTATTAATGGTTTAGAATCTCTTTGAATCAACCGTGGTAGGACAAGAAAAAGACGCGCGTAACGGTCAAATGTGACGCGTAACCGAAACATGTGACGCGTAACCGAAACATGTGACGCGTAACCGAAACATGTGACGTGTAACGAAAAAATGTTACACTATATTTTTTTCCAACCCCGATAAAGAAGTTTCACTTCAAAAAAATATCTTTTTTAAAAGAGCGGTTACAAAAAAAAACCTATTGCTTAAAAATTCTTTGAATATTGCTTTAAAGAATAAATCTCAAAAAGTCTCTAAAATACATGAAATTATCATTTAAGAGAGTTTATATAAATTATCGATGCATACTTAACATCGATAATTTATATAAACATATAAACTTTTTAAATACATATTGCGCTGAAGTCAAGAAATAACAAATATACTTTGAACTTAACCTAACAAAAAGTAGAATAACAAGCCTTCAAAAGTACCGACACACAAGAAAGGAATTATGTATTATTAAGTCGATACAAGTCTAGTTTCTAGTTATGTTCAATAGATTTGCAAGGCCATAATTGTTTTCAATTTATTTTTAGATTTCTATTTATAAGTCGCGTGAAGTAACACCTGAAGATCTTTGATAATTACGCTCATAATTTATATTAATTGTTTTGATGACTACTTGTTTATTCAGTGAGTTGTCCCTGGATGAACTGTTTATCTATTCGTATGTTAAACGTTATAAGGAATTATTTATAAAACCTTATTTAACATTTTGATTGGTTTAGTTTTTTGGTTCCTATTTTCTTTATTCAATATTTTGTATATCTGTGTGTCACAAAGTCACGTTGACAGACATGATCACTTTTGCGTGTTTAAAACGTTAGTTTTGCATATATTAATATTAAACAAGAACGTTGAACTTTACCCTTGAGGAAGAGAATTTCTAATGTCATTTAACAATTTATTTGAAGAAATTTTTAATTTCGCTATATTTATTTATATACCTACTTATTTGTTCGCAAATAAAAAATATGTAATTAAGTATCATGTTAAGACTAAGTATCGCAATAAAGCGAGGAAATTCCGACAGCATAAAAGATACACTGACAGGGACCAAACCTTTTATAATTTGTTTTATTTTCTAATTATCAAGTTCTAATAATTATTATTTTTATTACTATTACTAGGTTAAGAATATTGTAAATACTGTATATTAGTGTGTTGGAAATAAATATAAATATTAAATGCCTTATGCTTGGTTTTAAAAGTTTGTACTATTGGTCATCAAGTTTTTCGATAAAAATCGGTAATTGTGACAAATCGTAAATAACATCTTTTACTAAATGAAATCCTGTAAAAATCACATTGACATATTGATAACATCTTCTACGCGGAATATAAAAAAAATAATAAAAAAAATATATAATCACACAAATACAGGTACTGATACATTTTCAAATTACAGTACACTCCGAATAAAACAAATAGCTCCCCGGCGTAGGGAAAAGAAATTTATTTTAAAAGTAAAGTAACTATCGTATTTGACTTGAGGCAACAACAAAAACTATACGTAACATTAAGAATGTGTGTGTGTGTGTCTTGTTAATACGAAATATCTTATTAATATGTCCAAGGGTTTATTTTCACCCTATAAACCTACTATGATTACAGTTTCATAAATAGGAATGTAACAGAGTACGTCTATCCAGAGGTTACTTTGTGTCGTTTAATAGTAATTTTACTTTTGATGTTTCATTCATTTATTTAGATTCCTCGAATTATTAACGAAACTATGTTTATACACAATTTTTCGCATTGAATGAACTAAATCTCAAAATTAATGAACGAATTTGACTACTTCTATTTCTTGTAAGACGAGTTTAAATGTTATTGTGTAAATTGTCTCACATATTAAAGGTAACTAAAATCCGGTGTATCCAGACTTAGTGCCACAAGGACATAGGGCAGACACAATTTGTCGAAAACTTTGGTAAAATAACAAAAAGATATGCCGGTTTATACTACTTAAAAGCCTATTAATAATGCGGTAAGTGTGACTCCGGTATGTCAAAAACGTATCTGCTATACTCTAATGTAGCATTTAGTACAGACATAGACGAGAGATCAATAAATAATATACACAATCTATGTATAGTGTATACATCTCTATGATCAGCTACTCTATACAAGGATGGGCCACCTGGCAGACCAGTATGTACAGTTAGACAATCCTACTAACATAAAAATACCACCTGGTAACTTGAAATACTTGATAATCGCTTTAGCTGTTTATTGCACAATTTCAACCCTTAGGAAACAAAAAACACATGCCGAAGAATGTACAAGCCTTACCTTCATATTATTTTCTACCGCTAAAGTGTATAAAAGAAATTTTTAAATTTTAGGAAATTTAAATTATTATATCGTTCTTATGTGATGCCTTTCAGATAAATGTAGTAAGGAAAAGTCATAAAGAGATTGACAGACTAACGATAAATTTAATTTTTTTTATTATTTTCACTTGAAATTACGCTACAAAAAGAGCAGTCTCTTCTTTAATAACACCTGATCCATAAAAATATATATAATATGCCCTATAAATAAAAACGAATATTTTATAATTTATATACATAAATATTAGTCTAATCTTGATCTATTAATAATAGATCAAGATTTAAAAAAATAGTTTATTTATTAATTATTAGTGGAATATCCGTGTGACTAATCTAAATTATATATTACTTAGCGTAACCAAGCCATTTGCCTACATATTTCAATGGGTATCTTTATACGTCGCAACAAAGAGGGTATTTCAAAAAACTCTAATTGCCTATTTTTTCAATCATAGTCATGATTGCCTTGACTTAAGTAACACAAATAAAAATTCTTGACTTCTATAGATCCGACAAAACTAATATTGACAGTGAATTTTTATTGCAAAACCCAAGATACAACAAAACACGATTTCCTTTTAATAAACCAATTTTATCCATTCTAAGAATTGTAGACATGACATTTTAAGATGTTTTAGCGTCACCGCACAAGTGACATTTTACCATAGTTAACTCCAGAAGTACATTCGTGAACACATTTTAGGGTTGTTATTTGAAAAAAACTGCGCATTTCTTTCATTATTTATAACAAGTCATTTTAATAAATCATTATATGGAACTCAAATGATTATAAATAAGTATTATGTAGATTTGCGCAAGGAATTTTTATTAGAAAACTAGTATTTTTATGACCACATTTTTCTCATATGCTTTACTTTATCCCTTTATCCCCTTTTCTTGTATCTGATATTCGATGGCTCCGATTTTGGGATATTCGAAATTCCAACCATTAAAGAACGACATATGCTGTGTATATGTTAAGACAAATGGTTTCGCCTTCTTCATTTGGTGCTTCTCCATTACTGGAGGTTGGCCGTCAGTCTCGTGAAACGTATCATGTCCTGTGCCAGATGCAGAAACTCTTCCACAGTCGCAATACCCGACAGTCCAAGTCCAGAGAAGCTATGATTTTTTCCCGCCATTATAATTTCCGTAACCCATGTACGCAACTTTTCGCTGTTTAATGTACTGCAAGTTTTTTTGACATTCCGACGATTAAGAATTTTGTCGTTAGAGACCTTCTAGATCCAGCCTATACGAAGCATGCCATGATAACACCACATTTCATGCTTTTGAGATGAAGCATTTGAGATGGTATCTGTGGAATACGGTTATTCCATCCATCTATCTACATGGATGTAAGACTGTTCCTACAATATCTTCAAGTACTGGGAAATAGGCAAAGAAATTAATTATTAATCGATCAAATCGAATAACATCTCATGTTAAAACCATTGGTCATTGGTAAATTTAATATTGGACAAACGTTCGACTGCTCTTGAAACTAGATTTGAATTTGATTGACATCCTGGATGAGTTAATGATAGTACTAGTTAAAGCAGCCCGTCTGCATCCGTCCTAATTGTTCTTGTTATAAATATCGATGCAACATGCGCCCTTGTCTCGCCGGCCGGCGACCCCGACGACCAAGGTCGGGCACACATTCACAATATAGGGCCGTCTACGATTAATCCGGGTAAGCACCAGTGCACACGGTCAAATTATTGATGGGAGACAAATCAAAATATTTTCAAAATAAAATTGTTTTATTCACCGATTAGATTATTTAACATTACTTTGTGTTATTTTATTCGCTTGATTTGTTACTTAGATAGATAAGTTGAAACTTCAAGTAAAGCTATCGGAAATATTGTTCATCTAATTTGTTTGCCTATTATTATTTTCCTAAGTTTCCAGTCCTAAGTTTGATTTCCAATAAAATAATTTTTGAGTTAGGGTAGAAAGCAGAGTTCATAACGAAAAAGAAACTGTGACTGATGCTTTAAATGTGATATTATGATGATGTACCCTACTTCTCAAACGAGGGTTGAAGAGGTTCTTCATCCTCTAAATTTAGTAATCGAAATTCTTAAGAATGGAAAATCTAGATAAGTTAATTCGTACTTGCCATCAGGTATCAAAAATATTTTGTGGCAACTTAATCAGATGGGGTATGAAGGACGAATATAATCAACACAAAACGTACTTAAGTAAAAATAAGTATAAATTTTTTCAACTGATTCTTTTATTCGCAGTGTTCCATCAATCGAAATAAAAACAAAACATGCAAATATATTTTTACTATGTATAAGTTTCTTGATATGACTATATATCAGATATTATTTATTTTTGCCAATAACTATTAAAAGTTTTTCCTTCTTGAACTTGACAATGAATGCTACAGACTTAAAAATAAAAGAAATGAAAGCGTTCTCTCCGTCACCTTCATACATATGTGTAAAGGTCATGATAGAAAGGGATAAAAAATCAGGCCTGGTTTGTCCCTCTAATGTGCGCATTTCGCAGTGACGCAATGCTTATGCAAGGGTTCATTGACCCCAAGGTGACCCTTTGTACCTAGATGGCTTGATTTGGTCATATTTTCATTTATCAAGTTATAGTGAATATGTATTTTAATCTGTTGTTTTTTTATGTTGAACTTATAAGAGTTTCTACATATACAATTTAGATCTATATCACGATTCACGATAATCAGTTTATATTAAATTGTTTATTTTTATAAAATTAGAAAGAAAATCTTCAATACTAGTGTACTAACTTACATACATATGTTGAAATTAAAAAAAGACGCTTGCGCATGCGTGCTTGGTTTTTGCACAGTTTTTATATTGTTGAACTTATTTTTTCGTGTTGTATTGTTAATTTTTTTTGGAAATGTGGATAACATTAAAGTTATCAAACAAGTAACTTGTAGTAATAATGTTTTTTGTATAATAAATAAATTCTCGCCGAGACCCAGGACGGTTAACCTTGATTTGTTTTATGTAATAATTCGCTCAACCTTCTATGCCTTCGGATAGGAAGTAATTGTTACGGAAATCCACTCCGACCTCTATCACTCAGCCTGTGCTACCTAAACATTTTTTTTTTATATACATGTGTCTTTACTAAGACATCATGGCACATTACAATCTAGCCTTACTTAAGACTAATAAGTAATTTAAGTCTAAACTTATTTACTAATAAGGATTTTTACATAAGAAAGTGTCCAATAACACTACTTACAGTCTCTATTAAAGGGAAGACACTATGTTCTTGTGTTCTATTTTTTTCTTTCACTCACTGTGTATTTAGTACTGACGTGCACTAACACTAAAAGCTACCTAAACATGTCGAGAAATAAATAAGGAATATCTCTTGATTTTCTCCCTAAAATCGTTGTATATAAAAGAATAACTATATATATATATGTAGCATACTTGTAATAAAGCCTTCACGTGTGCCTCGTGTAGCTCACGTGCCAATATTTTTTGCCAGTATGTATTACATTAATTCTATTATGTTTTGTCTATTTCAAGGCCTTTTCATGATACTAACTGCGGCTTCCTTCATTCGTAAATTCGTTGTATTTTTTGGCCGATATTTCAACATTATATATGTCGGTTGTGGGTGGTGAAGTCGGGTTGGATAGGCCTTGTTGTACCTGGACCAAATCCAGGAGGTTCTAGAGAAGGGACAAGTTTTAAGTGCCGACGAAATCCTGGTGAATGTCATGAAAGTGGATGGAGCGAGAGATGCCAGAACAAGATATCCGCGGTCTGCTTGCCCCTGGCATAAAATATAAAAAATATATAAAATACTCGTGTCACATGTTCTTATAAAGTTTTTATGCATATTCATAAAGTCTAGGAATCGGCTACTATCTATCTTTAAACCCCTAAGTGATAAGGGGTGTCCATCCCAAAAAAAATATTTTAATTTTTTAGACAATTTTTTTTGTTTAGATTTTTTATGATACAGCATACGAAAATAATACAACCCTTAATTTTCATCTACCCTCTACAATCCACCCCTATTTTTTATTATAATAGATAGTTATTTTTATGAACTAAAAAAATGTTTCCTAGATATAATATACATGGCAAAACAACGTTTGCCGGTTCACCTAGTATGATATAAATAAATACAAATATTTATTACTGAGCTTATAAATTACTTTTAGCGATAGTGAACAAAAATCGTTAATTTATTGATCTAGTATCAAAATCAAATAAACCACAAATATTAACGGTTTTAAACTGATGTGACTTTGGCGTTGTTAATCTACTATATAAAAATAAGTCGGGTTTTCCTTCCTGACGCTATAACACCAGAACGCACGAACCGATTTCCACGGGTTTGCATTCGTTGGAAAGGTCTCGGGCTCCGTGTGGTTTATAGCAAATTCAGGAAAAATTTCAACAGAAAAGCGGGATCACCAAACGAAATGTTATCTGGTGGCGAAACGGAGTTCGCCGAGTTTGCTAGTTTAATATAAAAACTGCGCGATGAAATAATGGCAGCTAACGCCATTGCTCCGACATATACATTAAAGTGATTAATTGTTGTTGAATTTCTGGACGTAAGTAGTTTTATATTAAATTATTATATCTTGTTTTTTTCTACAGAACTGGATAGACCTGCAAATCCAACTGATGTTAAGTTAGATGCGACCTGTCAGCACGCCTGTCCAGTTGGTGCCTATTTATCCGCCGCTTAATTCAACTCATGGTATACCATTTAACGACTGCAAGGGGCAAGGAGTTCTACTCACAAGAAATGATGATCCGAAACGTGTTGTGCTTCACTTGGGTCACTCAAAACTCTAGCGTGATTGTAGAGCATAGTTTGATGACGGAATCAAGTTGTGTTGTTACCGAGTGCTATAAAAAACTGAAAGTGAGGCGATGGTCAAGACTTATAATTAGTACGTGTAAATATTAAGAAAATACCAATACTTGCTTGTGCTTAGCTTAGCTTGTGTCTTTAATTATGTAAAATTACTTGGGTGGAAATCATTTGTCGATGTTTTCTTAAAGTATGTTATGGAATAATAGAATAAACTTAGTATATATATATTGATTAGATTTTTTTTATTTTTGGTAATTACGGGGTCTTGTACTAAACGTACTAAATAGTGGACTGGATATTGTATTTGTTTTAGGAGAGTACTATGTAGATATGAGAGTAATATACTGTATAGAACAAGTAATTTATTTTTGATAATTACGGGGTTGTGTACTAAACATACTAAATAGTGGACTGGATATTGTATTTGCCTTAGGAGTGTACTACACATTAAAAGCAACTTGACCAGTGTTAAATACATTTTCAGCAAAACAACAGACAAGGACTATGGTAATGTTAATACCTAAATAATGTCTTATCTTTTAAACCTTTGCGTTTGTAAGTTAATTTATATTTTTAAACAACAGCAAGGACAAGGCCACTTAGGTTTTGTAAAAATTAAATGATTAACGTCATTTTAAAACAATTATTTTATTAACACTGAATTACTTACTTAATTTAAACACGTTTTCCATTACGTAAATTGTTTTTCAATTTAAAATTTAATACCTTCATATGATAGAATATGCACCTGTACATATTATACGTCGTGTTAAAAATATGATTAAATATTTACTTAATTTGAACCAGTTTAGGATGATGTTAGCTGGCCTAAACTCGTTTAATATAATTTTATCAATCAAATCGTTTATTAAATTAAAATGTTCCTTTTGTACTTACTTATAAGATAAGAAAATAGACTGCAGTGTTTACTTTTAATAATTGTTTATTACAAAAAGTAGTTCTCTAAAATCGTAATGTTAAATTTTAAATCAATCTTATTTGTGTTGATCCAAAACTAGGATTAACATTTCTAATGCACTAAATTGTAAATACATTTTTTTTTTAATTTTCCAATAATTTTCAATTACATACATATATTCACCGTCTACTTACTAAATGTCTAAGTAACATCGTTATAATTAATCAATTTAACAATTATTCCTCAGAAAGATTATCTTTACATATTTAGTACGTTGTGTCAATCACTTGAATAGAAAAAATGCAATATTGATTATTAAACTATTCAATAAGTATTAATATTAACGTGCCTTGAAAACAAGTATGTCAGATATTTTATTACATATACCCTATTAGTGTTAAAACGCATCAAAACTCGGCCAATGAACTTGTATCCAGGTCAGATTAATCAATTAAAGAATGCCTAAAACAGATGAATGATAAATTTATATAGAAGGCAGACAATTATAGATTAACACAGACAATCCAGACTATTCAGAGACTATAGATGAATAACTATAGCGGTATAGACTATAGCCGAAACGCATTGTGTTTAGACAATAGAGGGTCACCTCGCTTGCATAATGCCCTTTGTTCGTTCCAATAAATTAGGCGGGAGTTTTAATCAGATCGAATGTTTTGGAATTTTCCATAAAAAAGATAGGTCACCTCTAATTTATCGTTTGTATTGCAAATTTAGGGTTACTTAAAACTTAAATATATCTTAATGTTTAGACACATTTACTTAGAATTTAAAAAATACTCGATTCTATTAAGAATGTCATATGTACAAAAAAAGAATTGAAGCATTCCAATGTTAAAAATATCTCATAATTTACAATTTTTACGAGCACTATTCTTTAAGCCCGCAATTAAGTTTTCTGTTTGAAAGACTGATAGAGTACAAAGAAAAATCGTTTATTATATAACAAGTACGTGTTCCAACTTCGTAATATAGATGACAAACAACCTATATTAAATAAAATTGATTATTACTTCTGTTCTTATCAAATAAGTATAAATCCCTTTTAGACGATTTCATAATACCCAAATGCATTTCCCTGGCAACCAGACAAAATAATCCTAACCAGCCCTAATTCGTAACCGTCAAATGACATCACAACTCGTCCTTGCACACTATTCGCTTTAACAAAAACCGGACAAAAGCTTCCAGACTATTATATTATTCTGGGAACCGAACCCAGGACGTTAGGGTAGGTCACAGTGACTTTAAGGTCACCTTGTTGGTCGTTGAACTTAGCCTTGGTTTGGACCTGGTTCGGTAGAGGTCTTTAAGGGTGGAAGCGTTTTTTGTTTACGCTTTTGTCAATTCTAAAGAGGTTAGTTACTACGTGCATTCAAAAGATTTATTGTACAATATGCAGGCTTATGCAGACTTTAAAAGAAATTGTGTTCGTGATTTTAATATGTACCTACAATATAATATTTATCTAGCATAAATAAATAAAAATGGCGGTCTCCTTTTTATGTCTTTTATTTCTAGCAAATTAGTATAACTTAGCTTAACAAATTTCTTACCAATTCCTTACGAAATAGATTTTTTTCTTTCCGCACACATTAAATGAGAAGTAAACATTATAGCAAAATATTCTTAATGTATAAGGTGCGCTTTTTATTGATTGATTAATTATTGACAAACACATAGAAATACCGAAAATTACAGTACTCTATTCTTTTTGCTACATGAATTTATCTTTAAATGGTCTCCGGGGCTAGTAATAATACTAACATACATTCTATCTTGATTCAGAGTCAAAGGTTGGATTCCTTAGATAGCTAAATTTAGACAGTAAAAGCAAAGACGCAACAAAATGCCTTAATTTTTCTGAAATATACAGTATTTACAATTTTCATAACCTACAAAGTAATAATAAAATAAACATAAAAAAAATAATAATAAAAGCTGGGGCGGCCGCAGAGCAGGCAGAAATTTAATAAACGGCACGGCGTAGTCTTTCCTGCAACTTCGATTTTGTTCCCTTTGGAGTAGACTCTTGGACCGTGGGATTCAAGTGCACAGGTGCTAATTAAAGATTTAAGTTGGCGTCTAGTAGATAGTACCGGTGACCCCAGAGCTGGTGCTTTCCTGTATCAACGAATAAGTAACGCAATACAGCGAGGAAATGCTGCCAGCGTTAAAGGTACACTGCCACAGCGACCAAAATTTTTAAATTAGTTTTGATTTTCTTTTTAATTATTTCTGAATATAATATATATTGCAATATATTTATAGTTAGTATGGAATTTCACAACATTACAGAAAAGAAAGCTTATAACATATTTAATCACATCAGGTATTACTGATATGATTTCAGGCTTTGTTCAGGATAGGATGTTTGTGCAGGATTAATAAAATTGGAATAATCATGAAACTGCATATTTATAAAATTATTGATAAAATAAAATCATAATCATTCTAATCTACAAGGAAAATATGTTTATTATATGTTATTCTGTCATTTACTAAGTACGACGATTATTTATTGCTCTTTGATTACTTAATACCAGTTTGTATACTTTGCACAGTATTATGTAATATACAAAGCCTATCAGAGATGCAGGATAGGACTTGGACAACATGGGCTTTAACCGTGATAAAGAGATGTTTTTAGGCGGAAGATAATACATAAGATTTTGTTGGATCGCTTAGCTGCTATGTTCGTAAACTTTTCCTGATTGCCACTAACAAAAGACACCAAAATTATCCCACAGAGACCGTTATAAACAAGTTGTTTTTTCATTTATTATCGTAATAATAAAATGAGTCATTTCACCTTACTATCGGACCCTTCTGAGAACGTCTGCAGTCTAGTCTAGACTTGTTACGAAACGGTATTTTGGAGACTAAGGTCGTCTGCTTTGAATTTAAATCTGCTAGGGGTCTGGACAAGTAGGGTGTGCAGTTAAACAAAATGCAAAATCCAAACCGCATTTTCCATGAACAAAAATCAAATCAAATTATATTACATATAAAATATATCTCTATCTATTTACTTATGTACAGTAAATTACATTACGAATATTGTTTTAACGCATTAAAATAACCAAATGCCCGATTATTAGTGCTGTATAACTTGTAGTAAATTACGTAAAATAAATTCGAAAGGCTAGTTTAGTTAGTTTAAATAGGCCAACGGCCTTATCATTAATATTCGATGTTAAGACGCAATAATGCTGGATCCATCTAAGGAGGTTTTATTGTGTATTGCTTGTCTAGAAGTACAAAGAGGATGCTTGCTCATACCGCATAAGCTCTTCATCATAGCAAACTACCTACTATCATTTACTTCTAAACCACCCTAAATATTTAATGTAAATATTGAATATATTGAATTGTATCAAAGCTGTAATCATACATATTATTAGATGGATTTTGATCGGATGAAAACAAATATTATTTAATTCTTAATTGTTTTAATTTTATATATACCATGCTCGTGATACTCTCAGCCTATGCGGTTTAAGTGAATAAGTTAAAATATGTTACGTGTTATACAAGGCAGAGTATTCTTAATGTATAGTCTTTAGTTGCACTGGTAATGGGGAAAACTATTGAGCATTCAGATCAATCACACACTAGAATTATTTTTCCAGATATATATAGGTATATATATTATTACAACCTAGTTACGTTAATTAATATAACAATCATAGTTCCTGTTAGATGACAATATACGATATGAGTCAGTCGCAATGTCAATGGTGAGGGGGGAGTCTGTCGCGACGACGTTGACTCAGCGTTCTTAGAAACAACCTGTTTGCGAACGTCTACTATGCTACTAGCATTCCGACTTTACATTATAATGTATTACGACTATATATTGTTAGTAATGTTAAATTTATCAAAGAAATTTTTTGAATATGAAAAACGTTACGAAACAAAAATATAACACATTTGTGACGAGTTTTAAGTGAGTCTTAGTGAGGATGAGTGTAAGTGTGAGTTTAGAGTTTTAAAGTGCTACAAGGTTTTAGGCCTTAGATGTCTGTTTCGTGTTCATTTGTTTTTCCTAATAGGCAAGTAGGTAGTAGGCCTTCTATGCCTGACACGCCGTCGCCTTCTTGAGTCTAAGGCATGCCGGTTTCCTCACGACGTTTTCCCTCACCGTATGAGCGAGTGGTTAAAATCCCCCAAAAATGTTACATAGAGGTTTTGTGTTTAAATATTGTAACATCTAGATATTTCTTAATGTAACATATGCATCTGAACAATCTTTGCTATAAATTCTTTATTGGCAAGTAGTTGATAACAGAACAGAATCTGTGACCGACATACATCGTCGAAGAGTCTAAACGTATAGACAAAGAACAATTTTTTTTCATGAGTCGCATTTTTTCGTAATCATGAATCATGAAAAACTTTGCATTAGTCAAATTTTCATTTGTTAGCAAGTTGCCTCGATTGTGTAATGCAGCATTTTTGTAAAGTACATATTTAGTATACGATCTAGATATGATATATTAAATTTTATATTTAAAATTTAAGAAGCAATTAAATCAAAATTAAGACAACACTTTACATAAATGCTACTTAAAAGATTATAAAAATGTTTTTATTAAAAATTTGCAGTTTTTCAACTAAATATCTTCAGATCAAGGTGCGCTCTCGAAAATAGGTTTTATATGAAATAAATTAATTTGTAAGAAGCATTATTTATATAACACTTTCTACAGTTAGATAATTAAATAAATAAAAATTACTTTTAAAGAAAAAAACTTTTTAACCGGATTAAAGTTATGTATTATTATAAATTTATTTAACATAAAAAAGTTATTTAACATAATTTTAAATTTATCCGACGTTTCGCGTGCTTTACAGCGTGCGTGGTCACGGTGACTGAAGACAAAAGGTGTTGGATGTCAAAAAGTATCACAGCTGTAGAGAACGTTGCATTATCTGTATTTATTTCCCCGGAGTTGGTATCGACTAAAAGATGGAGGGTTTTGGCAAAAATGGCTCACGGCGTCCTTTATTTTCGCGGTTTGTTTTTCTTGAGATTTTAATTTGGATATTATTGGATCCCAGGTGTTTGACAATTTTAGGCCGTCTTCTTTATTGAAATTATCAATACCAATCTTGGGAATAATCTTTTTTCTTTCGCAAGCATTTTCGGTTTTTTTCTCTAAATGTGTAAAGGTTATGTCAATAAAAGACAATACTAAAAATTACTTTATTTGACTCAAAAATATTACATTTTGTACTTACATTTAAAAATTGAAACATATCATGATTTTACATCATGATATACATGATTTTCAATCCATTTGATACAATTAATCCAAGAAGAATCTTTTATCATATTTGAACTTAATATTATGTAAAGACAGTTACACCAAACATCAAAAGTTATTAGCTTGCGTCCTATTGCAAGTAAAATTAATATATAGTTTAATTAAATCTCTTGATTGGTCGAAACATATTTAACAGTTGTACCTAACATTTTAAAAAGGTGAAATAAAGCATTTGTACGGCAACCGCTATCACAAAACGTGGCTCGTTATCAGTGGAATATAGGCCCCCTACTAGAGATTGATTGAAGCCAATGTCCCAACGTATGTTGTAACATCTAGTTGGCCTAAGATCGTTGTTGTTACGTAACGCGACCTCGCGTTTAACCCACTTGCGAACAAGTGCATGTTGCTATGTATCTTAACCCATATTATTGATTAATTGGTGTCAATGACCTTTATGACTAAACAAATTAATTAAAGTACCTAAAATATTCTTATTTCAAAAATTCATCATACGACAACTTGTGACTTAAGGGAGCAGTAAACATTTATTTACTGCGGATCTCACACATAATAGTAGATTTTGAGGGATACGAAGGGCTCATCACTTATTTGTCTATGGGTAAACCTCGGTGTTCTATATTTTATGGAAATATGATACCTTTTTTGAGATTATTTAGTTCGGTTAACTTTTAATAATACTGACTACGTTTAACATGTTCTACGTTTGTTATGGCCTATAGTATAATCGAATCATCATTAAAAAATACGCTTTCGGAAATTATTTATACACTATATATTAATACATACATATATTTGTATGTTGTAACGTATAACAATACAATAATTCTAATAAGATCAATACGATGAACTAGGCCAACAGATATGTTTAAAAATTCATTCTAATTGGTAAACGGGACGCGGTTTCATAATCAAATTGTGTACTAATGCAATTGCATTATTATATGTGTGTATAAAGTATGTAAATAGCTATATCGGCTCACTGGTTATGGATAATGAAAGTTAAACCTGAAATGTGTAAATTTATAATAACTTAACATAAATTTATTTATTAAAATTATTGTAATTAACTCTTAAAATTGCTACACAATACATGTTACTGGGAAGTCACAGGTTGAAATACAGTTCTCACTACATCATATTTGTTAATAAATATATTACAATTATTATTATTATTAAACATGGAATTTTGGAAAAGTTGCATTAAATAGCTACGTTAACTATGCTATTGCTGATAGACGTTTGTTTTTCGTCATATTTTATTATAATAAACAGTTTCTTTAAGATAGGCGGTAGCATGAATGGATGCAGCCTACTTACAAATTTATAAAACTAAAAAACATGGCGATTTAAACCGTGACAGATTGCATTGCCATCTTCTGATTCTACACCCTTGATTTGACAACTTGCGAAAACGACGAATGACGCATTAATTTTTATACAGGCTTTCCTGAGTGTACATTATGTTATTTTAGTTTAAATAATTCCAGAAATTTTATTTATTTGAATTATGAATATGTAGTGATAATAAATAAATATTCTTCGGATTAGACAAAACATTACAACTGTGGTATCGCAGATAGATGCTTTGATAACACGAGAACAAGAAAAGAGCGTACATCTTAAAAGGCCGGCATCGCATGGGCGGCGGGGCGGTATGATATATATTATGTAATGTTATTCCTTAGGCATTAATTTAGGTTAGTCTAATTGTACTTCTTTATCGCAAGTACTCTTTCATCTCTTTCAATCGAACTGTGTTTACGCTATGATAAAAATAGACAGAGTGAGTTATGTTTCATTAATGAGGGCCCTAATTAAGATTTTCGTTTATAGCAGTTCATATTGTTAAGGGTACAGGGAGGAGGAGGGGGAGGGAGAAGGATGATGAACTGTTAAGAAGAAACACAGAAAATGAAGATATTCAATGAGACTTACCACTGACTGGCCTAAAGGCCAGTGGCCAGCCAGTGGTTAGACTCCCAGTGGGTAAGGCCGAGTAATTGTATATATCCTTAGCGGTCGTAATAACTTGGTTAGCGTATTTCAAAAACTTGTAGGTGTAACTACAGTATTTTAATTTGGAACTTTACAAAATCGTTTGTTATAATAATGTAACAAAATAAAATAAAAAGAAAATACAAACAAAACAAAATAAAAAAACATAATTGTTTTAATATGTTTAACAGTATGTTCTAGATCCTATTGTGCTTGACCTGATTCCAGCGATGCATATTATGATTTATTCTTGCAGAATTGCATAAAGGATCGCACAGTGGTCCATGTTCCTAAGAAAGGCGGTCATAGAGGTTGTATGTCGGATTAAAAATGAAATATTAACTTTTTATCTAAAAAATGATTGTTTTAAGGTTTTAATGATAATAACAAGTAAAACAATAGATATATTTTTAAAAAGGTAGATGTATATTCTCAAAAAAAAGGATCCATCCGTACTAATAAATAATAGGTAGAAATAAAATAAGTTTTATTTATAAATTATTTCTGAAAATAGCTTAATTTACATATCAATAATAAAATTTACCAGATAATAGAAAACTGAACATAGGATTTATATAAAACATCGTCTTTTTACATAATAGGAAAACATAATTCACAATATTTACAGGTTTCTTTTATGCCAATATAGTTTAAGTACATAATAAATCCAACACTTATTTTGCTAATACAGACTTCTTCTTACAAGGTACCTTTCTAATGCTAGAAATAAGTGGGTCTGAATTAAGAAGAAGTCTGTTCAAAAGATCCATATTAGTTACTTCTCGGGAATGTTCGACTTGATGTATGATCTAACAACGATTGCAAATTAATCTCAGCAGATGATTCCGTTACGCGAATATCAGTTGGGTAGCAACGTTTTTTGGCTTCCAACACTCTTTGATAACATGGAAAAGCATTTGGTATTTTAGAATTAATCAAGTTTTTTAATAAAATGTATTGATGTTTAGTTAGTTTAGCTTCAGTAATAAATGAAACGATTTCATCAGAGTTGAATTTTAAGAAACTGTCGGCTGATTGATTGGAATCACTAAGTAAAGTATTTATAGCAGAATCGTCTATTTGAGATAAAATTGCCAACCTGCGACGTTTGCTTCTCTTGCTGCATTCTCCAAACTCCTTCCTGTGCTGCGTCCTGCTTGTAGATTGAAGATATTCGCTTGTCTCGTCGTCGTTTTCATGTAGTTCTCCGTCAGAGCTCCCAAGAATGCAGACTTCGATCTCATTTAACCAGTCACCGTATTTGTCAATCAGCTTAGCTTTTGACCTTCCCAGTTTCTTCCAATATGCAGCAAACCGTTTACAGAGATTACAAATTAAATCTCTTAAGTAATCGGTCTTGATAGTTTCAGTGTCCGGTAAAGAATTTGCTAGCATTCCAAACACTTCACGAGATCTATCTGCCTCATTTTCTTTACTTGTCGCATTCAACCACGTGTCTAGGACAAGCATTCGAGGAAAAGAACACTTGATGATGGATCCTACAGAATAAAAGAAATGAAAATTATAAGGTATCAAATTTACCTATATACGACTTTGTCTTTGTCATGACCTATAAGCAATCCTCGGCGCACTTTGGCGCACCTAGATGTTACAGATTCTAAAACTAGACAAACAAGAGATTATTTTGATATATGTTTCATCTTTGGGGATTCGTTCCTTCCTAAGTAAAAGTCTAATTAAATATGGCAGAGCGGTAAAACTCAAAGAAATCGGAAGTCTTTCTTGATGGTGGTGATTACAGATAACGACACGGTTAAAGTAAACACAATAGGATTAAAAATGTCGTACATACCTTCTATTTGAATATCCATGGCACAAAATTATCACAAACAATCAATTTCCGAGAAAACAACACTTTAAAACAGTAGAAATTTTGCCGACAAAGACAACGCTAATTAGCACTATTGGAATGTTATCACTTCGGTTGCACAAAATGAAATGATCCTTTCATGTTATTGTATTTTTTTTTATATCTGGGGGTAGAAGGGTTATTTGTCTACCCTGTAGTGATAAATTACGTCATAATTCAACCATCGACATTTCAGCCCTATGACCTATGGGATGGACCACTGTGGATCGCTTTGAAATGCTTAACCTAGAAATCTTGTATTGTAAAAATATTACGGGAATGCATAATATTAATAGATTTGCTAATTCATGCCAGCTCTCGACTCCACATGGACAACACACAATATCTTTAATATTTTATTCCTTAAGTTTAATGTTTTATTATTTTAGGTCCAACGTAATTTTCTAACCAATTTAAACTGAAATATTATAAGTATTTTTTTGTATATGTTCATGGAGGAGTCCATGAACCGATAAAACAAACGAGATGTCCCATTGGAATTTGCAGCGATCGCATATGAGTATGTAATATTGTAATCTGTAATGTTATATTTTTAGAAAGTTTATAGTTCCATCTTTTATATATTTTAAATTAAGTTTATATATTTTAGACGTCAGAATTTACTTTGTTTTATTTATAGTTAAAAAGTTCATTAATTTTTATTATAACAATAGTCTTCGAGCCTTTATCATAGATAATAATTGCTTTAAAAGGTGTTGAAAATATATCATGTAATTGATACATCTATAGACAGATTTCTTTAAGATTCGTAACTCAATTGTCTTGACTACACATATCCAAATCTACAATTACTATTACAGTAATCAACCCAAGGTCAAAATCCGGTTCATAAGCGAAGAATATCAACATAAATAAATATGGTCAACGAACCACGGCGGGTGTATGTACAAATTACCTAAACTAAACGAACAATAGTGTAACGAAATAGTACAGATTATGCAAGGGACAGAGTTAGTGGCGCAATGGCTTAGATACCACGAAACTAGGGCAGTTGCGGGCTTGTTAACACGAAATTATCCAACAACAATACGTTTAAAAGTATTTTGTGACTTCTTTATCATAATTATTATACCGACATACGCCAAGCAACCATGCAAAACATTTTGTCGATAAAGCGAAACTATTTAAAATTAGAACTTTGGATAGAATAGAACTTTTATTATGACATGGCTATTTATATACCATTTTACCGACATACATAATTAAAAAAAACCGTCGATAAAGGAGTACTAATTATATAAATAATATTTTTGACTGGCTATTGACTTTCTTGTGAAAGAAATCGTGGTTTAAAAGTTTTCCCATACAATGCTCTTAGCATGTATGGGAAAACTAAATAAATGTACTATTTATATTATAAATTCCAATATTGTTAAAAGCTAATAGAATTGATTAATTCTCAGTTGTAGTATAGTATTTAGTGACAATGTTTTTATAGACAGAAAATCGAAAAAATTACAATTCTTAATAAGTGCGGTCTTAAAGCAACGAATTCGATACACAGTCGCGTTACAATTATTACAAATCGATTACAAATGCATAAGCCAAAGGACATACCGTTTATATTGCTTCATTATACAATAGCTGTGCTAATGTGAATAATTCCATATTATACAGTGTATGTAAGATTTAATTACTATGGCCCAATGACATTTAATTTTTTTAAACTAAAACCTTGGGCTTTTTATTGTGTTACAAACACAAGATAACTGAACTGTTAAGCTCTTTGAAGTGAATATTTTTAACTTTGACAAGGTATGCATTTATGAAAAGCTAAAATTCCATTTAAAATATGTGTTTATATGTTCTGAAAAGCCCATTGTCTGAATTTTATATTTAAGATAGAAATTCTGCCAGCATTAAATGTACACTGCCTCAGGGAACATCTTTTTATATTTGATTTTTAATTTCTATCTATCTATTTATGTAGGTTAAAAATATTGTAATACATACCGTATTGTATACCGTACATTTGTGAGGTTAATATAACAAATTAACTGAAAAAATATTCATAACTACTATACAATATAGATAAGAACATGAGTGAAATATATAATAAATAGTTTACATGATACAATTATTTTCTTTATGTTTTAATACTAATATTTGCTAAACAATTTTATTAAAAATAATAGTTATAGGCAATAGCAAAACCTAAAGATTCTAATAGACTTAGGAAGTAGTAAGAAATTAACTACAATTTACATTAACCATCCCAAACAAACCTTCAAACTAACACAAAATAAACGCAAGCTTGCCTCGGTTCACAATCAATACTTTCCTTAATCGAACCTTGTTCAATTTACCTTCGAAGCCTACTTCCGGCGGTGAGATCTAACTTCCGGTCGACCTTTGCTAGGGGTCACATTGACAATTGTAATTCTCTATTTATGTCATGCGCATCGTGCCAAGATCATAATGTTATGCAATAGTATTGTAAATAATATTTCTTGGCTCTGGTTTAAAGGAACCGAATGGTTGAGTAATAAATGTCCAAAGAAAACTTTGACCGCGCGTATATAAGACTGAAAACCTATTTCATTAATAGGTTTCAATTTTATATACTACTAGCAGACTCGGCCAAGCGTTGCTGTGGCTAAGGATTTTGTTATATTGCATAGTAGTAAACTATTCAAGGGAAACGGTAGGAGAACACCAGTCATGGAGACCACCATGCTTTTAGGTGGTTATGCCATTAAATTGTAGCTTATGTGAAACCTTGGTACTCCCAACACAGCGCCACCTGTTAGAATTGTGACTATCAAATAATAAACGAATATTTTACAATAAAATAATATTGCGGGTTTAATTGAAATATAAGCTATCCTATCTTTCAAGTTAGATCAAACCGCACACGGTATGCAAATTTGATTGAAATCGGTTCGGTAGTTTAGGAGTCCATAGCGGACAAACAACGTGACACGTAATTTATATATATTAAGATTTACTAATTATTACATATTATAGTAACGACGTACCTACATCTTTTACGAGGACGCCCTTTGCTATAGAAATACTCACACATTGCTTATTACAAAATTAAAACAATTTATACATTACGTGATCAAAATCGTGATACGTTTTAAAATATTAAAAGGGGGCGTGGCACATCACGTTTGGAACGATATTCAAGCCAATAACTTTGTCTTCGAGTTTTAGGATAAAAATATTACAATAATAAATAAATCCAAGCTATTCATACAGAGGAAATGCTTTTAGAGTTATTTAAAGTAATTTTAATACATACGAAGTTTTACAGTACATCCTGAGCACAGGAGTTTTTACATAGAGAAAATTTTCAATCTGTGGCTCTGTGTTGTGATTGTGTGTGTAATGAATGTGGAAATAGATTTTTTTTTACTTATGTAACTTTAATGTCGTTGACCGTTGTGGTTTATGGCATTTTTCTTTCAATAATTGTAATGTAAAGGGGGGGTAAAACTTGCTGAGTTTCTTGCCGTTCTTCCCAAAATAAGGCCTCCTGGTAGTTTTGCGAATGGATGGCGTAGTCTTTCTTTTTCGCGAATTTGGTTAACGTTTTTGACATGCATAAGCATGCGCTAAGACGCATCTAAACTGAATAAACGTATTTTGATTTTTAATAATTGGGTGTTACTTAACACTGTTCCTGCTTTTTCAATGACATAAAATTTCTACAGAAATTTTGAGTAATGTTCATTTAGAAGCTTTTTTACTGATAACTATACACTATACATTGAGTTACACGAATAAATGATATTTTGATTTATAACAGTTGTGGTAACTAAATTAGATACAGCCGTTGGATTATCGTATTACACAGATAAAAATATTACGAAACAATCGCATGTGCATGACTAAGTGTGTCAAAATGTGTGGATCGACAATTTGTGATGACGCAACGACAATTGGTCTTGTGAAACCGTGAGGATGTACGGAGTGCTATTTCCATAAACGATACAATAGTGCTAATGATTGAATGTTGTTTTTTTAATAGCAAATCTCTAAAGTTTAGTACTAGTAGTATAGAAATAAATAAAAAATATTAATAGAAACTTCATTCTATTAACAAATGAAACGTTATGGGACTGTGACATATACAAAAGTTAAAATGAACCTTACTGACTGTATCATAATACCATATTTGTGAAAATGATATTATATATGACAATTTTATTAAACATTTATACAAACGTAGTTCTTTATTACCAACGACGTTACAACCTTTAAGGTCTGGGCCTCAGATTTCTGTATCTGTTCCGTAGTCTTTTTCAGGCACGCACCTTCTTTTCCTGAAATTTGATATTTTCCATTACCTTACAAGTAATAAAAGCGAACATAGACCGAGAATTAAATCTACGACCTCAGATTTGAGAATCGCCCAACACTGCTCAAACATAACTATGTTTGACGACAACGACAGTATAACAAAAGAATGAAATATTTTTATGACAAACTAAATGAACTTTATCCATTTCATATACCTTAGAGTATATAATCGACGCAGAGTACAGCCTTCATGCAAAGTCGGTAATAGTTTGAAAATGCTAATATTATCGTCGCAATAACGTTATTAGGAATAAGGTTGTTACAAGCAGGGATTGCGCTGATCGGATGTCAAGTATTACATGATTTATAGATGTATAATGTGATTTCAGCCCTAAATACTTTATTGGCTGTATCATTTCGTAATATTGAACTATACTCTATCAAGGAGATTATGTGAAATATAACTGTCTATTTATTAGACCTTTTGATACGAAAATATATCTTAGATAGGCGTTTTGATATCTTATTTGTTTTATTCGGTATTTTTTTAGAAGATTTTAGTTATACACTAGCGGACCCGACAGACGTCCTGTTCAGTCTCAAATACAAAAATTTCAAACTCAAAAATAGTCCTCAATCTGATCTGAGAGCTATCGGATGAACTGTATTGAAAGGAAAATATTATATCATTTTTTTATCAATTTAATAAAAAACCGCTAATTCTATACCATCTATTACTACTAAACCATTCTCGAATCCACTTGAATACACACTAACAATTTCATCAAAACCGGTCCAGCTCCAGGAGTTTAATTACAAACATATGCATATGGAAGATTTATTTATATATATAATGATACTAGAGATAAGAAGAGTTTCTCGTAAAAAAGCTGTAAAATATTAGTTGGTTTTAGTCAACGGAAACCTTTTATGCGAAATGGTAAGGAGAGTATAAACGTATGTTTGAAAAACAATTAATTTTGGTAATGCTAATTAAAATGAAAAATATGATAAGCTAAAAACGGACTAATTAACATACAGTAGTAACAACACCCTTTAACTTTATTATTATTTCAAACGTCGGCAACGCACTCGCACGCCTTTTATCTTAGTCCAATAGCGGCGGTATCAATTAACATAAGGCAAATCTGCTGTCCGTTATCCTTTGTATCCCTATTAATAATATACTTTATATATTTACTATTGATTAAGTTCATATATTTATATTAAAGAGAAAGACAATTAAATATCGTCGAGATTGAGCGAGCGGGAGGGGAGGAACATGACTTAGTGCATACAGAAATAGTGAGATTTGGAGACCATTTCCTAAAAAGGGCACGGGATTATGTTACATAGACAATATAATAAAAAGTGTTGCTAAAAAGTACTTTTATTATTATAATTATATGTATAATGTAATATTATCTTTATATAATATTATCTCGGTCAAAGTCGCATCAGTTGACGTAATTATTTATTAGTTACAATTAATTACAATATGCAATGTAAGTCTGTCGATGTTATCGAAGGTGAAGCGACTTCCTTATTTCCTTTCGAAGATCATTTACATTTTAATAGGATTCGTCATTCGTTATTCTCCTCTTATATATTTAGTTTATTACTAATTTATAAGGTAGGTTACTGTAGTGAGTAATATCGTTATCATTTCGGTGTAACTATTTCTTTTAACGAAAGATCGCGTGTACAATGTTTGATATACGATGTCCTGCATTAACTATTTTCAAATTATATTATTAATTTATACAATGAATAGGATCACACATCTATCCATCACACATATGGCAGACCTCAGTCGAGTTTCAAGCGCTGTTAACATTGTTCCAACACACTTTATATATATTTGTTTCATTTATCTGTTTATAGGCGGACTGTAATAAGTATTTAGTATAGCAAAAAATTACAGAAAAAGAAGAGAAACTTAATAAAAATATTACGTTAAGATTAAAAATAAATTGATGTATATAAATTTTGTCTATTTGAGATATCCGCATTTGCTAAAACTTATTGCTTTTATCTTTTTTTAAACAGGGGGAAAACGGTAGGAGGCTCACCTTAAGGTATGTCATAACAACGCCCATGGACACTGACACTTACATTTGCAAGTGCCAGCCTTTTAAATTTCCTTATTCATAGCATACTTATGAACTACTGTTAACGTTCTCGGTTATGTACATACTTTTAAATAAAATAAAACTTTATTGAATAAAACGTGTACAATTTCAAATTCAAAACCATTTATTCATTTAGGTAACACAATGTACACTTATGAACGTCAATAAAGCTTTTAAATCCAGTAGTTGTATTATCTGCACTAATATTATAAAGAGGAAAACTTTGTTTGTTTGTTTGTTTGATTGTAATGAATAGGCTCATAAACTACTGGACCGATTTTAAAAATTCTTTCACCATTCGAAAGCTACATTATCCACGAGTAATATAGGCTATATTTAATTTTGAATAAAAATAGGGTTCCGTAAGATATTAGGGTTTTTCGGACACAAGGTGTAAAAAATCAACCAAAAAAGTTACTTATTTTGCGTACCCTGTCTAAACTATTAAAGATAGAACCATAAAATGTTCTAAGTAATTGTAGATCTTATAAATATCTACAAAAAAGTCCTCGACACACTATACCTATCTATGTCGAGTGAGGCACAATAACCATAAATGATATAATGACATGGCAAAACGGCGTTTGCCGGATCAGCTAGTAAAATATAAAGACAATTATTGTACAAATGATCACGTTGATGAATTATGATTCTACTCTCGTTACATAACTTAGATTAATAACAAATGTTTAGAAGTGATAACAGCTGTTATCATGTAATAATATGCATTAAGTATTTTGTTTACATAGCTGTATATATTTATTGTTACATAACCGATTATGTAATACTCATAATATGTGCTTTATATTTACTTTGTAACATTTATGTAAGAAAATAAAAATTAAAACGCTGTTTTATGGTCTGGGAATTGGTCTTCTAAAGCCTCTAATTATATCCTTACTTTAATTATCTTTGATTTAAACAATTACTCGTATGGTGAAAGAAAACATTTTGAAGAAACCGGTATGTCTAAGACACAAAAATTTACATTTGTCAGCCACAAAAGTTTTTTCCTATTAGAAAAACAAATGATCGATACTATTTTCTCATACAACTTTACCCATATCCTATGCCTTAATTTGTTAACACACGCTACGCCACAACTATGTTTCGATGCTAATTAAATTATAAATAAGAAAAATAATAGTTAAAAAAAGTTGTCTTTGATGTTTACGGTTTCAATATTTGAAAATATGTGAGGAACATGTATACTAACAACTTTGTACCTATTTTTGTATAGTAGTTTTATTCTAGGAGTACATTGTAACTTATAATTAATTAACTAATGTATACAAAATATTTTAAAAGAGTAAGTGTGGAGTTTCTTGCCCTTTCTTCTCCGCACGAAACTACCTTTTGGAAGGGGCAACTAGAATCATTTTTGCATTTTATTTAACGTTCAAAAGTGCCATTTCAGCTGGTCTTATTGGAAGAAATGATTTGACTTTGACTTTTGACAGAACTTGCCTTAAATTATCTGCCTGCTCATACAGACCGTCGTAGTAGGTATATAATATTAGTATTTACTTAAATATATTCATGATTTATCAACGCGTGATTATTCAAGCTGTTCGTACGCAAACTTTGGGACAGTATTTTAATTCTAAATTAAAACAATTATAATAAGGAAACTTGACTTACTAGTAATAGTTAACTTTATTTTAATAATCGCTTAAAGTTGAAAGAATGATTAGGTAATACAATAGTTATATGTTATTGTTTCCTAGTTATGGTAAAGCCTAGTGAGAAGATTGAAAAAGGCAAAACCATTCGAATTATTAGAATAAATCATCTTTAATTAATCGACAAATTTTTCTCTTGATTTAAACATAATTTCTAAAAAAATAAGCTTTGTTGTTGCTATAATAAATCGAATTCTAAATTCCAATTCTTGCATTTCCTTTTGCAATATACAAGACAAAATTGGAGTAATCCAAACCAAGATATTTCTTACCCAGAATTAGACACGAATCGTTAGTTTCGAAGCAAAACTAATTCGTTTGACGTGTAATTGCTCGAAAACTTACAAAAGATAATTATAGCCATTATTAGCAACAATTTTGCAAATACTTTTTATCGATCTGTTTTGAAATTCATGACCTAACTGACTTATAAATAACGTTAGTAATTTTTTTATATCCCACGTTTTAAGTGCTACAAAATGGTAAGTAAAATTAGGTAAGGAAGATTTTGTAAAATATGCCGTAGAAATAGTACTATGTAAAATGTGGTAAACTTTTATAAATAAATAAATACATTATTTATTCGTCTTAATTTAGGCAAGCTCATAATGTTAAATGATGTCTTTGTGAAGATAAACAGCCCTGGCCTGCCTGTTTCTCCAAGTGTTGCTGATTAGGACCTAAGGAAGAAGAAAAGCAATACAGTGGTACAAACAGGCTCCATCTATCCATGAATTTGTAACACACAAAATGAGGTAACAACTTACGCAAACCTCAAGGATACTGGCTGGGTTTTGAAATATCAAATGTCGGTTCGACTTAGGTAAGGTGTGCCGTGTCAAGGTATTATACCTTTCTGTCTTGGGCAACGCTGGGGTACTCGATCCCTAAATGCCAACCAAATTACCCGATATGAGGTTTTTGTTGATTCAGAGAATAGATAGAATATGTTATAAGAGAAAGGAGTAGAAGAATTTCTTTCATTTGTTTTTCGTCACCTGCTATTATAGACTTAGCGTTGCGTAGAGATGTGGGGTCACTCTGCATCTTCTACCGCATATACCACGGCGAGTGTTCAGAGGAGTTGTTCAGATAAATACCTGCGGTTCAGCATCGGACGTCGAGGCAGAGCACGAGGCTGAACTATTAAACTATTACCCGTCGACGCCCGTCTTTCCACAACTTACCACTATGTGGAACTAGCTGCCCACTGAAGTAATTCCTAACCTTTTCGACTTAGGGTCCAAGAAAAGAGCGTACCAATGCACTTGTGAGCGTTCTAGCAATGAGAGTGTATTACTTAACATAAGCCTCCTGCCCTTTTGCCCAATAAAATAGAAGCAGCCTTATAAGATATCCACTACCTGTATGATGAAGATGCAAATACATAAACTTTATAATGAGAATCCTAATAGCAGCCTCCTAGCGTAGTTTATAACGAACGGTATCTTCAAAGACCAAAGTTATGATTGAAGAAATATATTCTATTACAGACTAAGTCTTGCATATTAGGAAATAATGATCCATAAAATGGAAATGTGACTGCCTGTTGAGTTCACAGGATTTCAGTCAGCTCGCAATGTCGTATGCGTAGGTATATATTGTCAAGCACGGTAAACATTGGAATAATTTTATAAATTAAAAAAAAAATTATTTAACGTAACTGTTGTAAACGGAGGAGAAAGGAGAATTATTTGATTTTAGGTGATACCTCATAGTCACTCACATTGCCAGAGGGCTCGCAAGTGCGTTGCCGTCCATTTAAGGATAATGTCTCAGGAAAATGAGCACTTAATATGTAATATAATGCGTTCGTTTAAAATATTCCTGGTCGATATCGAACTTTCATGGATTCATACAGAAAGCGTAACACAACTGTCGGCTGTTGTTGATCTATCCGAATATTATAAAGAGGAAATATTTTTGTATATTTGAAACGATGTATTTAAACATTCATTCACTATTACACTTTAAATTATCTCTTAGCTATATACGCTATACGCAATATTTATATGCAAAATTTAAACATAAATGTCCAGCCGTGGGAAGCCGGAACAGGAAACTTAAAAACCTAGTTTAATTACATTAATACAACTTAAATAAGTATTACTTTGTTTTATTCTAGAAAGGTTCTAATACCTGACAAATTGCAACATAACTGTTATTAAATACTGCAATTAAATACAAAAATTCACCTTATTACTCGGCAATAGGGTAGAGTGTATAAAATGTGTATAAAAACTGATATATCTCTTATCAATATGTGGTTCACTGTGCCAGCGCGCGCGCCGTATCGTTGTTAACGATTAGTATGGATATTCCTTGAAGATTTCTCTACTTAATGGTTACGATTTTTTACCTTTAACATCAGAAATTCCTATTCAAATTATTGCTGTGCATGTGACTATATAAACTATTACAAGCATTCAATGTTGTAATAAAAAATACGAGTCAATTCACGTTGTTAAAGAACTATACTGTTTTGTATCTCTTAATCAAAATCTACTTGTTTCATATATATTCAACAAATTCAATAAATAACCAGTGGTCTTACAACCTTTTTAGTTCTGTGCCTCAGATTTTTGTATTTGTTACATGATCATTTGTCAATCAAATAGGTGATCGAATTCCTGTGCCAGACACACACCTGCTACTTTTTGTGTTTAGGCACAAAAAGAAAACCGGCTTAGGGCAAGCTGGTTTTCTCACGATGTTTTCATTCACCGTTCGAGCGAATGTTAAATGCGCACATAGACAGAAAGTCTATTGGTGCACAGCCGGGGATTGAACTTACGACCGAGATGAGAGTCGCACGGTAAAGCTACAAGGCCAACACTGGTTTCGCTCATATGCCCATAGCGCAGAAAGGTTGTTATTAACTAAATAAATAAGAGCATAATAATTTGTTAAGGTGTTATGGTAATTCTACGCCACTTTTGTGCACTTTACAGTTATATAGAAAAATATTGTCGAGCAAGTAATATCCACTTGTTGCTTTTGACAGTCCCGTTACCTCATAGTAGGTTAGCATCCGCACATCCCTATGACATAAAATAGGGTTGTACAAGCCTCAAAAGAAAGTGCCAATAATTGCGCTGGTAAATTGCATTTCTTTATAAAGACAAATATAAAAAATATTCATAGAGTAGATTAATAACATATTTTTTGTTTATTTTTTAATAGTTGTCTCTGCACAAGAACATCATTTAACATTACGATCTAGAACGTAAGACTTAAGTTATTTAAAACTAAACTAATTCACTTAAAAGTATATTTAACATAAGAAGTGTCCAATAACACTATTAGGGGCAAGACACACTGGTCTTGTGTACTATTTGTTTATCGCTTTAATCACTGTTTAGCACTAACGTGCACTCACACTAATTCACTAGTTCGAATGGTTTTGTCCTTTTCAATCTCCTCACTAGGCCCGTGGCGTCAAGAACTTGAATAACCTAGAATAAATATATAAGAAATAAATTTCAAAACCATCCAAAATGGCTTAAGCGCCTCCCAACCTGTCTAATCTGGCTGGCTGTACACCAATGGATTTTTTATGGAAGAGCTTAGCTCTCGCTCAGGCACAGAAATCTGATCATCTGATACTTGTCTATTGAAAAAAACATTGTTACGAAAAAATACAGAGCTAAGGCTAAGACCGTAGAGGACCGAAGAGGTTGTAACGTGACTGATTTTTGAATTATGTGGCATTTATGGGGAGTTATGTAAATGATAGCGGTTAAGATATTGTATAATTAAACCTACTCTAAATTAAATCTTTAATAAAACTTTCTGGTATATGACCCTAAAATAATGAGATTAGTGGAAAATTTTACTTTAATTATATATACGCTAACATACAATAGTAACAAAATAATGTTTTAAACAGAACTGTTGCATGGTCAAAAATCTCTTAGAAAAACTTTGAAGTATCAGCCCTAGAAAGTATCCGGCTGTTAGTGGGTAAGCGGATTATGTCAAGTCTGTAACATAGCCGTCTAACCATGGGAACTTGCGCGCATAAATGACTTTGTTTAAGTGAGTGTTGTGTTCATGGTTTATGGATTTTAAAGATATTTTTTAATCTGAATTTAAGTTTACGAAACGTAAGTCACGTGACCATGCCAATATAATAAAAAAATAGCGTTAAACAATTTTTCGGTACCAGAAGTATCAATCATAATTACTATGAACGTTTCTTATACACGAAATTGTCTAACTTTAGAATATGCATTCCCAAAGGAAAATGGGGCAGAGACATATCCGCGTCTGTTTCATCAATAACGCCACTTCGATCACCTAGATCAACGTTCTCAGTGCCTGAAACACTTCACTCGTTTATTTATAAAACATTCTTCTTAAGGATTTCTAGCATTATTTTCCTTCTCTGTACGAACGAATGTATTTTGCACATTATAGCGCACTTTTCTTCAAAGCTTTGTCACCCTATAATACCTAGACAGTTCATCAAATGACACGCCGAGCTAAATATTGTTTTCATTGAATTTCTATTTGTAATTTAATAGTTTGATGGAATTAGATTTAATAAGAAAGAACCAAAAAGGGCAGTCTGCGCAGTCCATAGACATCCACTTTTAGTGGGTGCGTTGCCGGCCTTTGAGGGAGGAGTAGACTCGCTTTTTAAACAGTTGGAGGTCGTATCTCTGAGGGAAGACTCCCCCCCGGGAGCGGATTCCACAGTTCGCTAGTTCGCAAAAGAAAATGCCTTGTGAAACGGACTGTGGAAGACCACCAACCATCAAGATGATGCTGGTGAAATTTAGAGGTCGTTCGGCTAGTACGGTGTTGAACAAAAGTTTTGTACAATAACTAAGTCCTTACTAATATTTATTATCTGTGTCGTGATTGGCGCTAAAACTAAAACATTAATTCTTCAATTCTATCGCTTAAAATAATGTGTTGACAAAATAACTAAATCATAAGCATACAGATAATGCAATTCGTATATATTGAATCCTTCTTGTAACACAAAGTGTTATCAAATTCATTATCATCGTTCTAATAATCATAGGACAGAACAATCCCGATTAAAGTTCATTATTACATAATACTCACTTTCGATAATGTATACAAAATTAAGATAATTCGAACAATACTAATTTCAATACAACACGAGTAACGATGAAAATTCTACGTTAGTGCCTTTAAATAAAGTTCGAAATACATTGTTAAATACTTTGTTACGTAATGCCTAAGGTCACATTGCATAACCGCAGTACATTATTGTAACTGACCAGAATAACAAGACCTCCAAAAGTAGGTTCGTTTACCCCGTAGTAACCTTTCGTACAAGCAATAAGAGGAGTGGGGAAGGTCAAACAATATGGTTCGATTTGTTGGTTAATTTTAGAATGTGTGTCTATGAATTATTGCGTTAAGTTTACTAACAAAATGTAGCTAACAAGCAATTTTGCATAAAAAAGCTATTCAAATACTTACAATACAGGCTTAAGGAAATTATTTTTTGCTAAAATCCCTCAGCTTTGATTCTCATAATGTCATTAGGTACCAAAAACAGCAAAATGTATGAAGTATGATTCTATACTTACCTCACATTTGCAATGGTCCTTCCATCCTTGTCTACTATTCTTTGTATAGTTTTCGGACATTTAATTCTCAAGTCAACTAAAACAACAGGACATGCAACAGGACGAGCATAGCTTTTATAATACTAAAAATGTATTTATACATTTATTTCCTGAACCATTGAAATGAGGTTTTAAAACACCTTATTATCTATTCAATGAATATACATTTTTAAAAGGTAGCTTCGAAACAAATAGTGATGCATATTTTTAATTAGCTCTACATACATTTCAGCTAAAACCACATAGTAATCATTTACATCAATATCAGCATAAACACTTACGTATTCCGATAAATACTACAGTTTACGTAAACATTTCGCGAGAATTTTTAAATGAGAAATAGTTACGTATTAAACATACAATTTGTATAAAAATGGGCCTTATGCCTTTACTTTATATAACCTTTAGGAAACCCATAGTAGTTTAAAGAATATTAAATGAAATGAGAAACTGATTGAGATGACCATAGGCAAACGGTAGACTTGCTTGACATTTTTTTATGGAACAGGAGGCAAATGCACGGGTCACTTAAAGTTATGAGCTAAACGCCTCTCATGGATACTCGCAACACCAAGCAGTTTGGAAGTGCATTAAGGTGGTACGCTCTCCTTTTGAAAGCCTCTAATGCCCGAACCCAATAACCTATCGCAATCCATAATCCACCATTTGAGTTAGTAATCTTAATCCAAATGTTGTAACAAGTGTGCCAATAACCAATCGACGGATTGTAATAGCCATCTGTCGATACAAGCTATCCATGGGAGGTCGTTTCGGTATCTGTGGAATAGACTTTTGCGAAAATGAAAATGACAGTTGACGAAAGCTCGATTTCAACAGTTAATTATTTTAACAGATTTTAACTTACACCAGTTTTTTAAATAGTTAAAAAAACTGTTTGTTATGTTTTAAACATACACATGTATATTTTAATGTTATTTGTACGGTTTTATTTACTTTATTTCGTTTACATTGATTATCAAATATGGATTGTCTTCGTAGGGTTTGGTTTTTGGGATGCAGATAGGAGATCGATCGACTGTCACAGTCTGATCTCAGATTGTTTTCAATCTGAGATTGTGGATTAATTATTGGGTTCGGGCTTTAGTCGTAACGGTTCGGATATACCAGGAATGGCAGCTGGATCCATAAAGTGGTAGTGCGCGGCAAGAAGCCTCTTAAAAAGTGCTCTGAGGTGGAACGCCAGACGTCAAGGTGAAATTTTGCGTAAAGTCTAAATTGGACGTCAATCCAATGATGAAATGTAGCCGCAGCTATTTATCCGAAGAGTTGTTCACATCCCTATGTCATCACATACATTGGACGATAGTCTTTTGTTTTCTTGAGGTTCTCATATATAAAAACATTCTCACTAAGTATTTAAACTTTTAATACAATTTTAAAGTAGCCATATAATTGCAGGCGGTCCAAAGCTCTGTAATCTAAATTAAATATTAAAAGCGTGGGCTTAGTTAATTCAATTAATGTTTTTTTTTAATCTGCTCTGATAGCCTATTGAAACACAAATTCGTTCATATAACACACCGTATAAATTAATTATGAAATGACCCGATCCAGTAACCTTGGCTTACATGTACTGGTTCAGTGATGCAACACTTTGCGTCATCTCTTTCTTACGAGATTATCAAAACTGCACGACCTAGTTACAACTAGTTTATGTAAACACTGCAATATACATTTTATTTACTGTATAAACTTATTTTAATGCCAAATAAATGTGTATAATTTTCATATATTTCACCGTAGTGTTATTACCTTTCTCTATTAACCTAGACAAAAAAATAATTTCAGCGAATAGATTGTTATTAGTGCTAAACTGTATCATTACAGCGATCTCATCCAGGCACCTAGAGAAATTGTATTAAAAATATACCGTGAAAGTACAGATTATCGTTGTATTATTAGTACGTTATTAGCTAAAAATTTAAAAAAAAATTAGTTGATTGATGTAGGCTACGACAAAGATACACATAACTTATACAATGTTTATTAAATTATTATACATAATAAGCTACACCAGTATGTTGTTATTGTAATTCATATATTTTTCAGTTCATCTTATTATCATATTCAGTACATTCTATAAATTGCTAAAAGTTCTCATCCTCTCTCTTATATATTTTAATAATAAAACGTAAAACTAATTAAGTACGTTAAATATAATTTTGATTTATATTTTTTTAATAATATTAGTTTTTATATATGAAATTCCAACTAATTGCTATGAATCACATAATTATAATCTGGTCACGTTTCGCATTTTTTCCAAGGCATTACGTAATTCGTGCATTCGTTTTCCTGTTTTGTTTGACTTTGACCTCCAAAATCAACTCTTGCGCAGATTATTAGGCGTTAAATCGTTATATTTATGATAGCATACGTTTTACCTTTACATAATTGTTGTTATGAGAAAGAAAAGATAAATGCTTAATGGTTTAGTAACTTCATTGCCTATCTGATTTCGAATTTCGATATTGAATTTCATACTATTGCAAATGCAAATTTTGCGACACCGACAGTTACTGAGATTACTTTATTAAAATTAGATTTTATCCTCAGACTTTGAGCTCAAATTATTATCTAATTATTCATTGAATCATTTAAAACGGTATTGACTTTATGAAGAGGGTAGACGCAAATTCTAATAGAATATGCAATTCTCAACGTTAATACAAATACAAAATTTAGAACGCTGTTTAGAACTTTATAATCGTCTAATCTTTAAAAAAAATGGGCCAGTCTAATGTCAGAACTAAAGGAATATTTTTATACTAAATAGAACTAGACGAGAGAAGCGACTTAAGTATCAGAATATCTAATCGGTTCTATAATCTATGTCGTATCATTGATTTTACAAGTCTGGCATCAAATTGTTTATCAGTAAACGTTAGAACATTAAATAATATTTATTTCTTCAACAGCTAAGGAACACAGACTAATATTGAATTAGTTATAAAGGAGTTGAGATACCATATTTTATTCTACCATAATTTTCGCAAGATGTTTCCTAACTATAATCACCGGTATTATCTGAGTGATGTAAGATATGTGTCAAGGCTTATATATAGCTATGATATAAGTTTATTCAGATATACCTTATGTGTTTGTACACAAAAGAGGTAAATAGGTTATTAGCACATTCGTGAAGAGGCGCTGTGTCAAAAGTATAATTTGTACAAGACACGTTTAGATGATGTATCTAGATAAAACATTTTTTTATGAAACACTATTTAAAGTACACTTTATAAATGTGAATTGACAAGACACAATTCACTATAGTTATTTTCAGTAGGACTTTGTCACGCAGTCATGCAAGCAGGTGAAAAAGATTTGTTTTTTTTTAAAATAGCTCGTTATTATACGTTCTTGTATTAGGCAGTACTCCTAGAATTATGTTTGGGGTGTTAAATAAATTGATTCAACTACAGAGTTCTATTGGATAAAGGTTGTCGAGGTCCTATATATAATTTGTATAGACCGATATTTAAGAATGAAACGTTTTAAATTTCCCTTATGTAGTTACATAATGTAATAATAGTTTTAGCGATATAAAATTATCTCCTTAATAATATATAGATAATCATTACTGGACTACTTTTTTCAGATTTAGTAGTGTTTGAAGTATATTGTAATGAATTTAATTGATTTCATAATTGACATTATCAAGCGTTACTTGTATAACCAACATAAAATTACTTAACGCGTCATGGTTACTCCAAAAACAAGTTACGACCAAATTGCTTACGCAAACATCATTAAGTTATTACATAACCACACTTACTCTTCACCTTGGGACGTGATGTAACATGTCAAGGTGACATTACTTTTGACTTATTTAGAAATAAAAAGTGTACCAATAAGTTGTCAATATTGTAAAGTTAACTAGCAACAAATGTAAAAGCAAATTTTTTTTAGCGCCAATAATATCGTCATAGACGTATAATAGTGACGGATCTGGCAAATAGTAAACTTTACAGGGCAGGCATTTCAAAATAAAATAATCATGTTAGTTTTTGTCATAACTATTTTAATTCATATTCTGTTATTATGAAAATTAATGAAATGAAAAAAAAAGCAAACAAAAGAAAATAAAAATAAAATTACCCAGTTTTCTAGAAAAACACATGTTTCTATCAGATCCGTCACTTTACCGACTGATTAGTTTGAAATTTAAAACACATATTTTTTTTTATGTTGCCGTAATATTTAGTCAACGTAGTATCCAAATATGATAAAAAGTGAGTTTTGGTTTTGTTTCAAATCCGACATTGTTCTACGATCATGACGAAATTTAAATATAGTAAAGGACTCCCATTCGACTTAGGGTCTTTGAAGAAAAGAGCGTACCAATTCTTAAAAAGCTGACAACGCACTCGCGCGCCTTGTTGCATTGAGAGTATCTATGGGCGGCGGTATCACTTAACATCAGGTGAGCGGAACGGGCAGGAGCCGTTGGCCCCTGTTCTATAATTTTTTTTTAACATGACTTTAAAGAAACCTCTACAATTTTTATAAAGATTTAATTTATAAAGTCATTAGTAGGAGTTTCTAATTAATAAAATATATGTAACAGAAATATAGGAAGAACGATGATTAGCTAGACGTTCCTAATAATACACTAGAGGTAATGGAGACAAAAAGAATTTCTTTATAGAAAACCTTTCATAGATATTTCAACAGAAGTTCTTGTATTTTAATTAATTGCCTACTATAGATATAATAATTGTCCATGAACTTTTGTACAATAAGTTGCAAATTATGCTAATTATATTGTGTTTGAGATGTGAAAGGCTTGGATAAAAATTTGTGTTTCACGTTCTTTAGAAATAATGGAACGTATTTACGTAAGTGTCAGTGTGTCAATGTCATTTCATTTTGACACTTTTTTCGTAACTTCAAACTTATGCGTTCGTTATATAAAAATTATTACGTGCAACGAGCTCAACCCACATATATCGAACAAACCTGGGTACAAGTATACATTCCAATGAGGAAAAAAATCAATAAATAAGACTTTTGCATCATGGGAACGCTTCAGCCCTCAATTTATTTTGTTTTATACTTTTTGATAATATTGATGGTAATAGTACTTTACACAGTTACAAGTACATATATTAATTAATAAATTTTGATTTGATTTAAAACATTGCCAGCATGAAAGAACTCTGCATGGACAATTTTTACTTTAAATTTATAATAGAGAGCTAGTTTTTAATAAACATTGGTTATTATTATATTAAGCTTATATTGTAAGAAACTTCGGAATTCTTCTTTTTCTTAAAACAGATATAAATATACAATAAACATATAACTTTTGTTCATAAAGTTTACATGATTTAAGTCAACTCTGATTCGAGGGTTTTAAAAGAAGAAGGGCACAATTTTTGAAGTTATACTTCTTTAGGCGCGTTATGAAAAATTGATGAGAGTGAAATTTTACTATGCGCGCGCACCGTGACACAAATTTAACAGAATGAAGTTGCCCACGGAAGATGCTACCTTCCGTGGACAATTGGACAATTTAAAAACAACATTCGAATAATAATAGAATTTATGTTACCCTTAATGTAAGAGAATAATAATAAATATTTATTTATTTAATTTTTCAAATGTAAACTGAAGTTTAAGGACTATAATGACTCTTTTTCCAGTCTTTGATTATTTAATTGTAATTAATTATTTGCATGCAATCAAAAACTATTTTTAATAATGCCAAAGAAGTAAAGGGTATTTCAACAAGAAGTTTGTTTTTCAATTGTGGCAACACCGAGAACGTGATAGTTTTGACATTTAGTTTTTGGCGGTATTCGTAGCAGGTGCTTTGGCAATTATTACAATGAATTCAATTTCGCTCGAAAATCGCATTAAAATAATTCAAATCCACTATAAAAATGGTGGTTCTGTTAAAGTTACATTTCGTAAAATTCGTGATATTTTCGGCCAGCATAATCGTCCTTCTGAGACCGCTGTTAAGAATTTGGTCGCGAAATTTGAGTCGACAGGCTCGGTACAAAATGTGCCAACACCAACACGTGTTCGACCGGGTCGTTCAACAGAAAACATCGCCGCCGTGAGCCACAGTGTTGAAGAAGATCAAAATTTGTCAATTTCACGACGTTCTCAACAATTGGGGTTATCCAAAAGCACAACATGGCGAATTTTGCGAAAGGATTTGGCTTTGAAGCCTTACAAGATTCAACTGGTGCAGGAATTAAAGCTGATCGACCATTCAAATCACCGCAGATTCGCTCAGTTCATTCAGGAACAACCTGCTGGTTTTTCTGAAAAAATCATTTTTTCAGACGAAGCCCATTTTCATTTGTCAGGGTACGTCAACAAGCAAAATTGTCGCATTTGGGCTTCTGAAAATCCTAAAGCAATTATTGAGAAGGCTTTGCATACTCAACGTGTTACTGTGTGGTGCACTATGTGGTCTGGAGGCGTGATTGGGCCGTTTTTTTTCGAAGATGAGGCTGGAAATGCGGTAACAGTCAATGGATCACGGTATCGCGAGATGTTAACCACTAAATTTTGGCCTATTATTGATGACATGGATATCACTGAAATGTGGTTTCAACAGGACGGTGCCACATGTCACACAGCCAATGAAACGATCAATTTATTGCAAACCAAATTTCCCGAGCGCATAATTTCGCGAAATTCAGCTGTTAAGTGGCCAGCCAGATCGTGTGATTTAACACCACTGGATTATTTTTTGTGGGGCTATGTTAAAGACAGAGTCTATACGGAGCCAATCGAATCGATTGCAGCCTTAAAACTCAAAATCCGTGATGTCATTAACGAAATAGACCCTCCATTTTGCCAAAAAGTGATTAAAAATTTTGATGAAAGAATCAACATCTGTCAGCGTGGTCGTGGTGGACATTTGCCAGATATCATTTTTCATTCATAATTGCCAAACTTTTCTCTTTGTAATACAATAAAAAATTTATTCATTTTCCTCTAAATTCTTTGTTTTATTTTGTTTTAGAAAACAAAGTTCTTGTTGAAAAACCCTTTATAACTTCTTCAGCGCGTACATAAGTACGCGCACCCTTTTTTATTAAAAAGCCTCATTAAACAATATCACTTATGCAACCTATTGCCTGATACTCGTAATGAACTTTCATAATTAGGAGGCTACTCAAGCGTGCATATTGCAGTTACGTTAGATCTTTGAGCCATTAGAATTGTCCTTGTAAACCACTTTTGCTCTTACAACATAGATTTGTGGGCTAATTTTGAACCGACAGTAATGTAACTTGATGTTTCAAACTGTTTTATGAGAAATATATTTTTAACATAATAGTCGTTGAAAAATATTTTCTGTTAACTTCATAATTCTGTTTAGATCGTAGTATCAAGATCACCATAATCGTATTGTAGCGAAACTGTAAATATTGAAGACTGTGTATAATTAAATTAAAATATCAGCAAAATGACAGAAAATTAATTTTTATTTAGATTTTGATTATCTTTCCAGATTTATTATGTTTATCTTTAAAGTTCTTTCGATGCCTTTCTATATCTGTGTAATTTATTTGCTACATTGATAATTTTCTGAGGCAAGTAGTAATAGGCTTAATTTAAAAAAGCGGCTTAGTACCCAAAACGATCATTGTTTTTCCCGAGAATCAAACCTAAATACATACATAGTAATTCGCTTTGACTGAAACTTTACGTTTAATGAACATTCTGCTACATATATAGAACCTTAACCATAAAGCTATGGATTTGACTACTATCAGACACATCTACTACTAATGACTAAAGCAATCTAACTGTATCAGTAGACAAATTCTCCCGAAAAACCTAATTATTATTTAAAATAAATTTTTCATTTGTTTTTGAAACGTCTTCTCATAATATTGTTAAGTTGCCAGGATCTGAGCAACGTCGACGTCAATTAACGTAATGATCGTGGAAATAAGCGAAATATTCGCAACTGGCAACATTACGGTGATGCAACTTGTTCCTTAGATATGTCAACACTACGTTACTACACACTGAATGCATTTGCAATTTGTGCAATATGTATTTTTTATAGAGACTTATACGCGTTCATAGATCGGTTCACATTTGCCAATAAATTAGATAAGAAAATCAGTTCTAATCAGGACAAGTTTAAAAATGTATATGAAAGGATTTGAGATCTAACGGCCGGCAACGCACTTGCAAGTCCTCTGGCAGCGTCCTGCCCGTTTGCCCTGTGTTATATAAAAAAAAAGAGAAAATCTATTGAACTAAATAATATTATGAAACAATGACATCCTATAACGTCAGATAATCATAAAATCGGAAGGGTGTCCCCACGCTTACTATCGCGATAAGAATCCGCACTGACAAGGTTTTAATAGATACCATTCCAAACCATTTTTATTGGACTAGATAACGATATAAAAACAAGATAACCAAAGCGATAATAGCTCAATAATTAACGGTTGCAACCGAGCAGCTATCATAGTTAAATCCATTTACTAGAATGAAATTTTATGTGTAATTTTCCTATAAATAAAGTAAATTGATTGCCAAGATTGATGCGCAGAAGTTTATGTATTCAGCTACTAAATGTACAAGCGCAAACCTTCTTACGCCACGCAAAAATGTTGTTTGCGAGTCTTTTGTCAAGTCTTTTCTACCGATGCACCAAAAATAAATAAACAAACTTTTATAATTATGTATTAGGATATTAGCAAGTTACTTAAGCGAATGTATAAGACCTTCTAGTGATGTTGAAACGCTGACTGACCTGTTGCAAACTCCGGGCCAAATTACCTTATCTGATATTAATTTTCTAATATTATACAATGCTACTTATTACAAGTATAATAATTTTATTCAAATACGATTAAATCATTAATTTTATTATTAATTCTAATTAGCTAACAAGTCAAAATACGATTAGACTTGAAACATGCTGATGTCAAATAGATTTTATCTATACCTACTCCAAATTTAATAAAACTTTCTTCGAAAATATATTGCTTATAAAAGATTTATCGATAATATAATCCAAATAACCTATGGACTTGATAAGAAACAAATCTTTCACTTACATCACTAATCGATTGGCTCAAATGTTGAACAATAATTGCTTACAACAGACAATATTGTAATAAAATTGCAATGTTCGCGAATTATGTAATTTATTGGCAATCAGTGAAATGTATCCAATGCATATTTATTGTGCATTCAAATTTATATGAAATTTTTAGTATTGCGTGTAACCAAGAGAGGCACTGTAAGATTTTTATGTATTTAACAGATTCGTATTCTACGCTAGCATTTAATAATTTGTCATACTCAAGATAGTCTGTACCAACCTTCAACATTTTGGGTGTGATTCTCAAATTTTCGTATCTATTTCGGGATAATTTATTATTCTTAATAGGCGATCTCTGATTTCTTAAGGCACGCCGGTTTCCTTACGATGTTTTCATTTACTGCACGAGAGAGTTTTAAATGCTAACGTAGAATGTCCATCAATGCACAACCGAGGATCGACCTTGAATGGAATATTAGGTTAAAATACCTTTCAGCCGTTATGGCAATAAAATATTTGTGTTTGAGTACATGTACGCGCAAAATTTAATATCGCCGTTATCTAAGCTTCAACATGCTCGGTAAACGTGTCTTATGCCCCAATGGGGGACCAACTAAATTCGGACTTAAAGATCATGACCTTGTTCCACAGGTCCACCATCATGTAATACTACACGTGATGACTTTAAAAGCCACGTGCTTATTATGTAACGAGCTATTAGGTTGGCCAGACATGAAGCAATTCCACCGTAAAGATGTATTAAGCGCTCAGTTAGCGGTGTGTTTAAGCCTGGCGTGAACTGCTCGTGAGAAAACCAGTGTTCTAGACCACATAAACGACCTTCAGAAATGAGCACTTTTAGGCTATAGAAAATAAACATCAATAAGACATGCTGTTTGAGGATTGGCCACACTTTAATATGACATTATAGATAATGTATGTTATATATATTTTGGGTTTAAGATAATAAAAATTTAAGTTTTTTATATAAAGGATACCCTTATACCCGGTATCTTGTTGTAAGCATGTAAAATTTCTAGGCCTTATTTTAGACCCAAAGTTAAACGGTGTTCCTCATTTCAACCATGTGATTAAAAAAAGTGAGAAGGGTATTAATGTTCTCCGTTCATTATCTGGTGTGAGGTGCGAAGTCATTTTGATTATGGATTCCTTTTAGATCCTGGCAACAAGCAAGCCCTGGATAAAATTTCCAAAATTCAATCGAAATCTCTGAATCTGGCATTCTGATAAGGAGGGAGCTTGTAGTTTATTATTTATCAGAATGCCAAATCGTAAAATGACTGCTTCACGACTGATTTGTGCGCGACCGCCGCTGCGAAAACCGCTGTGCGAGTTCGAAATGTGAGTTACAGAATCGCAAGGTAGCTATATAATTTCTTCACCATAATTCATCACAACTGGCAGCATTTTGATGCTGACTTCGTGTCGTTCATACTTAAGCAGTCCGTTCCACACGTTTAACAATCGCCTGCGGATCACCACGCTTAATTCTCGATTACATTGCGTAACTAGTCGGATTATAGAGACCTTGACAGGAAAATAATTATTGTCTCGTTTCTGCCTCACGTGACGGGGGGAAAATATCTAATTGTACACGTGAGCAATTATAATTCAAAGTATATTAATTTTATGGCATTTAAGGAAAACTGTTAAATCATTATTGTAATATTCATTTGCCTTATTATTGAGTGTTTAATTACATAATTGATAATTATGGCTTACATTATGTTCACAAATAAAATTAGTAGTGTTGAATCGCACGGAAAACAATTTAGCACTATCTCAAGGAACAAAATTTTTCTTCGCTCTTAATTTTTGATTTACAAACGTCGAACTCTAACACAAAACATCGAAATTAAAAACTTTATCTATAGTCCAGCCTGCTTTGTGTAACTCAAAACAATCATAGCATTATTTTTAAAGACCATTCAGTACAAAAAATTTTGTAAAAATATTTTTTTTTCTTTAGCAAGCAGCTTTAGAGCGTTTAAAGCATTGTATGAACAAATATAGATTATTTTCTTCAATAGTTGAATCATTTATTCTCCGCTTTGCACCGGTACTGCCCAGTGTTAAGCGGATTCAAAACAAGAGTTATATCATTCATATAGTGATTGTTTTTGTTGCACTATGCTACTAGATAAGTTATATGCTAGAGCTAAAATCGCACGTTTCGTGTCATGTGGTCAATATTGTAGATGATAGTTATGTAATGTATAATAATTTGATAAGAGATAGCATTCAATGCAAAACTCTCGATCACGTTGAGTAGTAACGTAATTATATAATTTGCTATTTAATTTATTTATATAAAATAATATCCGCACGAAGGTAGGTGTATACTTTATTGTGTAGATTTATTGTTTTATTTTGTTAAACAAAAAAATTAAACATTTTATAATTTATCATTATCTCACCCTATTTTTTTAAGGGACATGAGGCAAACGAGCTGGGTTACTTGAACGTGTTTACCGCCGCCCTAGACCAGGAATCTTGCAAATGCATTGCTGGCCTGGTAATAAATGTAAATTTAGAATCAATTTAATAACTTTCCATAAGAAGTTTACCTATATGAATAAAGTTATTTTGTGTTTGAGTTGACCTTTAAGGTAGTGAGAATGCACTGGGCACGAGAGTAAAACAAAAATCGTACATAATTATTAAGGGGTGCCCTTTTTATAAGCTTCTAGTCGAGGACGCGAAAGTAATGATGGTAGATGTCGCCTCCTAACATAACCATCAAGCAGGTTGGGCACTGGAGACTTTCTTTCCTTGCCACGTATTAAATTTACTATCGACGTACTCTGAGCTTAGTTAACCTAGAATGGAAAGTGTCGGATACTTGGCGGGGTAAAATGAAGAAAAATGAATATAAATGATCACTAAATTGAATAGAAACAGTTCCTTAGTTGTCTAAGAGGAGAAATTATCAATAAGAAGGCTTCATTTGAAACAACAGCCAAATTAATTTTTATTTGACTTAGATCAAAAAGAGAAAGAAATGTACGAAGTGATATATTGTGTACAAATTCTAGAATTTTGGTTGGCAGTTGGTTTGCGCCTAAACTTGTCTCTGTATTACCTACCTTCTTATGAAATATTGACTAAAGATATCATTAAGTGCTAGTAATACTTGTAACTGAAATTATATAAGAAGTACCTAACCTAGGACACTTCTACGCCTACATAATACATAACAATTACGACATTCCACGTGAGCCGCGCATCTGACCGCGACCACGTGGCCACTGTCACGTTATAGTCACTGGCGTGACTAATTATTATTGCCGTGATATAATTTTGAGAAAATTTGAATTTAGAATTTTCCAGTTTAAGGTAAATAAATTTGCAGCAGATGTTTGATTAATAACATATATTAATATAATGATAACTATATTTAATTATTTAACATATATTTTATAGAGTGAAGATTTAAAATTTTGTGTTTGTACAAATTCTCCCAATTCGCTACTTTAATCCTGAGTTACATAGACTATATTTATTTTAGATCGTAATTGAAATTCAGAAGTTCTTGTATGTTTTTATATATGTTATTGTAATGAAGTTTTATAACATAGTAACTACAGTGAAACCTTTTTAAATGGGATCTGGATAAGTGAGAGAACTCTATTATTAAGAATTGCATTGAGTATCAGCACTTTTTCATCTAATTACATCTGTTAATGGAACTTTTCGAACCTGGTTTGGCTTGGCTTTTCAATTTCTAAATAATTTTATTTTTTCTAGTGTATCACATCTTATTTACATACAATGAAATTAATAAATATATTTAGCCTTTCAAAGTGATGATATTATTAATATACTTCTATATCTTAAAAACATTATCACTAATATTATCTATATAATATCAAATATCTTGTGTTAGAACGCATACCAGTTTCCATTCAATGTTTCCACATAAGTGTTAATAACACAGATAAAAAAAATAAAGGCGCGTCCTATTTTTCTAATATATAAAATTCTCGTGTCACAATGTTCGTTCCCATACTCCTCCGAAACGGCTAGACCGATTCTTTTGAATTTTTTATGGTTATTCAGTAAGTCAGATCGACTACTATCTATATTTCAAGCCCCTAAATTTTTTAAGGGTTAAATTTTTATTATAATTTTTTGACAAAATTTTTTGTTGTTATTTTTATGATACAGCTTACAAAACACACAACCCTTAATTTTCAACCCTTTACGATCAACCCCTATTTTTTAGTTTTTAATTAAAATCTTATGACTTGAACTCTGAGGTTTATATAGAGAAAAATTCACAAAAAACACCTAAAAAGTTTTCATTTCAGAAAACCGAACAGTTTCTAGGGTAGCATATAAAAATGTTCCATGTTGGTATGTACCAAAAAGGTAGGCTAAGTAAAATCACATTAAGGAGAAACGAAGTTCGCGAGGGCTGCTATCTTTATAATTATGAAATGACATTTTAAATAAATATTTTTGAAATTTGGAAAAGAAAAGAAAATTTTCCAATGTTAAATAGCGTTTATCGTTGTAATTTATTATGTAGAGTTAAGTTTCCTTCGACCCAAGGCGACCCTCTGTTTCCTGGTGTGACGTGAATAGTAATAGTTATTTCCTATCTTACTGGGTTATTAGTTAATCACCCTTGACGAGAATAACATTGGAATGCTTAGTAATAAAAAAGTGTTCGACTATATATTTAGCGCCAAAAACGTGAAAATATTTCGTTTGTTAAATATCCATTTTAAGGATTGAGTTATATGGTGTATTTTCCGGAGGTTGTGGTTTCAATTTACGGGAAACATTTTCTGAATGGACTTTCAATTTTGTTATCAACTAACATTACTGTTAGTTAACATTAAAAATATCAAATTAATTGGAACTTAGTCGGAGAGACCGTTAAGGGACAAAATTACAACCAAAATAATTAATTTAAACTCTTTCTGCGTTTAAAAATGTAAAGTTCATTAAATACGAAGAATGTATCGAGTTAGTTAAACGGTGCTGCTGAAAAGCCAAGTATTTTTTGTTTGGTTCGACTAAGTTCCAATTAATTTACTAATCATGCTATGTATAATATAATAATGCTTTTAGCAATTTATACAGATCCAGAGACGTGATATTTGAGAGCAAATTTGTAGAACTGAACGATAATTATATAACATAAACTATTTGCTAACTATATGCTATGTAACTATAGTACATGTAGTCTATATATGTTACTATGGTATACATCACATTGGTTTACATAGCTTGTAGCAGGCTGTGTTCTCGTTGCTACGAGAAACCGCTACAATAATTTAATCTTCGTAAAATCACACCCACACCCTTCGTAAATATTCGGTATTCAGCCTAAGGAAATATTGAAGAAAATAGTAATTTATTTTGATAGAATTATGTCTGTACTTTCTTCGTTATCGTAGGTAAATAATCACCTCCTGTAATTTTTAGTTTACAATACACATTTCATCATATCTTAGCAACTCCTGATTCTTCTCCTAACCACTGGTGGTAGCAAATATTACTTAAAGAAAACTTGAAAAATAATATCAGTGCTATACAAGTTTTGACTCAATCCCATACGATCGCAAAACATTCGGAATTCAGTGTTCACATGATAACATTAAATTGATATTCTAATTCTACAGATAACGCTGTTACGTACGTTTCAATTATCTAATTTCTATTAATTTGAACAATTGTATAATCAGGGGCTTTCCAAGTATTATCACGATGATTATATTAATGTATAGCAAAACAGGAAGTGAATTATCATGTAAAGAAGCGACAAGGGCGGCCTTTATACAATTTTCCTATATTTGTAATACTGTCATGGTTTTCGCCTTGGCGAGAACAACACTTTTCCGTAAAGTTGTAACTAGGAGGTAATTGGCACCTTATATAACGTTTCAGGTATAAAACAACGTCTTGTTATTGTTATATTCTTGAAAAATATCTCTAATGGTCTAAGATCCCGATATACAACGACCTTCATCGAGATGCTTATTTAATGAAACGTATTTTATATTTAATTTAATATGTCAATAAATAGAATCCATATGGGTTGCCTAGCAAATTTCAGTCCAGAGTATTTTTATTAATATTGCGCTTACTGAATGCTGTCTCCGACACTATCGACATATTAATATGTTCGCATCCCAGAAGCGATATTGTGTATATTATATACTTTATTATATTTTTTTTCGACATTATCGTATTGGCTTAGAAGGATAATGTATGTACCTATTTCTGTAAAATAAATAAATATCAAGAAAATGGTTACATGGCAAACCGCATCGCCCATGTTTGTAAATTTTTCTGGTATTGAATGTACAAAAAAATTAAGGGAAACTACTCAATTTTTTTTTAACTATCTTTTGTTTCATAAGTGTATTTGTTAGTTCTTAGGTTGTTTTCCCTAAACATTGTTTTAGAAACTTCATTTGACATTTGGACAGTTTCCAGCTCTCAATCATCTCGATAAGAGGTCAACAATGTAGTGAAAAGACATGCGCGCACGCACGTGGTGAGTGCACGTTATTTGCACCGTGCGCCTGAGTTGCTGAAACGCTGAACTAGCGTTTAGCTACGATAACATTGAGGACAAATCATTAATTACTGTAATCTTACTTAAGATTACTATACATTGAATGTATGGTGTAAATTTTATATACGAGTATTACATTAAAATATATCATAATACTAGTATGTGTATATAATAAATGAAACAATTATTTTTGAAGAATGAAGAAATTAACTTTTCCCCAAAAATAAACTTTAAATACATACACAAAAACACGCTTTACATACATACTATACTCTAAATAAATACGCTAGACTACTACATCAAAAGTCGTCAACGCAACAACGAATAAAGTGAAACTCACAAACTATCTATCTTATTATCATTTCCATATATATTTTTTTATAGAATTTTGGTCGGAAATAGAGGTAGCGATAGATGATCTGCAATTTATTTATTTTATAAGATACACTTCAGTTAAAATAATTAAATGAAAAGGAGGGCAACTGGCGGCGCATTAAAATTATGTATAATAATGATTACTCCTAACAATAAACATAATATTTAACAATAATCCGCATTTGAAAGACAAAAGATAATCAAGGCAAACACGTGAAAATAATGTAATTTAAAATTAATTTATCAGTTATTTTATAGTCATGTGAGTGTAGTCATATAGTACTTAATTTACGTAATTATGAATGTTGATAATTAAGTCATCCTAGATTCTAAATCAAAGATTATAAATTTAGTACATCCTATATGTACGAGTATATCTTGTCAAAACTGCGATGTGTGGAACTCCTTCGCCTCTTCAATCCTTTCCAGGGAGTTCCAACGGCTATATTTTTACCGAATCAAGACATCAGCCAAATTTCAGGAACAAAATTATAAAGTAGTTTTACTTCTATATTTAATTTTGCATTCAGCCGGATAATATTTGTAAGTCTATAATGTAAGAAATAATAATGAAATTTGTGTATTTGATAAATTATACGATTTCTAACATACTATTTAGTATAATGAATTTTAATGAAGGATAGTTTATTTATGAATACGTCTGTTAGTCTTAAATTTTCCAATGCTCACATACACGATTATCGCATATTGCGCAACATAATACAATGTATATGGTAAAATCATGTGTGTTTATATTCGATCTTTTGGCACACTATTTATTTGTATTATAAATTGGAGGTATATTACAAATGAAACATTTTGCAACATAAAGAGTCTATTTTACAAAGTTCAGAGTCGAAAGTTCACTTTCTTTAGTCACAAAGGAACATGAGCTGCTCACCTATGAGGTAGACTGAAAAAAAAATTGCGAGAACGCGATTTGGATGAAGTTGTAGAGATTTGGCTGGCGCTGCGACTGATTTGTAAAATCTCATGTCATATTCACAGATGTATGTTTATCCTATTTCTTTCTCTCTTTCATACCAGTAGATATCCCAGACATCCCATTTGCCCCTCCTTTCCGGAGAACGCGTTTTGGCCAAAATTCCCCGATGTCCAGATTGAGCACTCTTTTAATTGTTAAACGAGCTGGATCTGGATATCCATAGTTGCTCCCCTCACACATTAAGAGCATTTTTCGTTTAATGTTTATTTTAATTATATTGTTGTCTTGCTTAATTTGTTTTTAATGTTTTTTATATTATGCTTTGTTTGCCTGTTAGTGCTTGACACATTAAAAATTGTATTTTATTTCTCTTTTATCAATGTATCAGTGTGCCGAGCGTTGGCAAGCTTTTATAAATAAATAAATACATAATTTAAAACTAGTTGATTGTATTTAAAAAAATAAACCTTCTTCTGCATAAAGGCCTATCCATGATAACTGGCGTTTGGTTGTGATGAACGTTGAGGTTGAGGCAGAAGAATTTGCAAAACTCAATAGAATAGTTTATTGTGTACCTCTAGTAGGTATGTCGGAAAATAGAAACATTTCCTTTTAGGATAAAAAAATGTAGTGCAACCCTTTTACGAAGCAAGAGGTCCACTCCAACTCAACAATTAGCCTTTTAATAGTTGAAATTAAACTAACTAAACAAAAAAGTTCTGTGAAAATTTCTGCTTAGAATCCGGTCACGTTTCTGTATGTAAATAAATATGATTATTTTTCCGACCCAAATGTCGACCAATAGAATTGCACCATTCGACGTCACGTGGTACAACCTACATGGTATTATACTGATAATTTTTTGAAAATTTTCTCTGGTCGTTGCTTCAAGAAAAGTATTAAGTAGTTGTTTTATTCATTATGAAATTCTTATTTGTTAACTGTACATTTCGTCTCATGGTGCAATTCTATTGGCCGACATTTGGGTCGGAAAAATAATCCCCCGAATACCACACGAGCTTCAAAATTATCTGGCATTTCCCTCAAGGTTCCCTGCAAACAAATAAAGTCGTCAAGTTTTTCAGGTTTTTATAAGTGATAAAAACAAAATTTTGGCATTCTGAAGGTAATGTTAGAAACGTCAGGCGATACGAAAAAATTAATATTTTTGCATAATGCACGGGAAACCGGGTACGGAGAATTTTAACCGAATTATCAAATGTTTATGATTTACGTAATGTTAATGTAACAAGGAAGTTAGGAGAAATAACTTAGGAGCTTATTCTCATATCTATGAAAAGATTTACTTTTAATGTAATTGATGTTGCATCATTATAGTACAGGAGTACATCATCTTGATACTTAATACGAAAGTTTTTGGTGCATAAACAAAATGACGCGTAGCATAAGAATTTTATTAGCTCGCATAATAGCCACGCCAGCTGTCGTTGGTCAGCAGAGAATATATACTATGTGAAGGACATAACAGAAATAATAATATAAATAACTAAAATAATGTCATTGATTTGTTATACATAAATCGATCAATGAGTTAAGAAAAGAAATTTTTTTTTTCATCCATTTTCTTAATTCAGTCGGTATTCTCCGACGCCATTGACCCAATCGGAAGCTGATGAAATCGCTTGTATTGGTCATTAACTAATCATGGATTCAACAGATATAGATTGTAATTCGAAGATTAAAGTAAAAAATGAGCCCGCTATTGATGTTTTTATGTCATAATGAACTTTATAGTGACGTCATTTGAACAGAACTACAAATCTTATTACCCACTAATAACACGCGTTAACCAAACGTGAGCTGTCAATAACACGAGCCAGTTACTACTAACTATAGTTCCAAAACGTTTGTAATTTTTATAATTTAAAATCTGACCCCGGACACATACTTCATTTTGATAAACATTAGCATTATCTTTTTAATATTGACAGTACATTGTTTTGCTACCAGGTTTTTTTGAATATTCAAGAAGGTGCATTTCCTAAGCTTTTGATATTGATTATATTTGAGGTCCAAGGAATCAGTGTACATAATTGTGCTATTGTTATGGGAATACGAATGCCCTCTTTGAAACGCCATCTCGCGAGGATTATAAGAACAAGAGAACCTTTACAAAGAACACTTTAGGAGCTGTTACGACTTAATTCGCTTAAGAATCTTATAAATACATGATCGGATATGTGTACGTGATAAAATTACTGCCAATTCATATTTTATTATGTCACGCATTGACTCATAGTTATCGATAAGATGGAATTTAATCTTTGATAACATATACTTTGATAATGCAATCGTTGCGTCATTTGGAACTATTTTTGTTTGGCAGAATTACTTTAAAGACAATAAAATGTGTTTTATCGAATTCAATAGACCGACTTCCGCTTTAAATTAATAAATAAATTTTCTATACTTACTAAGAATCTACTATATATTTTCGGTAATGGTATTGCTCTTTCTTATTCAATACGAATGATGTGATTTTTCAAAATCATTTCACGTTTATATTTGTATGTGTAGTATGGATATTATTTATTGTCTATAATTGATAAAAGATTAAAGTCTATTTTGTCTTTTCTTACACTCGCCTTATTGTTTTTGTTACTTCTGATTGCCTGCCGAAGATTTAACGATAAGACAGCTCGTTGCTCAAGTAATTCAAAGTCTTAGTAACACAATGTTCGATAACATGAGTCCGATAAAGTGTGAAATAAACAAAAATCTGAATAATTTTTAAAGTATCCCTTCCTATTAAACACGACTATTCAAAACTTCAAATTAAAAGCTGTATTACGTATAGATGCTATTTTCTATTATATTAGGCATTCCAGAACTTTCAGAGCTAATTTCAAAATGTTATTTGCATGTCATTGTAACAATAGTTCGCGAAACTGACACGGGAAACGTGCGAAACGTGACACGGTCGCGTGACCATCACCCACTAGACTGGGCTTAATACGTATTATGTAGCAATGGCTATTGTTGTATTCTATTATGTTATGGATTTATATATGACTAGCAAACTCGGCGAACTCCGTTTCGCCACCAGATGGCTTCGTTTTATGTAACATTTCGTTTGGTGATCCCGCTTTTCTGTTGAAATTTTTCCTGAATTTTCTTTGCTATAAACCTCACGGAGTCCGAGACCTTTCCAACGAATGCAAAGCCGAGGAAATCGGTTCGTGCGTTCTGGACTTATAGCGTCAGGAAGGAAAACCCGACTTATTTTTATATAGTAGATTAAACGCCCACATCGAAGTTTTATATAAAAATTTAGAAGATAGATTTGTAGGTTGATTTTTGATACATAATAGAATCTTAACCCATTTGTATAGCACTTGTGGAAATAAAGTCTCGAAACAAAACTAATTGAAAATTTTGTTTCGAAACGGGCAAAAAGTTGATCACTAAATTGACAATATACAACGTAAGAACTGCCCTGCGATTCTGTAACTCACACAGCGGTTTTCGCATCGGCGGTCTCAAATCAGTCGTGAAGCAGTCATTTTATTATTTGGCATTCTGAAAAGGTGGGAGCTTGTAGTTTATCGTTTATTAGAATGCCAAATCTTAAAATTACTGCCTCACGACTGATTTGAGAGCGACCGCCGATGCGAAAACCGCTGTGTGAGTTCGAAAAGTGAGTTACAGAATCGCAGGGCTGTTTATTCCTCTCGAACATAGAAGGATGAGAGAACTTCACACTCTAGTAAAATAAAACTTATAACGAGTAAGTACTTAATATAAGTCAATTTGAAGTTCAAATTGACTTTTAAGTATTATTACGAATATTTTGTATGGGAATATAGAAGTGTCGTTTTAAGACTTTTTCACACTATTTTTTTTAATTTTTCTCCAAAAGAATTGGCCAAATTGGTCCAGGCGTTGTTGAGTTATGCGCTTACCAGCACATTGTGCGATTCATTTTTATATTATAGATTATTATTTTGACTGCATATTTAATTATCTGACATTGTTTACTCAACTATAACAAGATGATTTAAAAGACATTAACATTTGTGTAACACTGATAATGTTAAAAATATCGTTAAAGACGATTAATTATGACGGCCTTCTATTTTAAGACTTGTTTTTATACAAATTACCTACGCCGTTGGTTATTCAATGATCACAGTGTGATTTGAGTATATTTTTAGACATAACTTTTTTATCTGACAGGTTTGTATATAATTGTGGGAGGGGTAACTTATTTTGTGTTTACATGGAAATCTAATATATAAAAGTCTCGTGTCACAATGTTCGATCCCATACTCAGTTCCGAAACGGCTCGACCGATTCTTATGAATTTTTTTATGTATATTCAGTAAGTTTGACCACTAAGTGATAAGGGGTGTCCACCCCAAAAAAATTGTTTATTATTTGGACAAAAAATTTTGTTTTTATGTTTTATGACACAGCATACAAAAATACATACAACCCCTAATTTGCATCCCTAGTTATTATATTAGATAGTTATTTTTATTAAACTATAAAATTGATTCCTAGAAATAATATACATGGCAAGACAACGTCTGTCGGGTCAGCTAGTAACGTTTTAATGTTTTGATATAATATTGACATGATTTTGTAAAAATTTAAACTAATGTATATGGTTATATATATAACCAAACCTATTAAAAAAACACTCTATATTTTATAAATTTTTGAATAACTTTGTTGATACGGAAAGCTTTATTTATTTATTTAACATTGTTTTATTTAATTAACAACAACGTGCAGCTCAAGACAAAATGTAAGTTTAATAATTTATCATGAAACCTTTTACTTGATACTCGTTACTGTTCCCAAATTATATAGAAGGTTCACGGGGACAACGTGATCTGTTCACGTTGACCCGACTTGCACGTGACACGGTTATACAACGATAGGGATGTACGAGTTTCCAGTTAAATATTTAACAATTAAGTACATCTTGGACATAGATTTGTCTATATTGATGTATTGATAAAAAAAGCTATACGTATGTTTCAGGCTGTTGCCGACCAAACTGGATATAGGCCCCTTCCCTTAAATTTATAGTACGGCTAAGGTAGGTATATCACATCGCTTAATAATAACCAATAATTGAACGCAACGCCAGAATTGTTACATCGCTAGACAATTTTTTAGTAATCTTTTAGTTTCCAAATCTTTTAACCCTTTGATTAATCAGGAATTAAAGTATATATACTGCCTATATCAACTGGTTATGCTATGTAATAACCATAGCAATGAGGAATAGCTCGTCGCTAAAGCGAAGCAAGCGAAGCAATCAAAGAGACGCTGTGACAGTATGTTTATACACATAAATTTATTGTTAAAACCGGATTTTTAACACTGAAAATTATGAAAAATAATTATAAATACATAACTTTAATCCGGTAAAAAAATGTTTTATTATTAAATGTATGAAAGTTATGTCAATAAAAGACAATAATACACATGAATATAAGAAGTTTCGTACTACGGCCTTAATTAAATTTAAAAATTTCTTCCATGCATTTAAAATATAGAAAGTATTCTAATATAATTTTTGCAGTTTTCTATTATTTTTATTACAGTAATATTCAACTCATTTAGGTTGGGGAAAATGTCTTTTCGCATTATAGTATGTATGAACTTGTAATAAAATCTTTTTGGCTATACTATATGTATTTGTCTGTTTTTGTTATAATTGAAAGTTGAGATTTTAAACACGATAATTCCAAATTCATATTAGGATAATGTGTGATTTTTTTTTTCGTACCGTCAAGATACGAGAATCTAATGAAGAAATTCGATACATTTTAAAATTTTACTACAAAAAAGGTAAATATGCAATGCAAGCCGCGAAATTTTTTTGCGATGTTTATGGACCTAGTGCAGTGTCTGTGAGAGTAGCACAAATTTCGAATAAGCTTTTTCAAATTTTTATTTTTTTTGATTATCGATTCTGAACTCTACTGCGAAACACTGATGAGATTAAAGTAAGGAGTTGAGAGAAAGCGGCCGAAATGTATCAACAGAAGGGGTGTGGTTTTTCATCAAGATAACGCTAGACCTCACACATATTTAGCCACTCAGCAAAAATTGAGAGAGCTTGGCTGGGAGGTGTTAATGCATCCGACGTATAGACCTGACCTTGCACCTTCAGATTTCCACCTGTTTCGGTCTTTTCAGAATTCATTAGGCAGTGTCAGGTTAACATCACGAGAGGACTGCCAAAACCGATTGTCGCGGTATTTTGATCAGAAGCCCCACAATTTCTATAGCAATGGGATCATATCCCTACCTACAAGATGGCAAAAAGTTATCGAACAAAATGGTACCTACATACTTTAGTTAAATGTAAATAAACTATATTTAAAAAATGTTGTGAATTTTCTTGAAAACTGCGAAGAAACTTTTTCCCCAACCTATTATTACAAGAAGCCTAAGTCTTTGTAAAATCCAATTAATGATACAGATAATAAAATCACACCCTTCATACGACCTCAATTACTTAACTTTATCTTTATTTACACTATATACCTTTATAATCAATATCTTAATGAAACTATCATTATTGGTTGCCACAGAATTACATAACTGTGATATCTCTATGTGATATCAGAATGAACTTTACACATAAATAAAGCTATATAATAAATATAACACATCAAATCTGTAACTTACTAAGCTTAAACAAAACAAAATTTTCACTATATATTTACATTTAGACATTTAGATGTCCATTCTTCTTAAGTATGTTTGTGATCAGTTCACACAGCGGTTTTCGCATCGGCGGTCGCTCTCAAATCAGTCGTGAAGCAGTCATTTTATGATTTGACATGAGTTCGAAAAGTGAGTTACAGAATCGCAGGGCTGAACAAGAATACCTACTCCCATGCAGCCGATCGATTGCATATATTTTTTCTTGAACAAGCAGTATTAGCCTGGTAAAGCTTTCGACTGGTCTGAAATTATTGCAACCACGGCTGTTCAACCAATTTTTCCTTCTATGAGAACTTTTAATACTGGTATTATTAAAAGTGCTTAATTGTAAAATTAGACGGCTCAGTTGTCTTGGTTTGTACCCCTGACTGCGAATCCATGGGTCCCGGTCCGATCCCTGAGACAAACATCGATGTGATGAGCATTTGGTGTTGTGCTTAGGTCTTGGGTGTTTAAATATGTATTTATATGTGTTAGGTCTATCTATGTACAATATGTATGTATATCCATTGCCTAGTACCCATAACACAGCTTACCCAAAAGTCACGATGTGTCAAGCACAAAACTCAGATCACAGATCTGTCTATAAAAAATGATGAATACGTATAGATTCAGAAACTGGAGGCCAATATTCATTATTGATTTGTAGCGCTGAATTATTATAATAAACACAAAAATAATATGCGATATACATAATCCTCAACCATTACTTGTAATATATTCAACAGTAACAACGCCATCGCTTGTTGGTACTTATTGTTTCATGATGATAGCTAAATCTGGTAGAGAAATCTACTAGTTATCTTAAGACTCAGAAATGTGTCATCTTAATATCCTATTTGGAGGCAATAGGACTTCGACATGAAGACTGTATAGTGCCTTTCAAATGCCGACTTCAAAATGTATTAAAAACATTAAATAATATATATTAATAAAAACCTTATTAATCTAATTTTGTATAAATTTATAAAGATACCATGAGACTTATGTTTGGATGAGCTAACCCGAATCATTTGACACATTCAGTATGAGGGTTGCAACATATAAAAAAACAGACATAATTTGTATGTACATTGTACATATCGATTTTAAAGCTTTTAATAAGAACAAAAATATTTAATATTTATTTAAACGTTTCGAGAATACAACACTAATTTATATAACGTCTACACAAATACAAAATATTTATATTTGGCTTCTTCACAATGCAAAGTTTTTCTTCGCGATATTTACAATAGCATTGTAGTACGCTTTTACGGGTTTCCAAGACATGTGACTGAAATTCACGTGGCCCCAAGTTTCCTAACTTGCGAATTTTTCCTAAGCCTTATAAATTATAAGTACTTACAAACAGTTCCACACTCTTTTGTTTCGTTCTAGAAATATACTTTTGTTTGACGTATTCGCCATCATTTGTATTTTAGTGTATAGAATTTGATTGTGTTTTTCTTCTTCGGTATTATTCTTGCTACCAATTTAATCACCGGGTATTGTAAAATTTTAACCTGTAGTATTATTATTTTTCTGTCGTTGTTTTACATATATATATTATATATATATATTAGGATTTCATTAATGTAAAAACATCAATACAACTTTTTTTGCAAATACATAAATGTTTTAGTTCTTGCCATTGCGAAAGAAGATTGGCAGTTTTACACATTGGGCCTCTTCTCTCTAGCGCCAATATTGCGATTCTGCATGTTAAATTACTTTCTGATATACAAATTTTTTTGATGAGATTAACAATCGTTTAATTATAAACACCATTTTTTAAAGTGAACGTCACATCTCTTATAACCAATAGAAAAGTAGAAAATGGCGGATTGTTTACAAATTTCAATATATTACACAATTTTTTTTTTTAAATACTTAGACCCGTTTCCGGCAGCAAAAATCACGTGGATGTCCCCCGAGACTCCTGCATAATCAGTATCATCAAATTCGTGCGACGACATTTAAAACCCAACTCAAGATCAAAGCCTGGTTATGCATCTCCTCATTTACCTCAAGTTCGGAATTTCTTGAAGTGACACGAATTCGACGTAAAATGATGCGTAGTTTTGTCAACAAATGTCACCAGATATTAGAGCGATTCATGGCCACTTGTAATACCTTTTCACAATCCCTATTAAATGCGCCAAAACTTGTAGTACAGGGACACTTTTCGGTGGAGTAATTTTTTTTCACAGTGGGGTCCAAAGTAAAGAAAAATTTATGATTTGAAAAAAATTTTATATCGTATCACTTGATATTATCTTGAATACACTTAATAAACAACTATAAATAGTATGTCTAACGCAAGAACTCATCAGTACCAATTTAGTGGATATTATGAGAAAGATACAGGTGTAGATATTTTCGAATTTTAAGAAGAATTAGTAAAAAAAGTCAATTTTCATATAAAAACTAAAATAAATCATAACTCTGCAGTGGTTGACCTTAGAGACCTCCCGTAGAACAATTTTTTGCCGCTGATGACCTTATCTATCCCCTATTTGCGTTTGATCCACGACTTTTTGGCCACCCTGTATATAGATATAAAAAAATCTTATTTAAATTTAATTTTGTGCTAGGTTGTTGCAACGGTTTGTACCTATAGACCAGTGCAGATAGCCTTTAAAAAAAATAAAAAGTGAAAAAAATAATAGTAGGATGAAACCTAATGGAAAGGGAGGATAATATTATAAAAATTAAAGGAAAAAATAATAAGATCTAAAACTTTTGTATTCACACATTTTTCACATAACCTCAAAATTTATGTGAAAAATTCAAAAAACCAAGTTTTTGGTTTTTAATTTGTATCTTTTACAACCTTTTTTTTTTTAATGAAATTAGGTTAAAACTTACCTTTCTATGTCCCAAATACGCTGTAATTTTTTTGATTAAAAATATTTATTTTTTCACCTTACCTCACCGAGGTTATGTGAAAAATGTGTAAATACAAAAGTTTTAGATCTTTTTATTACCTACAACTTTGCCATTTAACTTTCTTCGATAAGACTTTTAGTTTTGCCGGAAATCGAGATAAACCGTTTTTTACCCTTAAAACTCTGAACTCTAAAACTGTTAACAAGTTTTACACTAAGTAGTTTAGTGTGCCTAAAATAAATTTACTTATGACTACTATCTAAAAGACACATTTTGACTATTAACTAGAGTTTAACTAATATCGGGCCATAAATAGTGTTACATAAATTTTTCTTTTTTTTTTCAACTTTTTATTTATTTGGAATTTGGAACAAGTTTATTACTTTAAAAACTTCGTATCGTATTAATTATCAAATTACAATATGAAATTAGGTGTTTAAAAAAATAGGATTACAGTGATCGCCTTACACAAAGTGGGTATGGAGCCGTCGGTCATATTCCAGACGCTTCCAAAGCTTGGTATCAGGCGTATGTTCGTTTATCATACTACCAAAAGATACAAAACTTCGTCTTTCGAAGACCCGAAAAGATCGGGGAGGCTGCGTGCTGTTCGAACTACAAAGGCTGACATTTAAGTCTCATAAAAAATCTTTGGAGCAAGCAGTGGCGAAATTTCCCTTGCGTAAATCCATATATTCGTGGCCAAGCAGATTACGGGCCTGTATAAAAGCCAAAGGTGGCCATTTCGAAAAGAATTTATATTTTATTTTTTGCTGAGACTAATAAATATGTAACTAGGTATAAATTTTAACAATATTACATTACTTCATTTAAAAATTTATTGATATTAATAATTAAATTAAGGACCACCTATTGTGATTTTTTTTGAATTTGAATATTAGAACTTTGCATAGCCTGTCTTTCATTTCTATGTAAAAACAAGAAAAAAGATACTGTTAAGCTGAATGCATTTTATTTTTTCTCCATTAATAAATGTAGTTATTCGTAGACATATTGCTTATCTCCATATAAGTTAGCATTAATCACAAAATTTCTTTTCAAAAAAGTGGCAATTCCTAATACTGACATTTCCTAATACATAATATTGACTTTGTATCTAATTATTTAATGTAAATTTTTCAATATCAAATATCAGTACAATATATATTTGATATATGAAATAAACATAACATATACATATATTGTTTATACAAATATATATAAACGATACGTTTTAACGTAATCATTAATTTTTCATCATTTGTATATCACACTAATAAATATATATCATATAACGCGAGAGAAATAGTGGAGAAGTTCAATTTCAATAATTAAAATATAGTATATACCTCATAAAGTCGATAACTTTTAAATTAAACAATATGTAAGTAATTGTGTAAAAGTGAAGTGTGTAATTTTCCTACCCACCCAGCTAACCGATAGGTTTTTGTTTAAAGAACATTGAATGCGTCTACGTCTAGGAGTTAAGTGCCGACTTATTTACGAAAACCAATACAATAGACTATTTAAAATTTGCTTATATTCATGACAGTGGAACCGGTGTTATATTACATAATCCGACCTTGACTTACGTAACTAGTCACGTGTGCACGAGAGCACGATCTCCGCAGACTAGCTTTTTTGTACCATAGACATGACAATAGTTTTTCCGACTAATTGGCGTGAACTTGAATTTGTTAAACAGCATTTTCTGACATCTCATTACCAGGGGAGTTGATACGGTCGACTGATTAAGACTTGTGTGATGAAAAGGGACATCTTATCAAATCGATGATCATGTGTATCACGTGCAAATGAAAGACAACAGGGCAACATATTTTATGTCACTCCTTTCATCATCATCATCATCATCACTAAATAACAGAATTTCACTCTTATTTACACTGACTTTTTCTATGAAACTGTCACTCTGCACACTGGGCTCACATGATAACAATGGAGGCTCCGCATTTGTCCCATTAAAACAACACTGGCAATTGTTGGTAAATGACAAGAAGCGTTGTTCATTGTATTGAGACAGTAGCAGAACCTCATCCATGGCCAATATGTGCTCCCCTATTTGTTGCTGGGCACAACTATATTTATCTGTCATATCTTCAAGAGAATTATGAAGACTTGTAATCCTAGAATTTAATGTGAGAATGTCAGTTTCATATTTATTCTTTACTGATTCAACCTCACTTGAAAATATTTTACATTGATTTAAAACATTTTTATATTTTTTTGATAGGTTTATATGATTTTTGTAAATATTATTTCCATTTATTAATTTTTTAGTTTTTTTAATGAATTTTTGCAATTTAATATATTTCTTTAATTTGTTTTTGCTGTTACAATTGAATTGAGTTGATGTATGTGACACAGAGTCATCACCTGTCAAGTCAATTGTTGCAGAGGACCTAATACAGTCTTTACCTAGATTTGAGATGACCAGTTCTTCATACAAACTTTGTGTATGAGAAGACTCTAATTTGTTAATATTTAATTTAAGCTGTTCAATTGTTTCATAGGCACAAGAGAGTTGAGACCGTAGTTCCGACATGGTTTTTAAATTGTCCTCATATTCAATGGCACAGCGGTCAAAGTTGCCTGTTTGTCTTTTAAGACGGTCTCTTTCCTCCTGTGCCTCCAAGCAAAGATTGTGAAGCTCAGTTTTCAGTAAAGTATTCCTATTAATAACCTTCAACGTCTCGATTTCGTTGTCATTCCTTTAATTTCATTGTTACATCTTTCTGTTTTTTTTTTGTTTTGCTACCATCAATTATATTAAATAAGCTGCTACTAAGAGAGATTAAAACAGTATCGTAATCTATACAATAGGACAAACAACAGTTAATTTGGTAGTTGTATGTAGTTGTACGGCCCAGATCATGGTTCTTGAGGTTGGTTGGTTCTGGTTAATGAGGCAGCGTATTGGAGATGATAAGAAAATAAATATTATTGTTATACAAATACGAATAGTCAGGAAATCCACTAAAGTTTCCCCGAGTCCCAGTATGAAATATGTTACATTAATTATGGAAATATAAACCAATTATAATGTTATACATATTCTTAGAATAATCGCAATGGTAAAACACGTTTAATTCCCCGTGAAGATAAATTTAGGATCCGTTTGTGACGCTGATTTAAATTATACAATGTATGTTGTATTCACATTTTTAGTCATTTTGATAAGCTTGATATGGAATGGAAAACTCGCAAATATTATTGTAATCAGATCTTCAAAGTTATCAATTGCAAGAATTAAAGGTGAGGGGGTGGAGCGGGAAACCTCATAGGCGTATCTAATATTTAATCGAATATTTTTATCTCGCGTATGCGATAGGCGTTTACTAAGTACTGATTTTTAAAGTTACCAAACTGTCTAACAACAAAACTTAGTAGGACAAATCGAAATAGGCAAGATGTCAGACAATCCTGCAGTTTTCATTTCCGTAATCACTTAATGCTCCATGAATAAATTACTAAATAATTTGACCTACTAATTGTCACGTACTGTGTATCAATGAGATTTCTCAATTATTTCTTAATAAATATTACATGTTATCATGTACTTATTTTGGTCTATTTTATTTATTAGCTCAAAAATAGGTTCATAATGGTGGAAATATGTAATGCAACAATTATGGTGATCCAATTCTTAGGTTATAATACCTTTCTATTGCTACAAGTATTTTTTAAGTTTGGAAAGCTTGACTACCTTTAAGCCTTTTAAAAGCATGTCTCAGAGAAATTAACAAACAAATCTGGGGTTATAATGAGCTTCATCCATCCGTAATTCATCCGTAATTGCAATGTTGTGACAAATATTGACGAATCGAGCTGGTTACGCAAGTGTGATATGCTCCAAGGCCGAAATATTCCACGCCAAGGAAATAATAAACATTACCTATTCTATTTACTTTTTTCTTGCGACATTTTCTATGCAGCCTTGGGCTTATATTTAAATTGCTTTTAGAGAGCAAACGCCAATTTGTGGCAATTTTTGTAATTTCAATCGGTTATGATATAAATCTCCGAAAGCCTATGAAAAAACTTAGGGTTGGAAGTACCGGACATGGTGGATTAGTGAGCATTCACCTGCTCCTCAGAGAATCGGTTATTGCAAAAATATTATAGTAAAGTCGATTAGTTGACTCATAGTGATAACACAAATAACATCTCCAAAACAATCGTTGTAGTAAATCGAAATTCATAAATGTTATGCAACAATATTCGCATGCAAAATGTCAACACAGTCGTAGCACGTCTAACTTATATCAGCAAGATATTTCCATACAATATTTTCACATACATTTTTATATATATACATGCAGCTTGAAAATGAAAACACTTTCCCATCACGTTTATAACACGTGGGGTTATTTAAAGCCCGGTTGTTTATGTCGCAACTGCAACAATTGCGCAGTATTAAAGCACACCGTACTTTAAATAAAATAATATTGCTATAGGTACTAGGTAGACGAGGTCCATAATTTTGTCGTATATTGTTTGCGTATATATGTTTTTACTTATCAGACTGGACTCGTCTGGTAGGTTCTCAGGTCTACTATTAAAGCACTACGCATTTATGTTGTTTGATATACATATTACATATATATATATTTTTGATGAGCAGTGTTGATCTAGTAGCTTCAGGGTACGACTCTTATCCCCAGTAGGTTCGGCTGTACACAGTATACCAATGGACTTTCGTTCTATGTGCGCATTTAACATTCGTTCGAACGGTAAAGGAAAACATAATAACCGGCTTGCCTTAGACAAAAAAAGTCGAAGGCATGTGCGACATTAGGCTGATCACCTACTTGCCTATTAGATTGACAAATGATCATGAAACAGATACAGAAATCTGAGGCCCAGACCTAAAAAGTTTTTAGCGCCACTGATTTATTGTATATTAGGTAAAGAGAATTCTTTTTAATCATTCTACTGATGAAGGACATCTTAACGCATTATTACTATAGTTTTTCTTAAGATTTAAACATCTATGAGCGGTATGCATGAAATATTATCAATCTTTGATAACAGTATCGCTGCTACCACGAATTTCGTAATAACTCCTTTGTTTACAAAGCAGGATGTTTTTGAATGATTAATAGTTGATAAGAAATTAATATCGTTTAGGTTGTTCTGTAACATACCTTATCAAACTACGCCTGGTGATGAAATACTGTGTACTAATAGGGCGTTTGATATATTGGGAAATACTATTTATGGATTAAAGAAAATAGAATATTATTTAAACGATCTATGTTCTATATAAATATAAGTGAAAAAAATCGTTTCAGATCTCAATAATTTTATCATATTTGTTTGTCTAAATGACGCATTCGCTTTTTATACATTCATAGACTTTAGCACTGTTATTAGATATTTGGTAGAGATAAGTTTCTTTGTTTTAATCAATTTACAATCGGAGACATTTATTAAAATTTATTTATGATTAATACATATAGAGGGTCCGGCAGCTCTAAGCAGTCGACCGCACGGCGAAACTCGACTGCAGAGCGACTGCTCCGACCGCTCGGGAACTGCTCGAGCGGTCCGTGTATTGCGGATATGAATTTAGTATGGAAACTGCAGATCGCCGTGCGGTGACCGCTTTACAGCAGTCGGTCTTGACTACAACATGCGGTCCGTCTATGGCCAGCTTTAAGGTCTTGTATACAGGTAAAGCCATGTTTTATATCGTACTTATGGTCCATAAGTTTAATTGACAGCTTTATGAATGTATTTATTTTATGAATCTCTTTAAGTTTGGATTGGTTCGGTTCAATTTAGACTATTCTGTACATCATGTTATAGATAACCTTAAACAGATCACCAAATCCGTTTATAGGAAAATACAAATATATATATTATGTGTGTGTGTGTGTATTAGTCACACTTACGAACCCAAAATTTTTCTTGTCTTTTGTGATTGAAATAACTTATACTATCATTTGAATCATTATTTAAAAATTTCGAGATGCGGTTTCCGTACAAGGAAGGCGTGAGTCACATTCCCGCCAAAAAAACTTACGCGCCATATCATAGATAATATTTAACATTTTATTAGCTGTCAGTGTGAATGACGCAGACTTATGTAATGCTAACAAGGCTTTATAACCAAAGTCAAGAGCATAAACAGCCTCAATGTAGTATTTAATAAGTATCATTAGTATGTTAATGTTTAGCTTGTAAATATTCAAAATTATCCTTTTAAAATGATATTTTTACTTTTACATTTGTCAAGTGGACAAGCGTTAAAACATTTACACCAGCCTTAATCTAATTTCACCCCATTTTTAGGGTAAGACTGGTACTTTTTTTCCTAGGTATCTTGACATGCTAGAGTCTGGCTAATAAAAGAAGAAGACGAAATAGCGCGGCAAATTCATTTTTTTTTAGTATGGTATCCCTAAAAGTTTGATATATTTTGTGGATTAAACTTCCTTGATACTTGATTTTATTTAATTATTTTTTACATTGATAGTAACTGTATTTCTATGAAATTAAATACTATACGTATTTAGTATTTTATTATTGATACTTAAAATGACTAGCATTGCATGGAAAACTAAAACTATATTTATTATAAAACAACTTTATTCGGAATGATCAAAATCAGAATCCAAAAAATCAATATACATAGAGTCATTGCTGTTATCACTGTCTCTCACATTGATTATGAAACTTTCTAAATGTTCCTCTGTAGTCTGTAGTCCTGTCCCTTTCTTTATATTTATTTTCCACATGTACAACATGATCAGTCATTTTCTTCCACTCTTTCAAATGTAAATAGTCATTTCATCACTTGTTCTAACTGCTCTGTAGTAAATTTAATTTATTTAGTTTCATCTAAATAAATTATTGGCTTTCTTTCTGCATGTTTGAACGATTTAGATTTTATATAGTAATGTCTCCAGGCAGATATGTCATTGCGCTCAATGAACAAAGAACGTTTATTTTTATTTTTCTTAAATTCATAGCCATTAGCCAATAGTATTCGGCGAAGAGTTTCCCGACATCCAGTAAATCCTATGCTTTCTCTTGTTTGTTGTTGTTTTCTAATAATATAAAATTCATGAATTTTGTTGCGAATTGCAATTTTGTTATCTGTGACCGCCTAATGCCGCCGGTTATAGGCGCTATGGAATTTGGCGCCAGTACTCGCTTCGGCAGTACTTGCACTAAAATTGGATTTGGCGCCATTCACACATTTTCAGTTTTATAATATTAGAAAAAAAATCATTTCATCCGATATTTTGGACGCCGCAACGGAAATGCCTAACGAGTCGAGAAACTATATTATGATATCTGACTGTGTGGAAAGTTCAATAACAGGATACCTCTATTTGAAAAAGCAATAGTGCATAGTAAAAGGTAAAAAATAATACGTAAACCTAACATATGTAAAATACATATGTTATTGCTAGGTATTTAGCAATAATTTTAACTTTTAATAATCTGAAAAACAAAAAATAAATTTAATTGACATAGTAGAAAATTATTAGATTGTACAATAATAATTACTTATATCAACACACAATTAAAACAGTTTTTAATGTCCTAAATGTTGTGTATTTAAAATCACCAATCCGTGAATAGATCATAAGTGTTGGAATATTGGCTAGATTTAGAATTCATTTTCAATTTTTTACAAGAACATTCGCCTATTGATAAAAATTTCAAACGCGTGATCATCGCGTGATTTATCCGTGGCACATAAGCGTTTGGAATGTGTTTCAGCAATTCCATTTCCAACCCATTTGTCAAAAGCCACAGATCACTAAATAAAAATTTTTACAGATGCAGATATTGTTCTATGCTCTGGATTTAACGTTAGACCTGTTACACATCGAAAATTACTTAACTGATACCCTTCCAGGATCTATATAGGTTCAGGTGGGGTTAATGCGAGTACAACTAGATTGACTTGTTATTTTGTGGTCTTTTACAATTTACAAATAATTTTTACTGTGACACATGCTTTAGGCTTTTGTTTGATGTATGTAATTACTTATATTTAATTATGGATGATTAAAGATTAACTCTCTATTGCATTTATACATGTAAAAAATATGTTAAAATTCTAATAGTGTAGATACATAGTTACTAATCTGGGGTAATGGCAATAAAATACACAAATTGAAATACACTTTGGTTTTTATTGCAACGAGATTAGTGAAAATCTGTCAATCCATCAGATTCAATAAGTTGTCAAAGTGTAGTGCAAGAAGTACTTTACGTGTATAAGAGATGCCAGCACTGTGTGTTCTAGTGTGTAAACAGTTAAAGTTATGGTATTACATTTACCCCACCTATATATTATACATATATATAATATATTAAAGTACAATTAAGATATAGTTCCAACCTTTTACAAAGAATCGTTATCGTACTTGGAAGTTGAAAACAATGACATAACATTCATTCTATAAATAGCATTGACACACTGATAAAGACAATTTAATCATAATTGATATTTTTTACCGGAAGAAAAAGAATTTTAAATATCAATGATGTTTTAAATTTATTAAGTTGTGTGCCTCGAACGAACACGAATTATCTGCGTAATTTGCCAATGTTTCGGGTTTAAGCTATTCTAAAACACAAATTATGGAGATGACTTTATCCACCTTACCAAAGAGTGGCAAGAGTTTGACTTTGTGTTATTATAATTATTACGGTAGTTACAATTTCTCTTACTTTAAAATATTAAGTTGTAGTTTGGTTGAATGTTTAATTTCGGTTTTCATTTTTACATCTATTAATGTACTTATGTTTTCTGTTTCTTATGAATAAAGTAATAGGTTTATAAGGTTTTTTTTAATTCATAACCTATGAACCGACTGATAATTATTATGGTTTGCTCGACATCAAACCCGGTACCGAGGGGTCATGTTCATGGCTAGGCTGGCGAGGCATTTTTTGGTGTATAGTTATTTTTGTATCGTAACTTTCAGGATAGATATGTCAACATAATAGTTAACAATCGTGCTCAGGTATTCGAAAACAACTAAAACAATATTATTATTTACTAAAACATTATCTTTGTCTTACATTGACCTGTATACAATGTTGTTTGTGTCATTGTTACTACAATTAAAAAAGTAATGTAACTTTTACTACTAGATAGCAATAAGATTCCACTGTCGTACGTATAACCCTATTTTATATAAAAAAAATCGGTATTATGCTGTTTAATATGCATATAAGATCTGTCCCTTTCCATCACATAGGTTAGATAGAGACTACAAGTACTTTAGTGAAATGTTATTCTACTTAAACTACTTTGAAAACTACTTTTATATCGTATGAAAATAATCTATGGAGCAACAAAGAAAGAAACCAAGATGTTAAAGTGAATAATGTAATGTACTATAAAGTCAATTTTAAAATATCAATGCACTAAACATAAAGTTTTATTTGAATGTATAAAGTATTGAGAGTAATAAGTATTAATTTGATTATATACAAAGGCATAGTACGGGAGATTTGTGGTGAGATTTTTTTGTAACCATTTTGCAGCTGATCGGTATCACATTTTGACTTCGTTATACCGTTCCACGGACATGAGTAGGTACGCAAAAAAGAATCATAGAATTTTAAATATCATGTGTTATATAAGCTGTTTTTATAATTAGTAACATTGAGGATGAATAAAATAATGAAACTTAATTTAAAAAAGAATAATAAAATTCCAAGAAATACCTCCACGTATACTTACTTATTTCAAGCACGTTCACAAATTAAAATATTTTATAGCGATCACGTGTATTCAAACTCGTTTGTTATACATATACTGTTATATAATCTATATTATTATCATTAGATTAAGATTAAAAGCTGAAATTTAAATTTTAAAAATAAATTATAAATGGAAAAGTAAAAGCTTTGTTATAATTACTGTGTTAAATATTATCGACGACCTACCCGACTCTCTGATGAGGTCGTGTTGGAACTACACGATGTGGTTTAAGTGATCAGCTCCAAAAGTAAAAGGAGAATTTCAATAAAAACGTTTGTTACAAATATTTTCTTCTGAAGTTTTCCTGCTGAGATAACGGAGTAACGTAAGATAACATTTAGGTTTTTTCTAGTGCTATCTGATAGTCACGTGTTGGAAATATCGTGATTCTAAAACATTTTTGTCAACAGGTTCAATCAATTATTCATGAATTTTCGTTTTTAAATTCATTGTTTTCCATCAACACGTGTTGCTCATATATTCAGAGACATTGTGTTATGACAAAAATATCTATTCAAATTATGTAATACATATGGAACAAAATGTTGTAGACTTGAACTATTACTACAGGAAGGTATAGTCATATCTATATTATTTTAGTATGAATTAGGAAAAGACAAATGACTAAATATTAAATTACTAAGGTAATTATTACCAATTGGACGAGAATCTTATTAGTAATGATACACAAGAAATGCGTTGCTTTAATCACTTGCATACATTGTAGCACAAAACAAATCCGAAGAAATACATAAATATGTATATATATAAATAATATAATATGATGTTCTCCAAATTTAAATAATCAGTCGGTAGGCGTCATAATAATAGCTCTATAAGTTAAGTACTTTTAATATACATTTAGTCAAATTAGTATTTTTATGGCCAAGATTTGTCCACTGTAAATATAAAAAAAACAATCATATCGTTCGTTTATAGTGTTCCCATGTTCACTGAATGTTTGCGCGTATATAAGCTTCTTGTATGATAATATGCATTACCATACAAGAAGCTTATATAAGAGAATTTTTAAGAAAAATATTTCAACGCAAGATATTTTTTATTGTATAATAATGTAAAATATTATGTAGGTCCGACGTTACGTAATATTTTTGTTACAAAAAATGGAATATCAATGCAAGGTTACCAGACACACATCGTTATGTAACGTAGGAAGTTTTATTGGTAATACCTTCAGATGACTTATGAGGATTCGAGCGCGAAGACTTAATAAAAAAATTATATCATATCTATGTATATGTAGTGCAGTATGGACTCAGTTTCCACCCATTTGGGATTTCCACTAATTTTGGGGATTTGTTCAGACCACTGTGCGTTGGGAAGGCACAGCCATTCTGAAGAATCAGTCACCAACGTATTCGACTTCTAAATAATCAGCACTTTTTTAATTAAGCTAAAGAAAACTTGTTCCATTCATGGTCAAGGACATTGACCACATTCAAATGTGTAGTCCATAATGGGCGTGATTTTGCTTTAAGGAAAACTTTTATCATACGTCAAATTAATTATATTTAATCTTGTCCTACGTCCATGCTACAGGAAAGTTAAAAGACAATATAGACAACACAATAGTAGTTTTTAATGTGGTAACCTTCTCCAAAAAGGTTTTATTACAGTTACTAAGCGTACTCAGTTGGTCCCAGGCGCACATATTATCTAACTATGTATAAATTTATATGGAGGTGATGACAACTTGGACGATCGGATCGTGGTTGGTAAAACGCAAGGGTTAAGTTTGTATCGCGCCGTTCACCGAGCAGATGGAACAAACAAGTGAAATATATTGATTTTTTTTAAAGTGAAATACTGAACGTCCCTAAAACTGTACTGTCAGAGGGGCGCTGGACAGAAACTTGTGGAAACAGATAGTCCGCTCCAGATGTTTCCTTGCTGACTCCGACACACAGACCTGAGCTGCCAACCGCAGAAACACCTTTATAATACCTATTTATTACCGACGTACGTTATGAAAATACAGTATTTCTCATACGTATCTTCCGAGCCGTTGACCAAACGAAATTTATTTTAATGGATTTTCCCCAACGTAGTTATACAGCATTACATTGCACTTTTCCAATAAGGATAATTAACAAAAATAGATGAATGATTTATTCCCCAAGACAGAAATATCCCAGCAATGTAGAACTAAATATGTATTTCGATTGACACCAACATAGTAAGGTGCTATCTGCTATAACGCACTGCAACCGTTTTTTCAAATCAATAGTAATTAGCTGAATCCAACAAAATATGCGTATATACTTAAGCGTCCAGACTTCATACAATTCGCTCCAATAGATAAGCAAATTGATTTTTTTTAGAGATTATGGGGTAGGAGGCGCTTCTGATGTTAAGTGATACACTCTCAATGCCAGAGGGCTCGCGATTGCGTTCCCGGCCTTTTAAGAATTGATACGCTCTTTTCTTGAAGGACCCTAAGTCGAATTTTTTCGGAAATACTTCACACATACTAGTGAGATATTTAAGTGAGTGAAGTTAACGCGATAAAGATTATTCCTTAGTTACGTCATGACATGCCCTAGAGGACCGAAACAGACAAAATCAATTGTAATCCCATTAACATTATATAATAATTAGAACGATTAATTAGTGTCACGTGTAGTTTGGAAGCTTTTGTTTCGAAACACGTGAGTATTTTAGTATTGTATTAACCTTGATTACATATTTCATTAGTTTTGGTTATATAACCGATGATTATCTCTTGTTTTCGACACAATTTCGGTTAATAATCCCTGTGATGATTGTATTTTGTAAGGTCTTTGTAACTTTTATCAACGAAGTAAATTAGTCAAATCGGCCATATTTTCACCCTCCCGCACCGTGCATTTATAGTTTGTTAATCTGTCGAAGTATCTAGTCCTGGGTCCCTCGGGTCTTATGAGGTAACAATATCATAAAAGAATATATGTCCAGCTCGAACAACATATTTTACTTAACATAAAATCAGTATAAAAATATGTTTATTATGGAATATAAGATACAGGTATCACTTATTCCACGCCATTAAATTTGAATCGGTAGACATACCTACTGACCGGCAAAGAAGAAAGAGGGTGTAGGCCGAGAGAAAAAGCGTAAAAAAAACTCTCGGTACTCTTTTAGAATAGCAAATCATCATACAAAATGACTAGATGTCTAACAACACTTATTTTTTTTATATATAATAGGGGGGCAAACGAGCTTGCGGGACGACCAAAAAGGGGAGTCTTCGCAGCCCATAAACACCCATTTTTAGTGGGTGCGTTGCCGGCCTTTGAGGGAGGAGTAAAACAAATATCGCAAATTAAATAGAAGTAGCGTGTCTAGCACTAGTCCCAGGCCCTTTAATCAACTAGATAAACGTTAACTTTATAATAAGCCTTTTTACACAGATTTTCTTTAATACATTTGTACCATACAATTGTGTCCGAACGTAGTACGAATGTACACTTATGGAATTGATAATAACCCGACCTTACAAGGGGAACTTTTTCATACCAATTTCTACTTATCAATTAGAAATATCCCTACGATACCAAGAACGGACATACGTCACTAATGATGGAATATTCTTACTACGTCATAAAATATACCAGTTTAGCGATGTTATTTAATTTGATTCAATTCGCTGACGTTGATATGAGATATTATCGCTTACGTGAGTCATGCTTATAGAGCAAGATCCCAGGGCCGCCAGACGTCACGTATTTTCTGATGGATGAAATGTGGACGATTGGGTAGTGTTAGTATGTACTATGATCGTATGCCTACCTGCTAGCTTGGTCAAACGGCCAATTTCCAGGTATCAGGTAATCAAGGTACACAAAAACATTACTAACTTCACGTAATTTCTCATGGCTGATTTTTATATATATTGTTTTCTAGTGTATAGTTAAAAATAAATTGTCAATACTCCCAGACACTTTCCGTTCGACGACGGTCCTAATTGTTCGTAGATAGCATTCAAGTCAACATATCTCTGCTTGTTACCAGTGCCGATCAAAATCCAAACTCGAGAATCATTATTTTTCAAATGATGCATATTTCCCAGCATTATCGCTGCTATATCAGTAGCTGAACATCGTATCACAAAATTAGCCTGAGCATCGATGTTGCAAACATGGTATACGATCTTTGTATCGGCTTCCTCATGCTCGGAACACGATAAATCTTCATGGATTTCAGACATAACTTTATTGTTAATTACGGTGAAAGAGTGGCATTGTCGAAAATTAATAAAAATTTGATTATTACCAATGAATGGAATCATCTCATCAGTAGCCCAGTGTGTTGTAAAAAATTCAACAAGAGACTGTTTGAAATGGATGTTTTTCAACTCTTTCGTGAAATCTGATGGACAGTCGGTCTCACTCAGTCTCATGCGCGTAGATAATGCTCTCCCACTCACAGAGATATTAAAATTTAGTTTAGGGGATGATTGGCCCCTTGGATCGGTCTGTCTTCTTGTCAAAGCTTTTAAAATAGTTGTCGGATGAACATATATAAAAATGGAGCGTCAGAATTTACGTGAAGTTCACTAATTATTTTGAGACCCTTAAAGCGTCTGTCAAGCAATATGGCCGACGGAAAGTGTCTGGGAGTATTGACAATTTATTTTTAACTATACACTCGAAAACATATATAAAAATCAGCCATGAGAATTTACGTGAAGTAAGTAATGTTTTTGTGTACCTTGATTACCTGATACCTGGAAATTGGCCGTTTGACCAAGCTAGCAGGTAGGCATACGATCATAGTACATACTAACACTACTCAATCGTCCACATTTCATCCGTCAGAAAATACGTGATGTCTGGCGGCCCTGGGATCTTGGACTATTATATAATACTGAATATTCGCGTCTATGCGTAGATTTGTATATGCCACTTTTAAAACCTTTTTTGTAAAACCTTTTTTATAAAAATAATTTTATTTCTGGCAATCTCTATAAAATTGACATGAAGTTCGCTAAAATCATTAAAATATTTTTGTTTCCACTTGAATGCATTGAACAACTTCAACACGCTGAATCGTTATTTGTGGTTATTAGTTAATTTAAAGGAAAATGAAAAGCTTTGTGTAATTTTTTTTAAATGTAAAATTGCATATTAAAATAGGCGAATTTCCATGAAACTGAATGTCACGGTCGTAGATCACGTGCAGTCAAGGGCGCGACTGCTACACGGAAATTGTTGAAATTGTTGCGTAACTAGGATTATTCATAGTGTTTACTTGTAACACGAGAGGATCACGTTGTCATTGTATAATACTGCTGCTCGCTACTTACGAACTCTATAAAATAAGCTAGCCTCAAAATTCCATATAAATAAGATATTTAATTCCAGTCTTATTTATACAACAGCTATTCAATGAAAAGTCCGTTTTAGTCTCGCATTATGGAGAAACACAAGTAGATTTAATAAAAATAAAAATAATACATCCAAGACCCCACATGTTTATTATAATTGTGAATGGAATATATGGTATGGTATGGTATGGTTTGTGGACTTGTTTTCCACACTTAGACGCTCACTAGGTACGTTGTACGTAAGTCCTAACTCCTTCCAAAAGAACAAGAGCTTCCTGGGCACTTCGCAGGCTTTACGGAGCAACCTCACTGTTCCGAGGATTTCTGTACGTTGTTTAGCCACAGCCTCGCATTCCAGGACTAGGTGAGAGACTGTTTCCTCTGCGTTGAAACAGCCTCTGCACATGGGGCTGTCTGTCGCGCCTAGGACATGAATGAAATACTATTATACTGTATATTAACAAAAAAAAAAATATCTTGTTAATTTCTTTTAAACACCGTGTAAAGTATTGTATGTGATTATATAATACATCATGAATTACTTAAATGGACATTATTAGTGGCACTCGATAAAGAATTATTATTATAAGGCTGTACTACAATCAATAAATGTAGGAAATACCTATAGCAACATATCTTTGATAAATAAATATCAAAAATTATGGAGATCAGTCAGATAAGGCCCTAGTTGCTAATAAAACACGATAAAGAACAATTATATAGATTTTCCTTAGCAATTTCTAATCAATGTCAAATATTACAATAAGGTCTTAAATATATTAACTATTAAACATTATTTCCGCATGATTACTCTCTGCTTGCAAAAGAACTGCTATTGAAACCTAATAATAGAAAATACACTTAATTATAGATCACGTTGGAACTATTTATATCAATCTGAAGGTTCTATTATAAAATTAAAATGATATTAATGAATTCCTCATAATACTTATATATATTTATATATTTGCTCAATTATTTTATATACACAGATAATAATAGGTAATGCCTATGAATCTGGAATCAAGTGCCTAAAATTATATAGTTTTTTATTTATTGATATATTCTAGTAATTGTGAATTAAAATTTGTACCTTATCTTTATAATGAAATATGATATATTAGTAATGCAATAATTATCAAAATAATATATTATTAATGTCTCGAAAAAACACTAATACAATTAATTACGTAGCTCTTTCCAAAATATCAATTGATTTTGCAAAGGCAAAAACGCCGCAATTAAAATATGACTCAACAGCGAATTAGCTAAAAAATCGGACACTATATTGACTCAAGCACCAACTACCGATTACACACAGTCGAGCTACGTTACGTAAATATCACGCACACGCCAACAAACACTCACACACGCGCATAAGAACCACTACATTTGCAATCTGCGGTAGTGTGAGTGCCGCAGACCGTGAGTCGGCCGACCCCACTACAAAATTTAGTCGAACTCTAGACATCGTTGGAGATAGTCGTGTTCAATTGACTAGAGTACTACGCATTCAGTGATTCTTTCGTCATAACATTGTGATAGTGACAAAATCATTTGGGACGTGAAAAAGTGGGAGTGTATTAACATTATTAATTTTTATTACAAACAATTACCGAGACGTTTCTGTGTTTTGCTGTTCTAGTGAAACTATGACATTGTTCCTTCTATTTGGATAATTCCGGATAAGGAGTGCATAATACCCGCAAATATTTTTGTAAGTATATTTTAATTTCTTACATATATTTTTATTTTCTTCATAAACTTATTTAAAAACTCAGCAAAGTAATATTTTTGAATTAACATGTTATTCTTATTCTTTCTTTTTTTAAAATTATAATAAACATATATTTTTGTAATGATGATATTAATTTATCACTAATGGGAAAAGGCATAGGAATATTTTTGTAACATGGTATTTCTGGTAAGATTTTTTTAATTGTCTATGAATATGTTTGCAAATTTAAAAAAACATACGAACTTAGTTAATAAAAAAATCACGCACTATTAAATGTTATCAGGATAAAAAATTAAATTTAAATCAATTCAAATTAAATTCTAAATGGAGAAGAAAGTTTTACCGCTAAAATGCGCAATTCAAATTCAACACTTGCACTGGATACGGATTAAAATTTCTGGTCTTCAAACTTAATTGAACCAATGACTAACAAATGAGTGAGTCAGTTAGAAAATTGTTTCATCGTTTCCATAGAATTGATTTCGTGGTGTCATTGACATCTCGCGTCGAAATTTTGTTTACTCATGCCCACGGAGAGTCGTGCCAAAATTGCGCTTAAATCATCTTTTATAAGCGTATATGAACTTCCTTCTGTCCTTCATTTGTTTTTTGTTTTGAGATAGCTTCCTCAATTGCGTACTTATCACTGTTTACATTGTCTGCTTTAAAAATCTTACCATATCATTAGCAAACTTTATCGACGCAATTTCCTTTGTTTTTCGTGTTCCGTTAATATTTTTCCTCAATTGTAGATAAGTTTTGTTTATCATCTGTTATGTCACCGCGATTCTTGGCCAGACGAATTGATAAAGCTAAACTATCGAGAATTTTGAGTTTCGAATTTTTAATTTATTGATTTCAATCTTTTATTTTAATATTAATCTTGTGCATATCTTTTATTTGTTTCAATGAACTATTTGGCCAAATTGTGTCGTGTTAATTGATGAATTGTGTTGGTCTAGCTCGATGTCGTAAGAGGCGCCTGGCACAGCAGCTCTGTCGTAAGCCATTGTAAACGCTTACACAACTGGTTCAAGGTTCCAATCCGCCGTGCATTCGCCTGCGGATATTTTACCGAAACATTATCTAATGTACATAATTTTATAGGTATTATATAAATATTTTCGGTAATAATTCTGTCACACAACGTTATGGTTGCTTACAAATCCCCTAAATCCAAACTAAAATGATCCGTTCATTTTAGATATGCCTCCTCGGTCACGTATCTTTTTCTTCCAATACAATGATTCTCAGTAAAGATTATTCAAACAATCGTTTAACAAACACGAGACCATTGAATCGATCGTAAAGGTCAGTTCTCTAGCATACAGTTAGATATACTTAGGCATAGTATGACGCAACGTCCCTAGGGCGTTGTTGCGCAACCCGTTGCAAGATATCAGTTTAATATAGCGCTTGCAACTGTGTCGTAATTTCTTATACAATTTAGGAACGATATTAGATTCGGAATTTTTCACTATAATCATATAAACCGCAAAAATATTTCAAGTTGAACTCGTGATTTTTAAAGAAAGTACAAAACTGCTTTAAATACTTAATGATGTAATAAAGGAAGTCCGTAGCAAGGTCGTCCGGAAGGTATAGCATTAAGGTCATACCCGCATGCATTTAGTTAATCGTGCATCATGATTCGCATAGTTATGAATTTTAATTCCTATTATGTGAACGATCGTGTAAGGACTATAACCCTGGCAGCCGACCCTGGCTAGGTACCTTCAGAGTCATGCGATGAAATCATACGTACAACGTGCAACGTGCTTCCTAATAATAATTAAAAATAGAATTGCTTTGTGCAACACGATTAGGAAATGAATCGGCGAAATGTCTTTGTTTGCGCTGTTTGGAAGGTCGTGGAATTGAGTTCATAGATATGGCACTTTATTGGTATCACAAATTTCTCTTACGTAAACTAACAATTTTTATACGCAATAACAACCGATAATTTCGTCGGCGCGAGGACAACTAAAGATAACTTGACCTATTTTTTTATCTCGCTGCTCGCGTAACTCTAACCTACTTACTGTTACACGTGAGTATACAACCTATTGCCACTAAGTCGATTAAATGACGTTGCAATTAAAGGTCCTAAATCTTCTTCGAGAAATTATCAACAAGGGTTATTTATAACTGTCGATATTTTATAGTTTGTATTTCGACCCTGAATGTAGCAATTGTTGTGTACGCATTTTCTGCAGTATGTATTAAATTAATCATTGTAGAATTGCCACTGAGAGCAATGACTTTTCTCGTCGCGACGTTTATCAAATTTATGAGGCTTCCGATATTAATTTATAATAAAATTCGACGATTCTTATGAGTCACGATAAACTGGTTACAAAAACAATCGATACCAACAAAGACTAATAAATTACGCTTTAAATAAGCAGCGTACAATTTTGAAACGGTCATACAAAGAATTTACGTAAGATAATTTCAAGACATTTCGTACGTAAATTAGTTGAAACTAGAACACTGAAATGGGTTAAGTGATTCTTAATAATGTAGCAATTAGCTGTATAGAGCAAGGCCAGCTAAGTAGGTCTCGATGCTTTGTTTCACATCGGTGTAACGAGTGTTTATTTAAAGATTAATTTTTATCAGACAGGGAAATCCCTCCGGAAAAACGGAACAGCCTTGACATAATTTACGTTGGCCGTTTATCACCAGAAGTGTTACGAAATGGAACCTTGACACCAAACCATTATCGGGAACCCTGAGGCCGGGCCAAAATAACCCGTAGTGTAATTGGGTGGTACGGTGAGAATGCGAATATCGGTCAAGTATACGCGAATCAAAAACAAAAATGTTTGACACTCGTCCAGGAACGGTGGCTTTCCGCCAATAACCTCAAGTTGAAACACTAAGAAACAAGGATTCTTAGTAAAAAGTTGTAATTTACATAAAAAATTATTTATGAATTTTAGACATTATCAAATAATCAATTTTATTACTTATAAAAACTTACTCTAGTTTCAGAAATAAACAATCGTTTATATTCGGAAATAAACAATAGTTTTTACATTGCTTGTAAATACTACGCATAGACAAACATTCTAGCGTTAAATGTAATTACATCAAGGTAATCACAATGCAGACGACTGATAATTTTTATCACCCATAACTATTTGTTAGCTTTTATTTATCTCTAACAAGGTAAAGCACCCAGTATGTCAGTAAAATGTTAAATCAAAGATGGCGACCGGCCCACTTTTCCCGCGCAATAGTCGGCGAGCGTGTGGAAAGTTACCGTTGTACTACTTTCTCTACTTTTTCCAAGATGGCCGATTGTCTATAAGTCTTGATAGAAGGTCAAGAGCGCGCAATTTGTTTATATTTGAGGTCAACGCGATTAGTTCTAGCATTTTTATTTATGAAAAACATATATTTGCAACGCATTAAATAGTTGGCCATTTGAATCAACGGTCAAGGGCGTGACACGTCTGAGGAATTAATTAGCTTCACGTTGGATCACGTTGCAGTTTATATAACGGTTAGGAGAGGAGTAAACGTGCTTGTTGGTGTTACGCAAGCACCAACGTGAGGTTCAAGATTGGCACGTGTCAAGTGCCGCGTGACTAGCCTGCCGCAAGCACGTGTGCGCCAGGACGATTACGCCCGTGAGTTCATATATGGTGCAGTCTGGCCAGTTATAAGCGGTATCCCACCACTCAATCAAAATATTGATGCCGAAAATTCAAATTTCGAATAACGCATTAGAACGGAACGACTTTTTTTTTTCATTAGACACATTACACGAAGTTATATATCACAACAATAATACGGTTATCTAATATAGGTCAATAAAAATAATCAAGAACCGTTTTATATATAACGATTAAACATGACATCATTATACAATTATAACGGATTACAGATAATAATAATAATTAATAATATTGTCTACGTAATTTAAATTTTGCGTACATATACTTGTGCTTAAAGATGCTATCAAATTTGCAAACTTTACAAACACTAAATGTAAAAAAACTAAAATTGTATTTGGCTTGACGCAATATCATGAGAATCTGTTTCATAAATATTTGTCACCGCAAGTGGGACGCGCGTAATTAAGATTTTCATTTCAAAAATGTCTTAAACCAATACGTCTTATTATCGTGCCACGACCTGAATGAGAATTATGAAACACCGATAAGGTTATCTATATTAGTGTTTTTGATCCAAATATGCCAAGATTTTCATATAACCTAAAAAGAAAAACGTCACAGCATTTTGACGATAAGACTTTCAGAGAGTTTTTATAATTGAGTTATCTCTATGAAACTCGGAGGGTAATGACCTGTCAACCTTTACGTACAGCATATGGAGAGGTTAATTGAACATTTAAATATTTTATTTAACGGTCCATAAAGTAAAAGGTTAAAAAATCAATAAAATTTCAATTTTATCATTAACCTAAATCTTATCAATAAAAAAAAGAATACGATTTCTTAACAGTTACCGATACCTATTAAAACCTTAAGTCACGTGTTACGAACATGATATTAGCACGTGAATCAAACTATGTGTATTATCTTATTATGTATTATTATATATATATATATTATATATTATTATATATATATATATTATATATTACTATGTGTATTAAACATATATGTATATTATATACCTATTATGTTGATATAAACAAAATATTGAAATCCTACTCTAGGGCTGTATCTCACACGCACTGTTTCGTACGTGATCGAGCAGCTTGTCCACATTCTGACAGTTGCCCAACCCAACCTTGAGCAGTGACGAAATCGTATATAACAGTATTACGAGTTTTAGACACCAGATGAGCATAAAAAGCATCAATGTACCGTACGGTCCCATTTTTGGGTAACGGTTCAAAGTAGATGATTAGCGATAACTGTTCGTCAATTCGGCTAACAGTATTGGTATCTTGTAGCACCCAAATGTGCTAATTTTATTATGTGACGGTTACTTTATCCGTATAGCTCTTAGGAAAATTTTTAAAGTATTTCGAAATTTAACAAATATTTAACTAGCACATGGCAGTGTGAACCGAAATTGTCGTAATTTTTCCCACGCAATTCAAAATTTAGCCAAACCATTTCCAGAAATTCTTAAAGAACCGTTTGGTTAATTTATCTATAGTCTCGATTAATATTCTTTATCAACTCCTAACCGGAGTTTTAACTGTTCGTTCTCTCAACCATCAAGTAACGGGCCCCGTTCTGATTAGCGTTATTGAGAAATTATTCATTTGCTTTTATATAAAAGATTTATTGGCAGAACAGTTATTTTTGTAGAATTAATAATACGTAGTCCGCACGTGTTTATTTAGAAAATTTTGTCGAGATTTTAAAAATGGAATAAAAATCAGGTATAATAAGTCTGACGCAAATAATTTTCGTAACACCAAACGTGCAAATAGCTAACGGTCAATTTAAAAATTCATGCAGTCATCTCAACTGTATAAGTAACGGAAAACTGAATTATGATCTTCAGATAAAACTGTATTTTGCTGTAAAAATATTAGACGCACACAAATTATTCCTTCACGTGACTAATTTTGCTTCGATAGTAAAAATGATAGAACTTTCTAAATAACTTTACATAAATGAAGAATTTCTTATAAGAAAATTGATACCAGCATAAGTAATACAATAACGCCCAGTGACACGGCAATTAGAGCGGTTTGTAATCGGACAGTTAGTGTAACGGGTTCGAATCTAGGCCGTCCTACTGACACAACGCCTTTGCAACTTGTTCGGCGCACAAAGCTGATAAAGTACGGTATACCTTGATCAAGAGAAACACTTGAAGACAGGCGATCGCATTCTTAAGTTTAAAATTATTTGAACGGTAAACATAATTTTTAATGGTGTTATAATGGTAACAAGTCTAATACAACCTCACGTCATACACGTATTTACATAAATAAAACTCAATAAGAATAGGAAGTGGTTATATAAAGCATTCGAGATGCAACGATCGTCCGAAAACATCTTATAAATCTCTACCGACCCTCTAATGATCCTTTTCGAATTTCATATTTATTTAAACTGAATAATCTCGTATAATCAGTACCGGGCACGTGTTCCCGTGCACGGCATAGTTACAATCACATGCAAATTGTTTTTGAGAAGCATAATTTCAGATTTAGAAAGAACTCTCACGTTGTTACCCATTTGTCCGCATGTATTGTAACGTGACCACTCAGTTCTTTTTTCTATGCACTAATCTACGCGGAAAAAAGAAGTTACTTTATGGTTTTAGTACAATGGGCACTTACAAATGAATCTTTCATTGTTAAACACTTTTAATAAACACGAACTATTTTTTGCTGGCGCTTCCTGTCCTCAATCATTCCGTTTTGATTAGGAAATAGGATCACGTAAGTGAGCGATATTTAGGATGTTACGATAAGGTCATCGACATATTAGTGAGAATAATTGTGCTGACTATGATGCAGCAACCACGCTACTAGCAACGTGAGTTGATTGCGAAATCTTACCTATTATTTAAAAAATAATTACTTAGCATCTTAGTTTCAGTCACATGTTGACGGGCATGGCGTTTGTTCACGTTCTCGTTCACGCAAGTCGAAGTATTGGAACACTCATTGAATGAATATTTTAATCAATTTTCTTAACGGAAGTGCTTTATTAACGTATCCTGTGCGACCTAAAAATGCATCGTGTAATACAAGAGATTATGAAATATTGATTAATGATCGTTATAACATGAAAAAGTTAAAAAAAATGCAAATGTTGTAATGTTATTTCACAAAGATTCACGTATAGCGCGGGTTGCGAGGGAACTTGCGACAGAATTTTTGCAAGCACGTTTTGTAACCGATTAGAAATGGCAAAGTTTTAACGTAATATTTTTTTGTTACAGAACCACATTGAGGATCCCTGCGGACCCAACGTCGTCCGCCAAAATATGGTTGCTGAGTTTATATTGAGCCAGCAGCATTTGATGGGTGGGGGTGCTGCCATGGGGCCCGGACCAACCCCCTCCAGAGTGCCGCCGCCGCAAAGGCCGCGCCTCTCAGTCTCACCACACTACCCTATGGATCAATCTCCTTCTTCCAATGGCTCAGCCGAACATCAAGATTTCGGTAACTCATTTGACTACAATAAGAGGAAGGAGTTCTTCGGACAGCGTAAACAAAGGGAGTTCATCCCTGACAGCAAGAAAGATGATGGCTACTGGGACCGCAGACGACGAAACAATGAAGCCGCTAAGCGCTCCCGCGAAAAACGCCGTTTCAATGACATGGTTCTTGAACAACGAGTCGTCGAACTCTCAAAAGAAAACCATGTGTTAAAAGCTCAATTAGATGCTATTAAAGAAAAATATGGAATCTGTGGAGAGGCACTTATCAGCATTGACCAAGTCTTAGCCACATTACCGACATGCGATCAAGTACTGTGCGTTACAAAGAGAACTAAATTAACAGGCAATGCTCTATTTCCTGCCGCACCACCTCCACCTCCTCCGATACTTTCTGCATCGCCGCCACCTCCGATACCTCAGCGTGCCCCCGAACCTTACCAGGAAAGGCTTCCAGCCCCTGAGGCTTATTACCCTCACCCAGCCCACTACGAACCACCAGGTTCCGTTCTCAACCTTTCAAGATCTCGCCGTGCTCCCTCACCTTATGAACTCTCCTCCCTCTCGGGTTCCGGAGATGAAACTGGTGAACAATACGCCCACGAGAATAATGGACTCCCATTAAAATTACGCCACAAATCACACTTGGGTGACAAAGATGTTGCCAGCGCTCTTCTTTCCCTCCAACACATCAAGCAAGAGCCAGGACCACGTTCATCGCCTTCTTGGGATGGTGAAGGGTCCAGTGACGAAAGGGACTCGGGGATCTCACTCGGAGTCGAATACAGACCGCAGCGACCTGTCAGCGACGAGAGGTTAGCAGAGGAAGAAGATGCTCACCTTAAGGCCGAGCTAGCGCGGCTGGCTACTGAAGTCGCGACACTTAAAAACATGATGCACCAGAACAAGACTCGTGTTTTGGAACATTGAGCGAGATCGATTTGCGCCTGGACCGCGCCCGCCTCGCTCCTTCCGCGTTATTCGTACAAACTGTCTCAACCTGTCCCCTCCCGTGTAGAAGAAGTTACCACGTAAAGAGATGTATATTGTATGATAGTGCAGCTGACCGCGGCCAAGTCGCATCGCCTATTTGTTATCCTTCCTAGTAGTCGTATTAAATGTTTAGGTTAGAGATAGTTAAGAGACGTTTGTGGAGCTCCATACGAGACTAATTTTCGGTTTAGACTTTTCGAGAAGATAAAACTTTTCTACTCATGATAGATTTTAAAATGATGCATTTTTAGTGGTGAGCTATGTAAGTGTAATATAGGTAAAGAAGTAGATATGTTTCATCTTTTCGAAGACTCATTTGTGAAAATCGATAGCTAAAGACTATGTTTCGTGTAAGGTAGACTTAAGTCAATGTAAGTAAATATAAGTCCAATCTAGTTTATTTATAAATTTTATATGTAGTCCTTCTCATTCGGAATGCCTGTTAAAACCAAAAAATATCCTCTTGCTGTCAGGAATCGCAAATTAAAAATTGTATCTATAATCAGATTAAGAATACCAGTGCCTTTGACAATACATACCTACCTTTAAAATAGTTGAACTAAATGTAATATTTTTATAAATTTCTATAAAGATGCGATTTCATAGCAACGGCCACCCTTACCATGTGTTAGCATCTAGTATTATGTCGTTTAAAATTGATGGGACGCATGGCGTATTTCGTTTTAAGTCGATGTTGTTTCGTGCAAATAACCCATGGTCGGGGACTAACTCCTATGTGTCGAGTATTTATAAGTTGCTCCTAAATTGCCCAAAGGGCATGTGATAGAACTAATGGAGTTTAAGTATTTATTTATTCGGACCGTGAAAGAGGATTTTACAATTTATTATCTTTGTATAAGAAACAATATACGATATGAATAAATTGTGTACAGAAAAATGCATTTTATTTAAATACCTTTGTGACAGAATAAATATTCCCAAAAGCTCATATCAGTAATAAATGACCCATACGGCTATTATGCTGAATAGCAACTTTAACCTGCATAAAGTAAAAGTAGATAAAAAACATCTACACATAATCTTATTAAAGAGAACATTACCTTAAAACTCTTCGATAGGTATTAGAGATACCAGTAGAATTTAAAGAGAAATGCACTTACTGCTATTTTTTTATTACCTAAAAGGTAACATTATATACAATTAAGCAGTGAACGAAGTAGGACTGCATTTTGATAGAAAAATTAGATTCCGTCTGAAAAAGTAACGCCTGATATTATAATACACGCAAAGGGTGATCATCACTTCTGCCTTAACAATATCAAACATTTGTTTGAAATGTCACTATTACTTGTTACCATAATAGGCACTATAAATTTTCAAACAAATAGCCAGGACGTATCTTATATAAGAATTTAGCTCAGGGTTCAATTACAACAGAGTGACAAATGTTACACACTTAATTATAAAAGCAAAACATTGTGATTTTAGCTATTTCATTACGTAGACGTAAAGTATGACAGTTAAAATGTATATTATATGTAACTTAACTTATTAGTTTCCATAATCATAACTGAAAATCCCATTTGTCAATAATATATTGGATTTTAACTTTAGCCTGCATGTAAAAATCAATGTTCCTCCTGCAAAATTCATTTACCAATCACGAGAAACTGTAAAGTTGCTTTAGATTAAAAGGTAGTACAGCCAGACGAATTTACAGATTTAGTCGCCCCAGGCTATGTAGGAAGTCCTAATTGCCCCTTTCTCATAGGACAAGTTACAAATTTTCTACATTTCATTTAACGGATGTAAATAAATTTTAATTTTTAGTATGTATTTCTTTCACGGTAGCTCATTCTCACTTCTAGCCTTTCTAGTTCTAGTGGACCTTAGGGAAATTTTTTTAAAGTAAATAATACATTAAAAAACCGTATTTAATTTATCGTTTAATTTTAAAGAAACGCATGATTATACAATTCTGAAAAAAAATATTTCAACGTTGATAACGTTGAACTTATAAACAGTTACAATTTATAGCCGATGTGTAATTTCACGTCTTACATAGAAACACACACAATTTACAATTTTTAGATATAACAAGAAACTGGAACGATTAACAAACAAAGCGTTTTTAACCTAGCTCAGCCAGGTATGACAGTTTTAATGTTCGCGGTTTCAAAAACCATCAAAATTTTGTCATCATAAGATACTTTATATAACACGAATTATTTAAATATAACAATTTCAGTTAAGGAATTTATTATTACCAACATAAAATAACTTAAATATGTACAAACTATATTACCTGTGCTTATATATCACATACATATTGTTTTGGTTATATCTTTCAGTATAAAACCTAATTTAAAATATGTATATACCTATTAAATAAATAATTAAAATAACTTAAATCACAAAATAAAGAGTATTCTAAAAACACAAGACGTCCGTAAGCGACGACATCGCTTGGTGAAATGATTGTTTAAGTCACTGCCCTTGCCCGACACCCGCTATCTTATTCACTCGTTCTTTTTTTGACTCCTCTGTAATGGATACATATCCTTTGGGCAGTGAAGTAAGTCTCACTCAGTATTTGTAACAACTTCACCACAGGCCAAAGGATCAGGCTGTTCAATGGCCGGCAAAGGTGCAGCTTGTGATCTAAGTTTTGCAGAACTTAACTCGTTGCTTTGCACCCAAAGTTCCAACTGAAACACAAAACAATGGTAAGTATATAGGACATATATTTTCTATAAACCAATATAAGAGACTGTTTTTAAAAAAAAAATTATCTAACAAGATCTGTTGTTTTTGGTGACTAATCTCGATCTGATGCTCGCATATAATATAATTTAAAAAAAAAAACTAGTTCTTTGAGAGAATAAATCTGGATTCTACATTTAATATTCTTGTCTTTATGTTATTACTACACGTAAAAAATAATTGACATCTTTATAGCGTAGGAAAAAAACAAACAGTCATGAAAATAGTCAAATAATTTTGAATAGTGTAATTTGAAACATTAAATAAATTTATTAATTATTAAATTTAAAAAAACTAATATAGCGTTCAGTTAGTTTATACAAATTTTTAGTTTTATTTGCTATACACATCATGAAAGGAGTTAAAAAACTTTTTACACGTATTGTATTACTATACACTGAAGTGCAAAAGTACTATTATTTGTACACCCATTAAAGTGTGTTTCAAATGCCACACGATGGTGTAATATGATAAGGGATAATGTATATCCATTGTAGTGGTATTTTGTTTAAAATTTGAAAAAGGAAAAAATAATGACGGTACAAGAGATGGGAAGATGAAATAAAACAGGTTACAGGCAAGGTATGGTCAAGAGTGGGGCGAGTAAGGGCAGAATGAAAGGGCCTGGAAGAGGCCTCTGTCGGGAACGGCAAATGGATATAAGTTTGTTTTTAACTGATTGTATGTAAGAAAAAGGAACTGGTTTTAAATAAAGGCTACTTTTATATTATTGTTACAATTAGTATTTTTAACATTTAAAAAGCTATCAATTGCGCACAGAATAATCAATGACTTACGAATTGTGAAAAAGGATTATAAATATATAGCATAATATAGACATTAACTTTTGATATAAACATCTCGAACTTACTTCCGGAGGCATTTTTTGCGGGTAAGACTTGCAGGTGCCACCGCAATGCAACTGTAAGAGCAGTTCTGCAATAGCCGCGGCTGACGTGTCAATAACCCGTTGCCTACACACAGCCACAGCATGGACGAAGCCACCAGGACCGATAAATTCATGCTCCATGAATAAAGTCTTCTCATCCCAGAAAACCGCCTGAAAATAAACACTAAGTATGAATTGCTAAGTCAAAACCATTAGGATGTATGAAGCGTTTATCTATAAACCTTTTAAAGTTTCCCCTATTCGATAACTCCTAATAACAATAGCGACCCCGACTTTTGGAACGAAGTTCCTTATCGCGGATAAATTAAGACCAAAAGTTGTTACAACACTTTTTGCTATAGTTGTTATATTTTACATTTTCGATTTAGCTATCGCCAACGTCCATACCACGTTGAATACACCGGTTCTCGTCCGATCACCGAAGTTAAGCAACGTCGGGCGAGGTCAGTACTTGGATGGGTGACCGCCTGGGAACACCTCGTGATGTTGGCTTTTTTTTCGTCGTAAGATTGGTATCGAGAAAATCTATCATACTGTTATGATACCAATTACCATATAAATTAATCGAAAGGAATTTCGTTCCATCCGGGTGTCCCTCGACACCGCTAAAGTTTTATATTAAGTTTTGTACCACGTGACGCCAATATTGCGACGGTACGGATTGATTGGAAACAATAACTTAATACTACATTAAATAAGAGTTAAACCCCAAACCCTACTTTAAAATTCGACTTCAATTTTTGCCTAGTATGTTACAGATAAATGTGTATACAGACAACGCACAATGCTGTGATTAGTGTAGACATTATATTTATCACAGCATTATGCATAAAAATGAAATTAAACAATCAAAGGACTCAATGAAAATAGATTAAGTGAGTTTATACCTGAAATTAAGTTAAAAGTAAATACAAGTAGTTTTAAACGTCCACAGTATTATTTCTAAAGTAGCAAGTTCTCTATTCTATTCTATTAGTTGAAACGCAAATTGTATGGGACAAGATAATTGTGTAGGGTGTAATAGTAATTTGGATTTTTGGTATAATCTTAGATTAAGGTTGGTTTTATAACATTTGGTTATGTGCATCTTCCACCCTTTATATTTCTTTTTTTAGTTTGTTTTTCCTAGCTTTTTAGATACAATTGACATGACAAGACAAAGAAGACGAGAAAAGTCACAGCCCATGGCAGCTGGTATAAAATGGCATCTATGAGGTTGGAAAAGAAAAAAGGTAAACAGGTATGATCTGGAAACCACAGAGAGGGCACAGGGAAGGCTGTGTAACTTTCTGGGATAAAAAAAAATGTGTGGTCACAGAAATAACTATTACAATTTCTTAAGTTCTGGCTTACCCTGGACTTTATAGTAACTCTGGTAAATGGCTTGATATATCTCCTGTATCTGATGGTAGCCGCTCCTTGCAAGACCGCGCCACCAGCCGCTTTGATATTCGCGTACAAACCCGTACGTTCATAGAAATCAGCTCTAGCGAAGTCTAATTCTCGAAGATACCGCGCGTTATTCATGTGGTATAGAAGTGTGTCTATATCGTTAAGGAGGCACCAACCTGGAATTGTATGATATTTATTTATTAAAAGAAAAAATATTACCTTTATAAGAAGGTACGGCGACCATATGTTGGTTTCGAGACGCTTACATTAAAAAAGCGTAAACGAAGACGAGAAAATGTTAGTTTTAAATTTTGTTGAAGAAAAAATTAAAATATTGCCTAGTTTGATTTAAAAAACATCTTTATTACTAACAATATATGTATTACAAAAACATTTGTTGTTTATAATATGGTTTTGTTTGTCATAAAATAACAATGCGGGTATAAATTGAGATGTACCTAAGCTATCCTATCTATTAAGTTGGATCAAACTACACACGGTGTGCAAATTTGATTGATATCGGTTCGGTAGTTTATGAGTCCATAGCGGACAAACAACGTGACACGTTATTTATATATACATATTAAGATTATGATATAAGGATTTTTTTCATTAAAAGCAATGGTGTACTGTAAATATTTAAAGCTTGGTATTCTTGTTCCATTTCCAAGAAAAATGAGTGAAATAAAACAGGCCTATGCATAGTATGCATGTATATAAAAATTAATAATAATAACTTGTTAATCTGTTACATAAGTTTATTATTATTTAAAATACATACTTATACATATTAGTTTAATTATATTCTTCGGATTTTGAACTTTATTGACATGTTACCTCACGCGTGATCTTTGAACACATTTATAGGTAGGTTTTATTTATTCGTTTGTATTAATAAATTTTTTATTAATCAGGTTTTGTTCACTTTGCGTTAATAATTCACACATATTTTTAGTCACCTCCGAATATTTCGCCGTTAGTGTCATTGTAAAAAATGGTTCACGGAATACTTAATCATTTTGTATTACTTAGAGTCCTTGTTTCCCAGCGAAACGATTAGTGATCCAGACAGATAAAAAAGAATTACCACCGGCAAATATTTGTTTATTATTTCATAGATAGAGTCTAACAGATGGCGCTGTGTTGAAAGTACCAACGTTTCACATAAGCAAAAAAAATAATTTAATGGCATAGCCACCCAGAAAGCATGGTGATCCCCATGACTGTTGTTTTCCTCCCGTTTCCTTTGAATAGTTTACTACTATGTAATATAACAAAAACCTTAGCCTCAGCAACGCGTGGCCGGGTCTGCTAGTCTATTATAAGGATTTTTTCCATTAAAAGCAAATATACAAAATATTGTTTGTCCTTAAATAAAATAACGATGTCTACGAGGCTTATAATTTTTAAACTACTTACATTCAACTTCCGTGGTGTCCAAAATACACGCTTTTTTCCTAAAATACCTTGCCTTGACGACTGTGTACATCATTCTTGCGAAGTAGGCTATATCTAGTGTCCCATATAGCAGGAGTGTTCCTGCTACAAGGATAGCACTCCACCCAGGCACACATACTGTCCACATTACTGCTAAAACAAATTATGAACTAAATTTTTTTTTATAAAAAACTGCGCTTTTTATAGAAAAATAGGCAATTACGACTTCACAGCGATCACCAAGTCCGTTATTAAGAGTGATATAACATATTTTTTTATGTATTACCTTAACACATATTAATGAACGCGTAATCCACGAATTCAAAGTATTAATGATGCAACCTTGCGAATAGTGGTGATGGTAAGCTCTGAATATAGAAACCGTTGTTAAAACCAAAGACTAGAACTGAATAGCGTACTCTTTCACGCGTCGATAATAAATAAGGAAAAATCGCAAGTACTTATCGTGGTAATCTTTGCCCGGCCTATGTCATTAAACAACTGTTTTAGGTAGACTTATATTATAATATTAAGTATATTATAATGGGCGATTTAATATGAATATTTTGTATACCAGAAGTTTGCATATTTAAAAATTAAGCTTGTCAGGGTCACTGTAATCAAAACACATAAAAACTTAATTATAAAAATGTTTTGTCTACTAGTGTTATAGAACGCGTAAAGTCTTTTACTACCCTAGAATAATCTTGACATGTACACTGTACAGTGCCACCTATTGGGTACAATATTAACTATCTGATCGAAAACATTTAGAAAAATGGTTCAGTTCCTTATTAGTTCTATAATACAGACAAAATACTGTTTTAAACATTTGATAGGTCATTTTCTCAATTTTATTAGTTTATGTTGTTATGTTTACAATTTTCGTACCTATATAGCATCGAAGGACGCGCGGAAGACAATAAATGTTGCTTATTATCACTAGTTGTGCCTTATATGTCATAGCCTAATTGGATGGAACAAAAAGACTGTTTTTTTTTAATATTAAGTATTCAAAGGTATTATCAACAAAAACGCTTTTTTTGAATTACTCAAAATAAACTGTAGGTACTTTTCTGAAAACATAATATTGTGGAAATTTATATAGGCTTTATGATAAATTATTTGTATTAAGTATTCTTTAAAACAGGTTCCTAGCACTTGTACTTGTATCACGCGTGATGTACTATCAAAGCATAGGTGAATAGTAATACCATTAAGTAGACTTATGTTTAACCCTAAGAAATATTATTATTATCTATATAACTTACCGGAATGGAAAAATTATAACTAATGTGTATATTAATATGTAATAGGTACCAAATGATATTATTAAATTATTATTAGAGTAAAAAGTATGCATACAAAATAAAATTTCATTAAATACCTATGTGGGCAGTGATAATACAAATTGCAGAACGAAGTGTAGATATTAAAATATATATTTTAAATATAGCGGGTAAAACATTTTATTAAAAATAAATAAAATCATACATGAACTCACCTGAAAAAATCCGGATAAAATACTTCACACTTATAACATAATGTTGATAAATTTATTTTAAAAACAATAGTATCGTTTTAACTTATATCCAGAAAATATTATTTAGATGGTTATATTCTTTATATAATTCTATTAAATGCTGTTTAAGCTATGTCAATGAATTTTATTGAAATTATTTTGACATATTGTAGAAGTGCGCGCGCAACGGGTCAATATAATGGAATGACGCTAAAATCCTTCCAACGCAGTCATGTTAAGCTTAAACCTTAGATAGAACACCAAGAAAAATAAATAATATAACTTTACCATTTTAAATTTCTATAAAGAGCATTCAACGCTACTAATTAATATAGAAAACCAGTAAACTGATTTTTACCCACAAGTTGTTACTATCAGCGAGTCACGTGATCTATGTATATATTATTCTCATAAATGTTCGTGTGATGTTAGAATGAAGACTCGAGCATTGTGCAAAGCTGGGCCACTTTGCGCGTGTCTCTCAACCGTGCGTTCGAATCAGAGCAGTGCACCAATGGAATCTTTTCATGTGCACAGTGAACACACGCTCGAATGGTGACCCAAAGACAGCGGCATGTGTCGGACACAGAAGGTGATCGCCTACTTGCCTTTTAAGAAAAAAATATCACGTAACAAAAATCTGAGGCACAGACCTAGAGAGTTTTATAGCCACTGGTTTTTTTTATTATCCTCTAGTTTCGTACTAAACTAGCCCAAAGAACATAAAGTAAATACTGCCCAATACAACCTCTCCGCATTCGACGCACCGCATGCACAATGGTATAAAGTTTTATACCAATTAAGTCATGGGAAGTATCTGGTGAAATAAACAGGTTTTACCACACTAAAACATTTACTTATGAATAAATTAAGTTATTAATTATTTTAAGTCGCTAATAGTGTTTTTAGTACCATAAAACTGTGTTTACTGAAATGTTTTTGGATATTGCTTAAACCACGTTAATTAGGAGCCAATTAGGATATCAAGATTTAGACCTAGATTTATTACCAACATTTTGGACTGGAAATTCATGTGTTTAGCGCTCTCGACGCAGAGTAAATCTCTTATTTATCATTTAGCATACAATATATATTTTGGATACCATAAAGTAGTAGTATATGGTATTATATATATTTTGTATTACTTACCTAAGTTAGACGGCGCTGTTTAGTTAAAAGGCTAGGCTGTTAATTGAACGGCTAATTAATTTAGTTGGCTGCGACATAAACACGACGACATACAGTAGGTACTTCAAGCATCCGGATCGGAAAAGGGTGACGGGACGAGGTACGGTTCATGATACGTCACGAGTCGTTGACCTTCACTTGGTATAGGCATCTCTCTCATTCACGCATTAACAGAAAAGGACAGTGCCACACGAACCGACATTTTGTTTACGTCGCGACTTGTGGCATTGACGTGTTTTTATGAAATGTGCGAACACGTCCCTCGATAGTTTCGTTGCAATAAGTTTTATTTAAAATGCGTGTATTTAAATACGATGTTGTTCAACTAATTACTGCAATTCATAAACGACCCTGCTTGTGGGATAAAACAGTTGAGAATTACAAAGATCGCACTGAACGGAGAACCGCTTGGGAAGAAGTTTTTACAATAGTAGACGATGGTTATAATGATTTAAGTGCTGAGGAGAAACGAATTACCGGTGAGTTTTTTTAATTACGCTTTACAACTAAAAAATTATGTAATTTTCCATGGTTATATTGTATTCACGTCACGAACGACGTCACGACTCACGGTAATCCGATAACGGATAAGCTAGTTTCTTTAAAGAAGTGAAAATAAACGTCTGAAAATATTTTACATGTTTATTTTAATTACGTGTAGATAATTTGATACATAGTTTGTTGCTAAACGAAAATATTAAGCATAATATGATAACACTTAGTCCATTGAAATGTTACATTTGCTGAACATTTGTTAGAAGCCGTAATTTTATTTATGGAACATCTAGGGGTGGTCAATACAAGCTTAACCTCAAGTTTGTGGGGTTGGCGTGCTTGTCTCCCGGCCGCCATCTTGGATAAAGGGGTACAAAAAACAAGTTTTTGGCTATATCTCCTAAACTATCCATCGTACATGAAATTTGTAATGACACATTTTGTAGCAAATCGCTGTGCCTACAATTATGTCTATGTAACTTTTTATCATAAATCCAAAAAGTTATAACTAAAAAAGTGATAGCTAGCTACCCCATTCTAATAACTGATTGATAATATAATTATGTCGAAGATTACCTTATCAGCAAGTTGTATGTGGAATAAGCCTACGAGGGATACCAATAAGTAAAATTGTAGGAATTAAAAGATATATTATTTATTTGGAAATTTAAGTAAGGACCAGGTCAACTTTAGAAATAGGAAATATTTTTACTTTTTTACTTATAACTTAGAATTTTGGATTTATGATAAAAAGTTACATAGACATACTTGTAGGCACAGCGATTTGCTACAAAATGTGTCATTACAAATTTTATGTACGATGGATAGTTTTGGAGATATAGCCAAAAACGTGTTTTTGCCCCCTTTTTTCCAAGATGGCGGCCGGGAGACAAGCACGCCAACAACGCCACAAACTTGAGGTTAAGCTTGTATTGACCCACCCTACATGTCCATAAATAAAATTACGTCATCTAACAAATGTTCAGTTTGGCCCTTAAATTGTTACATTTCAATAGACTAACTTAAGACGTCAGTTATATAATTCTTGATTTCCGATATTCAAATTAAGGCGGAAGCGTTACAAATTAATATATTTTACGTAAAACTATTCACATGAATGTTTTTATCATCACCCAGTGTGAGAATAACAGACTAAAAAACTCAATGTTTAATTATTATTTTTTGCATTTTATTCTTCACAATAACGAGATTTTTCTTTTCAGGGGAGAAAATTATATGTAAATGGACGAACATACGCGATACTTTCGTTAAATCGCTTAGAACTCGCATGGGGGCAACAAAAAGGAAATACGTTTACTACGACCATCTAACCTTTCTTTTGAAGTCTCAAGCAGAGGAATTCGACACCAACGGCGAACCCGTTTTCTTTATAAACCATGATAACACGCCTAAAAAAGACAGTTCTAGAAAAAGATCGAGAAGAACGGAGCATGTTACGTCAGAGAGCGATTATGAACAGAATCAGAATTCAGAAGTTATGTTAGAACAATCTCAAAGTGACAATGAAATTGAGCAAAGTGTCTTAGTAGATACAAGTGATGCTAGAGTAATGAACGAAGACGAGGCATTCTTTGCGTCACTCCTGCCTTCAGTAGTAAAATATAATGAAGATGAAAGGCTGGAATTCAGAATGGAAGTGTTAGGAGTCATGAAGAAAATAAGAGATAAAAGACATTGGAGTACAAAAATTGAATGATAGATAAGTAAATTGCTGTGAGAGAAGATAATACGATATTACGAAGCCCAGTAAGCAAATTTAACATCTTACCAGAGGGTCAGATAAGATCTTGGTCATTTAAAGTGCTTTCTTACGCGAGAACAATGTGTACGCGCATAGTAAAAACTGCACCAACACATTTTAAGTAAATTAATCTAATATAATCTGTTATGTTACCATTTGTTTCATTTGAATTAAGCTCTGTAGGTCAGGATGACATATGGAAGGCATATAATAATAAAAAACAAAAGCTAATCTTTAATAGATAAGTTTTAATGATCATTTTCTGTAGCACTTTTTAAAGTACGTTTACATAATCACAAAACACATTTCCAGTGAATTATAAAATAAAGACAACTTCTTAAAATACGGTAAGTCCTTTACAGCTAATAAAACTTCCAAGTGAAAAATATAACAAAAAACGCTTCCGCAATACTATATTGGAGGAATATCGAAGGTTCTATTCTAACCTACAATATTAAACAATAACAACGCTACGTGATATAAAAAATTCAAACCCTTCAAGAAGTACGTCAGAATATTTTTATAAGGAAATAAATTTTATCCAAAAGTCATAAAAAATAATAAACACTGGAAAGCACCTCCGGCGCCGAACCTTACGAGATGTCATCAAGCTATCACTTAGACCAGAGGCGCGTAATATTCTATCTTAAATCTACTCGAAATAACGAACTATGAATATTCCAACTCGACCGAGTACACAGAAACATTTGAATTACAATTTACTATGGGACCGATGCGTCCATATCGCTAATTTCACTAAGTCTTTAATTTTATATACAGAATACACGAAACTTCAGAAAATGTCTCCAACATTATATCGTTATATACACGCGGTTAAATACTGAAGTTATATGGCTTAAAGCCGAAATTCGGAAGTACCGAAGACCGCTGCTCATAGAGAAATATATTTAACTGTTTAGTGACTAGAGCGTCCCCGTAGATTCCAGTGACGTTTTATTTACATACAGATACTTCATGCTAATATTCTACCACAATTTTAAATATACAGTAAACACCCTTCAAGAACGCTTGGATTAAGCCAGAATTGGCACCGAAGAAACAAATTTGTGCTGATTTGGAAGTAACCGATTAAAACTATTAAAAATTATATCCGATTGCCGTAAGCTAAATCAGTCTAGCATTAAGAAGGGCTATTCGGTACATCTAGATGCCTAAAACCCTTTAAATACACGTATTGAGTATGGTTATTAATACTAATGGAAAAGCTAACTAAATGAAATAATCTTATCAAATAAATCTTTATACAGCTATAGCAGTACTATGTATAATTTACACGAACCAAAGAAACAGACACTTTTAACTCGAAATAAAGAAATGTTTGAACTGACAGGTGACCCAAACACGTAACCGTCTAAACTAATTAACGTAACAAAATAAATCACACAGCATAGATCAAGTGTAGTACCACTTTTATTGTTATATACAAAACAATTTTAACAATACCTATCATTTACACTTATATTAACCTCGGCGGAGATCGCATTCAGTCTGGCGTCAGAACGCCTAAAGGTGTTTAATAAGTCTAGACCGTTAAACTAATATTAGGTTAATCACTAGGGTTAATAAAATGGCAAATAACCCTAGTGGTAAACCTTCGCGGATTATCGCTCGCATAGCAAGTTAAGTCGTAAATTCCGTGTTCGGTTTCCTTGGCCGCGATTTTTTAGGTTTGGAAGGCGCCGGAGAGCCGTTACAGCAATGGCAGCCTCGTTTGACCACACCCCTATTGGACGCCCGCCGTCTGGATTCCATACTGTCTGGGGATCTCTCTCCGGCTCGGGTCTTCCCCGATGTACTCCTCTCCTCTTCAGCCTCCGGAGGATGGTAACGTTTGGGAGGGTAGGTCCGAAGTGGCGGGTGAGTGTCATCCGCAGAAGAGCCGTCGGCGCTGCCACTGCGCTCTATGCCCCTTGCATCCTTGATAACGGAGTCGAGCCTCATTATATGAGTGCCAATGCCGCTGGAGTCCGTCGAATTTGTCTCCTCGAACGGACTTTTACAGCACTTATCGCTGTCACTGCTAAAGTCCAAAGGCCGTCGTCCCTCTGAGCGTTCCGATGTTGAATTTGACTCCCAAAACATTTCGTTTCGTTCAGGAGATGATCGATCGTCGTCAACGTCCGCCATAGATTCTAAAGTTGCGTCTCGAGAGTCTTCCGCCATTTTGGCGTCCTCACCTATCAACGCATGTGATTCTAAGAACCTGGGGTCGTGTTTATCGTCGTCATAGCAGACTCGGCGTATGACCTGGGTGGCGCCGGAGTGTATGATAGTAGATGCGGTGTTAGAGAGGTGTAGTTCTCGGTTTAACATGGAGTCGAACTTCGAGACGCCGTTGTCTTTGACGAGTACGGATGGTATGCTGCCCTGTTGGCTATTAGAGGGCGTGTCAGAATATTTAAGGTTGTTGTGAATTCCACCGTCGGGCGCCGCTTGAGAGATAACTGTAGTTTGTGGTGCAGTCACTAGAACTGTGGCCGGAGCCCGGGAAGCGTGGAATATTGTTGATGTCATGTGCCGGCCTTTGACGTTGGCTATCGTAAACGGTTGTAGCTGAAAATACACAAATATAAACAACTTTTAGTTTTAGAGAACGTTGGTCGTACATTTGCTGTCACAAAAAAACACTTCTTATTTATTTTTTAATAGTTAATTAGGGGTAATTTAGGGACCGTTTAAGTATTACGTAGGCAGATTTACAGCAATTTATCCCCCTTTCCCCTCTTGTCAGCGAAAGTAAGCAAAGCTCTCAAAAATATTAAATAAACGTATTAAGTTTTTGTACGATTCCTCGAAAATGCATTTCGTTTTCAAACATAGACAACGTGTGGGTAATATGTGTAAAAAGTAAATAATTATTGTTGACGTAATCACCAAATAATAAAATCAAATCAGGATATTTCTTCACGCTAAGTTTTGTTTACACTTTGAATAAATTCAGAATAAATAGACTAGGCACCTATGCACATATAAAGCATTTAAACATATTTGCTTCTACATACAATTATAAATAAATTCGTAGCAAAATAACGAAAAGTCACGTACTATCAAAATCCACTTAAACTTTTTATTATTACATTCCATACAATTCACCTCATTCATATTCATACCTCGGATTCATCTGTAGGTTCCTTATGGAATGTTGTATTTGGATGCGATCTGGCGAACTCTTGCGGGTCCAAAGTTATTGTACCGTCTGCACTCACGGTGACAATATTGTCCAAACCTAGCGCCATGTTGAGATCCTCTTCATCGGGTACGTCGTTTTGACTAATCAGCTGGTCTGTGGCAATTTGGTCATCGATGTCGGGTTGCGGTATCGTAACTTGGTTTATTAATGGTTGAGCTGTAAATTAGTGCAAATAATTATGTTTAAGTAATTATATACAATACTAGTTGACCCGACAAACGTTGTTTTGCCATGTATAGGAAACATTTTTATAGTTCAATAAAAATAACTATCTACTATAATACAAAATAGGGGTTGATCGTATAGGGGTGAAAATTAGGGGTTGTATATATTTTTGTATGCTATATCATAAAATAAAAATATGTGTGCGTGTACTAGGTGTACACACGTAAGAAGTGAAACTTCTTTATGACCTTATTTTTCGAAAAATGATCTACTATATGCAACTTAACGAAATTGGTTAAATAAAGTTTAACAAAAGGCTTTTATTATCATAGACATGAATACAAATACAATTATTTCATTTTACCTTATTACTAAGATTATTACAGAATTTCATTAATTGTAATAGAATTATTACTATCATTGTTATCGTTATTATATATTTTTGTTATTAATGGCTTCGAATCTCTTCGGATCAACCGTGGTAGGGACAAGAAAAAGATGGCGCGTAACCGAAAAAGTGACGATTTGCTACAAAATTTCTCCCATACGTCGATAAAAAATTCATTCTAACGCCGATAAAGAAGTTTGACTTCAAAAAGCAACATGGCGCGTAACGGAAAATGTGACGCGTAACGAAAAAATGTTACACTAAATTTTTTTCCAACCCCGATAAAGAAGTTTCACTTCAACAAAGATATATATTTTGGAGTGGACACACCTTTATCACTTAGGGGTATGAAAAATTCGATAAAAATCGGTCAAGCCGTTTCGGAGGAGTATGGCTTTGTGATACGAGAATTTTATATATAAGATAAACTCTATATAACGACACTGTAAGGGCTGTGCAGTTTCAGACTATTGTTAGTAGTTAAAAAAAATCTTATTTGAATACTATTGCGTATAGTCTGTTATTGTTGTCTGACGTCTTTTGCTGCACCAGACGTATAGGTAATCCATGACTCTTATGCTCGCCTTCAACTGCGAGCGGAGCGGACCCATTACGGACTCCGCTATACTCGTAACTATGATTTTCATACATTTTCATTTCCGTGGGAAACTCGGTCAACTCGCTAACCTCATAGGTGACTCTTTCAACTCGCTCTCTCCGCTTCGCTCGTCTCGGCTTTGGTGGAAGGAAGCACATGTATGAAAATCATCGTTACGAGTATAGCGGAGTCCGTATTGGTTACGTTTCGGAGTGGAAGGCGGGCATTACTATTAGTCATGGTCAACAACAGTCTACACGTGCAAGCAATCCCAATTTGTAAACAAAAGAAGGAGTTTCTTAGGAAATTCGTATGCATGATGCCGACAGTCCAGTTTAGGGTAATAAAGCGACAAAAGAACGTACACAGCTCCGCAGTTTTTACTAATTCTACCAACTTAAAAATTACTCAATTGTTGTCGTTATTGAGAATAGGTGTAATGCTATGTAGAGTGTATCATTGTATGGAAGACAAGCTAAACCAACCAAAGCCGATTGAGTTCGTCGTTAAATCAAGGGACGATACATGGAGTTTACACTGTATGTTCTAACTGCCTTTGTGGATAACTGGTTAACACATATGACGCGTTAGCTAAAGGTCCTGGGTTCGATTTCCGGTACAATCGTTTATGGTACTTAATAATATATTAATTCTAAGCAGTGACCGCCAGTAAGACTTGTATTCATCAATGGCTTTATCTTATTAGAATTGACGACAACATCAATTTTTAACCCAAGCCAAAGTAAAACTTTTCAGTTATCCAAAATTTATTGCAGTAGCTAAGATAATTAATTTTTATTATTTCCTAACCCACGGTGGAATTAATATACAATAAATTTTTACGAATTACATATAATCAACTTACGTGTATGTGAATGGTGCGGCGCTTCGTGAGCTGGTGAGGAAGAAAATAACAGCTCAGCTTCAGGGAACAACTCCGAGGCTGAAGGAGAATCCACGCCCAAATCCTCACATTCTTCAGAGAGGGATTTCTATAACAATTTATTCATAATTAATAACATAAATCTTTCACCGTAATAAATATTGTTTATGTTATCGTCATAAATAGCGGGATAATGACTGAAAGTATGCTTATGGTTCAAACCTGTAATCGCAATTCATGCTCCAGTATTGCATATCTGTGTCTCAAGGCAGCCGAAGACACGTGGGAGAGCCTATGGTGACGTTGAGTGGTTCCATCTTTTCTGTGTACAACCTATATAACCAAGTTATTATAGAAAGCTGTGTATTACACTATTAAAAAACAAATTTCCTTTATAGATTAACAAAAAGTTAACTTATTATCACTTCTAATTACACTTACAGAGACTACATAACTTAAGCGCTAAACTTTATATTAATTTATATTTAAGCTCTATTTTAATAGACATTTATAAGCTTTTATGACACGAATTTAACACCTATCAAGACTGTAAATTAACAAATTGCCATTCAAAGTAATGAAGATCTCATGAAGAATGACATGCGGGTTCAAAAATGGTACTCGACGAACGTAGTCCATGCAAAATTAATTTCGACTAACTAATGAACGAGATAATTGAAAGGAAGCAAGTATATTGTCCTAACAAAAGTCAACGTATAGAAAAGTAAAAGACAAAGACAATGATGAAAGGCAACACCAACAACTTACAAAATGGGTTTATTCTGCGTAGTTTTACCATATTAAGTGGGAGCGACAATTCTGCTATATGCCTATTAGACTAGGTAAAGTTCGTATTTACTTAAAAGTCATTGCTTAGAGTTAAATATGCTTATGGTAGTCAAAATTACTATGTAAGATACACGTATGATTACGTTAAAAGATTAAGATGGCCTGCAGAAAAAAATTACCTAATTTATTGAATAATAATAATTCTAAGTAGATTTATATATATTTCAAAGCAAAGAGAGCATTTTTGAATACGTGCGTTTAGGATTAGCAGAAATGTCGCATCCATATAAATCGGTTAAACCGTACACGCAACGAGAGAAGCTGACAAAATAAATTGAGGCGTGCAGGTCTACTAGAGGCTTCTAATTGTTGAAGGGACTGCGTCAGGACTACGATACGTTCACCTGGTGAAATGGCTTATCGTCGCAATCGGACGCATCGATATCGTAACCGCACCGAGGTGAATCGTCTTGAGAAATATAAGACTTTTTGGAGTCAATGTCGAACATCTTATCAAATATCCTTTGCGCCTCCATTTCGGGGCTGTATCTGTCTGGGATCGCGTCCTGAAGTTGCAAAATGTCGGTCACACTCAAAAATTTTATTTGTCGCAATTACTGCTATAAATATTAATATAAATGAAAATACTTACAAGAACTGTTCTATCCATGTTGTCGGATCTCACGATTTCCTCGTACGAGTAGTCATGAGATGCCAGATTCCACGGTTCTGTACTTCCCGGACTCGATTGTTTCTCTGGTTTGGGATCTTGGCTTTCTCGTTCCGCCCACGGAGAAGACGTGGCCCTAGTGTCGATTAACTCTGGTGGATTAGGATGTACGACCGAAGCGGAGCCGTCCGCCTGCTGACCGGCCGTAGAGCCGAGGGTAAAGGCTTGTAGATTTTGAAGAGCGGCTGCAGGTAAACGTACGTGGCGGACTCCAGGCCTAGTTAACACCGGCTTCAATCCCGGCCCGATAAGACGTTGTAGTAAAACAGTATTTCCACCCCCCTCTCCTCCACCGACAGTAAGTATTTTAGGTCCACGATTGGTAACAATTGCAATCTGCTGACCACTTTTAACCATTGAAACGGGTAATATGTAATTTGCTGGCATTAAAACTGCTGTTGTAGGTTTACCGGTGTTATTACGTGCAACAGTAATAGTCTGGCCGTCGGCTACTATGACATTACGTTGTGGTTGGGGTCGCGGCTGCGCTGCAGGAGTTTCTGGCTCAAAGGACAGTTTCCTAACCACTTTTCGAGGGCTGTCCTGAGGAGAATGACTATCAAGGCAATTTTCATTACAATCACCCTGCGAAGTACCACAGCTGCTATCTTCTGACCCCATAGTTCTACACGTGTCTTCTCCGTGAACAGGACTCATGTCACGTGTACCTGGACGACGAGAACTACTTGAACTTTTCTTCCTCTTTGAAGAACCGGGGTTCGATGGTGGATTCGATCGTCGGCGCGGTGCCGGTTTATCTTTATCAGGTGAATTTTCAACTTGCTCTTTGTATTCTGCTAAAATATATAGAATCCTTTGTGTCGTTTGTTCATCTTCAAATGGCTTTTGAGTTGAAGGTTTAGGCGGAACTGTATTAATTTTAACAGAACTTGATGGATTCGGGGTAGGTTTAGGTCTGGATTTCGATTTAGAACTTATCTTAGAAACTTTGAGTTGATTCTGCGATGACGACAGTTCATTAGATTGCTGTGATTCAGTGGTTACAGTATGCGATACTTGAGTCGGCGTGGATGACGAAGGTGAGTCGTTAGCATTCGAAGAATCGGGCGATCTTACATACGTAGTCACGGTAGGCGGGTTAGCTGTAGCTTTGCGATTAACGTAGGCAACGTTAAAAGATGAATTATTGCCAATAGTATAAAGAACTTGATGGGTAGACTCTGTAGAAGATGTACTATGTGAGGAACCGTCTTTTGTTTCAGTAGAAGGTGTGTGTACCTTATTAAAGGCGTTACTACTATTTGGTTGGTTGGGCTGAACCGTACTTCTTTCTTTAACTTGTTCAAGGACCATATCAAATTCCCGAAGTTGTTCCAAGGTGGAAGAACTCATTTGTGACTCTGACGTAGTTTGATTCTCAGCTGGAATTTTAATAAGCCTGTTGGTTTGAGATTGAGGTAGTCTTATTGTTTGCTGTCCTAGTTGAGGAGCTGCCGTTAAAACTAATTGTTGATATACAGGCTGGTTTGCACCTCCTATGACATTACGCTGAATTTGGAAGAAAGAAGGGCGGACCACTCTTGCACCTGAAACCATTTGTGATGGTTTGCTTAGCATCGGCAATTTTATTCGCATCTGTGTTAAAACAGGCTGGGGTTGGTGATTAGAAGTATCATTAGTTGCTTGACTCCTACTTTCATCTGGTGTCACTTCGGAATTCGGAGTTGAATTTTGGGACACTATTTTTATAATAGAAGGCTCAACATCAGACGAATTGTTATGCTGTTTTTGATTAGAATCATCTAAAAGATCTGTGCTAGGAACTGTAATTAAGTTAATCGTTTGTCCACCTCCGATATTTACAGGGATCTGTCTCGTGTAAATTACACCACCGTGCATTGTTTGTAAGTTCATGGGCGTAATGGTTTGTTTCAATTGCGTGACCAAGCTTTGAGTTGATTGCGTTTGCGTTGTCGATTGGGGGGTGGCCTTCCGTAGCAATAAAGGTGGATTACTTAAATGCCCTATCTGGTCTAAGCTTATCGAGTTTTCATTTTGACATTCCGGCACTTCGTTAGGATTAACTGCAGCCAAATGTGAGTGATTTTCAGTATTAGATACTTTTTGGTTTTCATCTTGAAATACTTGTTTTCCAAAGGCTTGATTAAACTTGGGTAGACTTGTACTCTTTTCAGTTACAGTTGATTTGCCGGAGTTTTGTATGAACTTAGCATAATTTTCTTCATAAACAGATCTAGACTTAATTTCTTGTTGGCTATTTGTATTTTCATTGACGTTTGTTGCATTTCCATTCGAATTTACATCATTATGGCTTTCTACTGGCTTTGTATTTTGAACATTAGGCGACTCGATGGGTTGAATTCGTAAAACCATACTTCTTTGATGAGGCGCATTTAGCTGTATCGATTTACCATCTGCTGATTTACAAACAAATTGAACCATTTTTTGTTCATTACCACTTTGGACATTGCCTAAATTAGTCAAAAGGTTAACTCTTTTAAGAAGTTGGCCCGTGTTATTTGTTTTCTGACCACTGGTATTAACAATGTGAAGAAGTTGACTGCTACCTTGTTGTATATTGTTGCTATCCACTAAGGGTAAGCCATTAAATGTATTCGTCGGATGTCCCGTGTTATTATTACTATTAGCTTGTCCTTTATTTTGAACTAAATGCAATACCGGTGTGGAATTGGATGCATTTAGGACAGATTGTTGGGTATTATCCATTAATGTTAGTTGATTCACTGAATTAGAATTTTTTCCTTGAACTAAATGAAGAACTTGATTGGAAGTTGGTTGGCTATTATCAGAAGTATTTGTTCTATTCAATGGAGGAGGTAATATTTGAGCTAATGCTTGTTGCAAAGATATAGCATTAATTGAAGTTGATTTAGAGTAATTAGTACTTGAAGTCAAAGAAATGCTCGATGTTTCTTCATTTATCTTCTCGCTTCTCGCACTATCTATTGCTTGGGATTCATTTCTAAGCAATTGTTCAGAGCTTGTTGTTATACCTGCCGCAGACATAGCATGTGCAATTTGATCAGTCTTTTCATTGCGCTCCTCATTTTGCAAGAATGGTTCGGTGTTATTTAAATTCTGAAAAGATAAAACATCTGATTCGGTGACCGTACTGGAATTGTTTGTAAAACAAAACTCTCTGTTATTAGTGTGTTGGCTAATTATCTCTTGGAGTTCACTATCTTCATTGTCAATTTCTTCTTCATTCTCTAAACTTTCCTCTGCAATTTCAATTTTCACAATGGAATTGACTTCTTTTTCTATTGGTATATTTTCGTCTGAAAACGTTAATTTATTGTTTTCGGCTTGAGAAAGTAAACTTATCGCCTGATTATTTTGCCTTTCATATTCTTTAACTAGGGGTAGACTTAAATCAGCAGTAGTTAATTCCGTATATTCAGTTTTCACAGATGGTTGCGAGCCGTCTCGTGGGCTGTTTTCAGCTGAACACTGAGGCGGACTCGCATCAGTTACTTGAGTAACCCGAGGATCACAAGTAACTGGATTTTGTGCTGCAGCGCTGACAGGTAACTGTCCAACTTGAACAACTTGCACAATGGTTTCAATAGAAGGTACTGTGAAAAAATCAAAATTATGAACCTCTAAGGGATTTAAACCATCAGAATATTGCTTGCACTCTTTACCATTTTCTTTGATGTTACTTGACATCCATTCAAGATTTAATTCAACATTAGTTTGTTTAAAAAATGATCGTACCTTGTTTTTTTGTTTTATATAATTAAGAAAACGATTAGTTACTTCAATATCGTCTTCATGCGTTTGAAACTTCACACTATTCATTAATTTAATATTAGAATACTCGGATCCTGAAAACGGCTGAGGTTTTACGTCCGACAGAGCCGCAGCCGAAGTTTCTTGAAGAGTATTTTGATCTCCATACTGTTGAATGACTCTGTCGGACCTCTCACCAAAACCCATACTAAAATTAGTTTCATTGATCTCAATTGATTTATATTCGTTTACAAAACCTTCAGAAGCTATTTCATCTGCTAATGATTGGCGCAGAGGGTCATTTTCAGAGTGAGGTTCATCGTGATAAATAAATACAGCATTATCATCTTCAGACGCATCAGTATATAAATTTAATGCACAAGGAACAGGCCAAGATTTGTGTAACTCATAAACGTTCAAATTTTCTTTATGAAATGGCCGTGAGAATGAAAATTTTATAGATTCCCAATATTTAAATAATTCCCTAAACTCCTTAACATAGGCAAAATTGTTGATAGCAGATGGGTGAGTTTTTGGATCATTGATGTTTTTTCCCTTTCGGTAGCGCTTTACGCTTGAATATTTGTAATCTAATGTGTCATTCTTCCGTTTAAGATTCCTTTTTGTCTTCAAATATAGATTTGTAATAAATCCTTGTTTACTGTATGTTACTTTTGGTTTCAACACATTGAAATTGCTCTCATTCATTTCTTTATCAATCGATTTAACTTCAGAAATATCATTCTTTATTGATGCCTGTATGGGGAATAAATAACACGTTCCAATTACAGGGTCTCTATACACGGATCCCTCTAATATGAGATCAGAATCATCCCGTTTATATAATAAAGTTATATTTTTTTTAGGTAAATCAGAAGTCTCATTAGCGCACTTCCCATTTAAGTTTAAAAGCGTTGGCTTTTCTACCTTAACTTCGTTGTATTTTTTAAGGTTGAAGACGCTATCGTTATTAGATTTTAAAGATATTTCTTTTCTTTGAGGTAAATATTCCATTTTAACATAGCACCCTTGTTTGGATATGTCAATTTTATTTAATTTCTTTTGCAATTCCTTATTACGATCATTTTCGTGAGCATAATCGCTATTGCTGGCGTCAAATTTAGAACAGAACATTTTCTCATTATGAATAAACTCTTCTATACTTTGCTTATCAAATATTGGAGTATTATTTATAATACATTTTAAAGGTTGCTTGTTCTCTATAATATTCGAGTTTATAGTAACAGATTTATCAGACATTGATTTAACATGTTCCAGCTTTATCTTGCCAATATCACGGCTTTTAAAAATAGGGCAATTTTGCATGGGTTTTATGTGTCTTGATTTCTTTAATACTAATTTATGTTTCATATCGGATGTGGAATCCGTTTTAATCATTCTTCTTTTTCTGTTACAATATTTGTAGAATTTGGGTATAACTGGGCTCAAAATATCAATAACGGCGGAATTGACAAGGTAATTTGTCATTATCGTTACCAAACTACGGACAGGAGCATTGTTACATTGTTTTAGTAAGGCTTCTTCAGTGTAAGAGGTACTCGAACTTTGTGACATTGAATTAGGTTTTGAATAATCATGAATCAAAGATTTTGTTAAAAACCAGTCTGAGTTACAAACGGTAATGCTGGTTTGGCTAGAATTGTTTAAGCAAGTTTTAAAATCTTCACTTGCAACAAAACCGTTGTAATTATTTATCTTGTTTTCGATTAATTTATTTATATAACCAACATTAAAATCACAGTGTTGTATATTAAGAGATCGTTTTGTATTGCACCATTCTGCACAGCAGCCAGTCTGCGGAAGCAGCAGTTCAAAATTCACAGTATGATCTTTTATAACTGAATATGGACTACGATATTCCGAAATGGATGGAAACCATTGATTTTCTTCAACTAAAATTTTTGGTGCAACACTGGATCGGACTTGTGTAACAAAATAGTCTGTTTTATCTATGTCTAACTTCGTTGAAGTCGAAATATTGTCACTTAACGTCTCAATATCATAGACAGGTAATTCGGTGTGCAACGAAAGCCTTTCTTGTTTCAAATTGATATTTAGCTCTTCATTGTTGCTCAAATACTCGTCACTTTTAAATTGTTCTTTAATGGTTGAACGTATTTCAATGTTTTTATCGTCTTTTATGGTGGGCTCATTAAGTATTAGTCTATTTTCGACGTCGATTAGCGATTCCTGGTTCGTCATGGTATTGGTAAAATTATGTTCTTCGAGGCTAAGGGCAAAATTGAAAGCCTTCTCCTTCTTTCCTGAAGTAAAAGTATTTGGCGTGTCTTTATAGACTTTTTTAGATTCAGTGATTTCCTTTTCCACTTTCTGATACTTCTCTTCGTTTAGGGATGATACTATACTAAAACTTATAGGACTAGAAGTGATTTGATCTTTTTTATTTAGTATAATAAGTTGTGCATCCACTTCAGGGTTTTCTTTTTGGGCTTCTTTACTTTCAGCTACCAAATCTTTTATAAAACAATCTGTAGTTTCGTGTTGTTTTTCCAGATAACAAGCGGATTCATTAGTTTTTAGCTCATACTTCTTTGGTAAATTAGTTACTCCTCTCTGGGTAGGTTTCGCACTCGATACATTTGAAAGTAACTTTAAATCACATGTAACAGAAGGTAATTCATTGGTAAATAATGATTGAACAGAAGAACACTTTGGGTTAATACCTTTGACATCACTGACATATGATTCATCAATAAGTTGTTGTTTATCTGTTTCTATTATTGTCTTCCCAATTTGGCTAGATGCCATTTTATAATTGTTAGACAGAAAAGAACTAGTAGGGTCAATTGTTGGAGAACTGTTATGATTACAAATACTTTGTGTTTCAATCAAATCTGTACAAATGTTATCATTCGATCCGTTAGTATTTGATTTCTTATTTAACAAATCTTGTTCATAATAGCCAATGCTCTTTTCATTAAAAATGCTCTCTTGCTCTATCTTATTATGTAACATGCTTGTTGTGTCACAAGGCACTTGTAATTCTTTACTTCGGGTACAGATATTAACAGGGTTGGACAAATCAGTTTTACATGAGGCTGTTACTTCGTCGTGTTTGGATTGCACAAAGTTCGAATTTTGGTGATTATGATCACATCTAATGAGCCGAACAAAGCATTTCTTTAATTCAATTTTTTTTGTCTTAATAATACTGCGTGTTTGTACATTACATTTTTTTCTACTACGACTAAAAGTAGCGTGTTTTGATTGTTTACTATTAATTTTATTGATTTCGTTAATAATAACATTCTTATTTAAAAAAATTAACTCATTGTTCTTAAGGCCTTTTATAATGGAGCTTCTCAATACTTCAAAATCAGTAATTAAGTTAGATTTTAAAATACTCTCTTCAGAGCGAGGTTTACTAATTTCGGTGATTGAATCATTTGAGCTATCATTTACTTCTATAACATCTGTATTATGTTTGTTTCTTTGATAGCCTTTATCTAATGTTTTTGATAAAGAGTGACCAAAAGATTTATCAGCTATGACTTTTTCCAAATATTCACATCTTGTAATATTAACTGTACATTTTTGAGATAATTTGGTTTGATGTTTTAGAAATATATCATTTTCCCTGAATTTCGACGTAAAATCACCAAATTCAGTTTTAAAAACCACTTCATCTATTTCTTCAGATTCATCTTCAGAAACAAGATCGATCACCTCTGGTTTCATGGATGTAACATCAGGTGGATATAAAATCGTATTTACAATAGTTTTCTTTTCTGATTTTGTTTTCTCAGTAATTGTTCTCTGCGTAACATTAATTGTACATGGCGTTTTAGTAATGCTATTTCGAAGCACAAGATTTCTTATGTCTGGCTCGGAAAACATTGAATCGATGTTAACATCTAAATGACCACATATGGTAGCTGTTAGCGTTGTTCCATTAGCTTTTATTATAATTTTACGCTTTGTAGGATCATCATTTGGTTTTCTTGGCAATTCGAAAAAACTAATAGAATCTTTATCTATGGAAACCAAATTATTTGAAGGTTTTAATATCGTTGAAGTCGTGCTATCTACAGGTGTTCTAGATTTTAAAGTAGTTTCTTTATTATCAATATTCTTAAATATACTTCCACTAGACAATTTTTGTGAACTTGTTAATGAACTGTCTATGTTATTTCCATCCAATTGTTTGATACCGTCACCAATAGTATCTTGGACTGTGATTGATTTTGTTTCGGGATAATTATTATTTTCTCTTTTATTTTCGACGCACGGTTTTGTTACATCACTCATACAATCTTTAACTAAAGTTGATTTTATAGTCGACGTTTCAATTATTCCTTTTTGTTCTGTAGTATTTTCGATTAATGATGTAATCGCGTCACTAAAAGTATCGGCAACTTCAGGTTTCAATATTTGTTTCTTAGTTTCGCCTTTCTTTACCTCTTCCACAAACGGAGATGTCAATTCGCTTACAGCATTATTATCTAAAGACGTTTCAAACTCCTGGATTTTAATTTCTGTTTCTTGTGTTTTTGTTTCCGCTGTTTTTATATCATTCAAAGATTTGTAGGGCAATGGAATTGGCGATAAGGCTGAGAAATGTTCAATTGGTCTATTCAGTAATAACAAACGCTTTCTTATTATTCGTTCAATTTCATTTTGAGATTTTAAACGATTTGTAAAGTGACAAACATTAGATGTTTCACAGTTTTCCTTTGTAGTTGTGGATAATTTTTGGTTCACCTCACATATTTCTTGGTCATTAGGTCTATACAATTTCATAATAGTCATCAAGTTCGAGTTGTCTTTTGGACTAGTATTGATTAAACAGTTATTTAATGGTGAAATATTACCACAGTGATTGTCTCGGCTGCCTTTAACATTCGCATTTGTAGATTTAGCTTGTGCCTGCGATACAATTACACTTTTATTTAATAGTAGTTGATTTTGTTTCACCGTCGAATCCTCTTTTTTTTCAAGTCTCGTTTCTACGCTCAATTCCTTAGGAATGACCGGTTTGATGACAGTAGATCCTAATACGGTCGGATAAGTAAGCTTACAGGAATTTGTAGAATAGGGTTGTTTTGGAAGTGGAGGAGGCTGGTGATGTGCGAAATTTCCTTTTAGTGATGCCAAGTCTTGTGATATTGGGACTTCAGTAGTCGTCGTTACAATTACTGTGTTTTTGGCGATTAGGGTTGTATTCTTTGGATTAGTCAACTTTTTTGGTACTTCAACTGATGCTGTAACTATCTTAGGCAGTGTTTTAAGAGTTTTTGACAGGAAATCCGAACTTTTCAGTACTGAATTATGACTCGACCGAACCGACCGTACCGAATTCTCAGTCGTGGCAGTAATTACATTTGGTTTCCAAATCATATCTTTCAAATTATTTGCTTGTAGAACTGGTGATGAAACTTGTAACAAGCTGTTTGTATGAGATTTTGTTGATTTATATGTTGGTTGATCTAAAGAGTGAGATGTCGACAAAATTGGCGGAGGCGTCTCCATTGACGAAGTTTTTAACTGCAAGGCCTTGGATAAATCAGCTGAACTAGTAGTTTTATGTGATAATGATGTAAGTTTATTTGATTTCACCGTTGTCGATGTTGTAATTTTTTTACATTTATCAGTATGTGTTACAACTCTATCGTTAAATTCCGTCTTTAACTGCGAATTAACGTTAGTTAAGTTTTCGTTATTTGTATGTTCTTTTTTAATTATAACTTTGTTAATTTTTGATGTAGTAATCAAGTCATTTGAAATAATACAGGGTTGATTATTTAGTGCGTTTGTAGTTGACTTTGGTTTGCTATTAATAATCACGCTTTTTGGTATATTCAAAGGAATCTTTCTTTGTTTTCCAATCGTTTCAGCTTTTAATTGAGATGTTGGCGATAAAATGGAATTTTCTATTATAGTAGTTGAATTTCCTATATTAACATTCTCTGTTTGTGTAACGCCTTTTGGGTTAGTTAAGGTAAACATCTTTTGTTTTTCAACTGTTTCTGTTCTTAATTGAGATGTTTGCAACGAAACTGGTTTTTCTTCTACAGTAATTTTCTCCGTTTGAGTCACGCTTTTTGATTTATTAAAAGTATTTATCTTTTGTTTTCCAATGGTTTCGGATTTTAATTGAGTTGTTTGCGATGGAGCATGTTTCTGCATTAAATTTCCTGAAGTTCCAATATTAACTTTCTCCGTTTGTGTATAAGGTCTATTAGGATCATACGAGTCATCGTCAGATAATTCACCAATTTCCTGACGTAAATCGTCATCCATAAGTTCATCCAATAAATCGTAATCAGAATTCGGAATTCCAGATATAAATGGATCATTTTCTACGGGATGTATTTCTACAAAGTTCTTATTTTCAAATTTTTCCTGTGCCTTTGAAGTGTTACATACTTCTGCACTAAAGTCTATGCTATTAACTTGGTTTCCTTGATCACTATTAATGTGTGAATCAATATGTCGATTTGCTTTAACTGTGTTATTTTGTGTCGATTGTGGCATAATTTCCTTACCTACATTGTTTCTCTGAAGTGCTATTTCAAGCGCATTAGGCCCGCGAATTGGAGTTTTGTGTTTAAAAAGATCATTAAAAACACTTTCCCAGCTTCTTGTACCCGGTTTATCGAAATTTTTATTTTGGTTTGATTTGCTTCTTTTGCGAGAACTTGTACATTTTTTCTTCGGCACAGAATTTACATTTACACAAGGTTGAGGTTTAGCATTTACTAGTAAGCCGTAATCTGTTTTAACATCTAGAGCCTTTTTGTTCTGATTTTCCATTAATTTCATTGACTTATCAGTTTTTGGTTTCTCTAAAGAGAAATCAACTACACCACATGAGTTTGATTTCGCATTATGGGCTTTCTGACCTAAATTGTTCAATTTGGTTTCAACACCATTATGATTCAAACTCGTATTTGGTAATTTACATATTTCTTGTTCATTGTTTTTTAATTGAACTGACTGATAGGTGGTTGTTGCAGAGTATGGTGTTTTTATTATTACATTATTTTTTCTAGGTTCACCAGAAAGGTCTGGATTTTGGAAGTTCTGGTTTTGAACGACCAATGACCCTATTTTTTTTGTATAATTGTTTTGGCAGTAAACATTTTTGTTTTGTGCTACAGCCGATTCCATTTTGGCTGTTTGAATGGCGCCAATATTGGAAGTATTCACCCATGTCGTTGGTTGGGCCACTGCATCGGCAACGCAAGATTTCGGTAAAGCATTTAATACAGCATTCGACCAATTAAGTTTACTTTTTTGCCTAAGTAACTGTATTAGATCAGTATGATCTTTCTCGGACAACATTGTAGAGGCTGATGTTTGCGCTTTCGTAACATTCAGAAAACTCTTATCATTATACCCAGTCTTAATAAGATTCGAATCATCTGGCTGAAGTAAGTTTGTGTGATTCTGAGGTACTGATGTATCTGTTGCCTTTTCATTTCCTTGAAAAATCAAATCCGTTGCATTGCTTTTTTTCCTAATTTTACTTAATTGTATTTGCCCTTTATGTTGAAGGTGAAGTGGTAACATTGAGTTTAGATTACAACCGACATTAGGTATTATTTGTGTCTTATTCTCTCCTTCAGGTTTTAACTTATTTTCGAAATGCTTGGTTTTATGAAGATAACTCAGACGGGAAAAGGTATTTGGTACATTTTCTGCCTTTTTAGGCACCTTGATAATTTTGGTACAAACACTTGCATTAGCGTGTTTAATGTCAAATTTTTGTTTCGATGTTGTTGCTGGATTTATAGTATCTTGTAGTTCTTTTAAGAATTCTTGAAAATGTCTTTGCGTAGGATCATTCACAATCGTTGAATGTAAGTCTCTCGATGCAGAGGGAGTGTTAGATTGAGATACACCACGGTTGGAGATGTTATCCGTTATTTGATATTTTAAACCACTCTCTTCAAAAATATGATGCGATGGATTATTATATTTTAAGGATTGCATAGGTTCACTTGCAGATGAATAATCAGTGTTGTATCTCTTAAGAAATTCTTGAAACTGACGCTCACCCGTAGAAGAAAATGACTGTGATGGCCGAGATGTGTTTCGTAAATTTGTTTCATAAGACTTCACAAATTCTTCATAGGCTTGTTGGCCTGGTGTTTTGTAAATACTTGTCGGTGTGTTGGTTTTAAGAGGCGGATTGAGTAATTTAGAGACGGTATGGGCATTAGAGATTGGCATGCTACAGTTTTGAAGATTGTTATTGATTTTGTCGTTAGACGAGCGCGTTACATTTCCGATGTTTTGTCCAGATGGACACTCTATTACACTTGTTGGTTTGATACTAGATACTTTTTGATCTGCATTTGTTTTTATGGTATTAAAGTTTTTGCGTCTAAAACTTATAAGTTTTTTAATATCATTTTTCAAATCCTCACACGCTACATTTTGTTTTGCTTTTGTATCTTCAGTGGTAATCGGTTGCGTTAACAATCTGTTAGCTTTCAAAGTTTCTTCCTTCAACCTTATTCCTTGGTTTTTAGTTTCTTGGAAACTCATGTCGTCTAAAGAATACACGCCATCAAATACAACTTCAGATTTCTCAGGAATATTACTTACAACATCAAATTTCTCTGATGTGTTACTAGTCAACATTCTATCTCTGCTTTCAGCAGTTCGCGTTGGAAACATCATTCTTTCTGTGTTTGCAATTAGTCTTCGGAGATCACTATTTTTGCTAGCTACCTTCATGGACAGAAATTTTCGTAAAGCAGTTTTTTTGACAATATCTTTTTTAGATTCATGTCTGCTTGTGTCATTTGAGAAATCATTTTCTGTATCTTTTAATTTCTTCTCCCTTTTTCCGCTTCTTTTGCCTCTTTTAGTTGTTATCTCTGGCTCTACTTTGACATCATTATAATCTTTATTAGTATCTTCGTTGCAGTCTTTATCTTCTTGACTTATCTTTAAGTCAAGAGTCTCCGTGCAGGTAATAGCATCAATATGACTGTCAAGTTTAAGTGGATCTTCAGCTAAATTAGACACAATCTTTTTTTTCTTCTTTTTTCTTTCCTTTTTTGGTCGTTTTGTAATAGAATCGTCACTACTTTGCGAAGGACTTTCGTAAAATACATTTTGCCAAATTTCAGGTGGCATGGTATCTGTGATTGGATCTTGTAACTCAACCAAGTGCTCATAGCCTGTGAAACAATTAATACTGTTGATTACTACCGTAAAGATTGTAATTTAATTGATTATAACCAATTAACTATCAAAATATGTTTAATAATGTATTATGTATTTCTTTATAATAGTTAATTAAGTTGTTTATCTTATGAAAACCTTTTTCGATGCCGTAGTATATATCATCTTCATTTTCGTCTTCTTCAGGCAGATGCTGGAACGAACGTGGATCAAGGTTGAGATACTTGAGTTCAGTTGAGAGCGCCCGGGTGCCAAAGTCAGTCTTCTTCATGTAAGTTTTGCAGTTATCTAAAAGTGCCTCCCTGAAACATATATTGATATATAATGGCCACCGTATGACATGTACTTCTAATATTTTGTTTCATATTTGATATCATACAAATTATGTAAGAGTGTCAGAGCCTACCGTTCCATGTCCCAAGTAAGTGTTTTTACTCTTGGCCCAGAGAGTAGCACTGCCAAATCGTTGCACAATTCTGATCCCAACCCTAATGATTCTCCCTCAGAGAATATTGCAGTTGAAAGCACATTTGCTTGTTTCTGTGTTTTCTTGAGGTTTAAGGTCTCAGAGGTCTTGACTAAGTTGGTCTGTGTCCGACTGTCAGTTGCCCAGCTCCCAAACTCTGATGTGGACTCACGATTTGGTTCTTGTAGGTCCTGGAAACGATTAATTTTCTAAAAGATATTTTTAAATGCAGGGCCTTTAACAAGTAACAAATGAACTTAAGGTAGAGGTAAGATATGCCTTAAATAAAAACAAAAAGCCTAATCGCAGTATCTTGCCATTAAGGAAATATTTCCTAATTTTTGAGAGAATTATTTTATTATATCCAATAGTGATGAACAATCCTAACTAAAGGAATTTTTGAGAATGTCAATTATTAACTTGGAACCTCTTTCACTGAAGTACTGTATGTAATTTCACAGTAAAATTTATAAAGTTGGCAAATCACTGTTGTGGCTTATCACTTTGCAATAGTAAAAGATGATAAATAAGAAATATACATAGGTCCACACCAAAACCTAATTCTTACCTTAATAGGTTCCAAATGAGGGGCATTCTTGACCTCCTCATACATTCCAGGCGAAGGGTGTACTGAGAACGCGGTCAAGACGCATTCATACTTAAGCCGGCTGCTCTGGGACACCAGCGTCCCGAGATTTTTGAACCAAGTTGAGAGAGTCTTTTCCGTAAACCTCGCCTCAGCAGACTGTAAAGAGAATTTAGTATTGTCTTTTATTGAGATAACCTTTAGAAAAACACTTGAAGTTGAAGTTACAGTAGAATCCGTTTATTATGACTCCGCCTATAGTGACCAACCGGTTATTATGACGTAATTACACTACGAAGTTTGGTTTTCATATAAAATTCGTAATAAAAAAGTCGGATATAATGACTTCCCTTACAGTGACATGTCGCTTATTATGACCCATTTTTAATAGATTATGTCCGGTTCTTTACACCTCCGGTAATGTTCGTTGATTCCCGACGACGTTCGGCACGTGCTAAAGAACAACTCGAAAGTGATAGGAAAGAGGAAGTCGAGGAAGCACCCTAACCGCAGAAGAGGCATTTAAAAGCTGCAGAATTATTATCACGATTTGTTCACAGCAATATTGAAAATGATAATTTGACCATAGCCTATGTCTTCGATACACAATAGTATTAGATATACTGTTTTTACAATAAAATGAAAAAATAAAAGCAGACAAAAATTACAGATTATTTACAGTAAAAAATACACTTGTATGTGTTATAATGTGCTGATTACGTGCAATTTTGATTTTGATTTAATATGTATGTATACATATGTACATTATTACTATGTTTCTGTATTAAAATACTTAAGTACATAAGTACATACGTACATTTATACATAAAAAAGGTTTTTCATTTCACAAAACGCTTTGTATGACGTCCGCTTATTATGACGTGTTTGTCAATTCCCTTCGATGTCATTATTAACGGACTCTACTGTATCTATATATCAAGATGCAGGTATTTACAAACTGGATTGCGACTGTGGCCTGTCTTACATAGGGCAAACTAAACGCAATATGTCCAGCAGACTCAAAGAAAACATTGCGGTCATATGACATAGACGTCACACAAAATCAGCAGTCTGTGAACACATATTAGATAGGCCTAATCACTACATACACTTTGGCCAACCGAAAGTACTTGCGAAAGAAAAAAGATTCTTCCCAAGATTGGTACGCGTAGCCATTGAAATCAAAAGCACCCCAATTTCAATAGAGAAGACGGCCTAAAATTGTCAAACCCCTGGGATCCAATAATATCCAAATTAAAATCTCAAGATAAACAATCCGCGTAAATAGAGGACACCGTTAGCCGTTTTTTCCAAAACCCTCCATCTTTTAGATACCAACTCCGATACCAACTCCGGGGAAATAAATACAGATACTTTTTGACATTAAACACCTTTTGTCTTCAGTCACCGTGACCACGCACGCTGTAAAGCACGCGAAACGTCGGTTAAATTTAAAATTATGTAAAATAATTGTAAATTTATAGTAAAACAACTTCAAATCCGTTAAAAAAGTGTTTTTCTATATTTGATTTTGTTGTATATCCTAATAGTATTAAATTTCAAACAATTGCAATGACATCATTAGTGTTCTTTGAGAGTAAATCACCTTATTTTTGTCAAGTTTAAGTTTTTCCAGCTCATTCATGCCGGCGGTGATGGCGCGAACGTAAAGCTGACACGTGAACTGGGTCCTTTCACCTTGTAACTGAAATTGGATTTAACTAATTAGTTTCAAGATTAATATTTACTTCTTGTTATGTGTGAAACTTTGGAGTTGAATTGTAGCTCACACTTTACATTAGCCTCTTATGGAGAATATTTTTCTTATCACTCTGCATTTAGAATATACATATAATATTTATAGTAAATAGTAATAGGAGAAACTGGACTTTCTTTCTAAGAGCGCATTCAACATTCGCTCGAACAGAGAAGGAAATCATCGTGAAGAAACTAGCTTGCCTTATACCCAAAAAGTCTAAGGCTTGTGTCAGGCACAGGAGGCTGATCACCTACTTAGGTTTAAAGACTTTATTTCTCAAAAAGACAAAAAATGTCACTTACATGAGAATTATACTCTAGATTAACATAACATTGTAGTCGTTCTTAAAATAATCACAATAAAATATAGCCGTACATGCAATAAATTCAAAAATAAAAGTAAACAAAGAAATATGAATTAAAAGTAATTATAAGAAATGAATTTAAAAGTAATTTTGTTTAACATATATATTCACTTAGCTTCGATTTGAATGAATTGAATATTGAAGTAATATTTTTTATATCTGTGGGTAGTTTATTATACAGCTGTGCGCCTTCGTAGGTAAACATTTTTTTGCCGTAGTTCGTACGTACTTTAGGTAATGCAAGATAACTCGTTCGACGAATACTTCGTACACGTGGCGGTTTAGAGAAAGCTAAACTAGTGTGGAGAGAACTTGTTATAATTTTTTTTAACAAGAATACATGTGTGATAAATATAAAGTTGTTTTAGATTCATTATGTTTGTGTCTCGATATATATTTATGGTAGGTGCAAGATAATTATACTGAAACAGTATTTTTATAATTTTATTTTGTAGTACTTGAATATTTATTAATTTAGTTTTAGCGGCGCTGCCCCATACTTCAATGTAATAAAGTAGACCTACTTGCTTATTAGATTGACATATGATCATGAAACAGATTCAGAAATTTGAGGCCCAGACCTAAAAAGGTTTTAGCGACACTAATTTGTTTATTTTTAATTAATAAACACTAATTATACTTTTAATTAAAACATATATACCTGTTTGTGTACAGCCGCGGCCATAGTATGTAAATGGTGCGCTGTGGCAGCCGGTGCTGCGAGAGCGACGCTTGCTGCGCCTAGCTGATCTTCTGTCATCAGTCGTACTATAGAGCGCGAACATCCGTATAGGGCCAGCAAAACCGCCCCGCGACATGTAGGTACAACCATACAACGTGTTATTACCACCTGAAAGGAATATAAAATTCTAATATGAAATCAATTTTTTTTTAATTGTTTTTAGTATCTTGATGATATCATCAAATGACGAAGTTTTTAAATTTGAATATTCCCGTTATTCCAAAAGGCAAAAGATACCTAGGTAACACTGAAAATGTTTAGAATGTTGCCAATACTTTGTTTTTCGAAGTAATCTCCGTTCCTCGCTCTCTAAACATCGTCGCATTCTATGGAACCACTGAGGAAACACGGTGGACCCAATTCTTCCTTAGGGGTCTCTTCTATGACATTTTCGTATGCTTTCACCGCATCTTCAGGGCTCGTAAAGCAAATACCTCAAATTTTATCTATAGATCTTGGGCATAAATGAAAGTCGCAGGGCGCCAGGTCAGGATTGTATGGGGGATGACTCATTACCTGCCATAGACAAATATTAATCAGTCCGTTTTGCGGAGTGCGCTGAAGCAATGACGTGGTGAAGGAGGATCCTGCTTCGAGGGCGCTGCTGTCTATTTTTTTCCAAGACAACAGGCAAACAGCGATTGACATACCAGTCAGCAGTAACTGACCTTTTCAACCAAAGAATGAGGCAATCATATTTTTTCCTTAACTTCAATCCTTTTTTTACCTTAGTTGGCCGATCCTCGAAAGGAAACACCCACTGAGCTGATTGTCCCTCCTGTGACGATGTCAAATACAGAATTTGAATCACTGCCGTTGAACTTATCTAACATTTGGCGACACCAGTCCATGCGAAGGTGTTTCTGGTCGTCGGTTAAAGTATGGGGAATCCATCTGGTACAAAGCTTCCTGACGCCTAAATGTTCGTGTAATATTTTTTAAAATTGACTCATACCAATGCCTAGGCTTGGCCGTATCTGCTGATAGGTCACTCTCTTATTTTCCTCTATCATCCGTTGCACAGCACTGATGTTATCTTCAGTAGTCGATATTAAAGGACGTCCCTCACGCGGATAATCATTGAGATTGTTACGTCCACGCTTTAACTCGTTAAACCAATTGTAAATAGTGGCACGAGATGGGGCTTCATTAAGAAATGCTAATTGCAGCCTATCATAGCTTTGTTGTTGAGTAAGCCCACAACGAAAGTCATAATAAATCATTGACCGAAAATTTTCTCGCGTTAGGTTCATTTTCACGTGTAACAAAAGTTTTTGATTTGCCGCCAGTTCACAAAAACAAATGAATGCAATATTACTACTACATTAGGTTACCAAAGAGTTCTAAAATTGAAATTAAAAAAAAAACCATTAGCAATGTTTCTAACTGGCCAGTTCTAAACATTTTCAGTGTTACCCGCGTAATTTTTTAAATTTATTACGATGAGTTTTCATGTAAAAAATGCTAACGAAAACGGTATCTTCAGACTACATTTTATTATAAGAGCTAGGTGTTGCATGAAACTTTGCAATATATCAAAAAATTCTCGGTTGTTTTTTTTTCCTAAGATAATGTTTTCAGCATCTTACCTGTGCAATAAGCAACGCTACTTCTTTGGCGTTCTTCCATAGTTTTTTCTCTGTAGGTGAAATATTCGGACGATTTTGAAGCCGCTCTACCAACTGGCAAGCGTTACGAAATGGCACTTGTTTTGCCTGAAATCACCATTTTTCATTACAAAAAAAATACAATATACATTTAGAGGTCACACAAAATTTCCAACAAAATATTGAAGCTATTCTAACTTTTTCTTATGCTGCACATGCAAGTGAGTCTAATATAGTAACATATAAAATCAAGGTCAACTTTTTCTTCATTTACAATATCAACAGGATCATATTTGATCACAACACGACAAATGGAATAACATCCTATAAAAAAACATCATATGATGAAGTGAGTGCTAAAATGTATTCAAACTTACCAAGTCAATACAAGTAGACCGCTGTGTGGCTTTGTGCAATAGAACAAACTCTAAATCAGTAATAAATTCCCAGATTTCAGGTGTGAAGCCGGCCTCATTGTTTAGGATCCCCGCGAATGAGTCTTCAGAAGCTTGCTCTGCAGGTTCTGCAACATTGAAAACATGACAAATTTAGGCGATACGTTTTCTTTGATATACGTAGAAAAAACGTTATGGCATTTTTTTTATTGTACAACGGTATAGGTGTAACAGTACAAGAAAAACGATTTATAGAAATTAACTTAAAACATTATTTTCTCATACAAAATTTTTTTAGATAAAATTGGTTGACAAATTTAACACCATTGCAAATTCATTCATACTAGACGACAGTAAAAAACTGCAACGCCATTTATTGCCGTGATAGTTCGGTAGTATTAAAAGAATACCTACCACCGGGACGTAAATATTATCGCTAAGTTCTACCCCTGGCCACTACCTTTATTATCACATCAGTTATTAATTTTTATTGGGTTTTTACAAATCACAATTTCTTTACTAGTAAGATTTAGGATTAATACGCATGGCAACGTCTCTTGTAAAAATTGTCAATGGGAACTATGTATTGTATTTTTACACGCTTTATATTAGCTTCACCTGTATGTATGTATGTATATATGTATGTATGTATGTAACCGACTCCTTCGGACTCGATTTTGACCCACATTAAACGGACAGACTTAATTCAAACTTTGTACACTTATAAAGAATCAGCGACAATAATTTCATAGGTTTATCTCGAAAAAACAATGAGTTTTTTTTAAGTCCACAAAGCAATACAATTAAATTGAGACAACACGTATTGCTGCTAGGACAGCGCGCTCTGTGCCATATTTTTCGTCTATCGCAACCCACGCTTTTTCACAAAAATACCAGTATTTTTTGTTCATTACCATTTTCAGCCTAAATTAGAAATTATTTTTCACTTTTTAGTTTGATGTGCTTTAAAAGCGTGTTTTTTTAGTTTTTTTTAACTATATTTATTACTACATACAATACGTTGTTTGTAAAACGAATAAACATTAATGTGACCAAACGGCTTAACAGATTTAATTCAAATTTTGCAAATCGTTTACGATCGTTGAGCCGAGCATTATGATGGCCACGGGATTAACTACGCTACAGATTGTATAATAAATATTATGTTTAACAATCATTTCATTAATTACAATTTAAACACAAAAGCATTCATATTAGTTTACAACTACATAAAAATTAAATATGTGATTCTCAATTTGCTTACAGAAATATACTAAATAATATTTATACCAACATACCCTTTTGCGACTCAATTTGTTCAATATCAGGAATTCGTCGTATACAAAGTCGCGTGCGCTGCATAACAGCAGTTGCAAGACGTAACGCGAGATCGACACAAGATTTTAACGCGGCCATCTGACGCAGCCGTGTCACAAACATCACACCCCGCTCTTCTTTTAGCCATTCTAGAACTGAAAATAATAATTCGAAATTAAGTTTTGACAAAAATCTCAGACTGGACAGATTCTATGAAATAGTTTAAACCCAAAAAGACAATTGAGAGGATAATGTCTCACTTGTAATATGAACTTGAATCTTATTGTTGTTATATTATAAAAAAAAGGCTGCGTGTACTTATGTACGCGCGTAAGAAGTTATACTTCTTTGGCATTATTAAAAATAGTTTTTGATTGCATGCAAATAATTAATTACAATTAAATAATCAAAGAGTCATTATAGTCCTTTAAGTTCAGTTTACATTTGAAAAATTAAATAAATAAATATTAATTATTATTCTCTTACATTACGTGTAACAAATTCTATTATTATTCGAATGTTGTTTTTAAATAATGTCCAATGCCGTAGCATCTTCCGGTAATGTCTAAATTGGAACTTTAGTTATCAGTGGCCTATGATAACTAAAGTACGATATTAAATTTTTTGTATTAACGGCGTTTAGATATCGTGAATATACAGCATCTATGGTAGTGCCGTGTCGCATTGTCGAAATCAGAGGATTATTATTCATGGCTAGATTCAAGTCATTTTGGAGGAAATCAATAATATTTATCATTTTTTAAATATTTATTGAATTTATTTCTTTATTTTCTTAAAATATATAATATTTAATAATAAATATTTAACGTTAATAATTTAATGATATTTAATATTTAGTATATTATTCAATTATTAATTAATATTAATAATAATAATGATTATTATTTATTGTTTTATTATAAAAATTGGTATCTTATATCACATATTATTATATGTGATCTGTATGTCTTCATCACATATAATTTATTTATTTTTTTAACTTTTTAGCAGTTTTATTCAAGCAAAATTTAAATTAAAATAAGAGACAAAAATTAGACTAACTTTGTTCGTCACTTGGTGACTGCTCACTATCTAGCAATGCCTTCAGAACTGGATGTCCCCAAGGATTTGGCAAAATTGATTTAAACCAGTGAGCACGAGTTTGGAGCTGTTGCTCCCAATACTTTGCCACCCCATTACGCTTAGATATGGCTGTGGAGCAGTCTTCTAAAAAGGCATCTATTGCTTTTGCTAATAGTGCATGCTGCTCTTCGCATTTTGTCCATTCCGTCTGTTGAAAAAATAAATCACTTTAAAATAACAACAGAAACAGCTATGTCAATGAATTTTTAAATGTAGAATTAATTGCAAATTGTGTCTGGGGTTCATAAAATATATTGTACCTGTAGGACAGTCGAAGCAGTGTGCCGCTGAAGCCATGACAGCAAGTGAGGGTGTGTTGCTGGTGCACAGTGGCTGCAGAGGCTGTGAATACGCCGCCAGGCCTCGCAAACACATTGCGTCCGCGCAACGCCCGTGCAATCGCCGCAGAGGCGCGAGTCCAGCGACTGCTCAAAACATTTTTTGATTTGTATAATATCCTACCTACTATTCATTCCTACCCAATAGGGTCCTACCATTGTATTTTTAAAGGCTATAATGCAATAGCACATAGCCTCAAATGCCCAATTCCCATCAAAACCCGGGGCTGGGATTCAATTATTATATTTAATAAACACATTATTTATAGACATGGTTTATGATTTTCATCTTACAATTCAAAGTGTTCTGACTTAAGACAAACAATGACACCCGTATGTCACATTTAAAGCTAAGTCTTGTTGCTGATTATCCACCTTAGACAAGTGTACCCGTGTAAGAGTACCTAATTAAAATACAAAACTGTATTTTTAGTGGTAAAATTACTTAATTAACATAATTTACAAAATATTTGTTGATTAGTTGATACTTTAACTCAATCAAAATATAACGTTAGCTGCTTGTTATCCCCTTTTATTACAAATGCTCCTTTTATCTATAGTACATTGATTGGTAAAAACCATTTTAAAAGGGACAAAACAATACTTTAAGGGTCTATTTCACAATGTACGGATAAGTTCTACATAAGTTCCGAATTAGCTATTTATTACTTATTGTTAGGATAAACACTATTGTTGTGTTTCACGACTGTCAGATAGCACTATTTGTCACATAAAATCCATCATAAGTTATGAGTCCGATGAATGTCAAATAGCACAATTTATCTTCCAAATAATTTATGTGTTCCATAGCTATTTGTTACTTTATTCATACATTGTGAAACAGACCCTAACTCTAAAAGATAGAATGATTAATTTTGTGTAGGGGATTTAATTAAACTTAATAGTAATATACAAAATTAATTATAAAAAAAATAAAATTATAATATTTCCTTGTTTGAGATGTTATTAGCTCTACTAAGATAGCTTAAACATTATTATCACTGACTTTAAGCTCTCTTAGTATCCTAAAATTCATAACACTCTAATAAATATAAACCAAGTCATATTAGAATATTTACACTGCATCCAAATTAAAACTGTAATTTCATGGAACTCTAGAATTTCTTAAGTGAAGTGTGAAAAGTATAACTGGCATTGTTATCATTTACAGTATTTGTAATTTGATCAAATATGGACTCATCATTATGAAAATACATACAAGGGTTGTATTACAATAACAATTGGTGACTTAAACAAATAGTAGTTCTTTACTTTTAAATATTAAGAATTGTTAATAACTTTATTTAATAGATATTATTTTACAATTTCAAAATTGTTATTGTTATTTTATATACATCTCAGTCGTACTAACAGCTACAAGAGAGTTTTTTGCCATAACAAATACCTGTTTCTTTAAAGTACCAACATTTAACAATGAAAATGTGTCTTTGTCTATAACAGGCATTTATATCTTAAATTTCATATATGTTCAAAACACAATAATGATAATGCACTATGCCGTTGCTATGTTAAAAAAAATTGTGATACAATAACTTAGTTTTATCAATTTAAGCTTGATTTTCAGACAGTCTTCATTTTCATTAGCTTTTATTTTTTGTAATAGATGAGTTACTGGAGTTTGAATAGTGCATGCTATAGGTAGATATGTACGTGACTTAGAGAGATTTTGATATGGCTGTCAAATATTACTCTGTCGTGATTAAATCAAAATACTATAGAGTTCTTAACATTAACCACTTTTTTCACTTACCATTGACTAAATAATGTCCGTTTAACACATAGTATGCTTAAAATAATAATTTATTATTAATACTTCACAACCATAATTTTTCACGCGACGTTTAAATAATCCGTGTTTGTATTATAATAAAAAAGCGCTGATCTTAGTGAATTAAGAGTTCTTATTTATAGGTCTTCCAAGATACACTTAGTCACTAATTTTGAAAAATAAGCGACAATATAAATAGTAATTTATGAAAACAAGGTATCAATGGAGACAAATATGGCGTCGGCAAAGAACTTTAACCACAACGGCGTCACATTATAAATCGGCAGTTATGAGTAAATAATAAAAGCACTCACCTTGTAAAGTGCAATATAATATGATTTTCCTTTTTGGCTATTCGTTTGATTACTTATCACTTCTTTTCCGTCATTTGTAGAAGTCATTTCTCAAGAAAATATCGCGGCGAGACATTTATGCGCTTGTGTTTTCGTAATGGTGCTGTCAAAACTTGACTCAACATTAAAATGTATGTTGTGTATTACCAACACTAAAAACTCAGTAATGTGTAGCGAATCGTAGATACGCACTAAAAATGTACTATATTATTTTCTATAAGATTTTGATGTATGTGTTAACATAACGATAGGACACTTCGCAGGAGACGTCCATGCACTAGTTGCGGGAATAAGACCATTTGCGTTCGAGCCTAGCTGAGCTGTAGCTCACTCAATCTAGCTGTAATTGGATCTTCAGGCCCACAGCGAGATCTAAAAATTACTTTTCAATATAATTGTAAAACATATTATACAATTAAAAGTATTGAATTCGTTTTCGAAACGTTTTTTTAATGTATAATAGAATCTTACCCGTACTCATCACAAGTAAACGCAAAATAATTAATAAAATTTTTAGACTGACTGTTCTTTGTTCATGGCAACATTAAGCTTAGAATCGGGGTGGCCACTTAAAAAGCCCTAACAACGTTATAGCAAAAAAACATAAAAAGGATACTTTACTTTATAAATTTTCATATAACTATATATACTAACTATATATGCTAGCAGATTGTATTGATTTTAAATGTTTGATTTATTGGTATGTATATTATTAAAGGGAACATATTGTATTTTTATTACAAGTTTTAAAACTTTTGATCGATTTTTCTTGTGCAGCTCCATGTATATTATAATTTTATTTATTATTTCATGTTTGAAGGGCCTTTTTAGTTCTAATGTTGTACCTTTTATAGGCTGATAAATATGTTCTGACATGTTAAGACTTGAACTTTAGATACCATTTTTTAAATTACCAATGGCCACACTGTGTACAAAGCATCGCGAGTGTCATTTCAGAATTATTGCGTTTTTCTCAAAGAAAATCCTTTTAGCAATTTAAAATATGTAATTTACACAACATTTAGTGTTCATTTAGGTTTGACGGTAAATTAATATGTAATATTATATAGTTTTTCTGTTTTTTACTTAATTAGATTCAAGTTGGTCTTCATAAAATTGATTGTGACACTGTGCCCGTATAGAATGAGAATTCAGGACTTTAGTTCTATTTTAGCTTAACTGGTTAAACAACAGCAAAACAGATTAATTATTACTATTGAGCCTGATCAATAACAATAAGTATAATGCTTGCATGAATGTAAATCAATTATGTAGATTTTTCCGTAATATTTTTGTACATCTGTTAAGAGATTCTTTAATATCTTTATATTTGTAAACTAAAGAACATAACAGAAAACAAAATGAGACCAATTTTCTATTTAGATTGTTCTGTAATTTATTATCAATTTTATAGCTTGGTACCAAAAGCAATGTGAAGTGAATGTATAGTGAAACATGATTTTATATTTGTTATGTGCAGGTGTGGTGTTATGTATGTACCAAGTGAAGTGATTTGGGCTTTAATAGCAAAGTGATTTAAAAATGGCAAAAAAATTGGATAACACTGGTGGGAAGCTTGTCACCATCTCTGTTATTGGATTATCTGGTAAGTTACCTTTTTTTTAAGTTGTAATACAATTTATAAATTACACCAAAAGTTTATACAAATATTGTTGAATATATTAAATAACCTCAACCTAATATTTTATTAATGTTTTATAGACTGCATAATTATATAGATTTAGTTGTTCCTTGTTCAATACATAAAAAATATTGTTTGAATAGATATATGTTTAAATGTGACAGACAATTCTTTAAGATGTTTTAAAGTCGGTAACTTTCAATTTCCTTGTATAAATTTAGATCCCCTACCATTTCTAAACCATTTTATTTTGCTGTCATGTCTATTATCACCCAATTGCCACCAACATCCACTATTGTTATCAGCACATCTCACAGTTTGAGCTTCCTGTGTTTTATATATTTCCTGTCTTATCTTAAGTGGTGTCATTTAAAATATATTTCTTAAGACTTTTTGAAATAAAGTTTTAAATAGACTTGGAGATCCCCATCACTTTATACTGGAAAACCATTTGAAATAAACCTCACCAGTCAAGAACATAATTATTGATAAGTCTAAGTTATTTTTTCTTTAGAAATGCTTGGTTACATCGGGTCTGAAAGACAATAATTAATCAATAATTCTTAAATCTGTATAAATTTCAGTTTGATCTAAAACAATGCTTATATATGATCTTTTGTTTATAACTTAGAGATTATAACATATATAAAAATTTATAAACATAATTTTGTTAAAAGGTATACCAAGTATATGTGTATGTAGTATATATATAACTAATATATGATATAGTATTATATTTCAATATGAAGTTATGTACATTGCTTTAAAATAGAATTGCCTTGGTGTTCTCATTCTAAGCTTCATTATCAGTATGATAAAGTGTCTTATTATGTCAGTGATTCATATCACTGCAATCATCTTAAATCCTCTTTCAATGTCAAACACCCATGTCGGTGTGATTTCTTCAAACAATTCAGTTAATACTAATATTAAAGAGGGATTATGTAAAAAGTTTATGTTAACAGTATAAAAATGTGTATGTGTAATAATTTCCAATATTTAATCCAAACCTTAGCTGCTTTAAAAATATCAACAATGTTAACTAAATTTATTTATTTTCAATAAACACTTATATTTTATTGAGAAGACAGTAATAGTTATAATGATTAATTGAATGAATTGTATAACACAACATCATTATCAAGAGGGAAAGTATATTTAAGCTGTCTTTACTCAGGTATGCTAAGTAAAAGCTTGGGTTATAATTTTTTTTGGTAACATAGCCATCCGCTATTGATTCTCATAGTTGTAATAGTAACATTTTAGGACATTCTTAAATATACAAGAAGAAACCATTTTTTAGAAAGAATTACTAGCATAATTTTTTTAAGTATAATATATTGTTACATCATAATTAATTTGTTTTCAGGTACAGAAAAAGAGAAGGGGCAGCTGGGTATTGGAAAATCTTGTCTGTGCAACAGATTTGTTAGAACTGATGCTGATGATTACAATGTTGATCACATCTCTGTCTTGAGTCAGGTTAGTATGTATAAAAATTGTCTAAAAATTTGCATATAAAATTTGAGGAGTATGGTAACTAACATTGTGACACGAGAATTTTATATATAAGATTATTCTGCAGCTTATAGCATTATAAAAACCTATATATCATTTCTGTGTTTTAATATAATATGTATTCCAGTGATTCTACATTCAATTCCTAGAAAAACAATAATTGTACTTGTCACATCTGTGAAATACAAACATATATGTTCACCTTAAACTATACTGAATGGTTACATGACTAGACATCCAGTTGATTAATTGTCTTAGAAGTTTTATTTACAAGTACAGGCGACTCTCGATAATTTGAAACTCAAGGGACCAGAGATAAATTTCAAATTATCAAGAGTTCAAAATAACAAGTGTTTGAATAACCACGAGGGGGAGGGGCGACTGAAGGAAATAAGAATTAGATCAAAATTTGTTACTTATTATTTCTATATTCTTATTATGTATTAACAATTATTCACAAATTTTTATTTCGAAAAGAAGTCTGTAATCTTTTTTTGAGTGAGTGACTCATTTATGTAAACAATTGACAAGTCTGTGCATGTATGTAAACAAACGACAGGTATGTGCATGATAAACGCTTCAAATTATAGAGGGTAGGGAAGACCGGATTTCAAATTATCGCATGTAGGCGAGCAAGATAATACTTTTTCAACTTCAAATTATCGAAGGGACCAATTATCATTGATTTTATTCAATTTATCGAGTATTTTTCAAGGGACCGGGAAAATTATTCAAATTCAAATTCAAATTAACGAGTGTCAAATTATCGAGAGTCGACTGTATATAATATTCAATTTGTCTTTTATCTTGTAATAACTCTAATCTGCATGCCTTTTCTTATTTCGTTATACAAGAATAAGCAATTGTGTGATTGGTATCTTCCTTTAAATATGAAATTATTGTCCACATCTTATTGATTTATTTGTAGTCTGGCAAATATTCAGGACTATGTTATACCGAAATTTAACCGGCTACCTATTCGGTAAAATATATTATTAATTTATCCGTGTACAAGACCCAGAGGCTGTCTCGGTAAAAATGTAGTTTGCGAAATAAAATAGCGTCAGGTATTTGGTGAGCGTCTATAAACTTCGCCTTGTTATTGAATAAATAATTGTGAATGTGCGTCCGTTGAGACGTTGAATAGATGTACTCGTATGAAATGCCTGAAATGGAAAATGTTTATCTTATGTATGGTGAAAAAATTTGACTATGATGGTAATTGAATTGTCGAATGACATAATAAAACTATTTCGTAGATCGCAGTAAGAACAGGCTTGATTATGCAAGACTATTAACCCAAAAAATAACTCACCGGTGCGTAAGAAAGTAGGTTCGTTTGTTACAAATTATGAATAATATCGAGATAACAATAATAATAAAGAAATTTTCGGACGCGTTATACACTCGTATATTACGTAATAAAAACAAATTCAACGATCTTTTTTTAAATCATTTCTTAAATAAGTAAGACATGACCAGAGGTCAGGCATATGAGTTTTTAAAGAATAATTTATTTTTCGAAAAATGTAGGCTTTCTTTTCATACCTCTGTATTTTTCACACGACCCGGTAGCGGAAGTGAGCCGCCGCATCCCGCGTGCGGAACAAAGCATAAAAACATGGAGAAAAATATGCCAAGGTTGCTAATTCTTCGAAATTCAAAATAGTAGTGACTATAGAATTTATATACATAGATGGTTAAGTGAATAATTTACACAAAATTTTAAATCCGCAACATTGTAATGGATAGGCGTAGAATGTTCGATTACAAAAAACTATATACATGGATCGCCAGAGTCTATTTAAAGCAAAACATGCAAGTTTGACGCAAATTTAAATACTGTATTGAGTAATATACAGCTAAAACCGGTCGGTATAAAAATAAAAAACTTATCAAATTAATTGTTAAATTTATGTATGAAATATTTACAAAATCCAAAACTACGTCCTAATTTGTCGTAAATTGTAATAAAAAGCTATTCGAAACCATTTTAATCTCGAAAATGGATGTAATACCATGCAACGAATATTACTTGCGGAAGCTAACAATGTAATTTATTATACATGTTCAAGAATGCACACACGAGATGAGCTGTATCCCTAGATTGAAGCTTATAGCTTTAGTTGAATTCTCATTTTAAATATTTTGTGCTAATATACGAACAATAAAGAAAGAATGCAGTAGTACTATTTCTCAATTCTCAGGTTGCGCGTTTGATCTCAGACCAGAGATATGCAGATCAAGTTTTTCTTTCTATACTCGTAATTTACACTTTATCTTACGGTAAATCTTCGTCTAAGAAGACTAGCGTCCGACACTAAAGACTGACTCACCTACTCATAAAGAATAATAGTTAAAAAAAACTAGAACACACGCTTTTAAAGCACATCAAACTAAAGTGAAAAATAATTCCTAATTTAGGCTGAAAATGGTAATGAACAAAAATGTCACAATGTTCGTTCCCATACTCCTACGAAACGGCTTTATGCATATTCAGTAAGTCTGAGAATCGGACAACATCTATTTTTCATCCCCCTAAATGTTAAGTGTGGTCCCACCCCTAAATATTTATTTTTATTTTTCAGACCAAACTTATTGTTTTTATTTATTTTATGATACAACATACAAAAATATACACAACCCTTAATTGTCACAGTAAATAGTTATTTTTATTGAACTAAAAAAATGTTTCCTAGAAATAAACGACGTTTGCTCATCAGCTAGTAATAAATAAAAAATGGTTATATATTGTCACTATGCGGTTTACGAAGCGAAAAAGGCTAAATACTAGGTTTCATGATAATATGTATCGAATTACGATTTAATAATACAGGTCATTGAGTTTACCTAAATCGCTAAAATTAGCATTTATTATCTAGGTCAGCAGACGGGATAAAAAATATATGCTCAAACCGGTATTTTTATACACGTTTTCGGGTCTCAAAGTATAATTATCCTTTTGATGATACCAGCTATACTATTTACGTATCTCTACTATATATATTGTTACTTTTAGTATAGTATCTGTTAATTTAGAAGTCTTCCCTTCGTAGATCTACCAATTACGCTTTTCTGAACGTTACATTCTGTAAACAGTACACAGCTCTTCCTTTTTCTGTATGATAAGATAGAGTCTAGACTCAAGACTTAGCGCTAACTGTAACTCCCATATGTTCAAAACCTATTGAATATGAGAGTCTTATTGAGTGCTAAGTCGCTATTTCGAACCTTGGACGAACCGCTGTAGTTATGGAACTTGCCCTTTAAAAAAATTCTACATAAGTATTTTCTAATCAGCTAATAATATTTATATTGTACTTATGTTCTTTTAGAAGTTTCGTATAATATATAATATGCTACCAAAGGAGCTTAATTATGCTATATCTAGAATAGATTAAATGTGTAATATACCATAGACCGGCGGTATGGAATTTTACGCGAATTAAATCGCCGGGAGCAGTCAATAATTTCTTCCACTTTAATTGACTTGCCTATTTGAAAAATGGCTTCCGCCAATAAGTGCGAGTCGAGTGCCAATAAAATCTAATTAAAACCCCCATTAAAATGTACTAAAAATTTTGTGTAAGCATTACATTACAATTTCAAGTCAGTTTGTCTGTTTTTAAGTTATATCACATTTGTAAACGCTGGATTTTCGTTTAAAATATTGATAATTTCTTGATAAACACTAGTGTACTGCTCTAGACCAAAAACGGACAAGTGACATATTTGCACGATTGAACTTGTTTGAACGGTTACTTGCAAGTTTTTCTAACCTGACTGTAAACACTTGTAATCTATAGCAATTATTTGTAGGAAATAAGTTTTGGTTTACTATACCTTAATCTACTATATAAAAATAAGTCGGGTTTTCCTTCCTGACGCTATAACTCCAGAACGCACGAACCGATTTCCACGGTTTTGCATTCGTTGGAAAGGTCTCGGGCTCCGTGAGGTTTATAGCTTATAATTCCAACAGAAAAGCGGGATCACCAAACGAAATGTTAGATAAAACGAAGCCGAAGGTGGTGGTGGTGGATCAATATATAGTCAAAATCTGTTATAACAGCTCATATTTGGTCGTAAAAACCGATAGTCATAATGACGTTATTATTAAGTACCTAATACAATAGAATTCAGCCTTTGATTTTAGATTTTTTACAATATAACCGGTATGTTGTTCTAAACGATGCGATGTCGTCGTAAACGGTTTCGACTGCAGACGCAAATTAAATAAGAAAACATTTGATTAAATAAATCATTTACTTTGTTGAATTTTATACAGTAGGTATGTGCGTGTGAATTGTTTTCACGTCTCCGTAAAATCTCTCAAATTGTAACGAGTAAAGATTCATCTGTGGCACCATAATCATAATTATTTTGTTAAATTTGTACATTTCTGATTATTTAACAGTAGGTATAACTCCATCGAAAGGTCGAAAATAGTTCAACAAGTACACCATAAGTGACAATAATATTTATTTTCAGTCTGACTTCAGCGGCAGGGTAGTGAATAATGATCACTTTCTGTACTGGGGTGGTGTTCAAAAGGATAATGATGATCAGGAATATCGATTTGAAGTGCTCGAGCAGACGGAGTTCGTTGATGACGCATGCTTTCAACCATTTAAAGGTTTATTTCTAATTAATTGTAGTTATAAATTTTAATGAGGAAATACGTATTTAAATAGGTACTGATTGGCTATAATCCCCTTATAATTTTTATAGAAGGCAACTAAGCAAGCGGTTTGATTAGACTTAAGTGCTAACCGCATGCTTCTGCAATCTCCTTTATCTATCGTTAATCTTATTTTGATATTCGTTTGTGTTTTATTAAGACAATAGATAATAAAAGCCTCTAATGTTGCTTCATATAATTTAAATATGCCTAAAGTAATATAGTCTTAAATCTCGTTATTATCTAACGGTTATTATTTTACATCTTGTTCTTTGACGAATACCTCGTATTATTCCAAGAAGATTTCCAATCTTAGCGTTCTCTAGCTGTTTGAATCTACATTAATAACACACTATCTGTTTGAAAATAGTCATATTTTTAAAGCAATATAAAAAATACCAGTAGCCCTACAACCTTTTTATGTCTGGGCCTTAGATTTCTGTTTATGATCCCATGATATGATCTGTTTCATGATCACTTGTCAAAATAATAAGCAAATAGGTGATCAGCCTCCTGTGCTTTGACACACGGCGTCAACTTTGTGGACCTAAGGCAAGCCGGTTTCCTCACGATTTATTCATTCACCGGTCGAGCGAATGTTAAATGCGCACATTAAAGTCCATTGGTGCACATCGAACCTACAACCTCAAGGATGAATGTCGCACGCTGAAGCTACTAAGCCAACATTGCTATCTTAAAGCAATATAAGGTCGTACTATTATTAAATAACTTACTCCAACAATAATCTTTTACAGCGGTTGGTAAAACGGAGGCATACGTAAAGCGATGTGTAGCAACAAAACTGCAGTCCGCTGAGAAACTGATGTATGTATGCAAGAATCAGCTTGGTATCGAGAAAGAATACGAGCAGAAACTGATGCCAGATGGAAAGCTCTCCGTTGACGGGTTCCTTTGTGTGTACGACGTCAGTCTGGTGCCTGGGAGGACTTGGGAGAAGCAGGTAGGTGTATTTTGGTATTTTTTTTTAGTAACTAGAACAGCTGTAAAGCCTGGTCACTATACTAGTCGAAATATGAGAGCGTATTTGACATCAGTGCTATAAAAAAATGTACGAAACGTAGCAATCGCCACTGGTATTTTAAAATTAGGAAACCGGCTCTAGCTTTACGACTAATACATTTTGTATCGTTTATCGATATAGACAGTCAGAAATAATTTCGTACTTTGGTCACAATACGTAGGAGCGATCAGAACCTATAGAAGCTAATCGATGGACTGATCAAGTCAAAGACTGGTTGTCCTCAGAATTTTAAACCGTTGTAAAAGAAGTGCCGGATCTGCGCCAGATCTTACTATACGCTCAAAACATGGCGATTGAATAGAGTTGCGGAGAGTTTCGTGCCCGCTCTACGCCCTTGACCTGCGAGCTGGTAGTAAATGTAAATTTAGAATCAATTTAACATCTTTTCTGTTGACGTTCATAAGTGTACTTGATTACCTATATGAATAAAGTTATTTTGAGTTTGAGATTAAGTTTACCATGATACTCATGAGTTACCGACACAGAGAGAGAGTAATGAATGTAATTTTTATGGACTCTACATCCGATACAGCGTCCTTGATTTCTATCTTAATTTAATTTATTTTTGTTTATCCTTATATCATACATTATAGTGAATTTGCTGTTGAAATTGAAAGATTCAATAAGAGATTTTTTTTTATTTGTGTGTTTTGGTTTATTTTTTATTCAGTCAGTGTCAGTTGGCGGTTTAGAATGTATTTTTAATAATCAAAACTTATTCAATTCCTGGGCCGCTTCCAGCGATCTTAATAACGAGTTTAAACGCGCGATCCGAAGGTAGGGACATCAGCGCCATGAATGTAGAGATATCAACAACTTTGGATGTCACAGATTAAGGGTAGCGAAAAAACACCTTTGTTTGATCTTGTGGTTTGAATACACACGTGAAGTTTTCCGAAGTAGACAATTAATACATTCATTGATTTTTCACACCTTAAGTTTATTGAGTATCAATTAACGATTGATAGATATAATTGATTGCTAACAAAGACCACACAATCGCTAATGTTTGTAAACAACTTTATTCATGACCTTACTCTATGCACATAATGATATAGTATGTGTCATAGAATGTATATATCTGGAACATAATAAAGATATCTTAGTTAAACTTACGAGCATAATATTGCTATGTTGTATGTATGAATTAGTTTTATCCGCATGTATCTAATACTTAAGAAGAATCATTAAATATCTTGCGTGGCTCCTCTTAGCTTTAATCCTTGGTTCAATACTTAGAGAAAGTTAAGTACAAACTAGTTTACGTTTGCTTTATTTATTGATTTAGTTTAAAATACATGACAGTTATGGTAAATTTATATATAAAATATTACACTTCCAATTTTAAATTTTACTGGTAATCCTTTGCAAAATATAAGGCATTATCAGAAAGGCATTTAGTAATGTTTTTTTAAATTGATCAGCCCACTACCGAATATGTCAAATTCTGGATACGTAGATTTTATTCTGTTATATTCGCGAATTCGAATGTGAAGTGCCTGAACTTCTAGGTTTTTACGGACGGAATTTTGAATATTCTGCAAATTTGAACCTTAGGAATAAAGGACGACATTGTTAATATTCTGTGAGAGGTTATTGTTCTGTATTTAAACGGAACGTAACACTGGCTATAGATCTCCGATCGTACAGTGACATAATTTTAAATTTCCTAAGTCGCTGATGGTACGGGTGCCTATGAGAAAATCCTGTACTAATGAAGGCAAGGTGTGGAGTAAATGATATTTGAATGCTTACAATGTAGCTTTTAATACTTGTCAAATTCACGATAGAGCTACTGAACATTGCCTGACATTATTGAATAATAAATAAGTCTGATAAACTTTTAACATTTTAAAGTTACTTATTGTCAGGTGTTAATGAATTAATACATCCTCTAGAATGAAATAACGGCAGCTATCCTCCAAAACATCCTCAAATTGAAGAAGCCAGTGGTGCTAGTGACATCGAAAAACGATGAGTCCTGCGAACAAGGGGTCAGAGAGGCGGAAAGACTAGTTCAAAGGAAGGAGTTCAAGGGCTCCATTCCAATCGTGGAAACATCGAGTCATGATAATGTTAACATCGACCAGGCTTTTTTTCTATTGGCACAAATGATTGACAAGTCAAAGGCCAGGATTAAGGTATTTTTAATATGAACATACTTGATTATATTATACTTTTTTCTAAATTAAGATTACAGAAATAATCCCCAAAATTCCTAATTTATGTGTATTTTCGGTTTAATTTATACTTTTAATAGATTTTTCTAAAAACATTGGTGTTCAGGCGTAAATGTGTCTATTTAAGTTAATATTATATACTACTACTATACTATATCACTATTTAAGTTATTATTATTTTGAAATCCTAGCAGATATTTATGCGTTTTAATTGACTTCATTGATTGCTTACTAAGATGTTTGACTTATAAAATAAATATTGAAAACTCAAGGTTGCAAACTATGCTGAAGCGTTACGGATAAGAAGAGAACAACTTGACTTCGTGACTGAAGCCTTCACTCAACTTATACGAATACACGTCCAGGATCATAAGTAAGTTGTAGTATGAAGATAGGATCTTCGAAAAAATGTTTAATTCTTATAGAGTTAATATATTTTTGGAACGAAGTTCCTTATCGCGCGTTGTGAAAGGGGGCTAGACGGAAAAAATTCTTACGAAACGTTGTCACGACACTTTTTTGCTATTTGCTATTGTAATACACCGGTTCTCGTCGGATCACCAAAGTTAAGCAACGTCGGCCGAGGTCAGTACTTGGATGGATGACCGCCTGGGAACACCTCGTGATGTTGGCATTTTTTTTGCGTCGTAAGATTGGTGTCGAGAAAATCTACCATACTGTTATGATACCAATTAACATATAAATTAATCGAAAGGAATTTCGTTCCATCCGGGTGTCCCTTGACACCTTTAAAGTTTTTTGTGTTTGAGAATTTCTGTTTTATTGATACTTTTTTAAAGAAATCTTTCGTCGGTAATCCAACCCAGGATCGCAGAATTAGTAGTATAGGGTTCGCTTATTTGCTTTGACCATTTAATAGTAATTTATATATAAGAGATCAATGTTCTAATGTGTGTTGGTTGATAGTATAGGTATATATACTACTATTTCATATACTAGTATCAAAACATAAGTCCTAATCTATAAATAGAAAAACACTGAATCTATATATTTCAGTATCTATCAAATAAATTGAATTTGTTGTTTTTAGTGCTGTAGAAAACTTGTATGGCCTGCCATTCTTCTTTAAAGGCTGGATAGATTTGAACGTATATTTACTGCGACTGAAAACGCACGATACTTATAAAGGGGTTATTTTCAGAGAAATATGGTCGGCGGCAAGCAAAAGACTATGCATTTACCCGGAATGGACCAAATTTGTTCAGCAATTTGGCAACGATGGTACTCAAGTCGTGTTCCGAAGACATATACGTCGGTTGAAGGAGGAACGGTCAGCAAAGAAATTACGCAAGCAGTTAGCGAAATTGCCGCAAGTCCTGGCTCGGATGCAGTTGCCGACTGACGATTTGCAGGAAAAGTAAGTATTTTTTATAATCAATTTAATAATCAATGAAATTAAAATTCATTCGATCGATTTGGCTTAAAAGTATACAGTGACAGCTAAAATGGTCATTGTAAAATTCTCGTTTGATGTGATTAAATCTGTGTTATGTATGATTTAGGGTCTGTTTCACAATGTATATATATGGTTAAAGTACCAAATAGCTATGCAACATATAAATAATGTGGAACATAAATTGTGCTATTTGACACTTCATCGGACTCATAACTTATGATTATGATATTATATGTGACGAATAGCGCTATCTGACAGTCGTGAAACGCAACAATAGTGTTTATCCTACCAATAAGTAATAAATAGCTAATTTGGAACTTATGTAGAACTTATCCGTACATTGTGAAACAGATCGTTAGTATTTTATTGTATTTTACGGCCGCTTTCTGTAGTCGATCTATAATGTAAAATTATTTCCAATCAATCAAATTTTAATTGATAAATGTCAATTTTGGATCTGTCGAATTCAAATATATTTTATAAGAACGATCCATCGATCGGTTATTGAAAAGTATTTTATGAGAAATGGATTGAAATAATCTAGTATTAAAAGTTGGATTGGGATTGAGTATAGAAAGCGGTCGTTCGTCGCTTATTCAAAAATATTGTGTAACACTTTCTCATAAATAAATTCAAAATTCTATCTCACAAAAAAAAACTTTGGCGTTTCGTTCCAGCATAATGAAAATGTTTGATGCTTTTTAGTGAATGGGGTGTCGTAGTTCGCCAGATCAGGACCCATCGCGATTTCACGGTGTACTTCAGTGAGGGGATTCGCCATTCTTCAGGTTCCGGCTCCGGCTCTGAAGAAAGTCCTTTACCAACTGACACTACCCTACGGGTTGGAGAAAGAGCTCGATATCAGGTAGGAAAAAAGTATTCTAAATATTTTTTAAAAAATATTTTGTTTTCTTTAAAATATATATTACGACTTAAGCCCGAACCTAATAATCAATCCACAATCCACACAGACCGTGACAGTCGATCGATCTCCTATCTGCATCCCAATAACCAAACCCTACGAAGACAATCCATTTTTGGCGACGGATAAAATGCTCTTTGTCGTTTCATTTTATTTATTTATACTTTATTACCTTATTCAAAAACATACACATAACAAAAGCAAAACTAATTTGTTTTATTTTCCGAGTTTTATTTATGTAAACCAAATAAAGTAATTAAAACCGTACAAATAACATTGAAATATACGTGTGTATGTTTAGAACATAACAAACAGTTTGTCATCATACAAAGGTCTATCCACAGACACCGATACGACCTCCCATAGATAGCTTGTATCGGCAGATGGCTATTACAATCCGTCGGTTGGTTATTGGCACACTTGTTACAACATTTGGATTAACATTACTATCTCAGATGGATTATGGATTAAGATAGGTTATTGGGTTCGGTCGTTAATGTATATCCATATTTACTAAATCTTTTCCCTTATAGACTTTGGGACAGTCGCAGAAGATCCCGTATGAGATTTTAGAAACGAATGAGGCAGCCTCTGTTTTCAAGGCTTATCTTCACGAAGCGCAAGAGAAGCATAGAAATATGGAGTAAGACTTTCTTTCCTGTAAAGTTTATATTCGTTGCTCTCTCTCTCTCTCTCTCTCCTCTTTGGGGCGTCTACATTTCTACCGTTGTTTCACCCAAAATTTTAAGGTTTTCCAAAAATTTATGTCGCCCTTGGTTTTGAATATATCTAGTTGATTAATGATTTCACTTTGTTATATGATTACATCAAGTGATAGAGAGATATATACTAATAGTAATAGAGACAGTCGGCATTTCAAACATTTAAATGTACACTGAATTACCTTTTACTGCAAATATTAATATAAAAATAATGACAGAAAAACGCAAAATTAACCCCCATTTTGCTTCACTAGTATCAGAATTAGCTTGTCTTAGTTTCTAAATATTAAAACATTATAGATGGTGCCAGCAATTCAAGCGACTTCTAGAAGAGACAGGTTATGTTACACCTGGCAAGCAGTTATCTGAAGTGAGGGTGCTTTTAATGGGGAGAGAATGCTATGAGGCACTCTCAGAAGATCAGCAGCAGCGCGTCTATGATGACCATCAGAGAGAGATACAAAGACGGGCGAAGCATAACTTTCAGGTATCAAAAAAATAAAATCATGCTAAATCTCCTGGAATTAATTAGTAAATAAAATTGCATTAAAAAACTGTTTGTGTTGAAGAATAATTTGGAGTATTGTGGTATTTTAACAATGGAAAATTTAATTCACAATGCACTAGTAATAAAATTCCTATTTGAAATAAATCATACCTAAATATTTTAAAACATGCCTACGAAAGTAACGATGTAACAAAATAAACTTCATGTATGAAAAAAACTACCTTTAGTGGTATATGATTTCTTTTGGCACAGTTTCAGAAATTTTCGTGAAATTGTTAACATCCGTTTTTATCAGTCGGTTAAAAAATGTCAATTATATGTTATATATGTTTATTTTTCAGGAGTTACTATTGGAACACGCGGACTTATTCTATCACTTCAAAAGAATATCTCCAACGGGGACCATAACACAAGAAGACATTAAAGAGATCACAGATGTTCTGCAAGATGACTTTAGGTATAAGATCTCTCTCTTTTGAGTCACTTAAAAAATTGTTGCCAAAATATTAAACTACGTTTTATTCGTGAAATCGTTTCATAAATCCGCCTTAATTTTTTTAAAATAATTAATTTCCGGTCCAAATATTAATTTTCAATTAGAGCAAGTTGCTCTTAATTTCATTAAAAAACAATCTGTTTCATTTTTTGTTCTCATTTAATACTGGTATTATATTTCTAGATATAAAATGCTCGATCGTATGGAACAGGATCGCAAGTTGATGTTATTCCAGCATTTGGGTTTCGTTCATTGCCCGATGAGGGAACATTGCCCTGCTGGAGCGAACTGTCTCGATGCGACATTGCCGGTTATATTGAATACTAGAGTTGGGTAAGTAGAATTAATTATAGCTGATTCTCTCATAATAATTTTTAAAGAATAATAATTCCTTTTCTGATTATGACTTGCACTAAAAATATATTACAGGATACAGTGTTTTGCATAAACAGCATTTCATAGTGATTTTGTTTGACATCGGGATATCATAAATCGTATCAGCCATTAGTTTATTGATCCCGTGAAGTACTATATGAGTGACAAAGAATTTGTTTTCCTTTTCTTATACTCTTTATGTAAAATTTAAGGCAGCTTTTTTATTGTTAATATTTAATACATTTCAGTTCGCTGACGTCAACGGGCGAGTCTCAATGTCAGGCGGGACCGCCAGCTGCCCCGTGGGCACTCACGACTGATATCAACCAAATTAATGTCATCATATTAGGGGTATGTCCTCATATTATTGATCCTTGATAGTATCGAGTATATATATATATACTAGCTGACCCAATAAACGTTGTTTTGCCTTGTATATTATTTCTAGGAAACCATTTTTTAGTTTAATAAAATTAAGGGTTGTATGTATTTTTGTGTGCTGTATCATAAAAAAATAAAAACAAAAATTTGTATTTAAAAATAAAAATAAATATTTAGGGGTCCACCCTTAACATTTAGGGGTTTGAAAGATAGATAGTAGCCGATTCTCAGACTTACGGAATATGCATAAAAAATTTCGTAAGAATCGGTCGAGCCGTTTCGGAGGAGTATGGGAACGAACATTGTGACACGAGAATTTTATATATGAGATAGTATAACAGATAATAAACGTTCATTACAAATCTGTAGTAATCGCAGAGTGAACTTAACCATGATTTTATAAAATTATTTAATTTAAAAAACAAATTAAATAACTGTATATAAATTAACCAGAATAATTGAAAAAAAAAACCTACGTTTATAAATTCTCTACAAACACAAAACACAAAATAAATAAATGTTATATTTTTGAAATCTTTGTGTTTCCAAAACTATCTATTTTCGCATGTTACAAGATTTTTATGAAGTATTTTTCAGGTCGAAGATATAGCGTGTGAATTCGGTAAGCGGCTAATAGCGGGTTGTGATGGCGATAAACGAGTGAATGTTGCTTCTCAATTATGGAGAGTCGAACAAAAACTTGCTTGTCGAGAGATTACTGAGACTCCTAGAGATTTTGCCCCTAATGGTAATATATTATATAAGTGTACATTGTTATCTGTAAAAAAAATTTTAAATTTATATGTGCACTTTTTGCATTTTCCCCTTAATATTTATTAATAGTTTTGCCAGGAAGAAATCAAGTGCTCGCCCGTTTCCTTTTTAATTTATGTTATCTGTAGATGTACCAAAAATAGAATGCAACAATGTGTTGTTAAATAAATAAAATATAGTAAATGAAAATTCGATAAATTTTGATTACAGCAATATTGCCATTTTTGTTTTTATTTTATTGTGAAATTTCCCTATGTATCGGTAGAAAGTATTTACATTTGGAAATTTTGCTTTAAAGTGAAGAAAATTATTTTATTCACTGTCAATATAAGTTTATCACAAATAAATTAATAACATACTTTTTGAAACTATATTTGTCTCTTCACTATTGATAAAGTTGTGTAAAACAAAGTAATCTGAAACAAAGTATTTTGTCGTCCTTAATGTCAGTTTAAATTAAAAGTTTATCCCTAATATTAGAGGCGTACACATTAATAGCAGGTGTGTATAGAAAATTTAACGTTGTAGGTTACTTCTGTGTATACCAAGACCAAGAATCGTTTGAATACATCAGAAATTGCGCTGAGAAGACACTCCTGTCCAGTCTAGAGCAAGAAGATAAATTGCCTTTTCAGGTTTGTTCTATTTGATATTTTAACTTATATGGCTTCGTAGTACGTAGTTAAGATATATTCTTGATAGAATTGCCAAAATTCGTATAATTTTGTTCAAGTGACGTCATGAATATTTTAGATAATTAAAATTGCCGTCTCGTCTTGAGCGGTATAAATATGTTTAATAGCTCTTGAAAGTAGATTTAAGTTTGTTTGAACTTCTAGAATACGAGCAACGTATTAACTTGGATTTTATATTTTTTAAAGATAATTATTTTTATTCTAGGGTCTTCCATTAGTAGTGATATTTGTTCAAGACGATGGTATGGATAAAAAAGAGTTGGCTCGGTTACAGGAAGAAGGACAAAATCTTGCTGATAAGTGAGTATATTGCCCATAATGTTCTAAGTTTGAGGCTTTAGTCTAAATCTCTCCTAATAAAGATAAAAATAGTTTATAATTATTATTATTATTAAGCTTTTATTGCTGACTATATAGTATAATATAACAATTATTTAAGTAACATAAAAAAAACACTTAATTCTAATACATAAATAAAACTTAATCTAATACGTCACTTGACACGTAAGGGGCCGTCTCCACAAGCGAGAGAATCGCGACGATACAATCGTCCTGCCACGCATTTCTATACAATGCCATAGAACGTGTCTCCACACGGCGATCTTAACGCGGCGATGCGACGGGTGGTTGAGTGCGAGCGAAACGTCAATACATCGCTGCGAGCCTGTCGGTACTGGTGGCGCGCACGTCGCGCACTCGCCACGGAACGTGGCGCTCTCGCAGAGAGCGCGCGACGTGCGTGACCATACATCAATAAAAACAATACATCCATAGAAAATAATTATTTTATTGACTGATTTAGACACTACTTATTTCGGTCTCGTCTGGCACCACTGAACTCTAAATGAACACTGAACAAAATAAGAGCACAACGTATCGTCAAAGAAACGCGGCGATTCCGTTACGAGTCGTTGCGGATACGCTGTGATTCCGTTACGAATCGCGACGATACGCTGGCGGAATAATCGCTCGTTCGTGGAGATTACCCGACGATAAAAACGCGGACTCGTCGCGATTCTCTCGCTTGTGGAGACGGCCCCTTAGTCTTCTTAGGTAGTCAGCGTGTCCGGTGACACATAGGCCTCTTCCAGTTTATAATTAGAGAAACTATAATGCAATTCAGTATATAAGCAATATCATGTATATTAAAGTTAAATTACTATTGTATTTTTTTTATTCGAAGATGTTAATGTAACGATATTTTCATAAAAAATATAAAAAAAGTTTTTTTTATATATCTAATTTGTTCGTCATTTTTGTTTTCAGCCTACACTGTTCCTATATGGAAGCATCAGTCAACGAATTGGGAACTGAGGCGTTAACGGCTGACGCAGTGCAAGAGTTGATTAGGGCGAATCGCGAAAAAGCTAGTTATGCTCATTTGTATAGAGATCTTATTGTGTGCTATGACGCTGATATACGGTGAGTTATTAACGCAAGTGAATTAAAAATAACTTAATTTTAGTTAAGTAATACTTATAGGTATAGAGAAATTCCAACCAAGAACTTAGCAAATAATAAAATGCAGAGATTTTTATTACCTAAACTAGCTGGCCTGGCGAACATCGTACCGCCTAACAGTCGATTATTAATTTTTTTTAATACTTATTCTGCTATTCGGGACACCGGTCTAGCTAAGATAAAAAAAAAGAGTTGATAAGACAACAAATACCTTCCCGGAACCCCTCCACTAACACTTGAACTTTATGATATGGTATTAAAGTTCAAATTGACTTTTAAGTATTATTACGAATATTATGTATGGGAATATAGAAAAGTGTTGTTTTTAGACTTTTTCACTCAATATTCTTAATTTTTCTCTTCGTAAGAACTATCCTCGTACTTCAAAGAATATTATAAAAAAGGTCAAGCCGTTTTCATGTTATGTCGTGACAACGGAAAACGGGTTTCTTTTATATATATATAGATTAATATTGTATGTAATATTTTCAGGATAATGGTTTGCATGTTTTGTGATGACCCGTATTCTCCGGATCGCGTATTAAGTCCGCTACTTTTACATCGAGCGTGCTTTCTTACGGGAGACAGATCGATTGTAATAGAAACATTTCTCGGAGACTCGAAGCGTAAAGTCGAGGTAAGTACCTCTTTCTTAAAAGAAAACTATTTTTTCCTTTATATTTGACAACAAATTTAATTTTTTTAGTACTTAGGGATGATGAAACCTGTTTGGCTTTTTATATTTATCATAACTAAAGTTGTTATTTTTTGTTTAATACGTCCTAAATTTTCTTGAACGATTTGTCGTATTGTGACAATTTGTTTCTAAAGGTTTTTTTTTAATTTCACAGTTTAAAGTACCGCATTATTTCAGGTTATTATATCAAGTTTCCACGGCGCTAGTCAATTTAGAGAAGAACTGATACATGGTTTTATATTAATTTACTCTGCGAAACGAAAAGCGAGCTTGGCAACTTTGAAGTACGTACCATACTCTACTTTTAAATAAATTGCAATAAATCTTTAAAGGTTTATAATATCTTGTCAATTCTTCAGGCGCGTTTTTGCCTTTGTCCTAATAAACGGGACTTACTTTATATCATTTACAAGCAGACCGGCCAAGCGTTGCTGTGGCTAAGGTTTTTGTTATATTACCTAGTAGTAAACTATTCAAGGGAAACGGTAGGAAAACTTATGTAAAAAGTAGATAGCTTATGTGAAACGTTGGTTCTTTCAACACAGCGCCATCTGTTAGAATTGTGGCTATCAAATAATTAACAAATAATTTGCATTAAAATAATATTGCGGGCATAAATTGAGATGAAAGCTATCCTATCTTTTAGATCAAACCTCACACGGTGTGCAAATTTGATTGAAATCGGTTCAGTAGTTTAGGGAGTCCATAGCGGACAAACAACGTGACACGTAATTTATATATATTAAGATTTTATACATAGAGGAATTATGTCATTCACGGTTTATTATCCCTATTTATTTATATTGGAATTCTTCTTATGAGGATCCGGTCTGAGACAGATGCACATTTATTCTTTGCTACATATTATATAAATTGGTGATGATAGTAAACGTAAAATTTTTTTTTACAATGAAGTAAATCAAAACGATTAAATCTTCAGCGCATTCTCAATGAACATTCCTAATCTGCCAATACAAATGGTGGCTGTTACGGATGGAGGGGGTTCGGCAGCGAACACCTTCTTTGGTACGGATTTAGGACACGCCCTTATAACGGACGGAAATGCAACTGCAGATCGTCTTGCGGCCCACTTCACTACGTACACGTATAGCAATACTGCTGAAACTAAAGGTTGGTTTTCATTATTACTTCGGCTCTTTCTTCTAAAAGTACACAAAAGTACAATGTTTTTGAGTCTATTATCAGGCTATAGTCGCTATTTGGATGAATGTTTTAAAGTAATTAGTGTACTTCCTTTATTTGTAGTATACAATTACAGATAGACTGTGTGCCTTGTAGTTTCAGCCTTGCCAAACTAAGATAAATATGTCACTGTCAGTGAAATAAATAAATCAGTGGCGCTACAACTTTTTTGGCCTCAGATTTCTGAATCTGTTTCATGACCATTTTTAATTCTAATAGGCAAGTAGGTGATCAGCCTCCAGTGCCTGACACACGACGTCGAGTTTTTGGGTCTAATACATGTCGCTTTCATGATGTTTTTCTTCACCGTTCGAGCAAAGTTTAAATGCGCACATAAAAAGAAAGTCCATTGGTGCACAGCCCGGGATCGAACTTACGACGTCAGGTATGAGATTCGCACGCTGAAGCCACTAGGCCAACACTGCTCTCAGGGAAATTAAAGCAGTTTCAAAAGATCTTGGTCAGGGAGATCTAAGAGAATTTAATATTATTTATGTTTTATAGCCGCCTTCTACACGCCGTTCTTTAAAGAAGTATGGGAGCGTAAAGGCGAGATCGAGCGTGCCTTTCGTATGGAGCGACCGCCTGGTCCACACGCACACAATTTACCCGATGTGGCAGCGGCGCGACCGCCCAGAGATCACGGTTATCATCTTGACCATCCGTAAGTTTTTAGTCCTTCGAGCCGGAATTATTTGAGAAAATAGATCTGTGTCCTGTGGTTTTAGTGACCAAGTATTAGTTATGTGATTATATTGTCTTGGTATGCTTCCAGTAGCGTGTTTGTTGCAATGGTCATCGTTTTTCACATGGAAAAGACATAGTAACAATATCAATGTAACCGAAATATATTTTATATAATCTCATCCGGTAATATTCTAATTATAAAACGAAATACAGACTTTTATTGGCATATTTTTTTATATACTTCTTTAAGAAAATTAAAAAATTAAATTAAAGAATTATTCTCCTAACAAAATAATGCTTAGAAACAATATTTTAATTATTAAATTACAATGTGTCCCGACCAAGGAGGATTCAATTCAATTACAGTAAACATCATCTGTGGTGAGCGCGCTGATTCCTAGCCAATAGACCAATAACAGACTTTTGTTTCGTTTATATTGCATTTTATTTAATGTAGCCATGAGATTAAATAAAGTAGTGTATGCAACTGCATATAATTAGGTAATAAAACACTCGTGTAATCTTATTTAAATATATACAAAAAACTACACTCATGTTTACCCTCTATTATATATATGACAGTTGCATAAACTACTACTATTTAACTGTTTTTTTACTTACAAACCCCGATTCTTTCTTTATTGTAGACGAAAATATACATTTAGAACATTAAATTTATGTAATAGTGTTTAGTAATATAAGACATATCTATTATTTATATAGAATGGAGCACAAATTGACGAACTCGTTGGACCTCCTCATCGGACCAGACTCACGCGCCGATATGGATTCGGAGTACAGTGACACTATGAATAATTCCAAGAACAGAAGTTTCCTCAAAGGTAATTTCCTCAGATAGACATTGTTTTATAATGATTGTATCTCGCAACCAGCATCTAAATTACTGTAAGAATTGAAAAGAAACAAATTCTTTTGAATTCGCTTGGACTATATATTATAAAAAGCTCATTGAACAATTTCTAATTTTTATTCATATTAAATTATAAGTCATTAAATTTGAAGTTGTACTTCTTTAGACGCGTTATGAAAAATTGATGAGAGTGTAATTTTACGATGCGCGCGCACCGTGACACAAAATTAACAGAATAAAGTTGCCCACGAAAGATGTTACGGCATTGGACATAATTTAAAAACAACATTCGAATAATAATAAAATTTATGTTACACTTAATGTAAAAGAATGATAATAAATATTTATTATTTAATTTTTCAAATGTAAACTGAACTTTATTGACTATAAGGACTCCTTTTTCAGTTTTTGATTATTTAATTGTAATTAATTATTTGCACGCTATCAAAAACTATTTTTAATAATGCCAATGATGTATAACTTCTTACGCGTGTACATAAGTACACGCAGACTTTTTTTGTGTTGGTTTGTGATATAAATAGCAATAAAACATAAAAATAAAATGTTAATTATATTTCAATGCGTTACGAACTGAAATATTGTCTATAGTGGTAGTTTTAATTAGACGAAGCCAACTGACAGTAGCTAATGTCACTTTGTAAAATAATGTTGCCATATTTAAAGTAATAGTGATGCGTTCAGTTCTTGTTCAATCAGATGAATGAACAATGAGTGTGAATAGGTAATCATTTCAAACTATAAAAGAATATTATTTCAATTTCGAAATTGTATAAAAGTGCTCTGATATAAGTTAGGTACTAGTACTATGTAACTACAATCAGTTTTTTGACGGCTTATTACAAAGCGCGGCGGTGTGACTAGTGCCATCACCGGTCATTAATTCAGGGGTTTTTACTTTGTCACAACACAATTTTTATTTCATTAAAAACTGACAACACCGTAAACGTCAGTTGACTTCGTCTAATTAAAAATACGATTATAGTACATCTTAAAGAGGGAATAATATTAAATATATTGTCTGGTCAGGTTTCAGCGTATATCCTCCTCCAAGTACTCCTCCGGAACCCGCTCCTCCAGACCATAGAATGCATGGTGATCTATCACGTAAGTCCTTCATTAATATTTGAGATTAATAGTGTCTTTTAAAGTTGGTATCGACTTTTTTTTGTAATTCTTAAGAAATTTAATTGAGTTGTTATGTGATTACAAATAAAATGAGCCCATATATTAAAGTTATCAAACATATTATATCTTATTTCGCTGGGTTTAAAAGTGTGACAATTACGGAGTTGTATAACTAAAAGAATTGTTATAACGCAGCGGATCTCAACTGTTCGGAGGATTCTCTCAGCACCCACGAGTCAGGTGATTGCATGACGGAATTGTATTCTTTATTTGTATGAGGGGAAGGTTCATTCTTGTGTAGATAGTTCGATTTGTCTTAGGTTTAGTACCAGTTCAGTACCATGATTCTTAAAACTAGAATGATACAATATACTGTAATATTTCTATAATACAATTTAATAGAAATGAAAATCAATTTAATTTCATAGTAATAATAAAACAAAACTGTTAACCATGTCATGGTATAGCTCTGTTGGTAATTTTCACGCAGTATTTATTGCACATTTAAAGGCGATGCATGAATTATTTATAGATTTATATTGTTAGACGAAATTATTATGAATTAGGTATTTTATTTGATAAGTATTATTTAAAAGTAATTGATAATCTCTGAAGTAAAATTATAGTTTGCATGATTTTTAAGTAGATCAGGCACATGCAGATTTTTAGTAGATATTAGTTATTTTTACAATACTATGATTTTAATATTATAGAAATCACAGTTTGTTAATTTATTTAGGAAATAGTTGCCAAGCATGATTTAGCATTCCAAATCGTATTATGGATGGTCCATTCATCAACTAAAGGTTCGGTGAAATTTATTCATACATACCATAATATTATCCATAATAAAATAAAATTCAAGCTACTTTGACTAGTTAAGGGATTTTATTTAACTTTACCAAGATTCTCTTATAGAAGCTTTACTTAATATTTACGTGATTAATGAACAACCCCTAAGCAAACACGTTAACACGTGCGCGTTTAGACAATTTATCTGTTACTGAAAATAAGATCAACAATTGTTCTTTAAATTTTTTAGCTTCATCACAAATCCTTGGAAATCCAAATATGAAATCTTAGTAGTGCGTGGTGCCGAAACTCTAGAATATAAGAAGCGTTATACCGTTCCCAGCGTATATTCTTTTACTTTCATAGTTATTAATTGCACAATTACATGCAAAAATGTGTGAGTAATTTAATTTTCATAGATGGAGGAGGTTTATGGCAGCCGGCTGGTTACGGGCCGCGTGCATTTACTACGGGAAGGGCGCGACCACACCCACCGCCGCATAGACCCAGACATTCACAAACTTTAAAGGTATCAAAACACTTGTGTAATTAAAATATTAATTAATTACGTCTAACCTTCTGAAGATGGCTAGGAAGTAATCTTGCTGTCTGGTAATTCTGAAGTCCAGGTATTAAGTATTGATTATTAATTTTGTTTAAACCTTAGCTGTTGTGTTTGGCCAAAATGACACAAAAATATGTATTTTTGTATTATAATACGCAAGTTATTTTTTCATTATTTTATAAAGTTGTTTAAATGTTCAAAAATTTAGATTTATTTATTAATAATTTCAGCAACCGGGTAAATTAGATATGAACAACTACACAATGGTTAGTGACGCGTTGCAGCACATTACTATCGGCCCTGCACCGGTTAGAGAGAGTAGAAAGGTGAGTAACGAAACTTAAAATTTTGAAATATATTGTTCACTTCATCACGCTTTACTCTGCGAGGAACTCCTCAAAAAGAAAATCAAATTTAATGTTGAAATAAGATTCTATTTCAGATAATTATACAGTCTACTCTAGTTAGTATGAACTTCAGTAATATCTTGGAAGTTGGAAGCACTGGGATACATTATTCCGATGTTCTGTTTCACAGCTAAAAAATTTAAAGTTTTTAGTTCATGCACCTGAGTTTATATTAGCTTCAATAAATCTCTTATAATTGTTCCAGCACCTTAACACTGCCATAAATTTTTCTTAATTTGTTTTCTGTCTGGTGAAATATGTATTTCTCTAGTCTCAGAGATCAGGATGGTCTCACGGTCAACAATCAGCACATCACCATCACCCGTCAGGTGTCAGCTCCGAGACTGAACTTGATGCTCAATATGCACAGGTAGACATTTTATCGTCGTGCCGTTAACTAACGGCCGTCATTTTACGGTTGTTAAGCTTAGGTTTCCTAAAAAAGTGGTGCCGTTAACTAACGGCCGTCTTTACTTTTTACAATATGCAAGCTTTAGGCTCAGTTTAGGCGGTCGATTTTTGCGAAAACAATTCGGGCATCATAGAATGATGAGGCAAAACTGTATCTACGTTTTACAGACACAGCTTACATGATTTTTCATTGTATTACAGTTAATCATAACAGAATGTGAAGTAAAGATGATATCATTTACAGATAAAAGAAACCAATGAATATATGGAAGCTCCATCTATGACCCGGTTAAGGAGGCACAGAAGACACGAAAAGGTTCCTATGCATCAACCATGTAAGTTCCTTTGTATTATATTTCAAAATATGAAAAAGCAGGCGCAGATTAAATGTATCATTTTTATAGGCAAGTCATTCTAAAAACCTATAACTTATCCTTAATATGATAATAAAATTGTTCTATGCATACATAATGCATTGACAAATTAAAGTAGTCTGTGTGGTACACACGTAAATACCTTTGTCTCTATACTAGTAGATTTAAATGATTTTATACAATATGTAATGCAATAACTTACATTTATAATATTACACTTTACGTTACGTCTTTATTATTATCTTACTGGTGTGAGGTATTCAATATAAATCTATTTGTTTTGCTTTCTTTCCAGCATTTTCAGAAACAGACAGTTCGGGATCAAGCGAAGCATCGGGTGGGGCTGCACGCGTACACGCACGTAGACGTCACAACGCACACCATGCTCCTCGCCACTATAAGAAACGGTAATTATTTACCTTATTCTCTTCCTTCTTAATCCTTTATATATCAATTAGTACTTAATATTCCTTTATATATACATTTTTTACTAAGTTAAGCTTAATATTTTAATAAAATCATCTTTCTTATACGGATCGTATATGTGAATAAATTAAAAAAAAAACTTAAATTAAATTTGAAAATATACATTCCTTTTTGATATAAATTATTTATAACCGGCGTTATTATAAATTTTAGGTCTCTAGGCAATTTAGTAGCGGTTCAAAGTCCTCGAGTACCAAAGTTAGGTATGTTCGTGGGACCGCCAGAACTTCCCACCGGCTATCGTGCGAGAACGCAAGAGGATAAAGGTAGGTCTAACACGTTATTTTTTTGTTTGTTTATTGTTTCATCACCCCTGTCACCTCAACATTCGTCGTTTCACAACTGTGCGTTTTTTAAGGCAGTTTTTGCTGCGCACCACCAGTGTGGAACCAGCCGTCTATTGTAGTATTTCTGAACCAATTCTAATTAGGGTGCTTTAAGAAATGAGCGTATCAAATCTTCAAAGGCCGTCAAGGCACGCGCGTGCTCTTAAATATTGAGAATGTCCATGTTCGGCGGTATCACTTAACATCAGGTGCCTCAGGTCCGTTTGCCCCTTGTTTAAAAAAAAATGGGTTTGTATTCGTGTATTTTGAAAAACGCTTATATGAAGTCTTGAAAATCATATTTATCTATACTAATATTATAAAGAGGAAAGAGGAAAGATGGTTGTATGTTTGTAACGAATTGGCTCAAAAACTATTTGAATTCCATTTGAGTGCTACATTATCACTGATATAGGCTATTTTAATTGCAAAGAATTGGGATCCCTACAAAACTACATTAATGTTACCCAAGATGTAAATAAATGCCTATAAAATATATATAGAACAAAAGAATGTTCCACAATATTAAAGAACATAAGAAATATCTACAAAAAATTATTAAAAAATAAATGTCCATCCGTGTGAAGCCGGGACGGGCCGCTATTATTATATAAACGTAATTAAACTTAACCACCAAGTCGATGATTCACATTGATATTATTAATAACTTTGATATGTAAATTTATATTAATTGTTCCAGCGAGTGAGTCGAGTGAGGGTAGTTCTGACGGTGAGTCTCGAAGGCCTCGACCTTTGCCTCCACCCCCGCACCACGAGCCAACGCATAAGGTAATCTTTAAGATTCCCTTTACCAATAGAACGGTAATTATTATTCATATTAAAACATTTATACCCAAATCATATATATTTATGACAAGGTTTCAAACTACATTCCAAGTACCAGGTGCCTAACCATTTCATAATAATAATAATAAAAATAACCTCTTTAGGTCTGGGCCTCAGATTTCTGATTCTGTTTCATGATCATTTTGCAATCTAATAGGCAAGTAGGTGATCAGCCTCCTGTGCCTGGCCTGTGACTTTTTGGGTTTAAGACATGTCGGACATTCTTCACGATGTTTTCCTTCACCGTTCGAGCAAATGTTCGATGCGCACATATAAAGTCCATTGGTGCACAGCCGGGAATCGAACCTACGACCTCAGACCAACTCTGCTCACTTTTCATAATAGACCTATAAATAAGTAGACCTCCTGATCTTTTCATGATGCTTTGTAACATAATTTATTAGGAAAAACAAAATCTAGCATATCTTCATTCCCTTTATTTGTATGAAAATTAAATTTACTCAGGGTTTATTTAAATGATTTTTGTATAGATATTAGCCGGTGAATATCCGTCGTCTGCGCAAGACAACTCGTCGTCAAGTGCGGCGGACTCACGAAGGAGGCCAACCGCCTTCAACAAACATGATAGGAGACATAAGGTGAACTTTAACTAAAAAAATGACAAAAATATTTTAATAATTTATAGTCAATGTCAAAAATAATTTTATTAACAGATCAGTACGACTGGCCTTTTAACTGCGCTTTATGACGACAGTAATATTAAAATAAACGGTGCTATTATAATAATTTTTATATTAATAAAAAATATACGTGGTTTTATTTTAATTTTTTCTCGAAATTTACTACCATTGCAAGGCTAAAGTAACTAATAACTGATAAATTTATTAGTTTTGTTTACTCTTAATAATTACATATAAAGACATATTTATTGTTTATAGGAGCTATCAAAGAAGGATAAAAAGAATGCAGCGCAAGCAGCCAGTACGGTGTCCGCACAAAATTGGGGTCCACAAGTGAGTGTTTTTTTCTTCTATAATAATCCAATATAAAGAAATAAATTTTTGGAATTTTTAAATCTAATACATTACATACACAAACGTTACGTCTTGAGCGCTGTGAAATATCAATATTCGTACTGAAACATGTTTAAAAGCTCTTAAAACTAGATTCAAGTTTTATTGATATTCTAGAATATGGGCCTTAATATACCGAGATAACTTACAAGTTAATGGAGACTACACAACAAAATCTTATATATAAAATTCTCATGTCACAATGTTCGTTTCCATACTCCTCCGAAACGGCTCGACCGATTCTTATGAAATTTTTAGAAAAATTAAATTTTATGCACATTCATTAAGTCTGAGAATCGGTTACTATCGATCTTTCAAACCTTTTCAAACTTTAAGTGATAAGGGGTTTGAAAGATTTATCGCCAAAATTTGTCATTATTTAGACAATTTTTTTTGTTTACAAAAATATAACCCCTATATTTTATTATTGTAGAAAGTTATTTTTATTGAACTAAAAAAATGTTTCCTAGAAATAATATACATGGCAAAACAACGATTGACGGGTCAGCTAGTATATATAGAAATGTTTTTCAGGGTCCACACGGCGTACCTCTCTTTGTAGAGAAATGCGTGCAGTTCATAGAGAGAGAAGGTCTCGCGTCTGAAGGATTATATCGAGTTCCTGGAAATCGCGCACACGTAGATATGCTGTTCAATAAATTCCGAGAAGGTATGAAAATAAATAATCTTAATATATATAAATAACGCGTCACGTTGTTTGTCCGCTATGGACTCCTAAACTGCTTAACCGATTTCAGTCACAATTCTAACAGATGGCGCTGTTTTGAAAGTACCAACGTTTCACATAAGCTACAATTTAATGGCATTACCACCAAAAAAGCATGGTGGTGATGACTGGTGTTCTCCTACCGTACGTACGTACGTACGTACTATGTAATATAACAAAAACCTTAGCCCTGGCAACGCTTGGCCGATTCTATTAGTATAATATAGATTAATAATTGAGTTGAGGGATCAATTTCTTCAATAAAATCCCAGAGGCTCTTTTATCTCTGCCTTTTAATAAATTTAAGAAATGTATTAATGAAAAGCTGTGTAAAAAGGCTTACTATAAAAGTTAACGATTATTTAGTTTATAAAAGTGCCTGGGACTAGTGCTAGACAGGCTACTTCTAATTATTTTGCGATATTTGTTTTAAAATAAGTGTTGTTTGATGATTTGCTATTTTAAAAGAGTACCGAGAGTTTTTTACGCCGGCTTTTTCTTTCAGCCTACACTTTGTCTTCTTTGCCGATGAGTAGGGATGTCTACCGATTCAAATTTAATGTCGTGGAATAAGTGATACCTGTATCTTATATTCTGTAAAAAACATATTTTTTGTATAGTTTAAAATAAGTTAACTATAAAATCTATAATTGCGTGACTGATGATTTAATTGATTTCCCAAATATTAGACAATTTTACTTAGCCTTTAGTGGTCTCAAAGTTTTAAACTAAAGCAAATAATGTAAATTTTCAGATCCGAACTTAGATTTAGATGCTCTAGACATTCCGGTGAATGCGGTTGCTACGGCTCTCAAAGATTTCTTCTCTAAGAAACTGCCGCCTCTTTTAGATGAAGCTAGTATGGCGCAGTTAGAGGATATTGCGGGTAAGAAAGTTTATATATTATATATTTAATTTTATGTTTATAACTAGGAAAACCAAAATTGGCATGTTTCATATCAATTGTATGTCATTATTAATTACAACGATTAAATATTAATAAGGTAGCTAACAATTTTCGTTACTAAGAAAGTCTAAGATTTAAGAACTAATTTGTAAAATAACCTTTTTGTATTAATTTCCTCTTATTAGTAAAAATTCGCTTGTTCACCAATTATAATTAAACCTTCTTATTAATAAAAAAAAACAGTCTAATTGCATCGTTTAACTAAAGTACTGTCTCTTTTTATCACAGTAAGAACAAGAATTTGATAGAAAGAGACGAAAGCGAACTTTATTTCAGGGAATACAATAACAATTATTTTATTTTTATGAACACCCTTATTTTTAGTTTCAATTGAGGCCACCAGCCGCATTAATTTCTTTTGTGCCTTAAATATAAACTGGACATTTAAGTTCTTGCCTTAAATGTGTCTCTTAAGTGTCTTGAATGATGATGATATGGCTACAATTTTAGTAAAAAGACTGTTCAATATTATTTATCTTTCCTGTCTAAAGGGTTACATTTGTTAAAATACCTTATTATTGAGTATCTCAAGATGAATTTAGAGTCTACCTTGCGCTATATAGATATATAAATTTAACTATCTACCATTTAATGTTCCAATTTCAGCAATGCGAGGTTGTATCGCGGGTGGGGTAGAACTAAAGGACCGCAGTTGGCGTTTGTTGGCTTTGCGGGCGCTACTCAACTCGGCCCTTACTGCGCCAGCCAGGGCCACTTTGGATTATCTGCTAAATCACTTTGCCAGGTATGTTTTTTAACTTTCAACTTTATATAAACAAAATATTAAAATAGCATTTAACTCTATCGGTGATTTCATTGTTATTTTAACTTTAGTGTAAAAGGTTTGTGTTTTTAATTTTACTTTTAGTTTGTACTTTTACTTACATATATTTTACAATAAACGCTCTATGTTTTTGAAAAAGTATTTGTTTTATTTATATATTTTTTTTAATTTGGTTGTTTAAAGTCTACTTACGGACAATTATGTTACGTGATAACGACATTACAAAACATTGATGAAAATTGCACACTTTTATGAATTGAATTATTATCACTAAATTATCATTATTTTGTATACATAATTTTTTTTTATAATCAAAGAACAAATACATGAGATTATAACGCTAATCAAATTCTTAAAAGGCAAAAATAAATTACCCTTTTTGCTGAAATTGCTATTGTAATAAACAATGGAATTCACATTAACTTTTCACTTCACTTTTTAAACAGTTGACAAAACAGTTCACGTATAGGTTTTGTGCTGCCGCTGTCCCTCTTTTACTCGGACGCATCGGCCGATGGAGGGAAAGAGAGATAAATACGTCGCAAACTCTTAGGCTGATCGTGCCTCTCTATCGCTTGTTCCACGCTCTCGCTTGCACGCTCGGCTCAGGCGGAACATGTGTCATGTTTTTTCGTACGTGCAGCCGTACATAGATTTATAAGACGAAAAAAGTCCAGAATTAATGTGTAATCCTGCATCTAGAGTAAATAATATTTTAATATTCCAGAGTGGCAGATAACTCGAAGCTGAACTCAATGGACAGCAAGAACTTGGCGATATGCTGGTGGCCGACCCTCCTTCCAGTTCAGTTCAGTGACATGGGCCGGTTCGAGATGACCCGGCCTTACCTCGAAGACATTGTCCAGACTATGATTGATCAGCACCCTTTCCTCTTCAGGGGGCAAGAGGCCTTCGTTATGGTCTGAGGAACGTGTGTGAGTACATTTTTATTAATATCGAACAAGACTAAAGGTGCATCGGAAGAAAACTCGATAATTCTGAAATATATGTGATTATTTATTTAAATTTTGGTTCTTTTTATTTCTTTGTAGGAATTATCCAACTTAAATTGCTATACATATGTATATTAACTTTTATAATGCAATAAAAAATATATAAAATATTTCCAGGAACCCACAATGCAGGTTGCATTTGTGATGGACGACGTGTGACGTCATCGTCACGTGATTTTCGACATTACCCTTGCGTTATAAGCGTAAAAGTCGTTTGAAACACGTGGGTTCAGTGGACAGTTTTATATCGTTCCATGCTAGCCTAGTAATATTTGTGTACGCGATATTTTTTACAAGTCTCATATCATTACACGGTATAACTATTGTATAACACGGGAATGGTATAGATTTTGTTACAACGATATAAGTGTTATCTTTTCTTCTAATAATTTGTAGCTGATTTTTGTTCTATTTTGGTCTAAAATAGATAATCATTTAACCTGTATTGTTTCAAAAAAAATTGTTATTAATATTGAAAAGTTTTAACTTGTGAAAACAACGCGTTTTAAAACCGCGGATAACTTATGACAATTTTTGGGGTATTTCTCATAATTATGTAATAGTTATGCTGTGATATCGGCTTTGTAGGCGGCTTGTTGATGTCAGCGCTTTTTTATCGAAACGTTTTATATGAGACAAACTGGTTACAGTATTTTAAAGCATTTGTATTAAGAATTGCACAAAATATATATTTAATGGGATTTTTGTATCGTATTTATTCGTGTAATCGACGTAACATCACTTAAGCACATTCCGTTCAGTCGAAATAATATAAGGTTCCCTATATTTAACGTACAGATCTTACAATAGAAGTTTACGTTGCGTTGGCTATCGATTGATTATCCGTGAGTTAAATATAGGAAAGGAGCCGTGCTTTGAGACAAATTAAGTGTAATGAGTGATTGTCTGTCTCTTTAGAGTACAGGTTTAGGTATAATTAAATTATTGTCTCGAAGTACGAGTTTGTATTGAAAATTTCTCATATTTATATGAAGACTTTTCCTACAGGCGTTATTACCGAGTTCGTGTATGTAACAAACGGAAGGTATACGCGTATACGTTACCTTTAATTTTATACATACGGCAAAAGTAGTAGTTTATATGATCTAGTATATAATCACGAAATGGTCTGATCGATATTCGTTGCTTTTGCATCTTTTGTATATTATTTAAATAAATTTTATTTATTTTTTTCTAATTTTAGTGAACATACTCAAATAATTATGGGTTTGCCTGATTGAAAAATTTTACTATGGTTCCTTACAATTTTGCCACTTTTGTTAAATCTTGCCCTATTTAATAAGGGAATTAATTATAAATCTAATCGGCGTTATTAGTAAGTAATTTGACCCTTTATCACAATTTACATCACAGTAACCTGTAATATAGTATTAGAGTTGCTAGCTCAAACCTTTACGAGTCAAAAATTATGCTTTTATTTTTTTATGGTGGCCTCAAAAGGCACAGTTCACCAAAGAGAATGAAAATTTAAATTGATTGAAACTTATTTTATTTTAAACATGGCCTAAGGTATTTTTGTAGACTGAATATGTTGAGATTAGAACATGGCAACTGTTATAGCGGTTTTTTTCAGCTGTTTGTATGTGAGGTATTGCAAATGGCAAAACGCATCAATTATTTAATTACCACTTGACTTTAAAAAAATTTGATAGTGAAGGAAAATCAAATTCTAACCTGATTCTAAATTGTTAAAATTCTGTCATTTGCAATACCTATTGAATGGCAGCTAAACTAAAGGAAAATCTTGAAACACAATCTAAAGAAGATTAGGTTTTGTAGTCTTTGAAACCTTTTGTGTATGAATTACTTTTTTTATACGAATTAGCTCGTGCAATGAATTGGAGTTATATTTTTTTATTTTAAATTATATTTGAGTAGCTATCTATAAACGCTTTTATTTTTTATATATTATAAAATATAATCTCTAAACAAATCAATGTAACTATCATTAAGATATTATATAGATGTCTCCATTAAGCTAAGTTAAGGCATATTCATATAAGTTTTTAATAATTATCGTAATATATTATCGGTCCTTGTCGCACGTTCGCTTTTGTGTATTGTAAAACGTGTGTGCGAAAGGGACGCATATATCATGTCCAATAGGGGGAAACGATGTGAGGGATTTTTTTATATTTTACTATGAATCGGAAAGACATATAGCCTACTATTGTTTGAAGATCAAATTTCGCTTCTTGGATCTCAAAAAATAATCCCCTTTTCTTAAGCTATACTATATAAATATTCGATGTAAATATTGTACATTCATTTATTTTTTTGCGTAATTTATTTATTTTTTGATCGAAGCGGTGCTCTTCCGCTGAAGTTGACTAAATCTATTCACAATAAAAGTGAAGATATTATGAAATCTTCGGCGTAAGAGCACCATAAGAGCCATGTTTTTGTTAATTGATGAAATATTTTTTATTTATTTTTTATCAGCGCAAGGCTTAACGTGCCATTGAGGTTTTAGCGATGTTTGTTTACGTCCAAAATTCTTTGTAGGTTCTCGAATGTTCTATAGTAGAATCAATGTACGCTTCGCCGGCTCATGCTTAATTGGTTACTGAATATTTTAAACAACTTTTTACATTTTAATGAAGTTATTTTTGAAAATGAATTGCTAATATTTTATTGAAATGTTTTGTTGAGGCTGATATTTTTTAATCATTTGTGACTTGTAAGCTGAGCCGGAAAACCATTTTGCTATGTGCGTTTCAATCAACTGTTCACACAGTTCAAAAGAATGTGTCATATTTTATAATAAATAACCATCTATGTAATTAACTTGGTTTTTATTTATCCTCATTATTAGTTCCGATAATTGAAAATTAAAACAAAGTATAAAAACGAAATAATTTATTACACATCTTCCATTTACACTTCTGTACTTCAAATCGCAGACTATTTACAACTATTCAGCTATTCATACAACATTTCTATGAGAAATTCGAAAGTAGGAAAACGAAACTACCCACATTCTAGAACTAAGCTACTAAATGCACCGCAAGAACATTAACCCTGGTATCTCCAACTCCAAGAAACCTCCGAAGACGGGAACGCGGTTCCCAAAGGGAGGTCAGAAGACCTCGAAGATTAGCACTAATCGTCTGTTGTTTGTCTGTTCACACACAACCAGCCCCCCAACAGCCGCACCAAGGAATCGAGTCGGTCTGAGGCACGGCTGACAGCTTTCTTGACTTGTGCGTGCACGCTGAGCCCAGCGAGTTCATCGACGAACACATGCTGTTTGTACGCTCGTGCTCCGAGTGCGAGGTTGTCATTTCCTGAAAAATATAAAAAAATTAGCTCAGGTTGGGACACAGTGCATTTCTTTCAAGTACTTTAATGGATATCTTTCACTTAGAAACTGCAAATTGTGTTTTTTTTTTATTTGTAGTGCTTTTGTTAATATGTACGAGGTGCATATTAGCTAAAAATTCTACCGTATTTGTCTAGCAGAACTACACTAACCGGCAAACTACCGGGCAATCACACGTTGCCCAAAGGACGGGAAAAGGAGGGGTGTAACAATAAAAGATCTGTGTGTCAAAAGCTGATATAATAAATACATAAATTACAATACAACACAAAACGTGGTCTAATACAGGTCCGCTGCCATCGACCTCATTACACCAAAAGTGTACTCACTAAGGCCTCTGCACTATCGGGCTTGCTCATTCCTAAAATTTCAATGCACTCAAAGCCTTGATTAATGAACTGATTTTGTTTATCTACCGGATAAGATGCCACGTATTATAGACCTTGTGATATGGACCCTTATAAAGAATTGCAAGTGTAATTTAGGCACTAAGCAAGCCCAGTGCGAATGTAGCGTGTGTCTACCGTGTGAGTGCCCGGCTACGTACAGTACCTGATAGCTGTCCCGCTTGTACCGCGGGCACGAGCTCGATGACGACATGGTATTCCGCGGGCGATGCCGCGCGCAATGCTTGTGCTTCTGCTCCTGCTCTTCTATCAGTCTCTCATTGTCGCTCTCCACCTGAACGGGCCCTCCGTTCTTTGTCCCGTTCTTCACTTCTTTTTTCTTCTCCCGCCTCTTTCTATCCCTCTTTTTGAACGTTAGCGAGAACCGCTTCCGTTTTTTCGCTTTTGGCGATTCGGGCCGCGGCTGAACGGTCGATTTCTCCCGTTCTGAGCGACTCGTGTCGTCGTCCGGTGGTTGTGCTTGAGATTCTGAATCTGTTTTCTGCGTCACTTCCGTTCTAGAAGAGGACTCACCCTCTCCGGTTTTGTACGCGACTTCTTTTTCTAAATTAGCTAGTTCCATCCTGCGTAACCTCTTGGGTAGTTTGTTGACGGTCGCGTAAATCGGTTCCTCGTTCTCGCCGACCGGCGCTGACCGCGATCGGAAAAAGAAATCAAATTTTTTAGGCTTTACAGGAATCCGTCTCTCTACAAAGACGACAGTGCTGGCGACTTCCGTGGTCGTTGTTTGTAAATCGTCGCTAGATTTGGGACTGGGTGTGCTCGGAATGGGCGTTGTTCTCGGGTAATCGTACGTGAGCTCAATATTTTTTTCAGTTACGTAGCACTTAGGTTGCTCTTGGCACACTTCCGGTTTAGCGGCTTCGTCGCGACTCTGGCAGCAACAGTGGTTCTGTAGAATCTTCTGCGTGTTACACATGAATACCGAATTTTGTTGGATGTACGTGGTATGTATTGTGGTTTGCGAATGTTGAACATCCCCTAACAAGTCCTCCACGTTCCCTCCCGTAGGGAATCGAGGCGCTTGATATGGGGTGGTGACGAAACCGGGAGGCGGTGGGCAGGGATGTGACGTCACAGATTGGAAGAAGCTCGGCACATTCGGTGCGTCGTGAACTAGTACATCGACTGTTCGCTCGTTTTCATTGTCATCTGTATTTGGTTGCGCGAGTACATTGTTCTGAGATTGCGTCGGTTGTTTCGTGACCGGAGCGTCATCACTCGGCTCTTTCTGCTCGTTGCTCTTCTCTTCTGTTTTAACAGATTTTTTCTCCTCATCGGATTTTCTTTTCGATTCATTTTGGCATTCTTCACAGATGCACGGGGTCGCACTGCCGCTCTGAAACATTTGACAAAATATTAAATAAAATGTAGACAAAATCGATTACGTTTAAAGCTATTTACAGTCAAGTGCTCATAAATAATAGAAATAGTGCTGATTGCGCATTTGAGTGGAATGTGGTATTTAAAATGAGATGTTTGTTTGAAATATGCACACGTTTATAATGTGCTAATATTATTAGGTGCTACACGAGTTAGATCATAGAAATCACGTCCGATGTTTGAAGTTTTATTGTTTTCGAGGACTTTTAATTGGTCATTATATTTTACCCATTTCTTGGATGAAATTTATAATTGTTTGAATGGAGTGTAGACGAACTTATATTATTTGATTAAAACATTTTTATTAATATCATACTTTTATCATTTTAGAATCACGACTAAATATAAGTAATCTTTTCAATAGAAGTTGTCGCTTAAATCGTTTTCAACCTGAATATGGGCATTATGTCGTTACTCCGACGTGGTTTGATACTAATGTGGTCGAAGCAGCTGTTCCATGGTCTTCAGAAATAAAAGGTGAACTCACCTCGGGTATGTCACGTAGACAGTTTATTGTGATGTGAGGACGACACATGCGTCACACTTCCGAAAGTAATCAGTGTGAATATTAAATAGTTTTATATACGGACTGTAGATTAAATTAACTCGCCACCCATCGCATTAATTGCTAATCAGTCCTCACAAATAATATAACTAAAATCTTGTTAAAGCGAGAGAAGGGACATCGAACATTAATTCATCAATTTATGATTGAAGTTTTAAAGTAAAAGTTTAATTAAAAGAAACAGCAATAATTAGACCAATTCTTAAATTAAAATAATATTTCCCCCGAAAGTAATAAAACAACAAAACGTATTTTATACTATTAGAATTATATATTGTTATCGAATATTCTTTACTTAATTGCACCTATGAATTATTGACACATTTGTTAGAGCGATCTTAAAACATGCAAAAAACGTAATAAAGAACCAACCACCATTATATCCGAAAACCATTGGCACGTACGTCCGTCACAACGTCGGTTCACCACACAACTGAGTTTATTTATAAATCCTCCACATTAGGCACTATAGGGTTGTCAATATCTAGTCTACAAATGTTACACCAAAAGCTGGAAGAGCCAGCAATAAATCGTTTAGAAAAGGTGTCTCACATTAAAACCCACCTTATGTACCTGTCCTTTTATAAACAAACGTTTAAGTTATCAATTTGTATTTTCAGATTTATAATTAGTAGATCTTCCTAGACAAGACAACAGTAGTAAAAAAATACAATTTAAAATTATAATAAATCGCTACTTAAATTCACATTCAAACTATTCTAATTTTAAAGAAACCTTAAAGTTCCATACATGCAAACTACCTAAAATATTTTACTAAAATATGATAATATGGTTCTTGCTTACCGAAGCAATTACGCGAGTAAAAAGTTATAATTGTGTTTTAATGAATAAATTCCGCAACGATGCAGCCCTAGTGGAGTTTTCTTATAACTCTTGCCCGACCTTGACTTATTTCCAAAGCTAAATCTTTTCTATGTTATCAAATTAGAGTACTTTGAATTCGCTAAATGCATATAATTAGCCGATTTCAAGCTTCTTAACGAGAAAATAGAAGTATGAATCAAGTCGAGTCGATCACTTTAGAGTTTTTCATTAGCATAGATATTTCGGAAACACGGGAACAAAAATCATATAGAAATTCTTAACTCGTACCGTACTATCGTAGTAAAAGCATAGTAAGTATACTATATTTTTCTAAACTAGCATTTATATTTTTATGGCTACGGAGCTGAATTTTGTGGGCTTTATACGACTTTTATTATCGTTTATTCTTATCTCGTATTAGAAGACGTTTTATTGATATTAGAGGTTGTAAATTTACGTAGGTAGTAGAGATTCGGATTTGTTTTCTATGCGAGATTTGTTTTCTATTTATTTATATGTATTTACAACTTTTTATAAATACCATAGACTATATGATTTCTGAATATCATTTGAAATAACGATGTAGAGAGCACAGAGAGACGATAAAACATGATCACGAGGTATTATAGTAATAATCACATTCGGACTGATGTATCTATTTCTAGATTCGGTTGTCAAAGTATCATAAAATGATTTAGACAATTTAACATATTTATTGTTTTTGTTAGTTATTTTGGTGTTTTAATACCATAAAAAACAAAGATTTAATCTATAGATGTTCAAATTACTATGAATGTTTGGACTTGAACGAGTTAAAAATGATTTCTAGACACTCCAAAACACTGAAAACTTGCTTCATGCAAAATAGAAATAATTATACCTTGCTCTTTTTCTTTTTTAGTTTCACCGATTTTGTTTTTGGCTGTTAAATGTAAGATTGTATTAGTATCGTTGATTTATACTTATTTCATAATTGATAATAAAATTTAGGATTAAAACGCTACTATCGCATATTATATAGTCTAACGAAATAATATTTTGATATGGTGCTTTAAAGTCTCAAATATAAGTGTCCCATATACAGATCCATTTATAGGCAAGTAAATTAAATTTTCTCCTGCTACACTGAAACATTCTTCTTTGATCGGATGTATAAATGTATTTATTTCATATCTCGAGTTTCTTTCAACCATCAGAACCCGTGGTCAATTATTCAATTCCATTATTTAATAAAGTTTAAGAAATTTTAAATTTTGAATGCTCAAAACAAGATAACTAGAAACGTTTGTGTTTGTTGATGGCTTAGTTACGAGTTCAAACAATTGTTGCGATTTCATTTACGCTTGTGTCGTTATATAATAATATTTAAAGAAGTTATTTACATAAAATCCAATCTTAAATATCTTATAAAAATATGTTTTCTTAAAAATTTTATACGATATTTTTTATATAGAACGGGGAAACGGGCAAGAAGCTCATCTGATGTTAAGTGATACCGCCGCCCATATACACTCTCAATGCCAGAGGGCTCGTGAGTACGTTACCGGCCTTTTAATAATTGGTACGCTCTTTTCTTAAATGACAAATTATTGCGATTAATCCTATAAAACCTTTGCATAGTGTTAATAAAACACTAGAAAAGTAACACTTTTACCTAAAAAGTAGTCGTTAATAAACTTAAATTAACCTTATTTAATTAATTTGGTCTAAGTAAATTATAATGTGTATCACCTTGTTCTCCTGTTCGCCCTCCTCGGGTACAACAGTGAGGTCGTGGAAGGCGACACGCGGGTCGCTGCATTCTGCGCACGCGCCGCACATCGACGCGCTGTCCTGCCACACCATACTGTCACTTACTTACATAATATTGGCTCATTTAAGTCGTAATAAGTATACAACGCTAAATTAGTGCTAAGTATCTCATCTATCGAACTTGGATAAGTTCAGAGCCGAGTGAGACTGTACAATTGTGTTTGCCAATGTCGCGTTTGCAAACAAAAATAAGATTTCTTTAAATCATATAAAATATGACTCTCGCTACTTGACTTCTCTAGATCTACCAGATTTTGACATCGTTTGTCAAGTATAAAACATCAGCGTATAAAAACCACGGCAGTTACGACCTTATGTAAACGTTTTATAACAAGGTCGTTGATAGAGCCAATGGATTATATCAATAGAAAACAATAACGTACGTCCGAGTGTTCTGGCGATGAACGTCGCTCGCGCAGCATCCGGTCCAGCCGGTCATACTCGTAGCGGAGTGCCGATATCTCCCTCTTCAGTTGCTCATTCTCCCGCTTCAGCTTCTTTATATCTGACTGACCTAAGCATAAATGAGAAATATTATTATATATCGTTTGACTTGCAGATGCGTTGCCGGTTCTGTAACTTTTAGATTATTTTGACTGTAACTTGACCTATTTAAGTTAATTCATTTATACTGTAACATAGAATACTAATTCTAGTCTATAAAATTATATTGATTTAAATTCTAGTCTTTAAAATACTGATATATAATCTTACAGTTATCAGTAGCACTTAAGCTTTTTAATATAATATAAACGTTGATTGACTGCAATATATCATTGATATGCACTGGAAACAGTAATGGAGAAAGAATACCACCTTGGAAAACTCCAGCATTTATGGGTTTTAAGTCAGAACACGCAAAGTCAACCACGACCGTGATGTTCCAATCGGCTAAAAAACTAGAGATCCATCCGCATAATTTCACGGGTAAGTCCATAAGCCGGATGCTTTAAGGGAAGCGTGTGCCAAACCCGATCGAAGGCTTTCGCAATGTCCAAACTGACCGCCAGTGGATTCTACAGCCTCTACCCAACGGTGTGTGCGGTAAGCTAAACGATCTCCAGCTGAGCGATCTCGGCCTTAAAAGCCTTGGGTCATAGCCTTCTTCTAAATATTAAGAGAGCAGTCATAACCGAGTATGCGTTAGCGTAACGGAGGCGGCTATTTCACTGTGTATATACCGTTCTGCTATAATATATTTCTATATAGACATCTCTACAAGATAAGATTTTCTAGGACAGTCCAGAAATAATATTTTTAATCAACTGACCTCTTTCAATTTCTGCATTGATATTGATTGTCCGTAACCGTAGCTCTTCGTTCTCGTAGAGCATACCCCGAGACGACTTGCGGTCCAATCTGAAAATTTATTAATACCCTATAAACCTATATTCCTCCTCTATCTGTTCCTATCCGTGTATCCTTAATGGCCTTATCGAAAATCACTTCTGTGGTCACAAGGCTTGCCTGAGCATCCATTGTGAGCGTACCGAGTAAGGCCAAATTAACACTGCGCATTACACTAAAAAAAATTTATTTCTTTTTGTGTTTCTTCATTTCTTTTAATGTTTAGTGTGCTTCTTAATAATATTTATTTTAAGTCAGCTTAAATACCCAATTTTTTAAATTTAAAATGTTAGGAATAGCATGCAACACTGGAGTATTTCATTGATTCAAAATTAACTGATAATTACTAGTGAGTATAGTGACGCTACTAATACCAGAGCCACGCTCAATATATAATTATATATAGTAAAGGTCTCATCTGCAGTAAGAGAAAAATAAGCTATTTATCAGGCCTAAGAGTCCAAAAGAAACAGACATGCTCTAAGATTTGCCTTCAATGAAATGTTCCTACTTTTAAAACAACCTCAAAAGCATGGCTCCAGTATAACTTACTTCCGATTCGGCTTGACGTTGACATCCTTTCGGCGCGTACGCAGCATGCTCGCTCCCGTCATGCCCGACATGGTGCTGTTTTCTCGCCATGCGTCAACTAATACCTGGAGATGAGAAATGGAATACTAAATGACAATTTAATGGAACTAGTGAATCACAGGGAAACACAACACTCCATAGTCAGTTTCAATTAGCGCGAGTACTGAACAAAAAAACTTGTTGACACATTTAGTAAATTCCGTACCCCGTCCCGGGTAAATATATTTCTGCTTCCGCCTCATTTATCATTTTCCTTTATAGCTAAGAAGATGATTAACCATCTGACAAACACAAACGCTTTCTCTATCTCGGTCTAAGTCGTTTTTACTTACGATGTTTCTCTGCAAGCAAGAGCCAACTGCGCACATAGAAAAAAAATCCCATTGGTGCACAGCAAAGGTACAAACTCACGACCTCAGCAACTGTATTCCTGATCCATTAACTAAGCTAACACAATCAATAGTAAAGAAAATAAAAATGTAATTTAATTATAATATATATATGTGTATATATAATAAAAAAAATCTACAAATAAATGTTAGCGTGTTGCGGCAAATTTAGAAGTACGACTAAGCTTCACATACAAACGTTTTAAATCAAATATGCTTGGTCTAATGGGATTCCTTGGAGATATCGATCAAAGAAAGTACTATTTCTTGGGTTAAAGTTTATTAAACTTGCAACATACTGCAGTACATCATGAAAATTAAATGTCGGAAACGTTTTTTGGGTTTTGTCATAAAAAATTTAAAAATTGAAAGTTACGCGATATATCAGAATATAATAATTAATAACAACACTTTATTGAATACACAATCATATAAAAATAAACAGGAACTACGGTATCATTCTGTATGAAAATCACGTGGTGCCCCGAGCGGTTTTAATGAGCAATATTTTACAACTTACTTTAAATAAAAATACGAGTAGGCTTAGTCATCACAATAATTGTATTATGTATTTCGTTGAAACCAAATAATCCGGCATCGACCTAATAAAAACCATCTTAAGTACTATAAATTCACTAAATAGTACAAGTAGGAACAATGTTTACATCAAACAATCAATTTGTCCAATCATTGTTTGATAGGTAAATTAAACTTCCGGTTAAAGGACGTACGCTAAAAAGGACGTCATCGGTAAATAAACCACTATCAAAACGCGTATAATATTCGTAAGAAGTTAACTTTAAAAACATAAAGTGCTCCATTCCTGTTATTACCTCCACGGGGCGAAATAGATGAATATAGATAGATGGGTTTGAATTTTGAAATTAATAGCAGGTACACAGGTTATAGAACAAATTTAAACCGTTGTCTTGATTAACAGATTCTTCCTTTTAAATTTAAGCTTTTTTTTTAATTCGTTAAATTATACACGTCGGCCTAAACACATGAAGGACAGAAAGGTGACGTCACTCTAAAAGGACGCCTTCGATATTTTTAACACGTGTCTTGATAATCCTCTATATGAAAGTTAATCATGACACAATGGAATTAATATTGTAATCTTGTTTACTGTTTTGTACTCCAGCTCCGAGTATTAAAGTAAACGTACTCAATAGAGAACGAAATTCTTTATTAAATTGACTCATCTTTAGTTTGGATTGCAGCCAATGCTTTTCATTAGTTAAGGCTATTTAGGAATGGATTCATAAAAAATGTTCATACATTTATAACAAAACAAGATTTTTAGCCATATATAAGTTAACGTAAAATCTTTCGACAGTTTACAATCTGGCTAGATAGATTACAATCTAACGGTGTTTACAATTTTACGTTGACATATATATCGCATTAGTCGGAAGTTTTTTATGCATTTGCCTACGCATCTTGTGCAGCGTAGCGAAATGCGCAATCTGTGGCGTAGTAAGTACGAAACAAAATAGAGACGCATACTTTTGCTACGTATTTAAATGATTTACGTATTATTATAGTAACTTAACCAATTTTCTATAAAGTTATCCCCATGATCCAAACCTAAAACTGAGAGTCCTTCGAAAACGTCCTTCGAATTTAGCCAAGCTTTTTAAATTATTATTAATGGTTTTATTTCTCTTCTGCATATCTACATTTTTGGAATGAAGTTATCAACATTAAGTTATGGACGTAAACAAGTACACAGGTACCAGCTAGCTACAAAACGCTACATTTTACACTTTAAATGTAATTTATATCATTGATTTAAAAGTTTGAATTTACGACTATCTAGTGACTAGATTCTAGTCAGTCTTTTATGTAATCTTATGAGCGTCAATAGACTTTATTTTATAAGTATCTTATTACATAATATGTTTCCTATTGCTACATCCGCTAGCAGTATTACTAAACAGTATCAGGGGCAGTGTAGCCTCTATATAATGGCTAAACAAAGGTGTGATAGATATCCGTAAATATTCTGTTCGCAGGTAAATAGCATATTTCCAGATTTTTTTTTTAATACAATGTTATATGGGTCAGAGCAATAAGTAAAGTCAAAAACTCATTTTAAGCCTAGCTTGTTCAAACACCGCTCAAAGTAAAGTTTCAAGAGTGAACAGCATCATCGGGTGGGAGATAAATAGATTAGGACTAAAGATTGTATGCTATTTTATCTCGTGACGCTGTCAGTCCAAGTCAGTATGGGCAACTTAAAGCTGAGATAGCCCCATGGATTAATGTGATTGTGTTTTCGTATTTCTTTTTAAGGCTATGTACCTATACATTTATTAAATATTTTTTCTTTTTTTTCTATATATATGTGTCGAAGATAAAGACACGCAAATTCTATTAGCCCCGTCTACACCGAACGATCGATCGCGATCATTTCGCGCGCGGCACGAGCGCGATCCAAATGTGCAGGCGGTGTGGACGTGTCGCGCGCGATCCATTTGCTGTCGGTTTCTGTTCACGTTTAAAAGGGCCTCAGTCACTTGCCGCGCGCGGTGTGGACGCGGCTATTAATATTTGGCAGATTGGGAGACGTGGTTGTCTTTAAAGACGTGTTTCTGAATCTGAATCTTTAAGGTGTCTGCATCTATTTCACAGCTGGAACTAGAAGTCACGATTTCTGGGTTGAGAGTTTCACATCTAGCCTCCATTTTTACACTGCCAAACTTTTTGAAATCTAGCCAATGGGTCTATATATGTTCTCGAACTTCTATTAACTCTTTAACATATTACTAAGCTGTTGCTGTATACCGTAAACGATACAATGAGTGAAACGGATTTCGTTACAAACGTGAAGTAGCATAGCCTTGGCCGTCGTGGCCTCGATATTACCAATACTTTTGGAGAACTGTGTCACCGGGTAAATAGATTAAGAGGAAACTTTTTAAAATGTAAAAAACGTTACCTATTAGTATACGTAACTAAAAAAATGCGTTCGATATTCTTATATCGATATTCGCTGTGATTTTTGCACTTACGAAAATAGTATCTAAATATATAATGTTGTGAAATGGAAAATATTAATATGAAAAGTATATTTCTAAGTATTTAATACCATTGAACAGTGGTCCTCTTTACTAAATTTCTTATTGAATTGCGAAAAGTAAAAATTCATATGTTGTTAAGCAAACAAACATGTCAACCAAGTTTTAGTAAAGCTCGTTTCGATATTGGCGAACGACAAACTTCATACTAAAAATATATTTGATACATACATAATAATATTATTATTCATGAATTATTATATCTTAGTGTAGAGACAGCACTTTGTATTTGAACTGTAATAAATTAAGCAACGGGGTAGACGAATTTCTACATCTATCATCTGTTGAACCGTTTATTTTTCGCTAAACCTATATTACCTACCTACCTACCAATATTAATGCATTTGAGAGATGAAATAGTTCGCACTTTATGTCTATTTTATCCTAAATGTGACTAAATAAGCCACGGAAGAAGCATGTCATAGAGTTCGTTGTAGTATAAATTAAAAAGCTCGTATTTCCTAGATTTTTATCACCAGGTCAACCTGGCTGCGATTCGCACACTTAAACTTTTGCTTGAACGCTCTTTTTGTGACAAGCACTTGTCCATTTGACCGACATGCTGTGCTGCGACCCAATTAGCAATACTTCATTATTTCAGTTTTAAATTAAAAAATGGAACTAACAGAGAACTTTTCCTTTCTTTCTTGAGCAATATTGGTTATGATTTCAAATATACGCAAAACAAGATATTTATTGTAAAAAATATATAATGTAATAAAATACCTTAATATATATATAATATAATAACATTTAATAAATTCTTTAAATTTTCTTAATTCATACTGGGGTCATTATTATGACAAATAAAAGTTAAACGTTCCCATGACTGACGAGTATGCATGATGAATGTCATGAAAGTGAATGAAGTAGAGATGTCAGGACTGTAGCAGAAGATCCGTGGTCTACCCCTATGAAAAAAAAATTTGCTTTCATTTGAATGGCTCACACAGATAGATCAAAATACATATTAATTTTAAATTAAGCTATTATCAATGGTACTCTTTTAATAAGTTCATTAGGTACTTAGTGTGCTTTGTTATTGTCGATGTATCTGGTAGAGAAAACATTAACAGAAGAATAAGACCACGAACAACAAAATATCATAATCGGAATTAATCATGGTCTTGAAAAGTTATTTTTTTTAAAGTCGGTTAAAAACAACCCGATACGTCACTTCAGCATTAGCACTGCGTTCTTACGCGACCATGACTAACCAGTATATATTTAAATGAAACCATACATGGAGTCAAGATTAATCTTTACTTTATTCGTATTTATCGAAGTGCTAATGTGAAAAATAAAAGTTCACTGAACATAAATTAATGTTTACATAATTAATCAATTCATGAGCATTATAGAAACTGTCACAAAATGTAGTTTAATTTTCATACTCCTTGTAGTATTCCTGACATAACATCACAAATAATCTTCACCCTACATTATTTAATGTTTTTGAAAATTAGAGCCGAAATAGTGTGATGTGGTTAATACAGTTTTGCAAATGGTTTGATTGATATAACATAAAAATAAGACAGTGGCACTACAACCTTTTTTTAGGTCTGGGCCTCTGATTTCTGTATCTGTTACATGATTATTTGTAAATCTAATAGGCAAGTAGGTGATCAGCCTCCTGTGCATGACGCACGCCGTCGACTGTTTGTAAGGCAAGCCGGTTTCCTCACGATGTTTTCCTTCACCGTTCGAGCGAATGTTAAATGCGCACATAGAAAGGAAGTCCATTGGTGCACAGCCGGGTATCGAACGTACGACTTCAGGGATGAGAGTCACACACTGGAGCCACTATCCCAACACTGCTCATTGATATAACTATCGGAAAAAAATTCCTTCGGACGGTTTTGTTTTGGAATCTTTAAAAACAAATTTCGGCCAATTATCGACCATTACTTGAGGCTTCAATCAAGGTACCACGTGTGTTAATTACACACGTGGTACCTGTGTGGTTGTAATATACAAAGTAATAAGCGAAACAATTAATATTTTACAAAACAAAAGAATTGCAAGAAATATGGTATGTTAATGAAATAGTGAAGTAGTTAACGACAATAGCACTTGTATGAAAGGAAACGCTGTCGTGAGCTGTATCGTGGAAACTCGAGTTTCTGGCCTTGTTCCGGCACGATTGCACTAGTGGCTTTTCTTACACAATATGACTATTTTGAGGACATAAAGCAGTTTATGCATAATTTTTTGTATGAAGAGATGCTTGATTAAAATACTTCACGCTGGCCATGAGTGGGTTAACATGACTGTCTTTTTGGCTGTATGATTATTTTCCTTGTGGTTTCGTTACTTGACAATCCGTCTGTTTATATTATATGACTTATAACAGGTTATTTTTGAATCTATATAAGTTCTTTTAGCGCGTTAGGGAAAAATAGTAAATTTTTACGATGCGCGCGCACACCGTCGCAAAAAACCGACACCCTGAAGTTAGCTATAGACAACATTTTAGTATTTTCTATAGTTAGTGTTGTTTTTTGTACAAACGTAGAATAAAATTTTTGAAAAGACGCAAGATACAATTTTTGAATAGATTTTTATCTTTTTTTTATATTAACGCGTGTACATAAGTACACACATGATTTTTTTATCTATCTAGTAGACAATAGCTAACAGCAGTCAAAGTACCGTATCATATCAGTGTCGGGTGTTTGAAGTGGACACGAACAACAGCTGAGCGGCTTCCTTTTAAAATTTATTCCCTTATTATTTATTACGTTAACGATACATATTTAACTTAATAAGTTAAATTTTTAAAAAGTTTTATTTTTCAAAGTTTAGTTGAATAATATTCAACTGAAATATAACTCGTGTCGCCTTGTGAAACCCGTAACTAGAATACATTTCTATTTCATAGATAACTATAAAGCTACCGAGCTGTTTAACTCAATGCGTTGAAAATAATTAAATTTAATAATTATAAAAATATATATAGATACATAGATCACTAAAATAAATTAAAAAGTTTGGTCCCTGTAGCAGTGTTCGCTTAGCATTATTATTCGCTGTATTATTATTATTATATAGTATTATTCGTTGAGCGAGGAAAGCTCCAGCTGGGGTTACCAGTACCTATCTACCCTATCTATCTACCAGGCACCAACTTAAATCTTTAATTAGCGCCTAATAATTAGTTCTCAATATTTGTGTATTTCTCTGCAAAAATGTAAACTACATCCGCGGAGCCTCCACGCTGATTATTATTATTGGTAGCTTTTTGAAAAAGTGCCGTTAAACTTAATAAAAAAAATGTTTAAAACTTGTGAAATAATTCAAGGTTTAGTACAGAGTGTCAACAATATCTTATCTCAAAATTTTCCAACAAAACTCAACAAAATGCTTTAATCAAGTATTGTTTGTAAATTTTAAGTGTTCAGATAAAATCAGGTCAGACATTGTTTTCATTGCCAACTTTTTATTCGTTTTCGGATTTCAATTTTTTATTGTTTTCACTAATAAAACTAAACAAAACAATCGTTTCGTAATGCCAAAAGTAATATGACGAGACTCATATTTTGATTACAAAAAACTCATTTAGTATCTTAAATTGGTTATATACTTTTAGATGATCCAAAGGTTTCAGTCGGAAGTATGGAACTGTTTTTATCGTGTGTACGGAAGTGCGTTATGTAGGTCTTAATCATTCCAAATAAATAAGATTAGCGTTTCTATGGCAAACGTTTATAAGATAAAGAAACGAACAATATGCACACAAATTTATCACTGCGAAAAAGTACACTCCAACTACAAAATTTTATAAAATTATAATAAAAATGATTATATATTTTTATCATAATTATATTAAATTTTTAAAATTAAAATGTGATATAATACATACTAAGGAGATCAACATTCTTAAGGAAGCCGAACGTAACCGGAAGGACATTAAGCATTTAAGGATATTGTTTTTATTTTGTAATAAAAATTCTACCCTCACGTTTAAGCCCACACAATTACCCTACAATTAAAGTACCTTATCACTACAGGAATTCGGGATGCTTACACACATGATAAACGTTGCATGTGTCTAGCACAAATTTACAGGAAAACAATCTCATAGCGTACTTACTTTGAACATCAGTTGCTCCAGAAACACTATAATATTAAGCAAATTTTAAACTTCGACCCAAAATAAAACAGGGTTATTAGAAATACAATGGTGATATTTTAAATTATTTATTGTTATAATCAATACAAAAGTAGATAATTTGTTTTCGAATATCCTTAATAAGAACACTAATTTTACGGAAGATACGAATTAGAAAAAAAGGATATCCTGTCTATTTAAAAGCAATTTATACAGATGATCTACTAAATGTTTTAAGTAGTTTTAAGAAGTATTTTAATAACCCTGTATATCATTTAGTTAATTAAAAAAATATCAGTACGGAAAAAAAGATTTTCATAAATAAAAATAATTCAACTTATGTAATAATAAGTTAATATATACATATGTTATCCAAGATGACCCGAACCTCACATTTACCAAACTAATAAAATAATTATTGTACAAAATCTAACATTATTTTCAAATTTTAATATAAAATACCCGCTGACTCTTTATTGTTGTTTGTTTATGCCAATTGACTGAAATTTTGCTTGGTATATAAAACTACATTTACCTTCATAATTACACGCAACACAAAAATCCTTTAAAGCACACTCAATCAGCATTCAGCAAACCGTATTATGTTGTTAATGAAACTAACTCAAAAAATTATTTTGACAATAATAATTTTCGCTCCAATTTCACTATACCACAGACTACGCTATTAATGAACAATTCGGAAACGGAATAGCCACAGAGTAGAAACACTCGAATTTCGACTAACCTTAATGACACTCGTGCTTGCAACGTGTTCGTTCTGCGAGGTAGCTGACTTGGCGTCTTGGTGTATACTGGCTGATGACACTTGGCCGCTCTTGACTTCGCTCATGCGCATTGCCGACTTGACCGAGATACTTCTCAAGGTAACTAAACACGATTATGTTCTATCGAGAGGGTTCATAAGTTTTTGCTAATGATTATTTCGATATCGATTTAAATGCGACAATAATTAACCGTATAATCAGTTGCAATAATAAACGCTGTTTTTAATTGGATTACTTATTGCGCTATTTTATAACACATTATGCGGTAGTTCAAGATTTTTTATTGTATATCTAAAGAAACAGTTTCAACAGTAAAATAAAAAATATTTTTACAAATGCCAAAGTTTTAAAAGCAAAGATTGCTTACAATTGAATAAAATAAAATGAACAAAACAACGTACATAATAAAAACTCCCTCCGAGCTTTAAAGTGACAATTATTTAGGGCTTATAGGCACCGAGACCTTCCCCTAAAAAAATATCAAGAAAATAGTATGCAGAAATATATCTGCCTCATGCCCCGATATCATTAGTATTTTGAACATAAGCAAAATGTGGAGAGACATAGCCACTTTAAAAAATCGTATCGAATTGGTGTTATTGTAATTTGTATTATTTTTGTTTTATATTAAAATTAAGGAACAGCTGTTGTTTAAGTATCAGTTAACAACTTATACTTACTTAACTGTGTAGTTACTAACCAAAAAGTTTCAGCAAATATTCGGTAGTTACCTATACGATTTTGATAAAAAATCCGCTTGTTGCACACGCAAAAATCGCGTTACTTAATATAAAATACTCGTTTTGAAAAATGTTAAATGATCAAATTATTGACAACTAATCAAAGTAAAATAAAGAAACAAGATATTAGTTGTCATGTTTAAAGGCCATAAAATCGGTTATTGTTACTATTTTCTTCATAATAGTGAGTCGATAATAAGGTGGATTAAAAGTACGCGTCGCGACAGTATGGCGTCAAGCGAATAGGATTGCTGGCGGGGGCGGGAGCGGGCCGTGAGAGGGGAAGCGACGCGGCGAGCGACGCGTCACGCGGCAAGCCCCAGTCCGCATCCGCGCGTTACTTAAGTCGCTATCGCCGTATAACCCGCTCCGCTATGAAAGGCAAAGGCAAAACTAAAGGTGCAAAAACCAAAAACATGGACAAACTTATCGCTGCCGTGCAGGCGAGGGAGTGTTTGTGGGATAAAAGTTATAGGGGCCACAGAAATCGCTTTAAATTGGAGAGATACTGGAATGAAGTGGCAGCAGAAGTCGGAACAACAAGTGAGTATAGGTGAACGCCCGAGCGAGTACACCGTCCGGCCATGAATATTGCGGGGCGTCAACTTTTCGTCGCTTTAAAAAATCGATGCTGTGGTTATGCCAGCGCCGCGCCGTAAGACATGTTTACCAAGCGTTCCCGCCGTAGTGTTGTGTATTTTGTATAGATGGCGCTTTTTTCATAGACTACCTAATGCTTTTATCTTAAAATTGTATTTACTAAAGATTCACATTTCACAAGCTCTAACATGGGGTTTTAAACCTTTATTAAAACATTTACCTATTTCAGATAGAAATGTTGTACATGTGTGATGTTTTGAAAATTTGTAATTTTCATACAAATACATTTTGACACAAGGGTAATGGGTATACGAATTATGTTAGCGTAAAATATTTTGTAAATTAAACTCATGGTACAGCTACATACATAATTTTAGAAGCTTTTTTCCGTTAATCGTGTTGTAGGGTAGGGCTTAGAAAGGTAGAGTAACTACCTTAATATTTGGGATCACGATTGGTTATTCCGGATAATATACCCGTCACGGGTTTTTTTTAAATGACCCGGCTCTGTCCATCGTGAGAACTATATTTAAAACTATTACACATACTGCAATTGTAATAAATTTTTATTTGTTATTTTATTTTTTTTAATAAACTCGATATCTATGTATATAGTGTCTTCTACTAGTCTTTCTGTATTCTATGCCTTATAATTACAGTTATTTTAATTTGGAAACGATTCAAATATGTTCACTATATATCTAATCTAAAGAAAACCCGATATAAGCTTCCCGCAAACGTCTATTCATTAAAAAATCCTACCTGACTTGCCGTTCTTTAGATATATGAATGATTGAATTAATCAGTAAAGATAATTTGATGGATACGTCTGCTTAAGCTTTATTACTGAGTTATTAATATTGCGTAGTTACATCGTAATGATAATAAATATAAAAGACACGGTCTCAAATTTTAGGCTTTAAAATTTTAAACAAACTTTTAAACATTAAATTGCAATTTTTCATAGTTTCTTAATGTAGAAATTATATTCTAGGTCTAAACTGTAGGAAAAAATGGAAGAATCTCAAAGACCAATGTCGGAAAGAGATAAAAAAGAACCAAGAAGAGTCAGACTGGCCGCATTTCGAGAAATTGAAATTTATTCACAATCAGTTTGTAGTAGATGAAGAAGAAGCAGAGGATACCGCTGAAGAAGTGTTCAATTCTTTAGATGAATCAATAAAAACACCGAAACTCGGTTACACAATGCGTAAAAAGCTGCTTATGAATAAACGAAGAATAATAGATGTTGATATGGATAAATTAATCGAGCTAGTGAGGACGAGAGAGATTATATGGAACAGGCAGCTGAAGGGTCACCATAATTGGTACAAACTAGATGAAGCTTGGAAGGAAATTGCCGCTGATTTGGGAGTTACACGTAAGTGCTTATGCAAAAAAAAATTCCTTACGTATTTTTAACTTCTTTTTCTCCCGCTCATTTCGCTGTCTTATTCATAAGACAAAAAGTATTTTGCGGTATGCGTGACCACACTGTGACAGAACATTTAGGGAAACTTGAGGATGTTTCATTCATTAAAAATTAATAATACCAGAGACTACTACTTTACTTTCGTATTAAAATATTTTACAAAAATAATTTATAGGCCCTTTAATCTTGTTCTATTCTAAATTTGGGCTGCTAGTCCTATGTTACCCGTTAATTGCAGTTTTTTTGTAGAAAATACTATTTTAAGTTAAAACAATAAAACAATTTTAAGTCAAAACAATCATTGAATGAAAATTTATCATTGAAGTCAAATGCTTGATTTATTCAATGCTTCAAGGCAAACGACCAAGATACGAGTTCCGAAACAAATGTTTTAGATGGGGCAGAAGTTTTACCACCCTATTAAAAAAATTCCGGAATAATGTGTGTAATAGATGCCCATATTGACCTCTTCTATAGAAGACTATAGTTCACGACAGGTTATGTTACTAAAAAATAAACTAAATTTTACAGGTGACGAAGCGAGGCTAAAATGGAAGTATCTACGTGACCAAGCCCGAAAAGAAATGCGGAAACAAGATTCTGACTGGGCGCTGCTACCTAAACTTCAGTTTCTTGAGAACCAATTCTTCGACAACGATGACGCTGAATTCGCTGATGATTCCTATAGTCAAGATTTCGATGCGGAGCAACCAAGCGATTACTACACCAATGCTGAACCTGAAACAGCGGCCGTTGATGAAGAAGTAGCCCATGATACCTCAGCAAGAGATGATGAGTTCGACGAATTTGATACCAAACCTATTATAATGGAAACTGACTTTTATGACGATGATGAGGAAATACAGAAGTGTGGTGAAACGTCGGAAGTTGCCAAGGATGAAGATATAGGTTTCTTTAACAGTCTCTTGCCACATGTGAAGAAGCTTGGGCCGGCCAAGAAATTAATGCTAAGAATGAAAATACAAGAGTTAGTATATAATACAGTTTACAATACATAGAATACGTTATATGCGGTAGAGTTTAACTAGAAAATAAAATAAAAATTGTGTCGGGCTAACGCTTTTAACATCTCTTATTATTTCGAGTGGCAAATATCGTGTTATATATCACAACGTAAATATAAACTGTTGCCAAGCCCCTATATCAATGAACATTTTTATGATTGAAAATCTTGGTTTTAATCAAACATAATTAGCAAAACCAATCAACTAATAATCATTATTATCATATGGACTTACCATATAGTGCCTATAGAACAGTGATTAAGAATTAGTTAGTTATTTCTTAAGTGAACAATTTACCTTTCTTACCATAAGAATTTTAGAAAGACGGTACATGGCACGAAAAGGTTGGGAAACACTGCTACAGAGAGATCTTGTTATATAATCTAGAATGTTAGAATTATATTTAATAGCGAAACGTAGCTTCACATTGTAAATATTTTCGGTCAACGGCATCTGTGATGTTTAGACCAATCATAATGTGGTCGGTGAGATTCTAGAACGAAATACGTGTTTTGTTTGATGGATCTAACGGTTTGACGGATCGTGTCATTTGTCTGTGATTGGACTACGGTTGACGAATCACAATCAAACGAAACGATAACGTCGTTTCTTCTTTTGTTTTACAATATCCCGCGATATTTGGTTATACTTTTTGTAATCGCAAATCGTTTAATTGTACTAAATTAGCTTAGCATAAACATAATTTATTATGTGTAGTGTTATAATAGTTGTAAATGTAATATTTCGTTAAAAAAAATGATATATTTTTTAAATTTATATTTAATTTATGTGGTTTACATAAGTAAGACTTGCACAATAATAATAACTTAAGTTGTTTATTAAGATTAAATTAAATATCATTCAACCATCACACAAAATGCAAAACCTATGTTACAGGAGTAACATTTAGGTTAATATTTATATAGGGTGTCTCAGTAAGAGTGCACTTTTTCATTTTTAAATAAAGACAAGTATTTTATGAAATACTTCTGATATTTTTATTGTATTGTAAAGAAGACATTTTCCGATTAAGTATGGAATAAAATATCCGGCAAATGACCTCCATGGCTCGGATGTCAGGCCGTTACACTTTTCATGAAATTTTCCATGATTTTTGCACAGAAATGTGGCTGTACACCACCGATGACGCGTTGGATTTCCGATTGGAGCTCAGGAATGGTTTCGGGTTTATTCGCAAATAACTCGAGATTTAACAAAACCCCAAAGAAAAAATCGCACGGCGTTAAATTGCACGATCTTGGTGGCTAGTTGACATCAAAATTTCGTGAGATAATTTGTTCTGTTCATCGGAGAAAAAGACTTTTTTCGAAAAATTGGCATCGACTTCCCTTTGCTCCATTACTCATTGAACAAATTGCTGGTGCTTTCCTTAGTCTGCTGGTTTGAGCTCCTGAGTTAACTGAATCTTGTACGCCATGAAGGTGGAGGTCGAGTCAAAATTTGGTGCGTCGAATTGATGTTTTCGGGTATTCGGCGACACTCTCGTTTACAGCAGCAATATTTTCAAGGGACCGACCGGTACGTTGACGCAAAGGATTCTTATAATCCATAATTGACCCAGTTTCTTCAAATTTTTTGACCACTCTTCGATTGGTTGACACATTAGGTGCACTTTCTTGGCTGAAAATTTGGTGAAGTTTGTGAGCGTTTTCAGCGTTACTTTTGTGATGAGTTTTCACAATTATAACGAGTTGTTCTTTCAAAAAGTGCTCCATTTTTAATAATCGGAATAAACAGAGGTGAGACCTGTAAAATTTCAGACTTGCCACTTGTAGGAAAACAAAAATATTACAATTTTAAAAAGTGCACTCTTACTGAGACACCCTATACATCGTACTGCACAGCTTACGCTTTCTTACGAGTTAGTTGATTAATGTGATTAGAAACGTAAGAAATTGCCTGCAGTCATAGCATGCTCTCAGTAAATTTATAGCCTAGAAGTACTATGAATCCTAAAAAACTTCCTCTTGAGATAAGTGTAGACTAGAGAAAGATTTAGAAAGAGACAACGTCTAGTCTAACTGCCGTACGTCAGAAATGTATTGGATTTTGTCTCGTTTCTCAATCACAACGCTTTATTAATTATCAGTAAAAAAAATATTTGTAAAATGCTTAAAAAGTGATTGTGATGCTTAAAATTACTTCGTTTGTAATCTATAGCGCGCCTTAAGTTAAACACTCAATTGTGAAACAAGTATATTTTCATGAAATATGTAATTGGACGACGCTATCATCATAATAATCAATATAATTATAACTCGTAGTAAATACTTATAATGATTAAACATACATTTAAATAACGATAAAATATCTGTGAACATTCCAAATTCAAAATACGTTATAATTAAAGTGATCAACTATTCAATTGATTTTTATTTTCATTATACATATAGATGTAAAAATCTATATGTATTTATGTAAGTTTGACGAAAATCTAAACCCCCATTACGAACAATGAATCCCATATGCTATACCTTTACACGTTTTTATATAGTCTCTGAGTCTTACCCTAAGTACCTAGTTGCTTAGTATGTCAAAATTTGATGGAAGTGAATAAATTCTATAAATACTTGTGAAAAGTCAATCATAAAGGTTTTTCAGGTGCTTATATAAAGTTCGATTGACTACGATTATTTTATTTATCAATCTCACCTAGCACCATTCACAGACTGTGACTGGTAAAAGAAAATTATAGAAAAATAGACTAAAGAATATTTTTTTAAATTTATTGAACAGTAATAAGTAATAACTTTAAGATATTTTAATTAATTTTAAATAAACAAAGCAGGAAAACGCATGTATTAATGGAGGTATTTATGCGTTGTATTAAAAACGATTAAACTATGAATTGAATTTACCGGACCTTGGTTAAGTGATTAGAGTTTTAGTTAGACCTTGAACGTACGTGAATGTATACAAACTACAGAGGAGTAACATAATTTTCACTTATGACAACCCTATAAATCTTCTTTATTACGACATCAAAGCTTTTCTCGGTCATTCCTCAATTAGAAACCGTAAAGCAAACTCAAATAGGGTTGCCACGCAATAAAAATAAATCTTAAAACTATAAGAAATAAGATTACTGTTGTATATTTATTGCTTATGTGGTAGAGAGTAATGGAGTATCTTTGGTATTAATTTAACCGTACTACATACCTAAAAATTCCCATTCATAAAACCTTTTTGTCGAAGATTTGTGTGAAACAAATGGCTGCCAAGGTTATTGAAATTTTTTTGGTAACGTAGAGGTAGGTATTTTGGTACCCAAATATGATAATGCAAATAATTTCCTTCTCCGATTTCTTCTTAATAGTGTTTAATAGTGGTTTTACTTTTAAAATATTATTTTCTTATTTAATATTACGCAAAAATTGTACTTATAGTTTGAACGTTCAAACAGTCGGATTCTGTAAATACTCAGAGCTCTATTGCCATACGGCAATCAATATCTATATAATATAAAAATATTTAGTCAACAAAACTATCCCTTACGAAAGTATCTTGAAATATTTTTTGAATAATATGAAAAATAATGACAACCCTACGTCCAGTGCATAACCGAGTATAAGCATCAAAACAATCAATATTGATGTATTGTTCATATTCCCAATACGTCTTATTCGGAACACTAAATTGGGGCAGGCTTCCGTAACTTGGAAATAAAAAATTCCTGCCAAAACAAATTAAATGTCGTTCAGAGACAAAGTCAAATTTGCAGTCTTTACTCGAGTTGACTTTCACCACAGGACTTATTCATAAGAAAGAGCATTTGAAGACACATTTCAATGGTTGCCCTAAGTTAGGAAGTTGGTGAATGTTAAATGCTTACTTACTTGCAAGTAAGGCTCTAGTATATTCAACTACCATTATCGGATAATCTCGCCATACTTCGTTCTGTAATAAATTTGCGCCCGCGCATATCTCCTGCATAAATGAGCACAATTTATACCATGGTCGTCCTTGACAGTGTTAAAACTTTCGTATTATGTGTCGTCAAAGAGTGGCGTACACCACATTATGTTGTACAATGCATTTTCTATAGTATAAGCTACAATCTATATATTCTAAATTCAATTACGGTGAACATACATTTTACATCATTTTAATTTCGATTTAAAGTCGCTGACGGTACGGGTGCCTTTGCTAATCAATGCAAGGTGTCGAGTAAATGATCATTGAATATTTTTAATGCGCAAACCTATTACCAAGTAGTAAATCATAATGTAAGGTATCTAGCATAAGAGATAGCAATGAGCTATGCAATCGGTAATAAAACCTCCTCAATTAGGGCCACAGTGAAACAGTATTTTGCGCGTGCACCATTCATACAATTGATTGTTTTACATCCACGCTCTTGGCCCAGATTCAACTTTCAGTCTTCGGTTAAACTAAGCTTTAGTTAAGAGCCTTTTGTTTATCATTAAATACTTTTTTCAATTTTAAGAATCCAGGATTTATAAAAAAAACACTTTACTAATTTCATCTTAAGGTTCTAATAAATTAGTGTTAAAGTTCCCTATGATGTTTTATACAGCCAGTGTTATATATACATACATATTTAACACTGGCTGTATTATTTAAGAATAATAATTAGATTATCATTTTGACACCTGTAGCATGATCACAAAGAGTACTGACAGTGCCACATACTTTTACAAATACAAATACAACTATCGACCAACGTCTAATAAAAATCCAACTAAAATGTATTTATTTTTATTCCTTGCTTCTGATTGCCAGGTTTCTTAAAAGATATTATATTAATAGTACAGGTAACCTAACATATCAGTTGTTCCTAACTTTGTGTCACATTGATTTAAGCCTAAAACTGTATTTTTTAGATATTAGTTACATTACATTGTTTTATTAAGACTTTTCAATAAATTATTAAGTTAGCCTGCATGACTTGAAATTACTCCCCTTATACTCTTTAATTTACTGGCAATATTAATATCCGTGACAGCGACGCTCTTAGAGTCTGGCTAATGAAAGTTGATACTGAAAAAGCGCGGCAAATTTTAAAAATATCAGCATGGCAGCCCTAAAGTAAAAAGGAAAGTTGGAACAACTCACTTTGATACTTTAACATTAATTTTTATTTTCTATTGGATGCTTGCAATTTTTAGGCTTATAGGTTTTGTGGACATAAGTTTCATCTAAGTAGATAAGTAGCTTGCCTTCTGCACGTTTCGATGCAATGGTACGCAAAAAGCGATGTTTCCATGCAGCTATATCAATTTGTAATTCAATTAATAATGAACGTTCATTTTTGTTTTTCTTAAATTCATAACTGTTGGCTAATAATCTCAAGACTATCTGTAAAAGAACAATAACATTATCTAAAGTAACTAAAACTAATATGTACTTATTAAAAATAAAAAAATATCAAGACATTTTGACCGTACTAACTTTAGTGTTGTCATATAAAAAGTTTGCAAAAAAATCCAGTATCTACTTTCGTTAGCCAGACTCTACCGGCCAAGAAAAGTATATGGTACTGTAATTATTAAGTGATTGTTGCGAAGATTAATATAAAACAGTAAACCTTATACTACATGTACGATATGAGTATTATGGCGTGATAATGTTAGTAGCAGTTTCGTAGCAGGCACGATTTGTTTATAAAACGATTTGGCTAAGTTCGCGTGCGCTATTATACACGTGCGATGAAAGACATAGGTATTCGGTATATTGTAAATAACTGTAAAAGTATTATTATCTAATTTAACGACGGTCTTTTAATTTCTATAGACTAATAAACAATTCAGTCAATAATAAATAAGTATTTTATTTTGCTTTTTGATGTACCTAAATGAAAATTAAAAGTTTTAACATCACTGCTTAAAGCGCACAATCCTAGGGTTATGAAAAAGTCTAAAATAACTTTTAAGAAATTTGTATCACTAATTTTTGACGAAAAGCGAGCCAGCTTTGGCATTAACTTTGTCACATTGACATTAGGTTCATCTCGATCTATGAGACTTCCCAATTTAGAGATTAAGTGTAAGTATATTAATTGTGCTAACTGTATTAGTACCTAGATACACACACACCTTGTCGAGTCGGTACCGTTGTAAAATACATTAATATTTTTATAAATTTGATAGGTGTGTATTAGTTTTTATAATTTATGAATCGATGTATTCTCTTTAAACATTAAATCTTGTATTGTATTTTTCTATATGTAGTATTAGTGTGCTGAGCGTTGGCAAGCTTTCGTTAATAAAAAAATAAAAATTGCAACAGTTTGTAAAATTGTTTGTTGCAAAAATATGCTGTATATTTTTTGTAAATATACTGTTAAGCGTAATGGCGTACCAAACCTGAATTTTCATTACATTTATGTGTGACCTACCTACAAAGGTTCTCTGGCAAAATAACAAAATATACAAATTTTATTATCGGCAAGATAATATTTGTGAAATTACCCATAAAACTCTAAATTGCCGTTGCATAAAAAGTTATCTGTATAATATTGCTTAAAAAACGTCGACATAAGAAACCGTGCCAAGATAAATAATATTAATTAGTATATTTATTTCTTTGTTGTTTTTGTCTACATTTTGAGACACGAAATACAGCGATCATAAGATCTTAATATTCGTGAGCGATTCAGTTTTTTTCGTACTATATTCCAGACGCAATTCCCAATCGAAACCTTTCCAAACTTATAATTTTTTACTAAATATTAAACACTAAGAATATGGTATATAGACAGCTACCTAGGAGACACATTTCTGTACATTTTCATTGATTATTTTTGTTTATACACAAAAGGTGTTTAGTCTTCCGTGCCATACGTAGATATCTGGGATCTAACACTAGGTTTCTCAGGCAATTTTTCTAAAGCGTACAAGCATGTGTTATCTGTGCAAATATAAAGATAAAGGCAATAATGCGCATGCTTAAAGATTACTACTCTTACTAAGATTATAATCCATCATAATGTCTGCAAATCGTTTACATGACAATGCCCTTTAAGAAATGGTTACAGTCTAACAGACGAAGCTATTTCAAACGCAAATGCATCCAACCACAAGTAGGGCAACTTTTCAACCGCTATTAATAGTATTTTTACGATGCTATTATGTTTTATTAATAGTTCACACTCAATAAAATACTGAAAATATGTTGAGATTTTTATGATGTATGTGATTTATTTGGAGTTCTCTTGGGCTATGTAAAAAACATTTTTAAATTATTACTGCTTATCCTATATACATACAAGTGTTAGTCGCCAACCAAGTTTAAAATCATAAAGCTTTTGTCAAAGACAGTAAAAACTAATTGGTTTTGCTTTAGATAAGATTGAAAGTTTGGCAATGATTAGATTGGGGGCATAGAGGGTTTTTTGTAAAATTACTATTAAATGCAATATCTAGGAACAATTGTTTCAGGATTTATTAGGAATTTGTTTGAAAGGAATTTTTGTTCATTACCTGTAAACAATACCATACTATCGTTCTACTTTAAATCAGGGCCTAGATTACAATATAGAACAATATATATTGTATGCCTATTATGCAAATCAGTAAAAACGTCAAGTATTCATATATTTAACGGTACCACTTAGCAAAGCGATTAAATACAATGTCGTCATAAAGTTTGGTTTTTATGCGCAATAAAACTACTAAACTGAATAGCTGTTGTGCTTGTCTCACCGCAAATCTATTGATGCAGATTGACCCCAATTTCTGCAGGGCTCAAAGCCCGATTTCAATAAGGAAGCCCTGAATAATGAAAGAGCCAAAGCTGACTCTCAAAGATGACTCCTATTACATAATTACTAGTGCTACTATGAAGGTGCGAAAAAATATTTTTTTAGAATGATTGGAATGATTGGAATGCTTATTTGAACTGTAATTATAACAATAATAATCGTTTTTACACTTTATTATAGTTCGGTGCAATTTAAATTAAAATTTATAAAAATTAGTAGTTGCCTTATTTCTTAAAAATAGAGTTATTTTTTTTTTATTTCGACCAGGTTCATTCCGGCATTAATTTTTTTATATATCTAAGCCTAAAGTTGAATCTCTTGCTTATAATATTATATGAATATCTATAATTTTATTATTATGACAATATTTTCTTTATAATTAGTTTATATCGGTCCTTGATTTAGTTTTCGTAAGTAAAATCTGTGGCTACTCTATGGTATATTACAATTATTGTATTTTTCTGTGGCAGTGCCCGTATTACCGCATGCGCGGTGATATGTGAGTTTTGGGCTTTGGCGCCATGTATACGTTTAGTAGCACTGAATATCACAAAAAAATCTTGCTTAAAATCACTCTTCGAACGCTGATTATGGCGGAACGTAAAGAAAGTTTTACATTTTTAATTTTTATTTTATGATTAATCAAAGCAAAGATGGCATCATTTATGAGAAATCTATGTAGTAAAGATACAGTGTTTATATTATTTTATTTTATATTAAATGCCAACATATTATTTTCTATTAGGCGAAAACAATAATAATATTATTAATGATATTTTTTTTGACAATATATACTTTATTTCTTAACTGTTACCTGAGACAGAACACTTATAAATTAAACCAAGGCAATTTTACGAGTGTGTAAAGTCGGTTAAGTGGCTTGTAGGGGTTTATAGTCAGTCTGTTGACTTCTGAAAACCGATAATACAGCATACTAAAGCTATTCCACTAAAATGGGAAGCGGGTTTAAACTACATCTGCTGAATGTGGAAAGTATTATGCATAATAAGAAAAGTCTTAAAAGACATCACTGTAAATTGATGATGTTTTAATAAAAAAATTATTTTACTGATCGTTTTATAATCAATAGATAGATATTTATTACAAAAGCTACATGTAAAGGGAGACTTAATAATTTAATATTTGTAAGCTACACTTTCCTCACCATATATTTTTCCGTTTATTCCGTATAGATTTATATTTAGTCGTACAATTTTCTTTAATGTTTAATTAATCGAAGCTGAAATAGTTTTTAATATATTTGCTTAGATAAATTAGTTCGTTTATTTTTTTCGCTTTTCGTTTGAAATTTACAATGTGTCACGCAAAAGAGCATAGATATATATTTATATACAATTTTTATTACAAACCATCGGCTCAGAGTGAACTGCAAGAAGCCGGGTAAATTCTTAGAAGTTACTCTTGTTTAAAGGTATGTAGTTGATGATTTGTATAACACTTATTTGATTTCTCGAGAATGTAATTGCCGAGCCACTTATTTAGATTTAAATGTTTGCAAACGCGGTTTGCTATTATTAGATTTTGTTTATGTTAATCGATACGAAATTACCATACGATTGAAAAAAACCACAAACAGGCTGAAAATAGAAACTCGAAGTGAAATATTGTGAGAAATTTGATTTATTTACGAAGTAATGGCTTGGTGAATCAAACCGTTTTATAAACAGTCGATCTACGAATGCATTTTCGGAATGCTTTGCATATTTGTAGTAGGTACACCGGTCATAGAGTTATTCATTGATTTTAAATTTCACAACAAAACGTCTAAATAATTGTATCATTCGTTCATATGTTTCTCGCTACACGTTTTTGTTGAAAGCAGTGGTAATTATTGAATTGTACGTTAGCATAGTGGTTAAACAAAAGATTCGTAACCGCGAGGTCGTTCGCACCCCGATGTTGTATCTATGATATTTTCTCTATATGTATAATGTATATGTAATAGAAAGGGGTGTCAATAGGACTGTACGCGATATTCTGGTATATGAAGAAAAAGTGGATCAAGTGGATAAGTTTGTGTACTTAGGCTGTATATTTACTATGGATGGTAAGTATGACGATGATATAAAAAGACGAGTGAATGCTAGGAGTAGAGTACATGAAGCGTTGCATTCCTTAATAGCCAGGAAATCTCAAACGTAGCTCCACTGTACACAGAGGAGTGCTTATCCCATAGTGAATATTGGTTGTGGAATGCTGTGGAAATGAGAGCGTTAAAAAGTATATGTGGTGAAACATTGCGTGATAGAATAAGTTATAGCGAGATACGTGAGCAGTGTGGGTTAAAAGTGGACAAGGATACGAAAGGGAATTCTGAGCTGGGCCACCATGGATGGTGATGTTGGGTTGGGAAGGGACGAGAAAGGTATGTCAGCACAGAAGCAAGTGGAGATCCGTGGTCTCTGCCTACATCTTTAATAATATTTTTTCTCTTTACTCGCAAGTAAAACTTACTTTAACAAAGAAAAGTATCCATTCGCTCATTAGCTTAGACTTTCTCACACGTCATCTGCGTAGAATTAGTAGGTATAAAAGTCTAACGAAAATATTTTCTAAATATATTTGATTGTAAGTATCGAAACGGTTGACCGTTTAATTGTTCGTTTCCTGAACAGTTGAACTTATCTTTTGCAAAACCGATTATAATTTTCAATAAACCAATATCTTACTGTTACACGTGTATTTAAAGGAATCTGCGCGGGAGTTTCTTTAAAACTAACCGCCCTAAGAACTTGACCTATTTTTGGTGAATATAAACTTTGAATAATTTATACTTGTATAAAGTGTGTGATGAAACTAGCGATGTACCAAGGCTGCCTCACAGATACCCTGTTTACGATAACAATTTGTTTATTTAATTTCTCAAAACGGTTTCCTGTTGCTGCTCGTTGAGATTGAAATCGCTTTTATTTAGACATTTCAAATGTTCTATTCGGTTTATATAATGGCGTCATGTGTGGAACGATGGTTCTCGGTAATTTAGTTACGATGATAGGTTGAATTGAATGGTGATGGTAGACATCCGTGGCTGTCAGGACCAATGCTTATTCGCTAGTCTGATAGCGGATATCGGCCCTGCGATTCTGTAACTCACTTTTCGAACTCACACAGCGGTTTTCGCATCGGCGGTCGCTCTTAAATCAGTCGTGAAGCAGTCATTTTATGTTTTGGCGTTCTGAAAAGGTGGGAGCTTGTAGTTTATTGTTTATCAGAATGTTTCAAGTTCTTCCAGTTCAAGTTTATCCGTCACATTGTTGCAAGCTTCGTTGATCAATGAGAAAGTGTTGAGTTTTATTTATTTTTTCATAAATTCATCAGATTTAGATTATAGCATCATTTCTCAAGCGCTGGGTTGCTACCCTTGGAGGGGTCGAGTTTCTTTTAAAAGGGATCGCAGTCTGTTGAAAAAATAATAAATACAAACTACATATAGGTACAAAATATTCGTTAAAATATTCTACAGTGACGGGGTCGCAAGAATATTTTACTTAACTTTTTGCATTTTTCGTGAATCGCCACATAAAAATGGTTGAGAAATGATGGATTAAAGAATACCATTTGACCAATTAAATGTTATTTATTTATTATAAACGTTACCAACTCTTCTCGGTGTAATCAATTTCCATCCAAACTCCTTTGTTAAATCTTTCTTTGCAAAAATAATTTTTCAATTAAATTTCTAATGATGTAAGCTATATATCACGTATTGGAAACGGACTATGATGGAATAACAACAACGAAGAACACTTTGCGATAGAATGCCATGTCAAAATGTCCATACGTTGTTACGTTACGTTTTGACGTTGATAGCTCTAAAAAATCGGTGTGTAGATATAAAATTTGTACTTCTCATTAGCTTACATAATATTATTAACGAAAGTGCGTCGCTGATATGAGTGACGTTTAAATGGATTTTAAATGGTTTTTATATGTAGCTTTGGCGATAAATAATGCTTTTATTTTTATGTAAATATTTATAGTAGAATCAAAGTGAATGGGTATAGTTAAACACTTCAAAATTAGTCATCGGAAAGTTTGGTTTTAATATTTTACTTTAAGCCAGTGTTCCCCAATGTGGGCCCCACGCCAGGACCGCAATTTTATTGTTAGGGAATTCGAAATTTTATTGAAATTATTTGGAATTTGAATTTCAGTTTTTCATTATACTTTTTGAAAAATTACTTGCTGTGTTTCGTTAACAATTTCCTCAAACCTATCATTTAAGATTCTGAAGTGAACAATCTAATTTTTAATATTAAAATAATATATAATATTATATTGTATATTACGTAATGGCTAAGGTGGGATATGGGCATTATCATATCATATCATATGGCACAAAAAATGTTATTAAATACTGCTTTAGAGCAGTATTACTATGGGTATGTTCCGATATACACTGCGACCACTGTACAGAGTACCGTCAATTTAGTATACTGTGAAACCGTTTCTCTATAGCCAGCTATACTGGTTACAATTTAAAACGGAACGCAGTCCAGTATACTTGTCAGCTTCGTTTTTCGACACAGTTTTCAAATGAGTGCATCAAAGTTTTTCAATTCAACAAGAAAAACTATTATTGGAGTATTATCGCATTAAAAAAATCTATATTAATATTAACTGTCAATTGAATTAATACTACAAAGAAAGTAAGTTAGAATTTTAAATGTTTGTTATTAAACTGTAAGTTATATCAGCCGTTAGGCATTCAAGTGGTTTTGATTGATCACGTGATTAAAGCACTGCGAGTACCTTACCTCGAAAACGCCAGTGCTCGCAGTAGAAGTATAGCAGGGATTTGTGACGTCATATATTTCCCTAGGACGCTGCGGCTGTATACTGGCAGTCCATAGCGGAACGAATTTTTGAACAGTGGGAGCACTATACAGTACTCGCAGTGTATATCGGAACATACCCTATATGTTTAAGCAATTGTCAGCCAGTTTTGTCAAATATAAAAAGTATAATACTAATCAGCAATAACGCATTAACTGTATCTTTATTATTGTATATTTATTATAAAATATCTAGTTTATTATATGTATCTACTTAATAACGTATATATAACTATGTATTGTAACGGAATACCTTAATAACCTTCAAGAAAAGAGCGTACCAATTCTTGAAAGGCCGGCAACGCACTTGCGAGCCTTCTGACAATGTGAGTGTCCAAAGGCGGCGGTATCACTTAACATCAGGTGAGGCTCCTATTACATAAAAAAAATTTCATTGAGGCTGAAAAGGGTAAATTAATATTTTTTTCAAATTTCAATTATAACGGTTACGACAAAATACTAGAATTAGTACCTTAGAAAACATTAAAAATTTAAGCAATATATAATTTGTCATATCACCATTACAATTCTCGTGCGCACGAATAGGAAAATTTTCTCAACATTTTTCGTGCGCGCTGACATTCATAGCACTCAGCTGTCAAAGCCCACGGCTTATTTCTGCGGCGTGGAATTATGCGTAAAATGGTACGCTGTCAGTGATAATTATGACATAAATTCTTTATTTCTGGATTTAAACGCGATTTGTAAATTTGCCAATTCGTGTCTCAATTTCAGTAAGCAGTGTGTATCATTTTAATTTTTTCTATAGAATTTGTGCATTTTTTAGCCACAAGCCAGTAAACGTTGTTCACAATTTTTTTGGAAAAATGAAACCTGAGTACAGATAACGGCAAACTTCTTGAGCATTAAACAAGGGAGTGGGGGAAAGATTGCGCATCTGGGACACAAATCTGATTTACCAATCACGTGATCGACACGTCACTCTCCCGAAATGATACCTAAAAATCGCTTCTGCGCAGGCAAGGACATTTGATCAAGATGTTTGCCGGTATCTGTATATGTCGCAGTCCAGAATATTTAAAAAATAACGCATTTATTTATCCGTATAATATGGCTTTAATAATAATTAATTACATTAGCAAGTAGCTTTCGTATAGTCGCTTAAACATTATCTTGCTATAAACAACAATAATAACTAACAAAGAGCCATAGCCATACACATATATAATTATATACCCCATATATATCAATTATCTGGCGCAAATTATTACCTGAGCGCGAGTAGTTTCGCATAACCTTATGTAAATAAGGAAAACGAAAGCGTTTTTTTTTAAAGTTAAGTATTCTCCTATATATAGGTATTATTTATCAACTTAAATTTAAGTTTAAATATAAGATGGAAACCAAGATTGAATTAATTATTGACGTTGTTATTAATATCATTGGTTTCTGTAGTATGAATATATCTGGAAAAAATCTTCATAAAAAAGCATATATATATATAACTAAATGCTTATTTAGATTATGTAGGCATTTTATATTCCGACCTTGATTACCGACTTTGATCTTACATGAAGGAAAATTTAGATTAATTTTATAGCAATACATTCGGGAGTATAAAAAATTTATAGTATTATGAATATACATCAAATGGAAGGAAAAATTTTGTAAATAAAAATAGAACTGAATACTAAATTATTTATTATGGAATAAATATTGTATTATAAATGTATGTTTTTATAAATTATTACCGTTACTTGCAATGACAACTCACTTAAAAACGTTAATATATTTATTAATTTAAGCAAAAAAATATATACAAAGCAAATTATTGACGTTAGTAGCAATAGGTAGTAATACTGAACATTTCGTTGGGAAAATCAATTAGCTGTTAAAGAAATATGCTTCAAAAGTCTTATCTTTCGAAATAAATTATGTATTTTATCACCGACAGTTAGAGTTTTTAGATACAATACATGTAAGTCATATATTATATTGTATGTAATGGCATTGAACCCGCACTAACAGACGCGTGCGCAATGAAATGACAATAAAATCAGCCAATGTTCTGACGTCACTACTCTACAATAGTGCAAGTTGAATTGTTTGTCAGAAAATAATTAAGAACTCATATTATAAGCATTGTAAGCATTTTCTCCCCTTGTCCCTTTGAATCTAAAAGAACGGTGCAAAACTTTCTTTAACTCTTTATCTACAGACCACAATTACTTATTACAATTCCCTACCGTATAGAAGTACAAAGGTATAATAACTGTTTCTGCATTTAAAATAATTAATGAAGCAACGTTAAGGAAACAATAATACTATTCTCTTCATCTGTAATGGTGCTAATAGAACAATTAGCATTCAAGTTACGGGTAAAAATCTATGCAGTTATACTATATTGCTGATTCGCCCTAATTATGAAATTGTCTAAATAAAGTTTTTATCTTAGATCCGTCAAAGAACGATAATCGGTATAACCAGCGGCACGTAAGTCTAGCGCTGGCCGATACGTGGAGGGGATTGCTGCGCATGTGTACTGTCGCGCGGGGGACAAAATGCGACTGGAGAGCCAATCGACGCTCTTCATTCCGCTAGCCCCCCTCAGGTACCTTATTTTTTACTTCTGCGCAATAACGGTCAGCGCTAGAGTTTCGTGCCGCTACTTATATAAGGGTGATTTAGGTCTTATAAAACGCGGACTGACTACAGTACAAAAGTGTAGGTATGAAACCTATATAAGTTATACATACACCCTTAATTAACTGTTAATTACTTAAGATGTCATGTGGAGCATTAAAAGAGTGGCGGTGAGTTTATTGCCAGTTCTGCTAGTCCGTTCTACGGCCTGGCAGTAGATGTAAAATTAGAAGCATTTAGCATTTAATATGTATTACTTTATTGACGTTCATAAGTGTACGACTACATTGTGTAAATAAATTAATAAATGATTTTGACTTTTGACTTTTGACTTTCGCCTAGTGTGACACCGGAAGGTCCGATTTTGGAGGTGTACTTGATGTTACCCCTTTGTACAACTTTTATAGGTCTCAGATTTTTGTATCAGTATTGTGTTCATTTATTTTTATCTAATAGATAGGTAGGTGATCACCCTCGTAAACACGCTGTCCATTTGTTGAGTCTTAGCATGCCGCTTTCTTTACAGCGCTTTTATTCACAGTAGGAGCAAGTTAAATGCGCACATAGACAGAAAGTTCATTGGCGCACAGCCGGGTTTCGAATTACGACCTCACGAGTGAGAGTAGCGCTGAAGCCACTTGGGTCATCTGTACAAAAACAGCTTGTAGTAGTACCGTGTCAAAATGTATACATATTCCACAGTCAGCTACATTCGCGGCACACATGAAAACAATAGACAAACAAAATAGTTAAGCCTCATCGATCAATAAATTTACTTCATTTTATGTATAGTATTATTTTCTATCATAATATGCTCTGTAGCGTAGGTAATGCCTCCCTTTGAAGATATTTGCTTGGGTTTAACTATTATTATATATTAACCGATGTATCATTTAAAATTAGGTTGCTTCGGGATTAAGAAAACGAAACAATGAATGAGTCAGCATCATCAATAATTTGAACTGCAATCTCGTGATTCATAATCGCTACAAATTTGATTTACAGTACCACTACATCAAATTTTGAGGATTATTTATTAGTATTACCATGATACAAACTGATTTTAACCTAGTATATTTTATGGTGCAAACTATTTCCATGATGATTATGATGTTTATTAAAGCTTAATAAATAACTAGAGTTTAATTTAAAATTGTTCTTGGTTCTCACCGTAACGCTTATCTATTTCTCAAGAAATGATTAACAAACTTGTAAAATTAATAACAGGCCTGTGGGAAGGCTACGTTTGTGTTAGCAGCATTTCGTTGCTGAATTTATATTAGTATTATAGGAGTATAGTAGTTTTTATATTTCCGTCTTATCGACAATTTTTTTTTAAATTGATACCTTAATTAAGTGATAATAATTGTAGCTATTAGAAATTGTATAGTGGGTTAGGAACCTTCCCGTATTATGCGCAAGTCTGTCTTTTCTCATCAACTAGTTCATGTTTACACCTTTTGACATTTTAACTATCCACAGTCTGCGAAATATCTTACATTTGTATCAACTACGTCACTATTTTTACAATGTTTTTATAAGGTCATATAAACTATGCGCTATTACTATATCGTTAAAATAATAAAATTTAATTAAGTCATAAAATTTTATTATGAGAACTTTTTCAAAGGCAGGTTGATTTTATTACTAATTTTATTTAACATACCTGAAGGGAATATTCACGAAATCAATGTAATTTTACAATATAAATTCACTTGAAATAAATAGAAAATATGGTAAAATTGTCACACAAAACATATAAGAGAGAAACAAAGACAATAGTTTTTTTTCTTTCTAGTATGTAACTGCTTCAGTCTACTCTACCATAAAAAGTAAATATCCAAAGCGCCTCCATATATCTGTAGAAAACAAAATAAATCAAAAATCTAATACTCACAATAAGAGCAACGTTGCATTTAATCCGACACAAGTTTCACTTAAAACAACACAGGAATACGAGAACGATTACTTATAATACAAGTTCGACCACAGCTTTCTTAACCACAAAGTTTTCACTTATTAACAAAACATCTGGAAATCCCTCCAGGCCGCCAGTATCTTACAGATCGCAATTTCGACTGGCTAAAATTAACCTTTGTTGATTGGATTGCAGTAGGGATGGCAAAGTTGGCACTGACTATTTTTTGTTCATAAAATTTTTCAATTAGTCAATAGTAAACATATTTCATGACTTAATTAAAAAGTGAATCATATATTCGGAGAAATTATTAATTTAAGGGCGTCCGGGTGGAAAAAAAAGGTTATTGTTTACATATACGATATAACTACTTAATTAATTTTCTATGATTTTGTTTAATTGTAATATATATTGTGAATTAATGTTTAAGATCATAGAATAAGTATAATAAGAATTTGAAGTTAATTGAATATGTTATATGTAATAAATGAATCAATTGGAACTTCTAAAATTCAAGTTGTATTGGTTTAAAATACGTTATTACTATTTGGAATTTCCTTTGCGTTTAACATGCAACTTAAACTGAAGTAAATGAGACCAACATTACCTTTATTACTTTATTTTTACATTGAACTTCTAGTAAGATATCTTTGAAGTAACGTACAGTAACTATGTCTGCTGAATGCCGTCAATCTTTGTGTTACATCGCTCATGACTCGATAGAGCAGCTGTTTTTTTAATCAAGTGGCATGCGGAAATGTGCTCGAAATATTTTGATGCAGATAATAATGCAATCTTCAATACTATTATATAAGGTAGGTATATATTTGTGCCCATAACCTAAATATTTAGTTTTTTATAATTAAAAGCTGCTTCGCGCCAAATTTCTCTAAATGCCGATAACATTTTTCTCTGACAAATCATCAAAATGTAAATTAATAGGAACGCGGGGGCGCGATTTTTAGATATTTCATGGGACATTCAGTTAATATCCGGCAAATAATTAATATTTGACTAAATGTCAATTCGAATCATCCAGATCGATCCATGGACGGAGGAGCTATGCTTGAACAAGTACGTCGAGGTGAAAATCTTTGATGTTTCTAATTTCGATTTTCAACAAAACCTTAGCTTCAGTAACTTAAATTATGACAGGCAAACGGGATGGAATGTTTATCATAATATGAAGGTGGTATTTTTCGCCTTAAAGGTTAGTAGGTAAAGCTCTTTCTTAAAACTGCCAACTTTATTGTGAGTCAGTAAAATATTTGAGTAACAAGTGAAGTAAAGCGATATAATACATATTATGTTATCGCAAATTGTTTGAAACAGTGAATGAAATAAATCATCGGTAACACATTGATCGAACACGGAAATGCAATTTAAAAGGTTGCAAACACACTTCCTTTTATTACATATCTCGATTGATTTTATGTTTATCAATAAGAGCTTTCTGACTTAACGAGGCCAAGTACTAATACTTTTAAAACACTATTTTAAGACGCATTCAAGGATTGGAGGTGCCAGGATAAAGCATAATTCTTGTCAGAATTATGTAGTCTATGAAACAACCACGAAATGTTATAGTTTTGTATGTATCTTAAGAAATGAGTAAGTAGTAAGTCTGGGTAAGTTAAAATAAGTTCTGGGTATGAAGTTTAGATGAAATATCTAGCTTTCACCTTTCTCCTTTCTCCCAGAGGCGATGCGCTGTGAGATTAAAAACCAGTGGGGCTACAACCTCCAGCCTTAGATTTAGAGAAAATAGTCCTAGCTGGTCCTGTGAGATTGTTTAAAGAAAATTTTATGCAAAAGCTAGCGTCACACCTATGGTAGAGCCACAGATAGGTAAGGGTAAACATTGAATTTGTCTAACATTTAAAGATTTTTAATCGTTTAGGTTTATGGATCAGTGTAGAAAATCTATCAACTAGTTGTGTGTAGCGCGATATTCAAGAATATCAAAATAATGCACAAATTTAACGATCAAAGTAAAATAAACAAAACTACTTTGATAACGAAGCGATCATTTTATATTATGACAACACATAACTATTGTAATATATCTCCAGTTGTAAAGTCATTATCATCATCAATGGCTATACAGCCCGTTGTGGCCCTTAGCCCCCTCAAGTATATTTCGCCATCGTCCAACTTCGAAGCCCTATAGTTTCGAGGTCCTTGATTTGATTGATTGACAGCGTTGGTGTTAATTCCATCCCAACAACGCAGTCGGTATGGCGGATTTTCTCTTGCCACCAGTTTGTAAGTTCAGTATGTTCAGTTTCAAAATGTGGGTTTCTTACGTAAACGCGTTGGATTGTTATTGAAAAAAGAAAAAATTTGCTTCGTGCTTTTATTTATGACTAAAACAAAATAAGTGAAATGTTGAGCGTTTAGGTATGGAGTTAGCGGGAAGTTGCAGAGATGGCCTTTATACGGTCAACCGTCTTCCTAATCTTTTTTTCAAAAAGAAAAAAAATTGCGTGATATTTGCCGAGACACCCCCCCCCCCTCTCCAATGAAGATTAAATGAGATTTGACTCGACCCCCTCCCCCCCTTAAACACCTCACGTAATTTATGGACGCCCCCTAAGGACCTTGGAGTTCTGTCGTACGCCATTTGTTGCACATGTCCCAACCACTTGAGCTTGTTGCATTTTATGAATTGGACGGTGATGGCGTCGTCGTCCAAGTAGTATTAGGTAAATAAATTAAAGAACTAAGGGAACTTCGTTATTACTAAATATCAAACCTATATCCTACTATTTTGTTTAGTAGATATTTGTATTAGGATAAAGGGTAGATTTATAAGGATAAATAAAATAGAAATTAAATATAATCATTTATTACTAAAAAGCATTAAATAGGGTGACAATAAACTCTATTAATAATAACAAAAGATATTTTCTCAAATTTTTGGCATCACAGTACATTCAGAATAATTATTAATCAATTCTTTGTTAGGTACTTTAATTTACATAAAATTCTAAACACACAAATTACACTATAAGACACAATAATTTCACATCAATAAGCCGGTTCCTATTTTATTCTAACGAGTGTCCAATTGTATTTTCTCGTTTATGAATCAATTTACGGACTGTTAAACGTTAGATATAAATAGGAAACGTGCACCATAAAAAATTATAGGTTTTAAACCTGTGATGATTTATAATAAGTCAAATTTAATTTATAAACATTCGAACATAGAAAAACTGTTTAGTAAACGTGAAAATTTTTGCAATATTTTTTTTTAATTCTCATTGAGGGGAAACGAAGTAGTTATTTTGTCTCTACTCATAATTAGTATAAAATAGTTTAGTACCCCGGAAAACAGAATCAAATTCTCATTTTTTTTGTCTTCATCCCTACATACCACTATAAACTACCAAAGATGGAATATATGAGTGGGTCGTTCTATCGTTATGTTCTTTTAATATATTTGTTTAGTTTGTTTCACAGATCTGTAACCCTACTAGCATGAATATTACAATTTTGTCCATACAATTTGTAATACACGAATTCAGTTGACTATTCCTTACTTTCATTAGTTCTTCTAATACACTTAAGTTGTCTATGAAATAATTAAATTTTGCCAATTATACAAATTACGTATCGTATGTACTACGATTTTATTATTTATGAATATTTAACATTATCTTTGATAATCACCACTTTGTACCACATCAATACGTATTACTCAACTTATAAACAAAGCATATTAACGTATACTACGCTTGTGCTAGAATAAAATAGCTTTGTGATTTTCGTATGTGATAAGATATTGTAAAGTATAATAGACCATATTATATTTTAGAAGTTTCTTCGAACAACATAGCTTTATATCACACTCTAGAAATGTCTAGTTATTTCTATGGAATACATAACTTAACAAATGAAAATCCTTAATTTATTTAAATAATAATTTAATACAGCTGCAATTTATTTTCGTTCCCTAAGTATAACTAAATCTAGATTATAACCGTAGTAGCAAAATCAAAATATAAAATTAAATGTATTTACAAAAATTAAAGATTTCTATTACTATCATAATTTTATGGGGGCATAGCACTGAATTACATTAAATATTTCGATTATAAAGCCCCTTACTCGTTTTAATATTGGAAGATTTAATTAAATATTAATAGCTAGGTGGATTTTATCAACTGATTACGATCACCGTTGCTCAGTGGTTGCGACGCAGTTTTGAGAAAAACCTGAAAAATTGTAATCAAATTAAGAAATAATTTTGATGGAATTTTTAAAAATTATAAGTAAAAAATGTTTGCAATTACGCAAAATAGTTCTTTAATTCTCGCAAACTGTTTTATAATACTTACCAAAAATCTGTATAAAAATGTATTAAACAATAGCAATACTTAGGGAAAATGCGCAAACCAACTTACCGAAGCGAGTGCAATGCAGTGAAAATGTGGCATCCTTGACATCGCGAAAGTGAGATTGACATTTGTGACACATGACGGATTTACAAACGTCACTCTATTGGCCAATAGCATTGACAAGGCATATAGTTTATCCTTGATTCATAATTTAAGAGTTAAATTATTCAGGAATAGCCAAGTATGTGACGTTAGTAAACAATATGGTGACGTGACACAATGTGTTTGTGAGTGTATCTGTGTTTGTGAAATTGGAGAATTTTTACCTGTAATCATACCTTAGGCATAGTAATTGCAGTGGGTATGCTATTAAAATAAAAACATCAATATACACTTATTAAAAGCATTATTGCATCGCAAATTAAGAATCTAGGCTAGAAAAACAACATAAAAAGATTTCTTAATATTTATTCTGAAATATTTTAGCACATTTTGTGACATTTTATACATACATCTATCAAGAGAAGGTCAAAATACGGTATAAAAAATAAATAACCTAGCAGATCTAGACAAAAGCTATAGCTACATACATACACATCACTTTCCACTAAGTTAAAGTGTCAAAGTGAAAATACACAATTCCTGATTAAATACTGTACAAGCAACGTAGACTTTTTTTAAAAAGAACACAGATAAAGTAAAATAAATTACGCAACGTAAAATCTCCATTAAAAAAATTGCAAAGTAAATAATATTTGTCAATATAAATTAATTATAAATTGAATAAAATTCGTCAATTGATTAAACAATGCAGGCAAGATAAAACACATGATTTTAAAGATTTGTATAAATTAATAAAATTTTAAAGTATTAAACGTGAAAATACGATTTCTTTGAAATCTTCGATCTTGACATTGGTTGTACTTGTTTGTACATTCAAAATGGCTTAATAAGAATCTCCTTAATAATAGAAAACGATAAAATATTTTAAATAAATACAACTCTAAGAGTCGTCAGTGCACTATGTCTATTTTGTGACTCAAGTATATTTATAGTAATATTCCAAACACGATTTTTATTAATTTAAAGAGATAATTTTATGAAATCAAATAGAATTTTAAAATGTCTCACACATTCTCAAGTGCCACAAAATTGACATAAAATCACGATACATTTGTTTTAACAACTTATTACACTCGTAAGTTAAAACAAGCGTATCGTATAAAATAACAACAATAAATATTACAACTAAGTTATAATCATACATTCGTTCGGTGGCCCTCGGTCGATCGTCGCTTATTTCTTCTTTTTCTTGAGCTTCGGTATTCTGCAAGGCGGTGCATGTGTTAGCAGGCAATGTGTATCACAGATTACAATACAATTCTCGAAATAATATCTGTTACAGTTCAGTGAACTGGTTCAAAGAATTTGTATTATTGTCGCCAAAAGACGACCGGAAACAATATTGCGTATAAAATGACGCGCGTATGCACGTATACTTCACGCGCTTGAAATAGAGTTCATTTTATTTTACAAGAATGAACTATCAAATATTACAAGTACGTACGCATCTTTTAATTAAACGTAAAAAAGTAAGTGTTATATTATTTATAACAAATAATAGATCTAAAATGTTTCGGGAATTGTATTTTAATAAAATAATGCAATAATAGATTTCCACGTATATATGAAATCATGTGAATTAGTTGTGCCTTCAATAATTTATGCTATATAATACATTTAATGGTTTTCATAAAATTGATTTAACATACAAATAAACTTACCCTGAGGTCTTTTTGTGTGGCGAAGACTGTGATTTTTCGGAAGCAAGTAATTTTTTACTTGAATCTTTCATGAAACCTGTAGAAATTTACATATATTATTAAACAGTTGTAAAAACATTTAAAACTTTTCATATTTTACACGTACATACCTTTACCAGATATTCCAAAGACGGAGTTGCCCAAGTCATTCAGATTACTCGCGAATTTATCCGCTTCCGACGTCACACTCTCTGCTACATTAGCCCCAGTAGCTTTGACCTCTTCCACAACTACATTCTCAGCCTTGTCTAGCCTTTGCCCAGCCTCATCTATTCTATCATTCGCCGCGCCTTTAGCATCCTCTAATTTATTACCCTCCGTGACAGTAAAACCTTCAAAAGAATCTTTAGCAGACCCGAATAGCTCTTTAGAAGTCTCTTCAGCTTTACGAGCGGATATTTGTACGTCGCCAATGACCTCCCGAGTGGAATCATCCAAACTGTCAAACGTGTTTCCAGCTGAGCTTTGCAAACTGTGTAACGTGTCTTGTGCGGAACTCTCTAATCCATGGAAATCATCCTTTATATCTGCATACGTATCCCGCGTGCTGCTCTGAAGATCTTCCCATGTGTCTGTGGCGTCGGTTACTTTGTCCTTTGCTGCGGCTTCGATCATATCGAAAGCGCCCAAGGACGAGTCTTTAACGTAATCGAACGCTTGTTCCGCTGATTCTTTCACTTCATCTGCCTTAGAATGTGCTGTTTGCTTAGCTTCATCTATGTGGCTTTTGCCAGAATCTTTTATTTCAGTAACTTCATTGATAAAATTAGCTTCAATTTCCGATTTTTTGTTTGTAACCGCATTTAATGTTTCTTCAGCTGTTCGTTTAATATCCTCTGTAGTATTTTCCGCCTCTTTACGTATCCTATCCATATGCTCGGTTGCCGCGTTTTGTACAAAGGCCTCGGTGTCTCGTAAATCCCCTTTCTTTTTTTGAACTACCTGTTCTACCACTGCCTTAGTATTAGTAAGGGCTTCCGTGGCTGCATGTGTTTTATCTTGGATAGCCGTTGTGAATTCATCTTCTTTAACTTTTACGCTCTTAACTATCTCATCACTTTTTGATTGTGCGTTATTAATAGCCTTTTCTCTTTCCTCGTTTATATTTTGAACAATTTGACTAGTTGTGTTATGCAAATCTTTCATTGCATGATCTGTTGCTTCTTCTGTATTGTGTAATAAATTATTTTTTGTACTTTGAATATTTTCTATTAGATTATTTTCGCTTAGCGTGAGATCCTCTTTTTTCAGTTGAATTACATCCAACATATCACTAGTTTTATCCTCTACAAAGTGGACTACTTTTTCTTGTGTTTCCTTAATTTTTACGGCTTTTTCTTCAGCTTGGCCTTGAACATTTTTAATTAATTCCTCAGCTTGGTTTTGAGCATTTTTGGTAACTTGTTCTTTTTTGCTTTCAATTTCCTTAATAGCATTGTTTGCAGTTTCTTGTACACAGTGTATTGCGTTATTCTTAACGTTTTCCAATTCTTGACTGACTTCGTTCTTCTTTTCTTCAACATTATCTAACAATGGTGTCATCTGATTTTTCGCATCTTGGACAATTTTATCTTTAGAATTTGTGGCATCGTTTACAACCTCCTGTACAGTTACAGCTACGGCGCTTTTTGTATCTTGAACTATATCCTTGAGTTCTTCAGTTTTATTTTCTATCTTTTCAATCAAGTCATTACCATTGTTTATTATCTCTTCTTGACGACTATTAATAATTTGAGTTTCATTATTAAGAAAATCTGTACACTGTTCTTGTTTCTTGGCCACTGTCTCCTCCGCGTCTTCTTTCATCTGAGAAGCTTGTTTTGATAACTTAGTAGCAGATTTTTTACCTTCGGAAACCTTTGCTTTCACATCTTCTTCAACTTTATCTTTTTCACCAAAGATGTTATGGACGAGACCAGTAAAGAAATTCTTTCCCTCTTTTGATTTTTTCTTACCTTCGGCTTTGGCGTTTTCTTTGGCTTCCTTAGCCTTATTTTTCACGTTTTCGGCGCCTTTTTCAGTCTTATCTTTAGCCGAATCAATCGCAGCCCCTAAGTCACTTAATTTCTCGTTGGTAGCATTTTTAATATCTTCAATCTTGTTTTTAGTTCCTTTTTTAAAGCTATTTGTCTTTTTATCCAAGTTTTCTTTTAAGTCGGTTATGTTTTCTTTAGTAGCATCTGTAGCACTTTCGGCTTTGTCTTTAATATTATTTTGCAGGTCTTCAGTTTTTTGGCTTATGTCATTCTTAACATCATGTGCCGTTTCTTTTATTTTATTTACGCTTTCTTGGGCTTTATCTTTGAGAGAAATTTCACTATCGTGCTTTTTCTGATTGATTTCTTCTAGGTGTTTAGATGCTTCTAGTTGTTCGGCAGCTAAGAAATCCATTACAAAAGTTTTGTGATCAGATTTTGCAGGGCTTGCTTGATTTAGAATGTTATTAACAATATCTTGTGCTGCTGTCTGAATATTTTCAACCTCAGCCTCTGCTTTAGTTCTTACTTCAGTGTTTAAGTTATCGAAATCAGATTTTGTTTTTAGAGATTCTTCTGAAATATAATCAACTTTTCCTGAAAGGGAATTTTCTAATTGGTTAACTCCATTCTGAACATTGTTCTTTAAAGTTTCTTCAACAATTACAAGATCATTCTTATAGTTTTGAATATTTTTCTTTGCATTTTCACTAATTTGTGATGCATCATTCCTTAAGTTATCTTTTTCTGTGTCAAGTTTATCTAAAACATCTTTAGATTCATTATCAGCCCGATCTGCTATTTCTTGAATAGTTTCGTGAACGGTAAAGTTAACTTGTTCTATTCTGTCGGCTAAATTTGAGGTTTCATCATGGCGATGTTTTTCGCCATGCTTGTACGTACCCTCGCAGCAACCAGTGTAGAATTGGAATGGATCAGATTTTTGACAGTGCAATGGTGTCTCCACAGGTTGCATATGCTCATACTGATGGTACATATCTTCAGTTTTTTCCTTGAGGCTTGGTTGATCTTCATCAACAATTAATTTTGTCAAGTACACTCGATTGTTCGCATCGTCATCTATCTTTACATGTGGTTTTACTTTAAGATCTTTGAACATATCATCAACTTTTTCTAATAAGTCCTCGTTTATAATTCTTGGTGCGGGTTTAGGCGGCGATTTGTCTTTAGACTCGCGAGGCTTAGGCTGCGGCTTAGGCGAAGATTCTTTACTATCTTCTTTTTCTTCACTACCTCCAAACACGTTCTTCACTTTGCCAGCCAGGCCACCGAAGAAACCACCATCTTGTTTCTTTTTACCTTTCTCCAGCGTGTTCATAGGCGTCTTATCTTCGTCAGAATCAAATGTTGCTTTAACCTTGTTGGAGTCAACATGTACTGAATCACCGTTGACTGAAACATTTAAATGGTGATAAATATTTGATATTAGAATCGAAAACATTTCTTTAAAATATAAATTTACCTTGTGGTTTAGGCTTCACATCATCAGTATCCTTGGAAGGCAATTTCACATTACCATTTGCAATGGTTTTGTCCTAGAAAATGAAGGTTTTTAATGCATTTGATGAGGAATGATTGCAAGCTCGTGAACATTACCCATGTTTATGGTCAATGACTTAGAGGGGGCATTCTAGTCGATATTTTCTATTACTACAGAGCAAGCATGGTTTGACAATCTAGAAAATATAATGGGGTACTAGAGTGTTGAATACTGGCATAACCCTTGCATATATAATAATGTATGTATGTATATATGGAGACTCACGTGTCCGTTGAGTTTTGGAGAAGTTTCATGATGAGTAGGAAGGGATGGCGGTCCAATGCTGTGGTTGTGGTCATTCCAGTGGAAGCTCAGTTCATCTTTTAATGCATCAAAACCTAAAATCAAAAATGTGTCAAGTTATTGTCTGTCTTTCGAACTTCCTTTACAGATTATATGAAAAAAATCCAGAATTCACTTTTTCGATGTAAAACGCAAGTTAAGCATTAAAAAAAGGTAAATTACCTGATTGATCAAGGTTCAAATAGTCCATCTGACTCTTAGCGGCGCGCGGCGCAATACGTTCGGGTAGTTCCACGTCAAGTACGCACGCTGGCGTCTGCGACTGTTCTCCTTTTGCCACCTGAGTATGAAATAAGGTGAGTTTGAAGCATATTAATAAAGTTTCTGTAACTAAGTCGTGTTTTTCTTGTAACAGTAGTTTGAACGCTCGTAACTGCTCCAAGGAACATACACTCATCGTTCCGTCAGATCGAGCTTTTTGTTATAAATAAATAAATATATTGCAGCTTTAACGTAACAAACGAGTTTTAACATTGAGAAATGTGATAAATAAACAATTATAATACTTACTTTAG